>OU343225.1:172410299-172500620 GCA_910596185.1 Chrysanthemum makinoi
CTTTATATGATGCATTGGCAGGAATAGTCGACTGAAATCCTTGCCCTTTGGAGCAAAGACCTCTTTAAAATCAATCCCTTTAAATTGTGTATACCCTTGAGCCACCAGTCTATCCTTGTTCCTTATTACCACACCCTTTTCATCCTTCTTGTTTCTGAAAACCCATTTAGTGCCAATAGATCTATTGCCGGGAAGATCCACCAGAACCCATACATTCTGAAGCTTGAACTGGAGAAGCTCTTCTTGCATTGCTTCTACCCAGGATTCATCTTCAAGTTCTTTGTAGACTTTCTTTGGTTGCGCTTGGGAAACAAAACAAGCAAAGAGACATTTTGTGTGTCCCCATGGACCTTTATTCATAAATGGCACTAAAGAATCCAGTCTCACATTGAACTTTAGATCTTTTAGTTCTTTCAGCATGAACATCTCCAATAACATTCTCCAAGGGATGATCGATTATTTCTTCGTGTGGTGTAGCGGAACAATATAAGATGAAGCTATGTTAGGAAAGTCAATCTCATCAGCTTCACCATAGGGATCAGGAACCTATGTATTAACTGATGGAATAGAGTGGGGACCATCAGTACTAAATTCTGGCTCATCAGTACTAACATGTGGCTTATTAGTATTAACCACATTAGTACGATCACTGAGGTTCTACAACTGTCATCTTCATTGGTTACACCTCCTTCAGCATTAGAATCATTGGTCTTTAGAGGCTGATCATCAACTTTGGTTGCCTCCCCTGAAGAAGTGCTTCCAACGAGTTGGCCTTCCAAACGGGCAATAGGACACAGATCATCATCATCATCATAATGCATCAGGACCTTGCTTTTATCCTGCAATAATGTTAGAATCCACAGAAACAGGCACATAGTTCATAGATTTTGTTAGCATATCAATATCAAAAAGCCATGTTGGTCCTTGCCCCTACAGGTTTATCCTCAAGAAACTCTAGGACTCTCCTCTATCCTTCTGTTTCTAGAATTATAAACCCTAAAGGCTTTACTATTCAAGGAGTAGCCAACCCAGATATCCACTATGATTTTTTCCATCAAACTTACCTAGGTGGTCAATGGTATTGAGAATGGAGACATGACACTCAAAAGGTTTAAGAAAGTCTAGGGTAGGATTTCTACCTAAACATAACTCATAGGGAGTCTTGCATGAGGCTTTACAACTAGTACCCCTTTACATAACAAGCAGATAACTTTGCCTCAGTCTAGAATGTTGTAGGCAACTTGGAATCTGCTAACATACTCCTAGCAGCCTCTATCAATTTCCTATTTATCCTTTCAGCAACCCCATTTTGCGAGTCCTAGCTACATGTATTCTCTCTTAATACCTGATGCAATTTTTACTAACCAGGTCTTAATATTTATAGTGTCTCGCTATACCTATGGTCTACCTAATGCACTAGGGGGTGTACCGGGTCACGTGTAGGTAGTAAATGGTAAAGCCGGGGTCGTCCCAAGAGCTATGTGTGTTGGATTATTACTAAGTCTAGTGTCACAGAATAATTGTTTCGATAGGTAATTAATTAATTAAACTACTAATCAGAATAAGCAGATAAATGGGTAAAGGAAAATCAATAGAGGAATAGTGGTGCTAACCTAGTCAATCCTCCTAGCTAGTTATGTCTTCGTCTACCTACTTCCAATTACTTCAGGTGGGGTCAAATTTGAGAGGACAACATTTGGTCAATTCGCCCTATCCTATCAGCAAAGATGCCACCACATGAAATCAGAGCACCGTCATATGTCTGTTGTTCTGGTCCCCTAAGCCAAGTCATTAAGTACCGCTACATGCTAGATTCAAAATAGTGAGTGCCGGCCGTTAGGAACTTAGACACTACACCCCAGTTCTTAAGTTCATCCAAACGATAGGTGATCAGTTGGTCAAATCGCACAAGTAGAAAGGGTCGTCAGTTGATCATATCTTACCTTTCCTCTCAGTCTCGCTCACCTAGGGTCATTGGTCATATCTCCTAGGCAATTGGCCTCTACCGCCATTCAAAACTACCGAACCAAGGGTGACTACCATGAACTATGCATGCATACACTTAGAAATAATTATCACGAAGTAAAGATAAACGCAAACAAAACAATTAAGGAATCATAACTAGGCTAGCACCAAAGGGTGATTAGCCGATCATATTAATCATGCAAATCAATTCAATATTCAAAGGTACGAAATACATGAAAGTAAAAGAAATATAATTCGCTAAAGCTTATCGTAATGGAGTGACTTCTCCCTTGGAAACTGCTCCGTATGCTCCCCTAGACATGCCTTGAGCTTTTCCCCGTTCTGAGGTTGTGTGTGGAATGGGATGATTTAAAATGCTGGAATTCGTGGGGTATTTATAGGCAGTCGGGTTACGGCGTAACCAATATAGGAGTTACGCCGTAACCTTCTATGCCGTCGTAAATGCACTAGATCGCGTTACGGCGTAACCTAATAAGTGGTTACGACGTAGTCTTCAATAAACACGGTTACGTCGTAAGTGATGCAGTAGTTACGGCGTAAGTATCGGCGGCGTGGATCCTCATTTGACCTAATGTAGTTACGTCGTAACCTTTGGGAAGAGTTACGCCATAACCTCTTGATAAGTTGGTATTCTGAGTCACGCAATAGTTACGGCGTAATGTGAGAGAGGAGTTACGCCGTAGCTTCTTCAAAATAGGCATACTGTGATAAATCTTTAGTAATGTTTCCATTTCCGCGTCTCTTTAGCTCCAATGCTCGTAATTTACCTGAAAGTGGAAAACAATGGAAAACAAGCGTTAGTCCATATAAATGATATAAATACGAGCATTATCGGGGGAAATTGACACTTAATATTCAGGACTATTTGATATTATTAAATATCCCCCCCTGAGCTCTACTTGCCCTCAAGTAGACCTTATTAGATAGATTCCTAAAAGATATCTCCCAAAACCTGGAAAATATGAGTTTACAAATCCCTTATGCTAGAATAAATCCGAACACCTCACGAGCGGAATAACACACAATCTCTCCACTATTCTAAGTGTCAATTTCGGGGTGATCACTCAATCGCAGTCATAGCATGTATTCTATCATAAGCTTGGCGGTTACACAAATCTCCACCACTAGAGATAAGGGCTAAACAATTCTCGAAGGCAATATGGGTAGACACGAAAAAGGTTAAGGGGTGACTCGTCATTACTAACATGTCATGGGAAGTGGACAAAATCAATGATACATGACCAAATCCATGACCAAGACACCAAAGATTGCTCATGCATCACCTAGAAATGCTTCATGACTAAAGGGTAGGATAAGGCATGGGATATATAATTGGTGTAAAATGAAAAACAAGCAGGTAGTCTAAATCTATATCCAAGTCATCACCACTTACCGTCCGCCCAAAGTTCAAGTTTAGAAGTCTAGAAATCAGATCATGAAATGCAAGGTAGATGTGTCATTAGAGGATGTCGTGATGAGCACACCACCTTTTCCTCTTCTGTTGGCAAAACTACCAACTCGAATTTCAAATGTGACCGAGGTGGCCTCCTCGATACTAATCAATAAAGCTCATACTATAGTGCTTATAACATCGCACTTTACAATATCATAACTCAATCATTTTTTTTGAATTATAACATAATAACATAACATCCCCCCACTTGAGATGAACAATGGGAATTCAAGGGGTCTTCAATGATCTTCATATATGTTGTCAATGAAAGCTTGATTTCCAAACGTTTCCCTCGAACCTTGAACTTAGGCAAATGATGACTTCCCAATCACAAATAAAGACTACAGGGTAGGCTAAGGTGTATAGGTGTAACCAAACAATATATTGGGTTGACAAAATGAAAGGAATGGCTCAGAAGGGTGTATCTAGGGGTATCTTGCATTAAAGGTGAGTGCAACAAAAGGGTTTCACATGGGGGTCGAAAAGTCGAGGTGACTAATCGATAGACTCACAATGGTAGGCTGTTTGGGTGATAATCCTATAATATTGCCTTCTAAAACTAAAAAGTCCAAATACATCGAGCTTACTCAACATACCTCGTCTATGGTCTCGAAATGATGCAAAGGCCAAGTTCTAAAGTTTACAAGCTACCGACACACTTATAATTTGGTGGATTTGGGGTAAAATATTGGAAATGGATAAGGCTAATCTCACCATGTAATGTTAAGGGTTTTATGTGCTCGGCTAAGGTCTAATCTAGTTAAGTTCGTAAAAACATGTCAAAATTTAAAAAATGGCATAATTTTTCAAAATAAACTAGAAAAATGAGGGCGAAATAAAGTTCAAGAGATTAATTCTACTCCCGACCCCTTGAATTGTACAAAGTCCCTTTTGTACTAGGCATTAAAATAAAGGTGAAGTGAAAGGTAGAATTAGAGCGAGAACTTCCCTGAAATTTGCTCCAAAAAGAAGAGGCCCACGAAAAAGAACCGTGCCTTTGTTTAAGTCATGAACAAACTTAATCCCTAAAATCACAATACCGACAAGCATAATTCTAAAATTAAAAAATAAAAATGAAAAACAACTTAACTCACTTTCGTAGGAATCATGGTTGCATTTAGCGTATGCAACAAGCCTTTTAAACCACTTGGTGTCCCAAGTGGACGAGTGAAGTCTCGTGAGGGTTTTTAGGGAACACACCCACAAAGTTCATTTAAAAACTAATACAAGGTTACTGTGTTTAAAATGAAAGAATTAAAGCAGAGGAAAGTTACGTCGTAACTCCTATGAGGGGTTACGCGTAACTGGCAAAACCTGGTATGAGGTGTAAGCGAGTAGTTACGGCGTAACCGAGATGGTATTACGCCGTAATTGGTAATCGTCAAGAGTTTGCTGCTAAAACGTTGGTTACGGTAATCACCAAGATGAGTTACGCAGTAACTACATTCAGATCAGCAACTCAGCACAATTAGTTCGTTTCCTGCAACAAAGGTTAGAAAACACAAAACCCAACAGAAAAGAAATAAAAACAAAAGAAAGGGATAATTCGGGTTGTCTCGAAGAGCTTTTCTTTTTTAAACGAGTCTTTGTTGTTAGACTCAGAGCCGCGGGGCTACTAGAACGGTGCGAAGAATTCATCTCCTGATAGTTTGCTAACATCCTACCCATAATAAATCTTTTTGCTTGGTGTCCATTTACCTTGAAATATACTCCTTTCTTGTTATGAACTTCAATAGTCCGTAGAATACCTTAAAATGAGAACTTCTGTCCACCTCTCGAATCTGTTAGGTCACTAGTTTTACAACACAAGCTTATAAGAAAGGAGATGAAGCGATTGAACAAGTATCACACACACACACGTTAATAGGAAAGACGGTTATGCGTAGAGGTATGTGTGAAAAAGAAAACTTGAACAACCAACCTTCAAATGAAGGTTTACAAGAGGTATTTATAGGAGGAAGCTAGGGCAACACTCCTAGTTCCTTCCTATCCTTATTGGGCTTGGGTCAAGCTTATGGGCCTTCTACATAAGCTTGACCTTAAACAAACATAAAGGCCATAATAAAGCTACCTATTACATATGAATTATAAATACTTGAAATCTTGTTTAGAGTGATTCCAACAATCTCCCCTCAAGTATATATGAATGAAGCGGTGAAGGCGTTGATGTAATAGTAGCGGTGGCGTCTTCGACATTCTTCTTTCTTGTGAGAAGAATTGCCTTGATTGAACAATCTCCCGGTGTAGAGATAGTTATCTTTGAACAGTTATGCTTTGGCGTCATCTTTAACTTTGTTCTTTGATCATTGTTCTTTGTGGTGAAAGTGATAGTATGTTGTTATGCGCATCGGTCGCCCAGTGCGCTTCGTTGCTCGGTGTCTCACGTCATTCTTCAACATGCTCACACGCTCTTTGGCGTTAAATTCAATCTTGATGAAGTTCTTTAAGTCTTTAACTTTGTAGATTCTTTGGTTTGTGAAGAATCATTCGGCGGTTGTGTTGCTTTTGAATAGAACTTCCATTAGTGATGATGTTGGCGTGAGCATGAGAAGAATATGCACGATCATCCCGCTCGAAGCTTCCATAAGAAGAAAACATTTCAAGCGGTTAGTAATAGCGGTTTCGGCACTTACAAGTTTGAACCGAGGTGTCAACGGCATAGTGTGAGGACACAACTCTAATTCTTACAAAGGCGTTTCTGGAGTCCCACAAGTGAGATAGCGATGTACGAGTACATCTACGATTCAGATGAGTCGGCGAGGTACCGGCATCACCTCTGTAGACCGTTTGAGACACACTCCGCGTAATCCACGGGAGTTACCGAAGTGACCCGGCAAAATTTTGTTTGATGTTGACCACGGCAGGAGTTTCCATTCAATCACTGAGGATCACGGATGTGAACCTCTCATAAATGTTCTCGACAGATTGCTAAGATCTGTGAAGGACTCGATATGAACCACCGATGATCTTATTAGTTGATCATCAAGTGATTAAATGTCAAGTGTTCCTAAGAGATCTTTTGATGAATCTCGTGGCTCTAGACTCAATAGTGCGTTTGGTTTTCTGGCGGGACTAGGGAGAGGGTCTCCTTCTTCAATACCGGCGATCTCTAAGAAAGCCAATAGTTTACGTAGGGTTCCCTGTGAGAATGAAACAAGCTTCAGTTGAGAGAAACTTGAGTGGATAAGAAGGTTTAGTGCATGCGTCCTTTGGTCCATGGCGACTTTTAATCTTCAATACCGGTGTCACTAAGTGACAACGGTAGCATATGAATTGAACCGATTATGCGCCTAAGTTGAATAATCTGGAGGGCTATTTCTTTTCACCCCTTTCTTTGCATTTCTTTTTAATTCTTCAACTCCTTCTTTCTCCGATTCTCATTTTCTCCTTTTTACAATCATACCTAAGGACTTCTAACACTAACTAATGGTAGTGTCCTTGGGTAGATCCCTCCGACTCTGGCGGATCATAGGACGGTTATTTCTAACCTTAGTCACCTTATAACTCCATGACTAACCTATGTTTGCCATTAAAACCATTGTATGAAAAAATGTCTCTCAAAGGGTTTGTTAATGAAAAAAAAAAAAACATGTTTGAACCATTTTGAGAGATGATGTTTTGCATAAATACTCCCCCTCCACATGTGCTTAATAGTTTAATGGTTAAATGCACAGTGAGGAAAAGGCGCATTTTTGAATTGATCGAAGATAGACAATCCCCGCGAGAGACGGTTACGTTGCATAGTTAAAGAGTTACATTGTGGACTTTTAGGTGACAACTAGCTCTAATAACTACCTTGAAGGTGTAGACAAACCTTGGAAGGTTGTCAAACCCGTCTGAGTTCATGTCTATCAAAAGTTTCTCGAATGGTACATTCTACTCGGACAAGTCCTGCGAGACCGTTTACATCACTAGCGAACTAGCTTGAAATTATTACCCGTCCGGACAAGTCTTTTCGAGTTACTAATAGTTAAGTATCGTCAATTCGTTGGTTAAGTCGAGGTACCTGATTCATTTGCATTTTGTACAACATATTTCTTATCACACAATTTTCTCCCCTCAAAAATGGCATATTAAAGTGTTATTTTTGAAACGTTTGAGAATAAATATGACCATTTCGAGTGTTGCGGGAAGAATGACCACTGTGAACAATTTGTGATCAAAGTTTCAAATACTCCCCTCAACAAGTGATATAAACGGTTGAGGTTTTGAAAGTCTTAAGGGAAAGTACTTGTTCTTTTAGCAAAACCTTGAAAAGTGAAAGGTTTGATAGGTTTTACTCAAAAGTAAGAAGCTTTCGCTCCATTTATAAGGATTGTGGCCTGGCGTACCACGGGTCCTTTCTTGACAATTACGGGTTGTACACTATTATGTGTGCACAAGCCATAGACATATTTAATCATACATCCAAAATTATGAAGGAAACAATTCAAGGGGTACCAGGAAGTTTAGTGATGTTCCCAGGGTCTTGCGAGGACGTTGAAAGCGGTGATGTTTCTCTGGGTCGACCACCAACATAGCTCTCCAATCTTCTGAAGCATCCGTCGAACAACCGTTCATCAATCATGGTGATGATCCTTCTCACATCCCTCCTTTCTTGAGAATTCCAGGCTACGAGATCCCACTTTCGAGGCGTATATCCTTCAACACGTATGCTAATCCGTCCCTAACCAGCTTCAAAGTATGATCCCGAATTTACGAAGATCACTACGCCATTAAGCGTTTCTTTGAAGTTCACTGCGGTAAACAACTCGAAAGGTTTGCGATGGCGTATATTGAGGTAGCTGATTGAGATCGGGAAGAGTAAGCGTTGGAGGAGTGAGGTTGACATGCGTCTGATAAGATTCAACAGCCATCTGGATATCTTCAACGTTCTTTGATCACAATCGTCTAATGAAGATGAGAACTGACTTGATAAATTCGTTGAACCGGTCGAGAATTGTCTCATACGACCACTGTACCTTGGCAAGGTACATGTCTTCGATGGATTGAGGGACAAGTTCTCAAAGTCAGCCTCGGAGAATCCATAGTCCTGTTCATCTTGTCGTTTGACTATGATATTCTTTAAGAATGAATAGTCCCACTTAGACTTGAGATCAATGTGTTTGATGGCCACGATGTCCTTAGAACTATACTCTGCATGTTGAGACTTCTGAACCAGGCAGCTTACGTAGTAGATTCTTCGGCGTTCAGGCCAATGATGAATCCCATATAATGCATCTTGGTCGTATGCTTGCGTTTTCGGAAAACAAGTGATTTGCACGTTCCTCGATAGCTATGCAGTTTGAGTAAATAGCGGCTGGGAATGGAAGAGTCAATGATGTAGCGTATTTTCGCGAACCATCGCTACCGTGTAAGAAAATCCAGTCTCTGTTAAAGTATCGGAAGGGAATCCGTGGTTCGTCTGTTTGGCCAATGGTCGGTAGAGGTTTGGTCCAATCGGTGTAGTATGGAGGGTTGTCCCTTTTTGTGAAGTCAATGTTTGCTTCCGGATTGAGCCAATCCATGTCGTTAGACATAGCTCAAGCGATGTTCTCAAGATGATATTCGATCTCGGCAGCGCTGAGCTGTCTTTAAGTTGGAATGCATCATTCTTGATTCGCTTCAATTTAGATTTCGTCATTTTCTTCACATGGAACTTTTCTTGCAAAAGTTTTAGTGCTCAATGTAGAACCGTCTACCAATTCTTGACCTTCATCAGGGTAGGGAGTTTGATTGACAAGTGTGGAGAACCATTCAAACTCTTAGGTTTTATCGTCATCTAGCCATGAGACAACTCGGTCGAGTCGTCTTCTTCTTCTTTTGGAAGGCCTTGATGATGATCTTGGTTTTACACTTGTTTGGGTGAGGTGGGTTGTTGTCGGGGCTCAAGGACCTCTTCATCGTCACCCGTTATACTCAAAGTAATCACTGTTTTATGAGTCGGGGGTGGTAACTTCGGAATCGTCGAGGTTTATCAGTAGAAGACCGAGGTGGAGAGATTTTGTTGAGAAGAAGTTCGTGATGGAGGAGGTGGCATAGAGGTAGATTTACCGGACCGCCGGCGTTTAGGTGCGGATTCCTTATCCTTATCATCGTCATCTCTTGGTCGTTTGGGTTGATCAACTGACTCCTTGCATGATGATCTGAGTTGAAAATCAAGTAGATTTTCGAAAAATTAGCTTCATCGATAAACGTTCGGATCGCTTTGACATTTGTATCACAAGTTGAGCGATTAACTTCAGTTGAAGAGATCAGCTTCTTTGGCCATTGTATTTTTAACCAATGCTACGATGTTAGGGGTGAGTTGTGTGGAAAATATTTCTCTAGTCACAGGGGACGATGTCAAGAAGAAACTTGTGAGTATGATCTCTTCTGTCTTTTCCGGTTCCTTTTGGATTTTAGGCGATATCACGAAGGTACTTGTTAGTGTAACCTTCGATCATTTCGTTCAGTTCCTCTTTACGATGACTCTTCATGAACTTCTTAACAAATTCCCTTTCTTTCTCCATCTTGTCATGCTCGTCATACATATCTTTGTATGTGATCGGCAAAGAAATTTAGCTTTTGTTGAGCACGTTTTCTTTCGACTTGTTTGACTGCTTTGTGAATCCGTTTATGAGCTTGAGAAATCCAAGATCGAGGTGGTTTCTTCACAGATTTGGATGATGATTTTATTGATCTTTTTGATGGTGGTGGTGATGAGTGAGATGAAGAATCTGATGAGGAGGGACATGAGGAGATTCGGGGTCCTTTGGAGGTGCAGAAGTATCCTCCTTGGAGCGAGTTGGCTGCTTGAGAAAGTCATCATAATCTTCTTCGTCATCAAGTCCAGTTTTAGCCTTTTCTTACTGCGATCCTTAGCTTCTTCATCAGTTTTCTCTTTCTCGGTCATATTCTTTTCTGGTTCCTCAATGTTAAGATCAGTAGACTCCTTCACAAGCGTTGGTTGTTGCACAAGAGTGGTGGCACCGGATCCTTTATCGGTTGATTAACGCATCGGGACACTGTGAAGAGTGGGCAGCACCACTTGATCCTTCGGGGCCACCCATTTGATCTTTTGCAAATTCTTCAGCTTTTTGAATTTGTCTAACTAATTTAAACTGCTTCCTGTAGGATTGATCGGTTGCTCTTCTTCATCGTCAGAGCTTTCATCATGAGACTCGAGTACAGGAGTCTTTCCTTTTCCATGTTCGGCTATTGGATTTGTAGTTTTAGTTCTTTGGAGGATACGGTTCTGAGATCGAGAAGGTAATCTCTTCATCATTATCGGTACCTTCGAGCTTTCGTCCACAAGCTTTCTTTGCGGTTCGGGTTTGGGAATTGGGATGGGAGCAGCTTCCTTAGATGGAACAGTCCTCTTTGAAGGAGGGTTCCTCTTGGGGAACTTCCTTTGACTCACAATACTTGCCGTACTTCCTGCACTTCCTCTTTTGGTTCTCCTTATAGGTGTACCAGAAGATTTTTCGTCGAGATGACCAACTTTGCCTTGTCATTTGCTTCCGATACCTTTTGTGCGTTTGAGCTTTCGACATCTTGATTAGGAGGAAATCGTGCACAGCACCTTGTTTCTTTGTAGGCGTTTCCTTGATTCTAACAGATAGAATGGGTTCCGTCAACATGTCGTGATTGTTGGGGTCATTGAGCCTCTTGGGAATGTCAGGATGAAGTCCAAGTGCTCTCTGGATCAACAATTTTGATACACCTTATACACATTACACTAATAAATATTCTAAAACCTGATACACCTACCAAAACCTGATACACATTACACTTCTAATCCAAGTGTATCACCTAGGTTTCGTAAATTTTAAAAAGAAAACTATTGAAACTTTAACAATTTTAGTTGTAATTTATAAAAAATTATTTTTGTAGTAAGGAGAGTGTCAGTCAAATTTTAGCTTGGATCTTATTTTAACAACTTTAAATTTGAAAATCGTTGGTATCGTAAAAAGCATGTTTCTATAAAATTACGTAAGTTGTAGAAAGTATATAAGTTTTTATAAACTTTTCAAAAGTTACATATTTAGCCCACCTTTTATAAAAAGTTACAATTTATACCCTAAAGTTTAGTATTATTACATATTTAATCCAAAAACTATAATTTACCCCATCTTAATCCCACTTTCCAAATATGACAGTTTATACCCTTATTATAAAACTGTTTCTGTTTTAGTCCAAAAATTTATATTTTCAATTTCAACCCCTAAAGTTAAACTATTTTGCATATTTAGTCCAAAGTGGTGTTTTTCACCTTTAGCACTAAGTTTACGAAAATGACAGTTTGTACCCCATGCATACACCATAGTTTCCAGTTTCAACCCGAAACTTCTCATGATTTGATTTTTACCCGATTTTGAAATATTTACACTTTTGGTCCTAAAAACTATATCTTTAGAAAATCGAGTTTTCTTTTTACATTATAAGCTTCAATAGCTTATTTTAAGCTTTTGGAACTGCTTATTCGTATATGGGTCACACGAAAAGGCTTAATGTGCCACGCTTTGGCGATTTGGCCTCTATGGCCCATTAAGGTGCGCTTGGTTTGTGAAGATAGAATTGAGGCAGCGTTTGGTTTTGGTAGAAGATAACGAGGCAACATTCGGTTTGAAAAGGGCCATGTTAGTAATGAGTCGAGTAAGGAAATATATACGTGTAATGTATATTTTTGTGTCGACAAGGACACAATCGGTTTTCTCACCACACAAGTCTAAAACGATTTACAAGAAATCTTATAATTATAACTAGGGGTGTAAACAGAGAGCGCTCGTGAAAAGCTGGGATCGGATCGGAAGCTTCGAACGAGCCGAAACGAGCTCGAGCCCGCGCTCGAGCCTAATTTTGGGCTCATTTAATAATCGAGCTCGAGCCCGAGCTCTATACAAAAAACTCGAGTAGGCTCATGAGCCTAAACGAGCCCTAAATTATATACGTGTATATATCGTCTATATGTATAACGAGCTTAAAAGTAATAGCGAGCTCGAGCTTTATGTAATTAACGCGCCGAGCTCAAAACATCATAAAATTAGTCGAGCCCGAGCCGAGCTCGAGCTTGTGAAAATTTTCACGAGCCTAGCTCGAGCTCAAAGTATAAGGCTCGAAACGAGCTCGAGCCCGAGCTCGAGCTTTATATATATAAACGAGCCGAGCTCGAGCCTTAACGAGCTCGAGCTCGGCTCGGCTCGTTTCCACCCCTAATTATAACATATCGTATATCAACTCATATATGTGCTTTAAAGCATGTCGAGATGAGTTTCCATGCTCTAGTGACTAAAACAAAGTCGTTATACATATAGAAATGATAAAAGAGGACTTACAACACCTATAAAGGTGGTGAAGTGGCTAGAGTGAGTAAAGGACGAGACGAATAATACTTGTTACCCGACTTAGTCTCCCAAAATATTTAACCCCGCAATGTCTTCTTGTGGCTTTGACAGAATACAATGCAAGTGAGTGTGAGTGAGAGTGTTTGATTTTGTAAGTGTAAAGGAAATGAGACTCAAGATGATGGCTTTTTTAGACAAGTGTGGCATGGATTTTACCTTATACTAATGGTAAAGTGCATGGGATTCAAGTAAAGAGGAAGAAGATGTATGGTCTTGGTCGAGCATGCATTGTGTTCGGCTTAAAACTTGGTCGTGCAAGGAGATGTCAAGTCGAGTATTAGGGTGGGAGACATATTATCCAATGGGTTAAGTGGTCAAAGGAAGGTCAAAATGTGTTTAGGGATTAGTTTATAAATAGCTAGTGTGTAGAGGTGTTTGTGTTTTGTGTTCCTTGGTTGGTTTTACACGCAAGTGGAAAAGAAAAGTAAATTGTTTGAGTTGAGTGTATTTAGTTTATTTGTTTATGTTTGTTGGCCAAAATAACGATAGGGTGCGTTTGTGTTTCATTGATGTACCAGGCCGAAGGAATCGATTTGAGATGAGTGGGCTTGAACAAAGTATTCGACCCAAGTAGTAAGTATAATGGATTGGTTGTTTTTGTGGGTAAAGTGGGCTAAGGCCCAAGATGTATATTTAAGGTGTTCGTTTGGTTAGTGTGATTCGAGTCCAACGGAAAAAGAAAAAAAATATAAATAGGAAATAAATAAATTTTTATGCAAAGTAATTAATTTAGTTATGAGAAAATGGTTCGGAATAGATTTGTCGATTTTGATGTGTCGCGAGTTACTCAAATGTTGATACGTAAGGATCTCGTTAAACTAATATGTGGATATGTCATGTGTGCAAATGTCGAATTGTAATTCATTGTATAAAAAGTATAGCACACAATTATCATTAATTTGAGTTTACATTAGCTAATGACTTGATAATTTTTTGGATTCTTACATAAAGTGATTTCACTCAGTGACGAAAAATGAAAATGGTAATGTTTTCTTAGTGTGTGCCTCTATGCGAACAATGTGAAGGTGTGGTTATCTTGACTCGAAGATAAATGAACAATTAACCCTTTTACCAAAAAAAAGATAAATGAACAATGATACTTTTGTAATTGACTAGCGTAATTCGAAAGATGTTTCGTAAAAGCGCTATCGATATTCATTTAAGTTTCATAAAGTAATGTTAGTTTATGAACTTATGACATTTCACATCTTCCTCATTTATGACATCTCATGTACATGACTCGATCACGTGAATAATCTCAAATGTGATAACACATTTGCTTAGTGTTGATACTTTCGTATTTGACTTCTGTAATTCAAAAGATATTGTTCGGTATTCGCACTAGCAATATATCGTAATGAAAATGCGATGATTCCACTCGAGTAAATATAACTACACTTGGTTCACATGAGTCGATCAGTTGATCAATAGTCTAGGATGTGATAGCATTTACCTACGAACAACGATACTTTCGTATTAGACTAAAGTAATTCAAAAGATATAGTTTCGTAAAAGCGCTGTCGATATACATTTAAGTTTTATAAATTAAGTTAGTTTATGAACTTATGACATCTGACGCCTTCCTCATTTATGATATATCACGTACCTTACTCGATCAATTGAATAATCTCGAATGTGATAACACATTTGCTTAATAACATCGATACTTTCGTATTTGACTTTAACTCAAAAGATATTGTTCGGTATCTACACTTAATGAAAATGCGATGATTCTTCTCGATTGAGTATGAGTATATTTGGCTCACATGAGACGATCATTTGATTAATAGTTTCAGATGTGATAACACTTGCTTAAATGTAATTCTGTATTTTATATTTTTATTAAACTATTATTTAATTTAAATAAATTTAATAAAATTATTTAATTTTTTAATTAAACCATGGTATAGAGGGAGTCTTTAGTGATGATGTCGTCGTCGTTAAAGATGTTTTGGTATCTCTGACCGTGAATCAAAGTGGGTCTCAAATATCGTCATTAAAAGCGTAACTTGCCGTCGCTAAAGACATTTAGCGATGAGGATTTAGTGGCGACGCCTTTAAAAAGATGACATGTCGTCCTAAAGACTTTTAAAGAGGATGTTTTGGCTTTTAAAGACTTCTGATCGTCTCTTAAAAGCTCAAATCTTGTACTGAAGTTCTTGATAAAATGCATTTCAAAATGGCCAGTTCTATATTACCTCCTAATAAAGTTCAAAAGTTTGTCACCAAGCAGATGGTATTTTAAGTATTAATATCATAGTTGTCAAGATCGGATTTTACGATTTTCGATATTGTAAGCAAAATTGATCGGATCTTGTATAGGATCTTTGCAAGCTTAAAATCTTATAGGATCCCGATCTTAACCATACGATCTTAATATCTAATCCGATCCGATCTTACATTTTTCGGATTATAAACTAAAAAACTACAAATTTATGGGTTGTTTTTTTTAAGAATTAAAAGAACAATATGTTAATTTTTTTAAACATTTCATAATCATAATTTAGAAGAACATTTCTATGAGACATTCATAGTTTTTGTGTAACAATGTACTCAACTTATACTTAATTTCAATCTAATGTACTATAATTTTTTTTTCTCAATTTAGTGTACTCAACTTTTTTTTAATTGCAATGTTAGACGATTTATAGGTTACCAGGTTACCACCTGCATACTTCATCTTCTCCAACCAAATCCGGCCAACTTCCGGCTGTTTTTCTATTTATTTATTTATTTTTTATTTTTTATTAATTTTATTTTAAATCTCATTTATAATCGAATTCAACATTTTAGTGGAAATGAAGCACTTAGCGTAGCGAACAGTGAACACGAAGATTATACGATAAGGTGATATATATATATATATATATATATATATATATATATATATATATATACACACACACATATATATATATATTATGATCAGTCCATATGCTATAAGACGGAGGCCGGTTTCGAGATCATGTTTAAAGACTTGTATCATATCATATCATACATTCATACAAACATATGTATTTTTGTTGAATGGTTAATCATATCAAATCACTTCTTCATATCTATCATGTTCACGTGCCAATTGAGGTTCTCCGCAATTTATTTAAAATGTGTGTTTTTATAAGAAACTGAATTAGCTAACCTGTAGCTAACTGTCCCATACGAACAACAATAAGGATGTTCTAAAATGATGTACTATGTAGCGTATGTTAACATTGATGTTAGAATTGCAGAAAACCCCTCATCAACGTTTGCCTCCCATCCAAATTAGAGTTAACAAAAAGTTTATGAATAAAGTGAAAAAGTTAAATGAGATAAAAAAGAAAAACTAGCGGAGTTAGCGAATTTGGTCGGAGAGATGAAGTATGGTGGAGGTAACCTGTAACCTTAAATCGTCAACATTGCAACTAAAAAAGTTGACACTAAATCGAAAAAAAGGTTGAGTACCTTAGATTGAAATTGGATATAAGTTTACATTTTTATGCAATTGCCCTATAATAATTTGTAAATTTGTATAATATTACAAAAACTATTAAAAAATAACATTAGAGTAGGATATTAAGATATCAATCCAATCTTACGATCACGATTTTGCAAAAATAAAAACAATTTTAAATAAGATCCCAATCTTGAAAACCTTGATTAATATAGCGTAATCGCTTGGCACTTTTTATCTTTAGCTTCGATCTCACTCACTATCGTGTCTTGTGACTCGTCATATATTTATTCATGTTGGAAAATTAGTTGGTAAAAGTGACTTTTGACCAAATTTGGACACAATTATCTATATGTATGTGTCATATATATAAGTAATAGTTTGTAGGTTCGCGTTCTCATCGAAGAGCTTAATAAGCCTTTATGTGTCCAAAATAGAGTTGATGTGAATGAGATATCTGGTCTCAAAGTTAGGCATTCGGTACCATGCCTAAAGAGGAAAAGTAGTTTATTTTAATCCCACATCGGTGGGATGACTAAACTTAGAGGGAGTCTATTGTGTATAAATAGAGGCTCTAATTCCACAAGTTTGAAACACATCAAATCAATAGTTATTATTGATTTCCAACATATGGAATACGCATCGCTTAAGATGAAATTCTGGCATTTAGTTAAGTCGACAGTACAACTTACTGTTTTGGCTGTTTGCCTGGGAAACAGACGGCGAATCCGTTTTAAGGGAAGCGTGTCAAACACGTGCCTCGGCTTTTAGTGCTTCTTTGTTGATCTCTATTTGGTGATCAAGTAAGTCTTTTGACTATTTTATTATTTTACTTAATTATCGTTTATCTCTTACATTGTTTGTATTTAATTTTCTGTTATTTATTTACCGTTAATTTTATTTATTATAATTTAGATTTTATTTATAAAAGTGTAACCGTTTCCCTACAGTCTTAAAATAGATTCGTAACAGAATAAAAACACTTTTATTAAAATCTGATTTATATAATTAACAGATTTTATACAAACTGTTTTTCTTCTGAAACCAAGATTGAGTTTCTTTGAAAATCAGTTTTATAACTAAACAGAATTTTAATTAATAGATTTGGTATAACAGATTTATAAACGATTTTTAAAACAGTTTATTGAATCAGTTTATATTGAAACCATGATGAGTTTCTTTTCAAACCGATTTATTTAGTTTGTTTATTGCATGTGTTATTGTTTAAATCTGGATACTGAAACCAAGCTTGTGTTTCTCGGAATCATATTTGGTACAAGTTTACATAAACCATGTCGAGTTTATTAGATACCATATTGTTTTAACAGTTTTTAACTGTTTTTTTGTGTTTAAATATTCACAAGTTAACTGATGGTAACATAATTTGTGACCCTAGTGAATCTTGCGAATGTAATTGGTGCGCCAGTTACTAACATGGTTAAAAATCATGATGAAATTAGATTCATTGAAACCAAGTGGAGTTTCTTTGAAACAAATCTCATAAAATATAAGTTGTTATTTTATTAGATTACTAGAACGTGTTTATTGAAACCAAGATGAGTTTGTTTGAAACAAAATCTGATAATATGCAAGTTGTTATCATATTTTGTGGAAAAGTTTCTTTGACTTGTTTAGCTTATTTAAACCAGGTTGAGTTTAATTATAAACTAAAAATAGTTCTTGAAACTTTATGCATTTGAAAGTAGATCTATAGAAACCTTGTTGAGTTTCTTTGAAAGAGTAAATCTATTTTGAAACCTTGTCGAGTTTCATTGTAGAATTATACCATGTGATGCAGATCTATTAAGATATTGTTAAAGAAGATTGACAAAATCATATTACAAATTTGTTTTTGTTTAAAAACATTATGTAATATGCGATATTGTTTAATTGTTTAATCGAAATACTTGTTTAAATGCGGTTTTGTATAATGGATCTTACAAAACAGTGTTTTAAACAAAATTTGATGTTATCGTGTTTGTTAAGAAACACTTTGTGATATAGCAAGTTGTTAATTATTCCAAATTTAGTGTTACACTAATAATGGAATATTAACAGAATGTTCGGAATGTCATGAGTGACATCTAAAAAATATGCTCCCGAACTTGATGAAAGGGAGACCGATACTCGAGTTATGTGTATGGTAGATGCTTTAAAGCATTCAGATTTTATGTGCCATAACTATGGGTTAAATGGCCCGAATGAAATGAAAATTGTTGCCAAGGCGGGATCCGACATTAGAAAATGGTGGATTAACACTTGGGCATCATGTCATGAGTATGATGAAAAGAGTTTGGTTAACTCTTTCAAAGTAGCAGAAAATGGAGAGATGCAATCTATGGGCAACTCTATAACTGCTAATAGCAAGGGAAAAGAAATGTGATGTTGAAATTCACATGTGGAAAAGAGCTTAAGTGAACCAACACGTTGTATGTGCCAGAGATTCGTAGAAATATTGTATCTGGATGGTTGCTTAATAAATTTGGCTTTTTTTTTATTTTAATCAAATAAAATTGAGTTAACATTGAATAAAATTTTGGTCGGTACGGGTTATGCCCTTCATTAAATGTTTAAGCTGAATATTTTTTTTTGTTTTAATAAAAATGAGTATGAATCCGGCTTATTTGATCCTTTGAATGTATAGCATGGCTAACTCGGACATGTTAAATTTAACTCAATACGTTGTTTCATTAAATAAACAAACACGGATTACAAAAGTAAAACTTATGTTGAAGCCAAATTGACAAGATTGTCTTTTCACTCGGTTGACCGAAAATTAACCGAACCCTTGATTCACATAGTTTCATGTGCTTTGGAATCGATACCTACTAAGGTAGCAATTAGGTACTTCATCGTAATTGTTGATGGTAGTACAAAATATTGCGACTTTTACTTACTTGAGAGTAAGGATATAGACAACATTGAACTATACAAATAAGTTAAGAATCAACTTATTATCGAAAACAAGGCGGTTCGAAGTGATATCGGAGGTGAATATGTGTCTCTGTTTCATGTATGTGCTAAACATAGAATAAGACATAAATTTATTGCTCCTTATACGCACAACATTATTATTGTTGATAGGAAAGAACCGTGCCTTAAATATATGGTTATGCCATGTTGTTAAAGTCATGGTTTAAGCCATAGCATGTGGGGGAAAGCGGTTTTATTAGCTACTTATCTTTTAGATAAGATCCCCTGTAAGGAAAAGAAGATAGTTCTATGAACTATGGATGGGAAGAAAACCATCCTATAAGTACTTACGAATGTGGGGGTGTTTATCTGTCCCGACACCCAAGGATCAATATATTGGACCTAAAACTGTGGATTGCATATTTTTGTGATATGCTCATTATAGTAGTGCTTATCATTTATTTGGATATGATTCATAAAATCTGAATATATACAAAGATACGATAATGAAATCAAGGAAAACTTTCATTGTTTGAAACTGTGTTTCCTTATTTATCCGAGGAAAATGGAAGTTCATCTAGACTAGATGATATAGTTGTCCATGATGAGAGGCAACTAAATGATGATGTCCTTCATGATGAGAGACATCAAGATGATAATGTTGTTCTAATAAGAGACAACAAGAGCTGATAATGATCTCCAAGATGAGAGACAAGATCAGACTGAGGAAGAAGAGGTTGAACCTAGAAGAAGCAAAAGGGCAAGAACCGAGAAATCGTTTGGAACCGATTTTGTTTCTTTTATGGTTGAAAACGAACCTACTTCATACCGAGAAGCAGTTACTTCCTCAGAAGGGCCTAAAGGAAATAAGCCATTAAAAGTGAAATAGATTCTATTTTACAAAATCATACTCGGGAGCTCGTGGATTTACGGTTGTAAACCACTAGGCTATGGAATCATTGACAGTACAAAGCAATATTATTAGTAATCAAAGGATTTAGACAACAAGAAGGTCTTGATTACTTTGATACATATTCGCCTGTTACGCGAATAACCTCGATTAGGATGATACTTGCTATTGCCGCTTTAAGAAATTTGGAAGTTCACCAAATGGATGTGAAAACGGCATTTCTAAACGGAGATTTAGAAGAAGAAATCTATATGAACCAAACCGAGGGTTTCATGGCTCTGGACAAGAGAAAAAGTTTGTAGGCTTGTTAAGTCATTATATGGCTTAAAGCAAGCTCCCAAATAATGTCATCAATTTTTTTTTCGTCATGAGAACGTGGATTTAAAAATAACGGATGTTTGTGGAAAGAAATAATTGCTGGTATATATGTAATCATGTGCCTATACATAGATGGTATACTTATCACTGAAAGTGATAACAAGATGATCAAATCTACTAATGAAATGTTGGAGTCAAGATTTGACATGAACTACATTGGCTGCTCGATATGGTTCTTGGAACTAAGATCATATGAAACCAAATGGATTTGTTTTGAAGTCAAAAAACATTATAAGGACAATATTCTTGAGAGGTTCAATGTGGGGATTCGGCCTAGCTAGAACTCCAATGACATCTTTTAAATCTATTTATAATAGAGGTAGAGGTGTTTCCTATTTTGAATACTCAGAGAATATTGGGCGTCTTATGTGTCTAATGACGTGTGTAAGACTTGATTTAGAAGTTATAATCAAGTTAAGTAAATATACCAGTAATTCAAGTGATAACCATTTGAATAGTATTACACAAGTACTATGATACTTACGATATTGCATTTTGGAAGATATCCAACTGCTATCTAATGATATAGTAATGCAAATATGGATTCTTACATAAAAGAATCTAGATCCACTAGAGCGGATGTATTGACTCTACATGGGAAGTTGTGTTTTGGAAATCTTGAAAGTATTTCAAACAGATTTTTATAGCTAAATCTATGATGGAATTTGAATTTATCATTTGAGATAAATTTATAGAATATGCGGATATCTGCGTTAATTCGTAGAGGACATACCAAGATGGCGTAAACCGGTAATGACCATCTATATAAAGTGTGATAGTCAATTGGAAATTGACAGAGCTCATATCACAATGTAAAACGGTAAGTCGAGACATATCCATCATAGACGTTGATTGGTGCGACAACTACTCTCAACTAGAGTTATCACGATTGACTACGTAAAGTCAATGGATAACATCGCGGATCCGCTTACGAAAGGCTTAAGCAGAGAGTTAGTTAGTAAGTCGTCTAAAGGAATGGGACTAAAGCCCTTAAAGGAATGAGTTTATATGAATGAAAACCTAACCCGTTGACTGGAGATCCCAAGATCTGGGTTCAATAGGACAACCTAATCATATAAATGTGGGGGAAGTCACGTCAATATGGGGAGTTACTTAACATTGTAACTTCCTAGTCCATTCCTATAACAAATGTGACTTGTTGAGAGGTTAAACATATGGCTTTAATGATTCAAGATGAAATTACAAAGCATAATGATTCGAGATGAAATCACAAAACATATGTTTTTAATGATTCAAGATGAAATCACCTATGTGAGAGAGAATGGGGGGTCGCTTTGAAGGAATTATGGGGCGCAAATCCTAAGAGCTCTTGCAGAACAGGCAAATGTTCAGGACCATAATGAACATGACTATGAGGGCTTAACAATGTTAGGGAGAGTCTTGTGTGAAATGTATTGTCGTCTACGTAAATAGAGGCTGAGTTCAAGGACATCGCGTCTACTCGGATCTAGGAGACTAAGTGTATCTCACAAGGGAAGGTTCAAAGGGTCACACCTACCTATCCTTTGCAAGATTCAACTATTAGAATTTCATCGTAATTTTTGTGTATTACGACCGATCTCCATTCATGTGGGGGATTGTTGGAAAATTAGTTGGTAAAAGTGACTTTTGACCAAATTTGGACACAATTATCTATATGTATGTGTCATATATATAAGTAATAGTTTGTAGGTTCGCGTTCTCCTCGAAGAGAGCTTCGCAATAAGCCTTTATGTATCCAAAATAGAGTTGATGTGAATGAGATATCGGGTCTCAAAGTTAGGCATTCGGTACCATGCCTAAAGAGGAAAAGTAGTTTATTTTTAATCCCACATCGGTGGGATGACTAAACTTAGAGGGAGTCTATTGTGTATAAATAGAGGCCCTAATTCCACAATTTTGAAACACATCAAATCAATAGTTATTATTGATTTCCAACATATGGAATACGCATCTCTTAAGATGAAATTCCTGGCAGTTTAGTTAAGTCCGATAGTACAACTTACTGTTTTGGCTGTTGTACCCTGGGAAACAGAAGGCGAATCTGTTTTAAGGGAAGCGTGTCAAACACGTGCCTCGGCTTTTAGTGCTTCTTTGTTGATCTCTATTTGGTAATCAAGTAAGTCTTTTGACTATTTTATTATTTTATTTAATTATCGTTTATCGCTTTCATTCTTTTGTATTTAATTTTCTGTTATTTATTTATTGTTAATTTTATTTATTATAATTTAGATTTTATTTATAAAAGTGTAACCGTTTCCCTACAATTCATTTCTTGTTTTGCTGTTAATAATATGCTTTTATATAATAAAAATGTGTGGACAAACAAGCTTTAAGTGATAGTTGTTGACATGTTGCCAAATGACTTGGCAAAATAATTGACTCTTCGAACACGTGAAAAGACCATGAATAGTATCGTCGCTACATATACAATATACAATGTGCAATGGTTTGTGTATATTGAACCTCGTTAATTAATAAGATAAGAGGAAATAAACAATTGTTAAAAAATTGTTTTATATTATTATTATTATTTTAAAAGATATTCGATTTTAACAAAAAATAATTAAATATAACGGATGTGAGTGACTCCTACATCTCAGTTCAAAAAGAAAAACTAAACGCGTCTAAAGTTCTTAAGACCAAAACTAGCATAAAAAATGACATGTCATACGTATGCAAAATAATAAAGAACAACTTATCTAAGCGATCGAAAACTAATGTCATATGAATTAGCAAACTTCAATTGTGCATCAGTGGACAAAAATCATCAAACTCTCATCATAAAAGTTTTGGTCATAGGTGTCCTCATTCCACTGCTTCAAGAAACTCTTCATGCCTACTCCACTACCACTTTTAGAACCATCAAATGACATAAAACTTGTGATTTTATTGTAGCCCTCAAGAACTTCATCATCGTCAGTATCACTATCCGAAATAACGAATTCCCAGCCTTAAAAAACAGATTACCAAGTTTTTTTTTTCATCTTTAACCATGTCAGGTGTACACTTTGAAGAAAAAGTAACATTGGACGAACTAGGGATGTTTTTATTGTTTTCCATGTGTCATCCATCAACATTAGTAGCAGCATTACCACTAGACGCTACATTGACAATAGCACCTTCATCCAAATCAACAATAAGCGTATTGAAATTACCACTCGGTTTAACATTTTTCATAGTAGAATAATCTACCTTATCAAGAGCAGCAAATGCATTAGAAGTACTAACCACATTACGCTATTTTGTAGGTTTTTTAGAAGTAGACGCCACGTTGGTTGAAGTGTTCGTCACTTTCGCAACCTTCTTTGGTTGTCTAGATGTAGACGCCTCTCTTGTGTTATCTTTAGTAAGAGACGTCTTTGTATCCTTAGGAGCAACTAGTCGATACTCAAATTTGTTCATTTGAATAGCATTAAACTTTTTAGTAGTACCACCTTTCTGATTCACAACAGTAAATTCATCATTAGACAGTTTCTTAGATACACCCGAATGAATATTTTTGCTTTTACCCATCCCATTCATCACACGTTTTGGAGCGGCTTGAGGACAATCATCATTCAAATGACCATAGAGCAAACAAGTACTACACCGAGGTGGTTCCCACTCATATGTATATACCCTTCCCCTACGAGTTTAGGAACTACCAATACTAAATTGTCACGAAATTCATTGGATGCATTGATTTCTATCAAAGCTCTTGCAAAACTACAACGCCCTCATGACTCCAAACATAGGGTACTAGTATAAGAATAACATCATAGGAGTACCAATTTTAGACGCTATTAAACTCAAACCATCCAGAGTATAAGCAACTAAAAGACATCGTGAAACTTCACCCATACCGGAACACAAGACAAATCTTCCTTAAAACGATTTATCGATAGATACCACTTGTTAAGAAAGATGAGGATTCCACGAATCATCCAAGGTGCATCCCGGAGAATAGACTTACCATCCTTTATAGATGAAAACTTGAAAAAGAAAAACCATTCACGTTTATCGTAGCTTTATGAATTCCATATTTTTCCCAATTGTTACACATGAACCATTCAACCACAGGAAATACAAGTCTTTTACCAATAAAATACCCATAAAGCGAGTTTTTCATCCGCTCATTCACCTCTTGTACCGAATCTATAGGTAAACCCACATCATAATCAGCATCCTTATGTAATGTTTCATCAATAAACCGAAAGTTAGCTTTAGTAGAAGATGTAGGGCTGGTTTTAGAAGCATAAGACGAGGGGGGATCCACATTAGTTTGGTCATGGTATCTACCTTGTCACCAGAAGGCATATAAGCACTAGCAACACCACTCATTGCCTCTTCAAAACTCTTACTTAACCATAGTAACATGTAGCGTATCCTCATCACTCATAGCAGACTCATTCCCAACCTCAACAACAGATGGATCTAGAAACAAAATGCCATCACCATCAACAACACTCCTATTAACAATATTAGGTTTGAGTGGTTTTCCATCTTCACCCAATAAACTGCTTCATCAATCAATTGATTTTTAGGTTCGGATCTTAGAAGCAAGATCAACACAAGAATCCAAATTAGACTACATAGTAGTGTTACCAATTCAATTCCAAGGTGATATCAATCGAACAAGTACCAATTATCTTTTTTGTAGGACCTTAAATATCTCAACCTTATCACAATACCCAACCTTTATCACACGAGTATAACACACGTTAAACACAAACTATATACGTAAAGATGAAGAAGAAAAGATAGAAAGATGGTGACTTAAGATGTAACTCGTGTATGTAGAGAGAAAAAGATGAAACAAGAAACTTGTATTACTTCAAAGAAAAACACACACAAACACACTCAAGCACACCCCTCAAATGACACATTTGAGGGGTATTTATACTAAAATACTAAACGCCCTAATGGGCTTGGGCTTGGGCCTCGTGGACTTGGATTGGATTACAAGTGATAAAAGGCTAGCTTAACTAAACGTCTAACCATTTAGCTTAGCCCAATCCACGAGCCCGTTGACTATTCTATCATGATATCTAACATACGTTACAAAGTTCCTAAACGTGAATGACCATCACTTCTATAAAATATTATTAAGGCTAACAATCTCCCCCTAAGGGGTGGTCATTCAAAAGATGCTCCGCTTGATTAGGTCTTTACTTTCCTTGAGCTTGAAATTTGTGTGTAGATATAGAATAGTCTTAATTCTTTGTTCCTTCATGCTTTATGATCAGTTAATGTGGTATTCTGCCATTTGTCAACTTCTTTGGCTAGGTGTCTCCACGTGTTTCTCCACCATGCTCACACTTCTATTTGACTTTTAATTACCAATGATGTAGTTCTCGAGTCTTTATACTTTGTAGATTATTTGACATTGACGAAGAATCATCTTTAACTTTGTGTTGCCTTTGATTTTGATGAGAACTTTCATGTGTTGTTGGTATGAGCATGTGGAGAATCTGCACGATCTCTTCCTCCCGCGATCATCCATCAGCAGCAGCACTTCCAGTGTACATCCACGAACACCAATTGATCATTGTAATCTTTTCTTAAATAATTGATTACTACAATTGTTCTACTGATGAATGTCTTGATTCCATTCACCTTGGTCGGGCAAATCAGCCGTCCGAATCCCATAAGGGACAGTTGGCATTACGTTGAACAAGTTCAAGTAATGACCCACATCTTCAGGATTCGATTCGTGAAAGGAATCTCCTTAGCGGGATTTCCAGCACTTACAAGTTCGAATGTCGAGGGTGTTAACAGCATAGTGTGAAAACACATCTCTAATTCTTACAAAGGCTGTTCCTGAACTGGAGGCCCTCAAGAAGGCTAACACGACATACTGAAGTACATCTCAGACGTTCAGTGAGTCGCTGATACATCGAAGCATCACTTCACGTATGTAGACCGTTTGAGACACTAAAAGCGTAACCCATAAAGAATTACCAAGTGACCTCTTTGTCGAGGCGTTTGATGTTGACCCGGCAGAATTTCCATTCAATCACTGAAGATCACAATTGTGAAACCTCTCATAAATGTTCTGGCAGATTGCTAAGATCTGCGTAGGACTCTAGAATGTATCACTTGTGTTCTTATTGTTGAACATCAAGAGATGAAATGTCATGTGTTCTTATGAGATCTTTTGATGAATCTCGTGGCTCTAGACTCAATTAGTGAATTTTGGTTTTCCTAAGCGGAGACTAGGGAGAGGGTCTCCTTCTTCAATACCAACGATCTCTAAGAGAAAGTCGATAGATTATGTAGGGTTCCCAGTGAGAATGAAACAAATCCCTTTTAAGAGGAATTGAGTGCCTAGAAGGTTTAGGTGCAGTGCGTCACTGGGTCCATGACGTCTTTGTCTTCAATACCAGCGTCATCTTAGTGACAACCAGTAGCAGATGAATTGAACCCGTTTTACCCTAAGGTTGATTATGGAGGGCTATTTCTTTTCACCCTTTTTCATTACATTTCTTTTTAATTCTTCAACCCCTTCTTTCTCCTTTCTCACATTACTCCTTTTTTCAATCATACCTAAGGACTTCTAATACTAACTATGGGTATTGTCCTTGGGTAGATCCCTCCGGCTCTGGCGGATCATAGGACGGATTTTCCTATCCTTAGTCACCTTATAACTCCATGACTATTCCTATGTTGCCATAAAACCTATTCTTGAAAATCTCACAGAGTGTTTATGATTGAAAACATGTTTGAAACACTCCGAGAGTTTTATATTTTCAGAAACACTCCCCCTTCACATGTGCTTATAAGTTTTGACAGAAATCTGCACAGTGAGGGTAGAGTTCGCACTTTTTGAATTGATCGGCTCATGATAGACAATTCCCCACGAGACACTGTTACGTTGCATAGTTAAGGAGTTCCATTGTCAGTTTTTAGGTGACAACTAGCTCTAATAACTACCTTGAAGTTGTAAACTCTTCTTGAAAAGAAGGTTAGACCCATGAAAGTGCATGTCTATCACGAGTTTCTCGAAATGGTACATTTACTGACTTTGATTCCTCGTCAATTCAATGGTTACGACTGAGTCGAGCTCTTTCGAGATTCAAACAACAACCATTAAACTTTTTGATCACATTTTAATCACGTCTTCTCCCCCTCAAAAATAGCATATTCGTGATATTTTTGATATCAACGGATTAAACAACATTTTAGAATCTTTTGGGAAGACAAACGGATTTGATTTAAGCATGAATTTGGAATATTTTTATTTTATACTCCCCCTTTAATAAAGCATAATCAATTAAAGGGTTTTAGAGGGAGTTATCTTGAGCATAAAATATTTTGAAAGATTTTGAAAATCTTTTTGAACAATCTTGAAAAAGGTGCTCAATATGATGATGATTTCTCATCAGTTTTGAATAAGGTGCACTGAAGCGTACACTAGATTTTTCTTTAAAAGCACGAGTTTTGATTTGAAATAATCAAAAGTCATCATTTTAGTCCGGGTTTCGTACTGAAGTATACGAAAGCCATATTTGAAGAAATTTTAGAGAAACGACATGTTTTAGAAAACATTTAAATAACTCTCGTTAAAGCATCTGTACATGTCCATATCATTGTTGAATGACATTTCTAGAAACGTACAAAATATCGATTATACGAGAGACATGTCGTGAGAAGAATATTTTTGGATTTTTGATTTTGTATTGTTTTTGTATTTTTGAAAGATTTTATATTTTTATATTTTGCTTTTGTTGGTTTTTCAAATTTTGTATTTTGTTTTTCAAAAATATTTACAGCGAAGCTTTTTGGAAAATCATTTTCAAGAAGATTCGAGAAGACGTTCTAACTCCTCAGGGGTTAGGCTTCGCATTCCAATTCGTCGAACTAAATCGTTAAACCTTTCTTTTGGAAGGGCTTTAGTAAATAGATCGGCGAGTTGGCAATCTGTCTTCATGAAGAATAATTCAACAATACCTTCTTCCACATGTTCTTTTATGAAGTGATAGCCGACGCGAATGTGCTTAGTCTTTGAGTGATGAACAGGATTGCATGATATGGCTATGGAACTTTTCGAGTCACAATACATAGATATTTTATCGAAAGTAAAGCCATAATCTGTGAGTTGTGTTCTCATCCATAGAACTTGAGCACAACACGCAGTTAGAGACACATACTCACTTCAAGCGTTGAAAGTGCAGTGCAATCTTGTTTCTTTGAAGACCATCTTACTAACTTTTCACCCAAAAATTGTGCTCCTCCGGATGTACTTTTTGCTGTAACTTGATCACATGCGTGGTGCGCCGAAAAGGCAATTAGATCAAATCCGGAGTCCTTCGGATACCAAAGTCCCATGTGAATGGATGTCTTTAGGTACCGAAAGATCCTTTTAACCTCTTTGAGGTGCAGTTCGGTAGGCTTTTCTTGAAACCGTGCTAATAAGCAAACAACAAAATGAATATCGGGTCGACTAGCAGTAAGGTACATTAGAGAACCAATCATGCTCCGATATTTCTTCGGATCAATAGGTTTCCCAAACAAATCGGCTCCAATTTTTGGTGAAGTTACCATTGGTGTTCCGACCGAATCACAATTATCCATACCATGATTTTTCAAAATCTCAGTTGTGAATTTAGCTTGATTTATAAAAATTCCACGTGGGGATTGATGTATTTGTAAACCAAGAAAAACTTTAGTTCCCCCATCGTGGACATTTCAAATTTGCTTTTCATGAGATTTTCAAAATGTTTTGAAAGATTCGGATTAGTGGACCCAAAAATGATGTCGTCCACATAAATCTGAACAATCAAAATGTCATTTTTATATTTTTGTGTAAACAAGGTAGAATCAACAGTTCATTTGGTGAAATTGTTTTGAATCAGGAAAGAGGACAGTTCGTCATACCACGCTCTTGGAGCTTGCTTTAATCCATAGATTGCCTTTTTGAGTTTGTTGACGTAGTCTAGATGGTCCATGTATATGAAGCCTTCTGGCTGACACACGTACACTTCTTCTTTCAGATTTCCATTCAAGAACGCGGTCTTAATGTCCATCTGATATACCGTGATGTTTTTGTGAGCTGCATAGGCTAAGAATATCCTGACTGCTTCAAGTCTAGCTACCGGGGCGAATGACTCTTCAAAGTCTATTCCTTCTTCCGGTCTGTATCATTTGGCCACAAGACGTGCTTTATTGCGAATTACAGTCATCTCTTCATCCCTTTTGTTCTTCCATAACCATTTGAGATCAATGACTCGAATGTCAATTGGTCTTGGAACCATATCCCAAGAGTCATGTAGACGGTATTGGAGAAGTTCCTCCTGCATCGCTTCTATCCACACGGGTTCGCGCCATTGCCTCCCGAATTTTCTTGGTTCAATATTGCTAATTGAGCAAAGGTAAATGCACAAGTCACAATCGGTGGCAAGTTGGCGTCTCGTCTGAATTGGCCTTGACGGTTCACCAATAACTTGTTCAATCAGATAGTCTTTTGTCCACTTCAGAGTAGAAGGATACCGTAGATTATACGAGTGCGAGTTGGTGCATTGGTTTCGACCGTGGTAGATGCATCTTCTGTTGATGGTGGTGGTGGATGATTTTGAGCGGGTGCAGCGAAATGATGGTTTGATGCATTTTTCGAGGTTCCACCATAATATTCATCGAACATTAACTCGAAGAAATTCTACCATTCTTTTTCATGAGGTTTGTCAGCAAAAGTTGATGGAGCTCTTTGTTGTACGAGTCCTGAACTGATGTACCCAGAAGTCTGCGGGTTTGGTGCGGGTTCTAAGTTGTTTTGATTAGAAGCCATCGGGTTAAGCGCGGGTTCTAGATCGAGTCTCTCAGAAGCTATTTGTGAAATTTCATCAAAAGTCACATTTATCGTCTCCATGATCCTCCTAGTTCTCCTGTTATACACCCTGAATGCCCTCGAGTTATCTGAATATCCAATGAAGATTCCAATATCACCTTTAGCTTTCAGTTTTCCTAGATCTTCTCTGTCATTCGTAGGATAGCATAAAGCGCCAAACACATGAAGGTAAGAGATATCAGGTTTTCTGTTGTTCACTAGTTCATAAGGGGTTTTGATGAATCTTGGATGGATTAGGGATCGGTTCTGAGTGAAACAGGCAGTGGCAACAGCATCAGCCCATAGAAATAACGGTGCACTAGAATAGATTAGCATTGTGCGAGCAGCTTCAACAAGAGTACGGTTTCTTCTTTCAACTACCCCATTTTGCTGTGGAGTTCTAACAACTGATGTCTGATGAGTAATTCCAACATCTTCAAAATAAGCTCTTAACTCCTAATTTGTGAATTCAGATTGCGTCAAGGTGTCTGCATTCTTACCACCCTTCTTTGGAGTTTGAAGAAGTACTTGAATACGTTTCAGAAAGGTGATGATGATGCCTGGTGCTTTGTATTTTGATCTCATAAACCTAACCCATGTATATCTTGAATAATCATCGACGATGACAATAATATACTTTTTCCCGTTAATGCTTTCAACTCTCATTGGGCCACATAAGTCCATGTGTAACATATTGTGACAACCCGTACTTTCAGGTCATCTCTCAAAACAATTCATGCTTCACAATTTCAACATTTATCGTAAACTAGGTTTACGTGTTCCAAATTCGCGTAACCTTTATGGTTTAGCGGCGAATTCATGATCATATCATCACGAACATTTCATATGGACTAAGTTTAGTCTACATTTCATTAACATCATTTGCATCATGTTTGTTCATTCATGACATTGCATTTCACCTTTAACGCGTAAATTTTATATTAAATAAACGTTATCGCGTGAGTTATTATTTTAAATATTTAATCCGATACTTCCAAAAATGATCCCGATATATTTTTATACTTACATTTAGTTTATAAAAACTATATTTTTAGTTTACCTAGTGTCTTAAATTTATTCTGTACATAAATTGTTAAATTTATATTATTAAAACGTTTTTCTTAAAAACTACACGATAATTATTATAACACTCAAATTTTACAAGAAATATATTTTTACAATTTATATGATCTCAATAAACTTTACTTTGATCCATTAAAGTTTACTTTTAGCTAAAACTATCCTAAATGCACAAATGTATATACAAGTTACCACTTATCTTTATTTTACTTACATGTACTTACACACACTTTGCATTTACAAAAAAAAAAATATATATATTATTGAAATATATGCCCCCTTGGCCGACCAAGGGGGAGTGAATTATTATAGTTGGTAAGAATTTTTCTTATTTAGATACATTTACACTCAAACATTACTTACACCTTCATTCACAATAAATTCAAGTCTTCCTTTCTTCTTTTCTTTGTCTCAAAGCCGGCCCTTATTGAAGATCAAGAGGAGATTTCATCAAAAATTTATCAAGTAAAGTTTTAACAATCTAGTTACACTCTTAATCAAGGTTTTGAAATAAAAACCTAGGGTGTTTAGGTTAAACCTTGGTTCTTTGCACCTCATCATAGTTTACTTGTAAGCATATCATTTACATTTTTCATTTTTCCTTATCATTTCATATTTATCTCTTCATATTTGGAACAAGCATGCAAGACTTGTGTTTATTTATACCATTTTTACATTTATTTTAGAGTTTATATATAAAAGTCATCCTATAATTATTCCCTTGGTATATTTTGGTCTTGATGATGTCTAGGAACCCATGACACCCTAAGAAGGTGTATGGTAGGATTAGATTAGCTTTGGAGTTGATTTGAAGGGATTGGAATAGGTTTAGTACGAGTAAAACTATTTTCGACTAGTATATAAAGTGTTCTGTCCTTATTTTGTTTTCTGGAAAATCCGACAGTGGGCACAAATTTTTGGCCTTGATATTTAGAAAATATACTTTAAAACGAATCCGTGGCCGCTTGAACGGATTAAAACGGAGTTATAACGAAGAAGTTATGAATTTTTCAAGTTTGACGACGAAATATATATTTTCTGAAATTTCAGCAACCTATTTTAGTTTTGTACGAGTCAAAAACGAGTCCTAAGCTTTACAAATTATTTCGACTTATCAAAAATATATTAGTATACTTTGATACGAAGCTAAGGACGTATAATACGTAGAAAACGGATTTGAAACGACCAAGATATACCCGTTTTCATAAACTTGCCGTAACTATTATTTTTAGAAAAACTATATTATTTTTACGAGATAAGTGTTACGGTAACTAAAATCACCATATTTAACCCCTATTATCTTTATGTTCGAGACCTCTATGACGAAAACTCATGTACTAAAACTTCTAGATTTTGATACAAGCTTTTCAAAACCGTCGAGTTCGTTTCCTAACGTTCGACGTACACCATTTTACGACTAGTTTTTCAAAGCCATTTTTGTCACTTTCATAAAATTTCCAACGACTTTATTTTACGACGAAAAGTTAAAATTTCACCATAAATCATTACGAAACCATTGTAGGATGACATTTTGACGTAAATACTTGTAAAGTGATTTAAAAATGGTCAAGACGTCAAAAGAGTATTTTTCGACGATAAGTAATATTTTCTTCAAAACTCGCAAATGGTATAAATAACATACGAAATGCATGCATAACATTACATTGCAACTCATTACATATCATATCATTCATAATAGGTCAAGGTTAAAGTATCACACTACATCTCGGTGTACTCACTTTTGTCATCGCCTCATTTTACCAAGTGAGTTCATGGCCCCTATTTTCAATTGTTTTGCACTATTTTTGGGGGAGATACATGCTTAATTATTTATATATTACTGTGAGTCATAGCCCCTACTCTTTTAACTGTTATGAATTACTTTTGGGGGAGATACATGCTCAACTATTTTTATGACTATCATTGATTATTTGAAACCTATGCCAACTAAATCAATGTTTAGTCATATTCTATATCATAAATCATGGAACTAAATGTCTTGGGATTACCATTGAGCTGAATGTCTTGGGATTACCATTGAGCTGAATGTCTTGGGATTACCATTGAGCTGAATGTCTTGGGATTACCATTAAGCTGAATGTCTTGGGATTATCATTGAACTAAATGTCGTGGTATAATCATTGAGCTGAATGTCTTGGGATTATCATTGAACTAAATGTCTTGGTATAATTATGTCAAGTAACTATTGATACATTAAGTCATGCACTATAATGTGAATTCATTTGACATCATGCACTTGAACATAAACTATGCACCTTTGGCAAGGTTGTGAACACACAGGTTGCAAGTTTTGTATGGGCGGAACTTGGAACTGAGTGGATTTACAATACCTTTGCTGCATAAACGATTTTGAAAGGCTTTACATTTCAACACAAACTCTATGAACTCACTCAACCTTTGTGTTGACACTTTTAGCATGTTTTATCTCAGGTATCTAAGGCATTCAATTCATGGCATGCATTTGGACACATCATGGAGTCGCGGTGACGACGCGTCTCACTTGAGTTTTATGAACTTTAAAAACATCGTTTGACTTGTACTAAACTTATTTTCCGTGCATAGTACTATCATTTGGGACCTATCTTTGTAACTCTGAATGTTTTATTAAATCAAGCGATGTATTTTCCAAACGACACCTTAGGTCGTTCAATATAACTGTGATTGTGATGCTATGACAGTCAATCCCCAGGAATTCAAATCCGCTGCAAAACAGTAATTGGGGGGGACAGATGGCATCGAGCTTCTGTTATAGAGAACTATTGCATCATTGACCCTAGACTATAACTACATCATCATAGCATCTCATCATTTCATCATAAGTGCATATTCACATTACATGCGGTTTATGACTTAATACCAAATATCATATGAGTCGATTAGTCCAAGCATTGCATATACCCTAAATTATACATAGCCTGATCACCTATGTCTATTCGTGAAAGAATCATGCAATGAAGGGAATAAGGCTTATATGTGTGCAATTTATGATCGAGCCAAATTTTCAAAAGACCCGTTACTCAAACCGATTTAGCCTAATCTCATGACAGTTCTTGTTTGATGAGTTGTGAGATTAAGTTAAAATCGGTTACCTAAGAAGTCTTTTGAGGGTTTTGCTCGAGAATGGGAAAGTTTGCCACATCAAACCCTAAACCGTAGAGAACAGCATGGACTGAATTCAGTGGACCTGAATTCCTTTTTGGATGGGCGAATGTGACAACCCGTACTTTCAGGTCATCTCTCAAAACAATTCATGCTTCACAATTTCAACATTTATCGTAAACTAGGTTTACGGTTCCAAATTGCGAACCTTTATGGTTTAGGCGAATTCATGATCATATCATCACGAACATTTCATATGGACTAAGTTTAGTCTACATTTCATTAACATCATTTGCATCATGTTTGTTCATTCATGACATTGCATTTCACCTTTAACGCGTAAATTTTATATTAAATAAACGTTATCGCGTGAGTTATTATTTTAAATATTTAATCCGATACTTCCAAAATGATCCCGATATATTTTTATACTTACATTTAGTTTATAAAAACTATATTTTTAGTTTACCTAGTGTCTTAAATTTATTCTGTACATAAATTGTTAAATTTATATTATTAAAACGTTTTTCTTAAAAACTACACGATAATTATTATAACACTCAAATTTTACAAGAAATATATTTTTACAATTTATATGATCTCAATAAACTTTACTTTGATCCATTAAAGTTTACTTTTAGCTAAAACTATCCTAAATGCACAAATGTATATACAAGTTACCACTTATCTTTATTTTACTTACATGTACTTACACACACTTTGAATTTACAAAAAAAAAATATATATTATTGAATATATGCCCTGCCACCAAGGGGAGGAATTATTATAGTTGGTAAGAATTTTTCTTATTTAGATACATTTACACTCAAACATTACTTACACCTTCATTCACAATAAATTCAAGTCTTCCTTTCTTCTTTTCTTTGTCTCAAAGCCAGCCCTTATTGAAGATCAAGAGGAGATTTCATCAAAAATTTATCAAGTAAAGTTTTAACAATCTAGTTACACTCTTAATCAAGGTTTTGAAATAAAAACCTAGGGTGTTTAGGTTTAATCCTTTGTTCTTTGCACCTCATCATAGTTTACTTGTAAGCATATCATTTACATTTTTCATTTTCCTTATCATTTCATATTTATCTCTTCATATTTGGAACAAGCATGCAAGACTTGTGTTTATTTATACCATTTTTACATTTATTTTAGAGTTTATATATAAAAGTCATCCTATAATTATTCCCTTGGTATATTTTGGTCTTGATGATGTCTAGGAACCCATGACACCCTAAGAAGGTGTATGGTAGGATTAGATTAGCTTTGGAGTTGATTTGAAGGGATTGGAATAGGTTTAGTACGAGAAAAACTATTTTCGATAAGTATAAAAAGTGTTCTGTCCTTGTTTTGATTTTCTGGAAAATCCGACAGTAGGCACGAAATTTTGGCCTTGATATTTAGAAAATGTACTTTAAAACGAATCGTGGTCAGCTTGAACGGATTAAAACGGAGTTATAACGAAGAAGTTATGAATTTTTCAAGTTTGACGACGAAATATATATTTCTGAAATTTCAGCAACCTATTTTAGTTTTGTACGAGTCAAAACGAGTCCTAAGCTTTACAAATTATTTCGACTTATCAAAAATATATTAGTATACTTTGATACGAAGCTAAGGACGTATAATACGTAGAAAACGGATTTGAAACGACCAAGATATACCCGTTTTCATAAACTTGCCGTAACTATTATTTTTAGAAAACTATATTATTTTTACGAGATAAGTGTTACGGTAACTAAAATCACCATATTTAACCCCTATTATCTTTATGTTCGAGACCTCTATGACGAAAACTCATGTACTAAAACTTCTAGATTTTGATACAAGTTTTCCAAAACCGTCGAGTTCGTTTCCTAACGCTCGACGTACACCATTTTACGACTAGTTTTTCAAAGCCATTTTTGTCACTTTCATAAAATTACCAACGACTTTATTTTACTAACGAAAAGTTAAAATTTCACCATAAATCATTACGAAACCATTGTAGGATGACATTTTGACGTAAATACTTGTAAAGTGATTTTAAGAATGGTCAAGACGCCAAAAGAGTATTTTTCGACGATAAGTAATATTTTTCAAAACTCGCAAATGGTATAAATAACATACTAAATGCATGCATAACATTACATTGCAACTCATTACATATCATATCATTCATAATAGGTCAAGGTTAAAGTATCACACTACATCTCGGTGTACTCACTTTTGTCATCGCCTCATTTTACCAAGTGAGTTCATGGCCCCTATTTTCAATTGTTTTGCACTATTTTTGGGGGAGATACATGCTTAATTATTTATATATTACCGTGGAGTCATAGCCCCTACTTTTTAACTCGTATGAATTACTTTTTGGGGAGATACATGCTCAACTATTTTATGACTATCATTGATTATTTGAAACTACCGCTTAATCGAATCAATGTTTAGTCATATTCTATATCATAAATCATGGAACTAAATGTCTTGGGATTACCATTGAGCTGAATGTCTTGGGATTACCATTGAGCTGAATTGAGCTGAATGTCTTGGGATTACCATTGAGCTGAATGTCTTGGGATTATCATTGAACTAAATGTCGTGGTATAATCATTGAGCTGAATGTCTTGGGATTATCATTGAACTAAATGTCTTGGTATAATTATGTCAAGTAACTATTGATACATTAAGTCATGCACTATAATGTGAATTCATTTGACATCATGCACTTGAACATAAACTATGCACCTTTTAGTGGTTGTGAACACACGTGTTGCAAGTTTTGTATGGGCGAACTTGAACTGAGTGGATTTACAATACCTTTGCTGCATAAACGATTTTGAAAGGCTTTACATTTCAACACAAACTCTATGAACTCACTCAACCTTTGTGTTGACACTTTTAGCATGTTTTATCTCAGGTATCTAAGGCATTCACTTCATGGCATGCATTTGTACACATCATGGAGTCAGGTGACGACGCTGTCTCACTTGAGTTTTATGAACTTTAAAAACATCGTTTGACTTGTACTAAACTTATTTTCCGTGCATAGTACTATCATTTGGGACCTATCTTTGTAACTCTGAATGTTTTTATTAAATCAAGCGATGTATTTTCCAAACGACACCTTAGGTCGTTCAATATAACTGTGATTGTGATGCTATGACAGTCAATCCCAGGAATTCCATTCCGCTGCAAAACAGGTAATTTGGGGGTGTGACACATATGCAACCTTGCTTCCGAACTAGGCACGGGTTTGGGTTTATATTATGCTCTTTTGCTTTTTCCTTGTTCGCATGATGGACATAGGTGATCCTTGGTGTATTTGTACTTTGGAAGTCCGTTGACGATGTTGTCTTTGGCCAGTTTGTTGATGGTGTCGAAATTGAGATGGGATAATCTTCTATGCTACAACCAGGACTTTGTTCCAGATGCTCGTGTCATAAGACATATTGGAGATGAAGAGGCCATTTGGTTAATGTCGATAGCATACAAGTTTGTATCACGATTCCCAGTTAAGAGATCAATGCCATCCAAGTTTCTAACGAAGCAAGCATTTCTCCTAAAAGCAACCTCTAGATTTGCATCACAGAATCAGCCCGACTGAAAACAAATTGTGTCCCAACCCTTCAACATAGTAAACCCGAGTGATCAAATATTTCCAAAAGGTAGATCTCCAAAACCCATGATAGCTGCTACATGATCATTTCCAAATCGCATAGTTCCATGAATTTCCGTGACGAAATCGACAGCAGCCTTCAGATTCCTGGTCATGTGCTTGGAGCAACCCGAGTCGACGATCCAAAGACATATTTCGATAACCCGCCAAGAATGAAGAAGAAGATTTTGGAAACCGCTTTTGATTTTGGTTCCTTTGGGTTAGAGGTAAAATCCTGATCACACTCATAGAAGTTATCTATGGGAAGATGTGTTCATCACTCATTCTACCATTCTCGAGTGTGAAAGTTCTACCCGTTGGTTTCCAAATGTCATCCCTAAAGTAAGGACTATGCTTCCTATCGAGTGTAAGACCTAAATCTTGCAACTAGTCTTTCTATGGGTTTAGCATAAGTTCTTTTAGGAATGTTCTTCTAAACAGGCTTAACAATCTCATTCTTAGAAACACAATCATCATGAACATTAGTTAAAGATTTCTTGCAAGTTAAACAAACAGATTCATTAAACTTAGCAGAGTTCATAGGTTCAGTACATTCAGATGAAATGTTTTTCTTATTACAAAGCGGTAAATTCCTAGGGTGTTCTTCTACTTTCTTCTCTTTATTCAAGCTACTACTCTTAGAGGCATGCGAGACTCTATTGTTCCTTATATTGCTCTTAGGCTTTAGTCTGCTGCTCCTAGATGTGCTTCCTAGTCCTGGAGAAAGTAAGGCACACTTATTAGGATTCACATTTTTATCTAGAGAAGTGGTTTAAGCTTTCCTAGTCTCTTTAGAGTGCTTTTCTAAACTTATGTCGTTTGTTCCATATGGTTTAGATGTGGAGGCAGACGCATTAGTGGTACTCATCTTAAAAAAGCCAGGAGCTAAAACTTTTGGTTTCTCGATAACCGCTTTTTCATTTTCAACATTTTGAATAGGCAAGGCAGGTGGAGTGACTTGTTTTGACAAATCAATTTTGTCATTGACTTTTGGAGGAGGCACAGAAATTGACATTTTTGGTTTGAAAACCGGTTTGGGAATATTTGCTTTGTCCTCAGTCAATGGTTTTGCAATCTTAGTATCCACAACCTTTCCTTTTTGACATTCCAGCTGAGCCCTCAAAAGATCATATTTCTTTTTCATGTCATTATAGGCACGCTCATACGACAGTTTGTCATACTTGCATTCCTCAGTTTTTCATCAAGTTGTTTAAAATATGAGACATTTTCTTTTTCAAGTTTTTCAAGAGCTTTTCCATATTTTGAAACAATTTTAGAAGTCTCAGACTGGAGTCTTTCATGATCTTCAACAGAATATGTTTGTAAAACAATAGACATAATATCGGTACACGTAACATCTTCATAGAGAGAATCATTTAAAATTTCCAAAAATTTGATGTGTTCAACACTTTCATTAGCTTTCTTTACTAGGGATTTATGGTCCTTGACAAAGTCAACTGTTTCTTTCAAAAATGCTTGTTCAAAATGAATTACCCTTAAATTGATGTTATTCAAATTGAGGGGCAATTTGAGTTTCAAAAACTTTTATTTTCATCATCAAAACCAAAACCAGATGTTAGTAGTAATATTGGTTTTAGATTTGATGCTCTTGAAGTCTCCCAATTCTAGTTTTAACATCTTCTAAAATGCTTCTGGCATCACTTGTGTTGAAAGGATTGTTTGAAGACATTTGTTCCATGTTTGACAATGATTTTGATTCAACTACAGGTTTTGAAACCGCTTTTGAAAATTTTTTTGAAACAGGTGTTGACTCTTTGTTTGAAATACTTGGTGTGATGGAAAACTTTGATTTTTCTTTTTGTGAAACAAAAGTAATTCCATTAATTTTGTTCCATTTGTTATAGTCGATTGGTTTTATTTCTGGATTCTTTTGTTTCATTTTTGATCTACTCTCGTCAGATAGTTCTAATGTTTCAAGAGAATCACGAACAATAATGGGTTCATGCAAAGCTTTTCCATTGTTTAAAACATTCTGTTCTTTCTGAGCTTTCTTGAGGAAACAAGGAGGTGTGTTACCAAGAGCCATTTTTTGTGTTGAATGAAAATACAGATTTGTTTGATTAATTAGTATATTGGTTGATTTGGCTGAATGACCCGTTGTAACAAGAAAATTTTCTAATTTTTTTATTTTTTCATTTTTATCAAGAATTTCATCAAGAAGAGAATCTTCACGTTTTGAAAAATCAGCAATCAATTGTTTCATCTCTTTTTCAAGAACAGAATAAGTTGCTTGTTGTTTAGAAAGTTGGTTTGTAAGATCAGAAATTTCCTTGTTTAAAGATTTTATTTTCAAGTTCAAATTAACATCAAGCGTGTTATACTTGATTTGCAATTGTGTTTCTCTTAAAACGGAATCTCGATAACCAATTTCTAATTCTGACTCTTTGTTTTTATGAAATTCAAAGGCTTTTGCATTCTCCTTGTACTTCTCAAGCTCGGCGGTCAATTTATCATTCGCGGCCTTAACATCGCGATTGATCTTTTGAACTTTCTCAATTTCAATGCCACAGTTATTGATTAATGTTTCAAATAAGGCATGTGTTTCCTCATCAGTCTCAGGATTTTGTGTCACACAGCCTCCACTAGGATCCACATATGGAGTTTCAGAGTTAGTATTGCTACAACTCGGATTGTCCATGTATTTATCATAAGTAGGTGCCGATGTCACAGCATGCTGTTCTTCATGAGTAAACACATCAAATATGACATTGTTATAACATGGATCAATGATTGGTACTCGATAATGCATTGGCATCATAAACAGGAGGTGTGTCAGACTTAGTGTCATACTTAGCTTCCTGAAGATTTGCCATGAAGATGCAGTTTGCATTGATGTCCTCTAGGTCTTCCAAATCATCCATAATAGCAAAAAAGTCATTTTCCACAGCACTCAACTACAACCTCGCTTACTGTTAACAAAGATAGCTTTCTCAAGATACGCACATTTTTCTTTTCTTGCTTGTGGACAATTTTGCCATGTGACCCACTCTTGACAGCTTGTAACACGCCACCGATTACCCTGATTCACATTTCCATAATTCCCAACGATCGAGCTGCAACATTCCCATTCCGATTACCCACTGCTCTATTCCCAACACCGCCCCATCTAATTTACAACATTCTGACCCAACTGATACCCTCGATACGGAACCGCCTGACTACCCATGTGAAATTCAAGAGCATATCCTGTTGATTCCCAATAACTCCAACCATTTGTCCTTGATGACCTATATTCACACCTGGCTGTGCAATTTGCCTGTTGTGAGTATTTGATGAAATCCTTTGGTTGTTTAGGTTGGTGCGAATAGCGACTTCATGCTTTAGTCAAAAAGCAAATGCGTTGACAAAGCTTGTTCTTGTTCGTTTCAAGATCGTGATTCCTTGTTCTGGTATTGTGGATACTGTTGTTGTTGACTGACTTGTTGTTCTTGTGGGTAGAATTGTTGTTGAGGGATAACAGCTTATGGTTGTGGAATGTATTGCTGCAAGTTGTTGTTAGTGGAAGATGATGAAGCTTGTTGTTGTGAGTTCACTGGAGTTGGAGTCTTTGCAATTAGTGCCAATGGATCATGTTCTTTACCAGTCTTTCTTTCCTGACTTCATTCACTTCAGTTTGGTTTTGTTTCAGAAAATTGTTGAGTTGATCAAAGTTCACCTGATGTAAGTCTTTTGTTTGGTTGACAATAGTGACATATCGTCCCCATTCTTCTAGAAGATTGTTTAGGAATTTGATGTTACTCACGATAGTTCTGGGTGCCAACTTGTTTCTGATAAGCTCATTCATTAAAGTGCAAAACCTTCCATAGTAGGATTCAATGGATTCTCCTGGAGTAGATGTAAACTTCTCCCATGCAGTTAGCAGCTTGTTCTCCGTGTCTTGTTGACCAATTTCTGTTCCATAACAAAGCCGTCTAACACGTTCCCACATATCGAAAGCAGTTTCACAGCTTTCTACAGCAGCAAAGATGTCTCTTGGCAACCCTAGTTGGACAATGTTAATTGCCATGTCATCTGCTTCGACTTGCTTATGATCCTCTTCAGTGTATTCTGTTTCATTTTGAGCATGAAAAGATGGTAGGACGGGAGGTGTTGCATCAGGATTTCCAGGGTCTTGGACTTGTCGAGGCTTGAAGGGTCCATTCGTAATGGATTGAATCATTAGTTTTCCATTAGGTTTGGTCTTGATGTAGCGGAGCATACGACTTGTCCATTGAAGATATCCACCTTTTTCCAGCATAGGAGGACGTTTTTCGGCACCGGCTGCATGAATGTCTTGTTGAGTAGCCATTGATGAAGGTATTAGATGATAAAGTTGATGTAGGATCGATTCAACGATAAAGGAGTTGTGTTTGATGAAGATTAAGCTCGGTCGTTGTAGTGAAAATTGGGTCTGAAAACTTAAAAACCTCAATAACTTCTGTTCGGAGCGTTTACCCAGTTGATTCAGCGTGCTATTCTTCTCGTTCTCACGGTCGTTTTGATGGGTAGAACGCTGAAAACGGAGTTACGGTTCAAAAGTTATAGCCGTCTGAAGTTTTGCTGAAATTCTTACTCGTAAACCTTGTTCTTAAGCGTAGGAATTGATGCTTATGCGTAGAAATTGGCTTAGGCGTAGACTGCTTATGCGTAACCCTCCTTAGGCATAAGATGATGCTTATGCGTAGACCCAGACTTACGCGTAAACTTAAGGTTACACGTAAGCTTATGCGTAAACTTTATACATAGAAGTAGAGTACCTTACGTGTAAGATTTAACTTATGCGTAGAGTGCTTACTCGTAAGCTTTATGCTTATGCGTAAGTTTAGGTTTTAAACCAAAATACTTTACACTCGTCCAAGTGTAAAAGATATCCACAAGTCGAAGTGTTCCACAAATTTATCCAAGTGAGGGAAGCACTGAGTCACCGTTGTTGCACGAAGAAACGTCACCAAATGCTTAAGCGTAGGAATTACACTTGTTACGCGTAGACCTTACGCGTAGAAACTAGGGTTTTGACTTTTCTTTACGCGTAGAAACTAGGGTTTTGACTTTTCTGTACTTGCAACTTTAAGCGTAGAATGACCAGATTATGCAAAAACACGAATTTTTTACCCAAAAACACGTTTCCAAACGATTTCTTTTGCACAAACTTCTTCCAAAACACTTAATGATCAATAAAAACTACAACTTTAAGCTTAATAACACGTAAAAATCAAAACTTTATGACAAAAATCCCACGTTTATAGTAAAAAACGCAACTTTATGTGTAAAGTTCTAACCAAAAACGTAACACAACACTCCTAAACCATTGTAGGACCTTAAATATCTCAACCTTATCACAATACCCAACCTTTATCACATGAGTATAACACACGTTAAACACAAACTATATGCGTAAAGATGAAGAAGAAAAGATAGAAAGATGGTGACTTAAGATGTAACTCGTGTATGTAGAGAGCAAAAGATGAAACAAGAAACTTGTGTTACTTCAAAGAAAAACACACACAAACACACTCAAGCACACCCCTCAAATGACACATTTGAGGGGTATTTATACTAAAATACTAAACGCCCTAATGGGCTTGGGCTTGGGCCTCGTGGACTTGGATTGGATTACAAGTGATAAAAGGCTAGCCTAACTAAACGTCTAACCGTTTAGCTTAGCCCAATCCACGAGCCCGTTGACTATTCTATCACGATATCTAACACACGTTACAAAGTTCCTAAACGTGAATGACCATCACTTCTATAAAATATTATTAAGGCTAACATTTTTCTTATTTTTACCTCCTCCTCCCGAATCCAAAAACCTTGCTTTCATCATCAAAACATGTTAAAACAATAAAAAACAAGAAGAAACAGTATTGTCTATCTTCAAAACTTACGTAGAAACCATAACAAAAATTAAGGTCTATAACTGCACATGTACTTAGAACTCACATTAGGAATAAAATAATAATGTAGTAAGCCCAAGATGGTGAATTAATTGCAGAACAAAAGTAAAGATCGATAACAGCAGGAACCCTAATATCGTAAAAACAACCAAACAAACCAAGCATGATATAGTTGACTAAACCACCGCACATGTACTTAGAACTCACATTAGGGATAGAATAATAATGTAGTAAGCCCAAGATGGTGAATTAATTGCAGAATAAAAGTAAAGATCGATAACAGCAGGAACCCTAATATCATAAAAACAACCAAACAAACCAAGCATGATATGGTTGACTAAACCACAAGAATAAATTAATGTGATAGGTCAGCTTACAATCGAATCTTTAAGGCATGGAAGTGAATGAATAAGATTAAAAATCGATTAAGATTTGTAAGTTATCGTAATTCGCCAAACAGGAGGAGAGGTTTATGTTAAAAAAAATTGTTTGATGTGTAAAGAAATAAATATTAGGGTAAACTGCAAAAATTGCCCCTGTGCATAGTTAAATTTGCATTTGTAGCTAACGAAAAGATAAAACTGCAAAAAGATGTCCTTCCTGTGGATGTTTCCATGCAATTTGTGTCCCTGGGCCTAACTAGCGTTTAAAAAAACTCGTTAGTTACTGTTCCAATCGATGGTATTTTAGTCATTTTGGGTTTTTCGTCAATATACTCACCCATATAACTGGTTACACTCCCGATGCGGCCTTATTCACAGGCACATAATTTGCAACAATAAATACAACTCTTGTATATCATACTCTGATTAATAATCAGATCAAAAAATGTTCCAACACAAATAATCAATCCACACTATCAATCAAACATGATATTTGGCCATTCACTTTGGCATATTTGAACTACCCAATATTCCAACCCATGAGCTTGGTGTTCTTTACTATAAGTATCGATTCCTATTGTTCTAACCTGTTGTTTTATTATCCCCATATTTGCATGTGTAAATACTATGTTTTGTTAAATTTAAGCTTGTAAGTTGTTATTTGTTTTGTTTCCCTCCAGATTCTAATGAAACTCTGTTCACGATCAAAATCCACCACAATGGATAGTTTACAGTCCCACCAAACCGAAGATATCGTTGACCTCATTAATTATCATTTATTTTCGATTCAACAATTTGTTAGCATGTTAGACGAGTCAGGATTAGGAATTGATACAAAACTATTCACATATTTTAGGATCCCTGGAGAGTCTTTAGATGATAGGTTGGTCCCATTTATTAGTGAGGAAGATGTGGTGACATTGTTGAAATATATGCCTCAGTTTAAGGAAATAGAGGTTTACACTGAAATTGATACTTCAACGGGTTGAGCAACATTTGTTGAGATGAGGAGTATGCGTGGTAAGGGTGTGGTCATTTAAGAGATAGAGGATAAAGATGAAGATGATTGATAAGGATTTAAAACGTACACTTTTAGGGGGTCATTTAAGCCCTATATCAACCAATTTTATATCCGTTACTACTTAATTTCGTTCCTTTTCACTTTTTAGGTCTTTTAGAAGCAAAATGCTGGAATGAAGCATATTTGGACGAAAAGGAGAAAATACATGAAGAAAATGGCAAAGTCAAGATCGAAGCCACTCAAAGCTGATCAACAGTACCTGACGGCGTCCCAACCAAAGGGCGATGCCGTCCCTCTATGAAGACTTGATCAAAACATGCACGCGATGGCTTAGTGAAAATTATGGTCTTATAACCTGACGGCGTCACGCTTTAATTATGGAGGGCGTCGCTCACAGTTTTCAATTCAGACGGCCCAGATCTAGAATCAAGACAACGTCCCAACTGAAGACCGACGACGTCACAACTTTAAGGTGACGCTGTCCCATCGATGAATTGGCCCAGACGAAACCCTAATGATGGCAAACTGACGGCGTCCCATGCAAAAGGTGACATTGTCGCAGTTGTAAATCTATATATAGAATTCAAATTTTCTGTATTTTGAGAGGTAGACCTTTGGAGAAAAAACCCTAAATCATTTGTATTCCGAATTGGATAGTATCTTAGGGTCCAAAACCCTATTTTACACATCGAGATAAGTATTTTAATTCAAAGTAACATGTCTAGCTAAATTTCTTGTGTGTTTGCTTAGATCTATGAAACCTAGTTATTGATTATTGTTAGGTTGTTTCTTATCTTAATTGTAAATTGGCTTAGGAGTGCAACTAGGCATCATTCGTTGTATTTAATGCTTGAGTATGCTTTATGATGATGTGGTCTATGGATGAAATAGCTTAGGCTTGCCGACTTCATAGGTCACATACGAGAGATAACCTCAAAGAACTATGGGGCACGCATACCCTACGACCTTAGGAATACAACGCGTTAAGATAAGGTTTGACAATTCAACCGACCAATAAAAGATAACTAGCGAGTAATAGTATCTAGGTAAATACATTTTTAATCATCATACGAGCACACTTCAATTAGACATAAGCTACCCGTAGTAATTAGATAATTAGATAAGTAGAGTAATCGGTAGAAGTACCACCCCCCAAACCAATTGCCCTGAGATTTTACCTTAGCTTTCTAAAAAACCATAAAAAGATAAAAAAAAGAATTATCCTCAACCCCCACCATCTCGTCATATATTTCTTATTAGCATTCCTATTACCCCTAGAGAACGATATCAATCCCCGAGGCTTACCCAATACTACACTACAACGATTAGGTTCACTGCCTAGGAGGTTGAAAAACTTTCTCGACGAAAAGGAAGTTTCCTTCACCCCAAAAGCGCCTCCCGGCGCATCAAGTTTTTGGCACCGCTGTCGGGGAATAGAATAGCTAGTTAGATTTCTATCTCGTTTAGGTTTCCTTGCTTGATTCCTATCAAGTAAGATTTTTTCTCATTTTCATTAGCTTCCTTATAGTCTATCCTCCTTTGTGTCTTTGTTCATAACCTCATACTTTTCATCATGGAAGGTGATAACCCACCAAATCAACCACTTCCCATCAACCCACCACCAAATGACCAACCAAGAGGCCGTACTCTTGGTGAATACTCTATACCGAGCCATCAAGGCTATAGGAACACCATTGAGCTCCCCGATCAAGATCATACTACGGCCTTACGATCCGACACCATCCGGTTGGTGCAAAACGGATGTGCATTCCATGGACTTCTTTCAGAAGATCCTAATCAGCATCTCAAGGACTTTCTTAAAATTATTGACTCTATCGACATTGATGCTACCACACGGGAGACCACGCGCTTGCGTCTTTTTCAATTCTCTCTACAGGACCAAGCAAGTAATTGGCTTGAGCGACTTCCCGCCGGATCCATCTCAAGTTGGGTTGATCTCACCACTCATTTACTCACCTAATTTATCCACCGGGGAGAACTACCAAACTAAGGAATGACATCTTGATGTTCCAACAATGTCAAGGTGAAACTCTCTACGAGGCATGGACTCGATTCAAGGACTTGCTCCATAAAGTCCCTCATCATGACATCGATCTTTGGCTTCAAGTCCAAATCTTTTACGATCATGTCAATCCCTCCACTCGACAAACCATTGATTATGCCGCTGGTGGAAGGCTAAGTAACCTTAATGTTGAAGCATGTTGGGAAGTCATCAAAGAATTAGCACAATACGAGGAAGAAGGATGGGAAGATCCGGTACTCCCTGAAGGAAATAGTTTGGATTCCCAAGAACAACTATTTAAGAGTATGGAGGCACATGTGAATGAATTGATGGAAATAACCACACGTGATTATGAGCATGTGGACATGGTCAAGGAGTTTTTGCTTCCAAGAAAATCACGACAAGATGAATTCGAGGACATAATGTTGACATTTATCAACAACCAAGAGAAGGAAATAAAATGCCTCGAAGCTCACATGAGAAAAATGCACGAAACTTTCTTGGAGCTAGCTGACAACTTCATGATGAAACTCCGTGAAGAAATCGCAAGGAATGATGTACCTAGAAAGATCGAAAAGGTATATGCAATACCGGAGCTCGTGGGTATGATTCCTGAACCCTCTTCAATTCCAATAAACGAGGCAATCCCCCTCAAGGACTCAAAAATTTATAATAACTCGTGTCTCAACGCTCTTGGCATAAAAGAAACATTTCCTAGGGACGTGTTCATTGGAAGGTGCAAGTTTCGCTTCCCGAATTCCATGACATAAGTAAACGTTCTTTTGGTTTTAAACCAAGCTTGAAAGGTCCTCACCTCCAACACTCCAATATTCTTAGAATCCCCGTTAAAAGACAATTTAACATGTTTGTTGCTCATCGTTGTGGAGATTGCAAGTGGATTGATAAAATGAATTTTATAATAAAAACCAAAATCTTTGTCAAAAGTAGTAACAAGATTTTTGATCCGAGCGGGTTCATAAAAACAGCCTCTTTTGCAAAAACTTTGGGCGTGATGCCGTCACCACGCAAAGGGTGACACCGTCGCTAAGCGAGATCTGACAGATAAAAACACCATCTATCTCTTTCGTTCTCTACCCTACACATTTTATCCGCCCCACACTTCACCAATATGAATTCTCCAAGTCAATTTCACCACTTTGCATCATCAATCTCTACAAAGTAAGTAATTTTCATTGATCTTTGTCTACTCAATTGATCTATTCCTCGTTCAATTTTGATTTCCCCTTTGATCCGAAACTCTCCCAATTAATTTGATTAATGCTAAATGTCGCCTATGAATCTTGTCAATTAGGCTTTAGATTAGGCGAATGGTAGTGTTGTCATGTGTGTTTGATTTTGCGAGAATCCTTAGGCGGCTTAGGGACTAAACCACCTTGCCATTGTACCCTTTTTGCTGTTGCAAGGGTGTTTGGGTTAAGGGTTATGGTTAAAAACCTGGATTTTTCCCTCGCAAATCACGGATTTGAAATTTTTTGGGTGGGATGGTGTTAGCCCGCTGGCGTGACGCCGTCAGAACCTTCTAATGTCGTTCTACTATTTGATTACTACTCATTTGTTCCTGATTTTTGATTCTCTGTTTCAGAAAATAAGCAAGAGATCGAGGAGAACTAGGGGCAATCTTCCGGCACCCAAGAGAGTGTTGCCGACATCGTTTTGGGTTGGGGAGTGATTTATACGGAAGCACCCCAAACCCGCTACAACGAATTACTCCACCAGACTATTGACTCGAGGGCAGTTTTGGACTGGAATTTTCTCAATGAAAATGATCTAGCAAAGGATTTCAAAAACAGCATTAGGAGGGATAAATTTACTGACCCTCAATGAGAGAGATTGTTTCGCATTCGTAAGCCAGTTTATAGTGAGTTGGTGTGTGAGTTTCATGCTTCTTATTCTATGAATTTTCTTTCTTGTCGGGGAGGTATAGATGCTCAGGGGATTCGGTTTAGATTGGGTGGAGTTTGGAGGAGTATGTCTGTTCTGGAGTTTGGTTGGAGTGTATTCGGAGAGGGACGCTGAGAGCCCTGTATTTAGAGCTAGCTTGGGCGCTGGATTGGCCACTAGGGAAGATATGTGGGGGGGGGGTTCAGTTCTGGAACACATTGGCCAACAGGGAGTACATGACTGGGAGTAACCTTGCCTCGCAGATCCGAGACCCGTGAACGAGGCTCGCGCACCGCTGCATTGCCTTCACCATAGCGAGGCGCAAGGACACGACTCATCGTGTCACTTTACCAGTTCTGTTCAATCTCTACTGCATGTTTGCTGATGATGTGTATTGCAACATCTTGTTCTAGTTGGATGACTATTTCAGGAGTGCTAGTGGTATGAGGTAGGCGGATAGGGTTTATGGTGGTATGTTCGTCACCAAGTTGGCTGAGTCCTTTAACATTCTGAGTAGGGAGGTTCCTATGTACCTCAATGTTGTGGCGGAGCCCAAGGTTGTTAGAGCTAAATACTTGAAGGCCATGGAGATCATCATGGACATTGGAGGCGCATACACATGGTACCGCCCTCGGCCCGCAGCACAGGATGACGATGATGATGACGAGCAGCCAATGCAGCAGTACCAGCAGGGGGATGAAGCAGGTGGCTCCGCTAACGCCTACATGCACATGTCCAATGGGGACTGACAGGCCCACCAGGGAGCTTGGATGGGCTCGATGGATACATGGATGGCTTAGCAGGACCAGCGGGCCAACTAGACGTATGATCACACCGTTCGACAGATTCAGTACTTTTCCATGGATGATCATCTTGACCCTCATCTGCAGATCGATCCATTCCCTGGGCGAGAGGAGGATTACTTGCCCTATGGGTACACTGGCCACATTCCCCCAGGCTATGACTACCGCTATGGACCTCCCGATCAGTGATTTATGTGTTTGTTGATGGTTTGTTTATGAACAATTATGGTTAGATGTTGGTTAAGACAATTTAATTTGGGTTTGTAATAGCTTAGTATTATCTTAACTCAGTTGATGATGTGGTGACTTTGAACAATTTATTATGTATATATATGTTTGTGATGTGGTTTATTTATTTCTGGTTTGGTTGTTTTATTTTTATGTTATATATATATTTCCTGCGTTGTTGTTTATTCTCATGTTTGATTTTGTGAAAATGCTATATTTTGTCTTTAACCTCGTCTTAATTACATATAAAGGTATTTTACAAAAAGATAAGTGTAGGGAAGATCACATACGTTTTTGAAGAACATGAACATGAGAATTACAGTTAGTGAAATTGATATATATGTGTGTTTGTTAGAGTCAAATGCTTGTATCGAGTCATAATGGATGTTTTGCAGGAATTTTTCCAGGTTTTAAAGATGTAATTTCTCCAGAATTTTTCCAAAAAAACGTAGCAGACCAGTTTCTGTCAGGACAACCTAATGGCGTCAGGATTAAAGCCTGACGACGTTAGGCTATGCAGAAACATTTTATCATTTTTTCGTTTTCTGTGCTACTTATAAATTTTTGGAAAGTCCCAGGTCTTAATTTTCTAGAAAAACTAAAAACATCCATTCCACAAGCATTATATCTTACTTGCTTTCTAGTGTAGTTGTGTGTTGTATATAGTTTTACCGTCGATTTTACGCGAAGGTTTCGTTTGTATTCTTATAAGTGTTCATGTTATATTTGGAAAGAAGAAGAAACACAAAAATTGGATGGAGCTTATCACTTATGCATTCTTCTAGGAAAAGAATTTAACCGCAACTTCACACGAATCCTACTAAGCTAATCAGGGAAGCACTAGTTTATTTTCCTTACTTACATTCCTTTATCATAACTTTGATACTTTCGGGGAACATTGGGGACAATGTTCAGTTTAAGTGTAGGGAGGGAGAATAAAACGGGAACTTAGAAACTATTCACTCACTTGATTATTTGTCTTGTCCTTGGTAATTTGTGTAGTAAAATATGAGAAATATTCGTTAGGGCAATTTTAGCACCAAATTTAAAATTTTTTATGACATTTATGAGCTAAAATTTAGTCTTAATAAAGCGTCTCATGGATAGGAATTATATGACTAGCACAAAAACCGTTTACCACTCAATTTCCACCCCAAAAATGTGAGGTTCACCCTTAGATCTTTAGAAATAAAAGCATTCATCTTTAATGCTTAGAGAGTGTACCGGTAGTATAATAGATTCTAGAACTTGTTTTGTGATGCATTGTGAGATCGCTAGTGAGACTACACTTATGTAGTTAGGAATAACTAAATGAAAAGAGGCATAAGGATAACCCTTGTTTGAAACTTGTATTATAATTACTTCTTCCACATCGGTTGAGTAATTACCCCACACCCTTGCGATGTACTCATCTTTAGTACACGATACCCCTAGTTAACCCCTCAGAGCCTATCCTTTTCGCGGTTCTCGTGATGTTTTGGTTTTCCAGAATATCAATAAAGAACATTGTGAAGTACCAAACCTTGGATCTAGAACACTTAGCTTGTAAACGTGTAGTTGCCTTGGATGGTTCCAAAACAACAATGAGAAACTTTGTTGTAGATACACACAAGTATGCGGAATCTACTTGAATGTACTTAGAAGATTAATGTAAACACACATGTAACACCAACAGCTTCAATATTATTGATTAATAATACGAGTACTCTCCTAGTACTGTGGTTTACAACCTTGAATCTTTCCTTAAAACGGCTAGAGTATATATATATATATATATATATATATATATATATATATATATATATATATATATATATATATATATATATATATATATATATAGATTTGGGATCAAATGAGATCATTGTTAAAGTTCTAAAAATGAGATCATTGCAAGAACCAATAAGATTAAGACAAGTGTTCCATTCATTAACTAAAGAGATCCCTTACAGAGATAACTATGTATTGAATATATCATATCTTCTATCGATATAGAAGATATGCTGTTACAGACCATACACGACATTCTTAATATAGAACAGTACAAACTCAACACTATCAGTACTAACTTTTGCACTATCAGTACTAACTAGTTAATACTTTTCTAATATCACTATCAGTACTAACTTCCAAAGCTATAAGTATTAACTCCATTTTGTGAATTTCCCAACAATCCTCCCCTAAACTTGTGATTGGGTTTCTGAATCACAAGTTTCTTCAGTCTTAGAGGATTCTTCCAAACTTCACTTTCTTCTGCTAGGTCTTCCAGCTTGGTCAAAAATCTTCAGCAGCAACTCCTTGGCCATTTCAATTGCATTCCCCATCCTTAGCCCTGCATCCAGCATTTGTAGAAGGGTTCCAAGTGCAAGTGGATATGTTCTTTCTACCAACATATATATGTCTGTTCCATTGCATGTAGTGACCAGGTGCAGTCCACAGGAATCTAGCAAAGTCCAACTGAGGGCTTCATCACCAGGCTGAAACTTCCATTGCTCTCCTGTTGGATCAGGTTCAAAGATGTTCTGAAGTTCATAGAGTAGCTCTAGATCCTTGTCATTATCTGGATCTCTGTTCTTGAACCTGTCTTTGACTAACTCCCATAGCTTAAGTAGATCTTCCCTGTCAATGAATGCAAACAGATCCACTAAGTACAAATAAGCACTTATCCTTCCACCAGCTCTATGAATCCTCCAATGCCTCTTTCCATCTTCAGTGTAGATATCCCAGTTGATGATTGGATATCTGGTGTTGATGGGCTCTGAGTACAATGCTTCTTCAGGAGCTTCAATTAACATCATCCTGTTAAGCTCCTCTTCAGTGAGTCCACCTTCATCTTCATCAGAGGCTTTCAGTCTTTTTGGAGCAGTTGAGGAAGCACCTTCTTCAGATGGTCTTTTGTAGCTTCCAATGGGTTGTGACCTTTCAACAGTATCATCAGATTGCATAGGTCTAAAGTTGAGAAATCTTCTTTGAATTGTGTCAGCAAGTCTTTGGAGAGTCTCCCAAGACAATTGATTCAGCTGCTTCAGTGTTCTCCTGTCTTCACCTGAATACCTGATGTACTTGCAGAGATACATCTTCTGCTGACTCTTGTTAGGAGGCTTTGAAAGCTTTTCAATCTCTCTTTGCTGTCTGAACTGACTTTGTCTTCTAGCCAAGATCTCACTGAATAACTGAGCTGCTTCATTGGTACTTGTACCTTGATCTTGTTGCAGCTTCTGTTGTACCTCCTTGGTAGCTTCTACTTTGGCTCTCATATCATCCCATGTTTGCCAGTCTTCAGCAATTTTATCCATCTTTTGTTTTTCTTTCCTTTCAGTTTCTTCCTGCAACTCTTCCTCATTCCATTGTGCTGCAAGCTTCCTTGCTGCCTCTTCATTTAGCCTTTCAATCTCAGCCTTAGAAAGCTTCTTCTTCTTTGGTTCTTCTTCCAAAATGCCCTTGCCTTTGTCTTTAGGATCAATCTTTGGAGCTGAGGAGGTTGGTGATGCTGGAACACCTCCTTCTTGGATAACAACTCCCTTTTCTTTAGGCTTGGGTGCTGCTGACTTGGACTTCTTCCTTAGGTATAAAACTGGAGGCTTCTTGTAAGTGGGAGAGATGGGGACAGTTTTCTTCAAGCTTTGAAGTCCCAATACTGCATGTTTGTCTCTTTCCTCTTCATCACTGTCTCCATGTGGAGTGGTAGTGATGGTAGTGGCCTCTGTAGTTGTTACTTGTTGTAGATCAGCAGCTACTTGAATGATAGGGCTTAATACTGATTATGGAACTCCAGGAGTACTAACCATAGTACTAAGAGTACTAACTACAACACTAACAGTACTAACTGGGATAGTACTGATAGTGCTTGTAGGAGTACTAAGTACTTCTTCAGCATCAATAGTGACCTGAACTTCCTCTTCTTCAGCAAAAGGACTCTGAAATGCTGCACCACCTTGCCATTGACCAAATTCTTTTCTTCCTTGAATATCAGAACTCCTCCCCTGTTTGGTAGAATCCTCTGTGGAGGTACTTGATACCTTGAACTTGGCCTTTCTTTTGTGAGATGTAGTGACTGGAGATGTTGCTATAGGAGGCTTGGAGAGAAGCATAACCTAATGCTCTAACTTTTTCATCTTCAGGAGCATTTGTGTATGAACTTTTGCAGCAGCTTTCATGTTCTCTTCCAAAGAAATCTCCTGCCTGTTCACCTTCTGACGGAGAAACCTATACAATTCCGTCATACCCTTTAATGATAAGCTGTCCTCACCACTTCCAGCCGTGTGACCTGTTGAGAGAGGTGGGTCATTGGGAAATTGAGATGCACTCCTAGGCCTAGCCTGAGCAGATACACCCCCCTTTTAAGCATGTGCCTGGGTCTACCCTGTGAGGATTGCTCACTAGTTGTTGGCATGGGTTGGGTCTTAGGTATGTTACCACTGTCCTCATCAGCTTCTAAGCTTGGTGGAGTAGTGGCAACCCTAACCATTCTATCTCCTGCATCATCTGAGATAGGCTCATATGGTTCAGTGTTAGGAGGAGAATGAGGCTGAGTTGTCCCACTCTCCTGTCTGGAATTCCTACTTGTTGGTGAATGTTGTTGAGTAGGAGAATTATCACCATCTGTGGGTGTGTGTTGGGAGCCACCTGTGCTTGATGGTCCTTCACCCTCTGCAAGCACCATGTTAGAAAACAATGGCACTACATCCCCACTATATCCTACCACAACCCTTAACATATTGGAAAACACTTTGGCTGTGAGTAGTTTTGATGGATAAACATTTTTGTGAGGCTGTAGGTTTTGTTTCTAAAGATACAAAAACATTTGAATAAACCTGGGATACATCAGAAACTTGGTTTTGCTAACAGCATTTTTAAGCATACCCTCAAAAATATAATTTGAGAAGTTGAACACCCTGCCAGTTGTAAGGTAGATCAAGGCTGTGGCTATGTTTGTAGGGAAAGCATCCCAGGCAGTCCTTTTGTGACTCAAACAATGTAAGAGGGTATGAATTAGAAATCTCCATTGTGGGGAAAACTGACTTTTATGAAAGTTAAATGTGTTATCATGTTTATACCCCATCAATGTGAGTTGTTCAATTATCTCAGTGGCTGGCAAAGTGTTAATACCTTCAACATCCCTAAGATGTAGATGTTCTTTTAGAGAAGCTTTAGTAATAACAATTTGTGTGCCATCCACTGTACCAATTAACTGTTGGACCCCTTCCTTAGTTGTTGAGGCAATAACAGTTTGCCAAAACTTCCTGACAGGGGTACATAAGATAGTAGGGTTTAGAAGTAAAGCAAACCTTATTCAGCTTCTATTTAGGAAGGCTACTATCTCCGTGAACTCTTCATTGCCTTCTGGTAAGTCCAAGCACGCCACCATGTTGTGCTTATCAACAAAATCAAGAGGAGCCATTAGCAAGAAGAGTTAGGGTTATGAAAGTGGGATTTGATCGCAAAAGTCTGTAGTGAATTGTGGTGAAAGTAATTGAAAAGTTATGCAATATATAGAGAGTTGTAGAATTTTGGTTGAACCGCCTTGTAAATATTTATGGTAATAAGTAAAGAGAAACCAATTAGGAAACCCTTATATAAAGAAACAGGCGGTAACAACTCAATTTGCAAAAGTAATCATTGCATAACTGACTTTTGGAATAAGTATTAACGGCTAGTTCATCAGTACTAACTTAGCTTACCAGTACTAACTTATAACCATCAGTATTAACTTTACCCATCAGTATTATCTCATAGTTTGGAAATTATAATACTGAAACCCCAATTTTGAAGGGATTAAGTGTGGTAATAGAAACTTAATCAAGGTCAGCCTCACATGGCCTCTGGTTTGGTGAAAACCAATGGTTTTAGTGCTTAGCACTTCCTATGATGGATAGTCCCAATAAAAGGGCCTTCCTAACAGGGTTTCCAGCTCGTGTCAGGTGTTGCCTCTAACACAAGTGTTAGATTTATGGTTGCTCGCTGTTCTCTAAGCCAGATGCCCTTGGGCTAGTCACACTATCTGTAAACAGATAGAATGGCAAAGAGTGGGTTAGTGTAGAATGACCTGAGTAACTGAAACCATCAATTCATGTTCATTAATACCACAAGATGCCACATAATGCTTTGGCATCATAAAATCCAGAGTTACAGCAAGTTCCATCATGTGGTTGCATCAGAATGAGCATAAGTGAGAGAACCACAGTTGCTGTAACAGTCAGTCACCAAACCACATCCATACTACTTGTGCTATGCCTAAAAAGTTAGTCCAAAACCAAGAAAACACAGTCCAAGAGATTTTATTGACAATCCGTATTAAGTTTACACTAGCAGTATTAACTAGATAACAATCAGTACTAACTACCAGTTTACAAAACTTTACAAAATAGAGAGAGATAAGACATATTATGGATAAAGCATCCCAATACTTGTGACCAAGTACTGAAACCTTCCCAATTCAAACGCTTTTGTTAAAAGATCTGCAACATTAAACTCAGTATCAATCCTATCAACCTGGATGAGTTTCTTTTCATTACAGTCCCTTATAAAGTGATGTCTTATTTCAATGTGTTTAGTTTTAGAATGAGCAACTGGATTTTTTTATAATGCATATAGTACTGTTGTTATCTATGTAAATGACAGTGCCCATAAAATTATACCCATAATCAAGCATCTGAATCTGAATCTAGAGGACTTGACCACATCAACTTGCAGCAGCTACATACTCAGCCTCAGTTGTAGAGTTTGCCACAATACTTTGCTTTTTGCACTGCCTTGAAATCAACCTATCACCAAGAAACTGACATCCTCCTGTGGTTGACTTCCTATCGAGACTTGCCCCAGCATAATCACTGTCAGAGTAAGCTACCAAATCAAAGAGAGAGTCCTTAGGATACCAAAGGCCTAGGTGAGCATGGCCTTTTAGATATCTAAAGATTCTTTTAACAACATACATGTGAGAGAGCTTTGGAGAGAATTGAAATCTTGCACAGGCACACACTGCAAACATAATATCTGGTCTGGAGGCAGTCAAATACATCAATGATCCAATCATTGACCTGTAGAGATACTTATCAACTTCTTCACCATCAGCATCTGGAAGTAGTGGCTTATTGTGCTCCACAGGAGTGCTTGCAATCTTTGTATTTTCATAGCCAAACTTCACCAAAATCTCCTTGAAATACTTATCCTGACTTATAAATATGCCATCTGTGTTCTCCTTGACTTGTAGCCCAAGAAAGAAGGTGAGTTCTCCAATAGAACTCATCTAAAACCTATCATGCATCAACTTTTCAAACTCTCTGCATAGATCCTGCTTGGTTGAGCCAAAAATAATTTCATCTACATATATCTGAACCAGCAGGATATCATTCTTCACATTCTTGATGAATAGAGTCTGATCAATCTTCCCTCTTCTAAAGCCATTGCCCAAAAAGTACTTGGCTAAAGTTTCATACCAAGCTCTTGGGGCCTGATGCAGAACTTAGAGTGCCTTTTGAACCCTATAAACTTTGTCAGGAAAGGTTGGATCTTCAAAGCCAGGAGGTTGACAGACCTATACTTCCTCCTTAATCTTCCCATAGAGGAAAGCACTCTTCACATCCATCTGGTATACTGTGAAGTCTTTATATGATGCATTGGCAAGGAATAGTCTGATAGCTTCAATCCTTGCCACTGGAGCAAAGACCTCTTTAAAATCAATCCCTTCCTGTTGTGTATACCCTTGAGCCACCAGTCTATCCTTGTTCCTTATTACCACACCCCTTTCATCCTTCTTGTTTCTGAAAACCCATTTAGTGCCAATAGATCTATTGCCTTCAGGAAGATCCACCAGAACCCATACATTCTGAAGCTTGAACTGGAGAAGCTCTTCTTGCATTGCTTCTACCCAGGATTCATCTTCAAGTTCTTTGTAGACTTTCTTTGGTTCTGCTTGGGAAACAAAACAAGCAAAGAGACATTTTTGTGTGTCCCCATGGACCCTTTATTCATAAATGGCACTAAAGAATCCAGTCTCACTATGCTGAACTTTAGATCTTTTAGTTCTTTCAGCATGAACATCTCCAATAACATTCTCCAAGGGATGATCCTGATTATTTCTTCTGTGTGGTGTAGCAGGAACAACATAAGATGAAGCTATATTAGTAAAATCAATCTCATCAGCTTCACCATAGGGATCAGGAACCTCTGTATTAACTGATGGAATAGAGTGGGGACCATCAGTACTAAATTCTGGCTCATCAGTACTAACATGTGGCTTATCAGTATTAACCACATTAGTACTGATCACTTGAGGTTCTACAACTGTGTCATCTTCATTGGTTACACCTCCTTCAGCATTAGAATCATTGGTCTTTAGAGGCTGATCATCAACTTTGGTTGCCTCCCCTGAAGAAGTGCTTCCAACTGAGTTGGCCTTCCAAACGGGCAATAGGACACAGTCATCATCATCATCATAATCTGCATCAGGACCTTGCTTTTCTCCTGCAATAATGTTAGAATCCACAGAAACAGGCACATAGTTCATAGATTCTATTAGCATATCAATATCAAAAAGCCATTTTGGTCCTTGCCCCTCTACACTAGGTTTATCCTCAAGAAACTCTATGTGCAGACTCTCCTCTATCCTTCTGGTTCTAGAATTATAAACCCTAAAGGCTTTACTATTCAAGGAGTAGCCAACCAGATATCCACTATCAGATTTTCCATCAAACTTACCTAGGTGGTCAATGGTATTGAGAATGGAGACATGACACTCAAAAGGTTTAAGAAAGTCTAGGGTAGGATTTCTACCTAAACATAACTCATAGGGAGTCTTGCATGAGGCTTTACAACTAGTACCCTGTTCTGAACATAACAAGCAGTATTAACTGCCTCAGCCTAGAATGTTGTAGGCAACTTGGAATCTGCTAACATACTCCTAGCAGCCTCTATCAATTTCCTATTTCTCCTTTTAGCAACCCCATTTTGCTGAGGAGTCCTAGCTACACTGTATTCTCTCTTAATACCTGATGCAATTTTTACTAACCAGGTCTTAATATTTATAGTGTCTCGCTATACCTATGGTCTACCCTAATGCACTAACGGGCAGTGTACCCGGTCGCGTGTAGTGTAGTAAATGGTAAAGCCGGGGTCGTCCCAAGAGCTATGTGTGTTAGATTATTACTAAGTCTAGTGTCACAGAATAATTGTTTCGATAGGGAATTAATTAATTAAACTACTAATGCAGAATAAAAGCAGATAAATGGGTAAAGGAAAATCAATAGAGGAATAGTGGTGCTAACCTAGTCAATCCTCCTAGCTAGTTATGTCTACGTCTACCTACTTCCAATTACTTCAGGTGGGGTCAAATTTGAGAGGACAACATTTGGTCAATTCGCCCTATCCTATCAGCAAAGATGCCACCACATGAGAAATCAGGAGCACCGTCATATGTCCTGTTGTTCCTGGTCCCCTAAGCCAAGTCATTAAGTACCGCTACATGCTAGATTCAAAATAGTGAGTGCCCGGCCGTTAGGAACTTAGACACTACACCCCCCAGTTCTTAAGTTCATCCAAACGATAGGTGATCAGTTGGTCAAATCGCACAAGTAGAAAGGGTCGTCAGTTGGTCATATCTTACCTTTCCCGTCTCAGTCTGCTCACCTAGGGTCAGTTGGTCATATCTCCTAGGCAATTGGCCTCTACCGCCATTCAAAACTACCGAACCAAGGGTGACTACCAAAGAACTATGCATGCATACACTTAGAAATAATTATACGGAAGTAAAGATAAACGCAAACAAAACAATTAAGGAATCATAACTAGGCTAGCACCAAAGGGTGATTAGCCGCTCATATTAATCATGCAAATCAATTCAATATTCAAAGGTACGAAATACATGAATTAAAAGTAAAAGAAATATAAAACGCTAAAGCTTATCGTAATGGAGTGACTTCTCCCTTGGAAACTGCTCCCTATGCTCCCCTAGACCTGCCTTGAGCTTTTTCCCACGTTCTCAGAGAGTTGTGTGTGGAATGGGATGATTTAAAATGCTGGAATTCGTGGGGTATTTATAGGCCAGGTCTGGGTTACGGCGTAACCAATATAGGAGTTACGCCGTAACCTTCTATTCCGTCGTAAATGCACTAGATCTGCCAGTTACGGCGTAACCTAATAAGTGGTTACGACGTAGTCTTCAATAAACACGGTTACGTCGTAAGTGATGCAGTAGTTACGGCGTAAGTATCAGCGGCGTGGATCCTCATTTGACCTAATGTAGTTACGTCGTAACCTATGGGAAGAGTTACGCCGTAACCTCTTGATAAGTTGGTATTCTGAGTCACGCAATAGTTACGGCGTAATGTGAGAGAGGAGTTACGCCGTAACTTCTTCAAAATAGGCATACTGTGATTAATCTTTAGTAATGTTTCCATTTCCGCGTCTCTTTAGCTCCAATGCTCGTAATTTACCTGAAAGTGGAAAACAATGGAAAACAAGCGTTAGTCCATATAAATGATATAAATAACGAGCATTATCGGGGGAAATTGACACTTAATATTCAGGACTATTTGATGTTATTAAATATCCCCCCACTTGAGCTCTACTTGCCCTCAAGTATACCTTATTAGATAGATTCCTAAAAAGATATCTCCCAAAACCTGGAAAATATGAGTTTACAAATCCCTTATGCTAGAATAAAACAAAGCCGAACACCTCACGAAAGCGGAATAAACACTCAAATCTCTCCACTATTCTAAGTGTCAATTTCGGGGTGATCACTCAATTGCACAGTCATAGCATGTATTCTATCATAAGCTTGGCGGTTACACAAATCTCCACCACTAGAGATAAGGGCTAAACAATTCTCGAAGGAAATATGGGTAGACACGAAAAAGGTTAAGGGGTGACTCGTCATTACTAACATGTCATGGGAAGTGGACAAAATCAATGATACATGACCAAATCCATGACCAAGACACCAAAGATTGCTCGCTGCATCACCTAGAAATGCTTCATGACTAAAGGGTAGGATAAGGCATGGGATATATAATTGGTGCAAAATGAAAAACAAACAGGTAGTCTAAATCTATATCCAAGTCATCACCACTTACCGTCCGCCCAAAGTTCAAGTTTAGAAGTCTAGAAATCAGATCATGAAATGCAAGGTAGATGTGTCATTAGAGGATGTCGTGATGAGCACACCACCTTTTCCTCTTCTGTTGGCAAAACTACCAACTCGAATTTCAAATGTGACCGAGGTGGCCTCCTCGATACTAATCAATAAAGCTCATACTATAGTGCTTATAACATCGCACTTTACAATATCATAACTCAATCATTTTTTTTTGAATTATAACATAATAACATAACATCCCCCCACTTGAGATTAACAATGGGAATTCAAGGGGTCTTCAATGATCTTCATATATGTTGTCAATGAAAGCTTGATTTCCAAACGTTTCCACTCGAACCTTGAACTTAGGCAAATGATGACTTCCCAATCACAAATAAAGACTACAGGGTAGGCTAAGGTGTATAGGTGTAACCAAACAATATATTGGGTTGACAAAATGAAAGGAATGGCTCAGAAGGGTGTATCTAGGGGTATCTTGCATTAAAGGTGAGTGCAACAAAAGGGTTTCACATGGGGGTCGAAAAGTCGAGGTGACTAATCGATAGACTCACAATGGTAGGCTGTTTGGGTGATAATCCTATATTATTGCCTTCTAAAACTAAAAAGTCCAAATACATCGAGCTTACTCAACATACCTCGTCTATGGTCTCGAAATGATGCAAAGGCCAAGTTCTAAAGTTTACAAGCTACCGACACACTTATAATTTGGTGGATTTGGGGTAAAATATTGGAAATGGATAAGGCTAATCTCACCATGTAATGTTAAGGGTTTTATGTGCTCGGCTAAGGTCTAATCTAGTTAAGTTCGTAAAAACATGTCAAAATTTAAAAAATGGCATAATTTTTCAAAGTAAACTAGAAAAATGAGGGCGAAATAAAGTTCAAGAGATAATTCTACTCCCGACCCCACTTGAATTGTACAAAGTCCCTTTTGTACTAGGCATTAAAATAAAGGTGAAGAGAAAGGTAGAATTAGAGCGAGAACTTCCCTGAAATTTGCTCCAAAAAGAAGAAGGCCCACGAAAAAGAACCGTGCCTTTGTTTAGGCGTCATGAACAAACTTAAATCCCTAAAATCACAATACCGACAAGCATAATTCTAAAATTAAAAAATAAAAATGAAAAACAACTTAACTCACTTTCGTAGGAATCATGGTTGCATTTAGCGTATGCAACAAGCCTTTTAAACCACTTGGTGTCCCAAGTGGACGAGTGAAGTCTCGTGAGGGTTTACAGGGAACACACCCACAAAGTTCATTTAAAAACTAATACAAGGTTACTGTGTTTAAAAATGAAAGAATTAAAGCAGAGGAAAGTTACGTCGTAACTCCTATGAGGGAGTTACGCCGTAACTGGCAAAACCTGGTATGAGGTGTAAAAGCGAGTAGTTACGGCGTAACCACTGAGATGGTATTACGCCGTAATTGGTAATGCGTCAAGAGTTCTGCTGCTAAAACGTTGGTTACGGCGTAATCACCAAGATGAGTTACGCAGTAACTCTGTTCAGATCAGCAACTCCAGCAGCAATTCGTTCCTCGTTTCCTGCAACAAAGGTTAGAAAACACAAAACCCAACAGAAAAGAAATAAAAACAAAAGAAAGGGATAATTCGGGTTGTCTCCCGAAAGAGCGCTTTTCTTTTTTTTTAACGAGTCTTTAAGTTAGACTCAGAGCCGCGGGGCTACTAGAACGGTGCGAAGAATTCATCTCCTGATAGTTTGCTAACATCCTACCCATAATAAATCTTTGCGCGGTGTCCATTTACCTTGAAATATACTCCTTCCTTGTTATGAACTTCAATAGTCCCGTAAGAGAATACCTTAAAAATGAGAACTTCCTGTCCCACCTCGAATCTGTTAGGTCACTAGTTTTACAACACAAGCTTATAAGAAAGGAGATGAGGCGATTGAACAAGTATCACACACACACACGTTAATAGGAAAGACCGGTTATGCGTAGAGAGTATGTGTGAAAAGAAAACTTGAACAACCAACCTTCAAATGAAGGTTTACAAGAGGTATTTATAGGAGGGAAGCTAGGGCAACACTCCTAGTTCCCTTCCTATCCTTATTGGGCTTGGGTCAAGCTTATGGGCCTTCTACATAAGCTTGACCTTAAACAAACATAAAGGCCATAATAAAGCTACCTATTACATATGAAATATAAATACTTGAAATACTGTTTAGGAGTGATTCCAACAATCTCCCCCTCAAGTATATATGAATGAAAACGGTGAAGGCGTTGATGTAATAGTAGCAGTGACGTCTTCTGACATTCTTCTTTCTTGTGAGAAGAATTGCCTTGATTCGACCAATCTCCCCAGTGTAGAGAGATAGTTATCTTTGAATAGTTATGCTTTGACGTCATCTTTAACTTTGTTCTTTGTTCATTGTTCTTTGTGGTGAGAGTGATAGTATGTTGTTGTCTGCATCGGTCTGCCTCAGGTCTGCTTCGTTGCTCCAGTGTCTCCACGTCATTCTTCAACATGCTCACACGCTCTTTGACGTTGGAATTCAATACTGATGAAGTTCTTTAAGTCTTTAACTTTATAGATTCTTTGGTTTGACGAAGAATCATTCTGACGGTTGTGTTGCTTTTGAATAGAACTTCCATTAGTGATGATGTTGGCGTGAGCATGAGAAGAATCAGCACGATCATCCCGCTCCGGAGCTTCCATAAGAAGAAAACATTTCAAACGGTTAGTAATAAGCGGTTTCCGGCACTTACAAGTTTGAACTTCGAGAGTGTCAACAGCATAGTGTGAGGACACAACTCTAATTCTTACAAAGGCCGTTCCTGAACTGGAGTCCCACAAGTGAGATAACGCGATGTACCGAAGTACATCTACAGTTCAGATGAGTCGCTGGGGTACACCGAAGCATCACCTCACGACTGTAGACCGTTTGAGACACACTCCGCGTAATCCACGGGGAGTTACCGAAGTGACCTGCTGACAAGGCTGTTTGATGTTGACCCTGGCAGGAGTTTCCATTCAATCACTGAGGATCACAGATGTGAACCTCTCATAAATGTTCTCGACAGATTGCTAAGATCTGTGAAGGACTCGATATGAACCACTGATGATCTTATTAGTTGATCATCAAGTGATTAAATGTCAAGTGTTCCTAAGAGATCTTTTGATGAATCTCGTGGCTCTAGACTCAATAGTGCGTTTTGGTTTTCCTGAGCGGAGACTAGGGAGAGGGTCTCCTTCTTCAATACCAGCGATCTCTAAGAGAAAGCCAATAGTTTACGTAGGGTTCCGTGTGAGAATGAAACAAGCTTCTGTTGAGAGAAACTTGAGTGGATAAGAAGGCTTAGTGCATGCGTCACTGGGTCCATGACGACTTTTAATCTTCAATACCGGTGTCACTAAGTGACAACCAGTAGCATATGAATTGAACCCGGTGTCTGCCCTAAGTTGAATAATCTGGAGGGCTATTTCTTTTCACCCTTTTCTTTGCATTTCTTTTTAATTCTTCAACTCCTTCTTTCTCCGATTCTCATTTTCTCCTTTTTACAATCATACCTAAGGACTTCTAACACTAACTAATGGTAGTGTCCTTGGGAAGATCCCTCCGGCTCTGGCGGATCATAGGACGGTTATTCCTAACCTTAGTCACCTTATAACTCCATGACTAACCTATGTTTGCCATTAAAACCACTGTATGAAAAAAAATGTCTCTCAAAGGGTTTGTTAATGAAAAAAACATGTTTGAACCATTTTGAGAGATGATGTTTTGCATAAATACTCCCCCTCCACATGTGCTTAATAGTTTAATGGTTAAATGCACAGTGAGGAAAGAGCGCGCATTTTTTTGAATTGATCCACTGAAGATAGACAATCCCCCGCGAGACACGGTTACGTTGCATAGTTAAAGAGTTACATTGTCAGCTTTTAGGTGACAACTAGCTCTAATAACTACCTTGAAGGTGTAGACAAACCTTGGAAGGTTGTCAAACCCGTCAGAGTTCATGTGTATCAAAAGTTTCTCGAATGGTACATTCTACTCAGACAAGTCCTTTGCGAGACACGTTTACATCACTAGCGAACTAGCTTGAAATTATTACCCGTCCAGGACAAGTCTTTTCGAGTTACTAACAGTTAAGTATCGTCAATTCGTTGGTTAAGTCTGAGGTACACAGATTCATTTGCATTTTGTACAACATATTTCTTATCACACAATTTTCTCCCCCTCAAAAATGGCATATTAAAGTGTTATTTTTGAAACGTTTGAGAATAAATATGACCATTTCGAGTGTTGCGGGAAGAATGACCACTGTGAACAATTTGTGATCAAAGTTTCAAATACTCCCCCTCAACAAGTGATATAAACGGTTGAGGTTTTGAAAGTCTTAAGGGAAAGTACTTGTTCTTTTGAGCAAAACCTTGAAAAATGAAAGGTTTGATAGGTTTTACTCAAAAGTAAGAAGCTTTCGCTCCTTTTATAAGGATTGTGGCACTGAAGCGTACCACAGGGTCCTTTCTTGACAATTACGGGTTGTACACTGTTATGTGTGCACAAGCCATAGACATATTTAATCATACATCCAAAATTATGAAGGAAACAATTCAAGGGGTACCAGGAAGTGTAGTGATGTTCCCAGGAGTGCGCGCAGGACATTGAAAGCCGGTGATGTTTCTCCTGGGTCGACCACCAACATAGCTCTCCAATCTTCTGAACTGATCCCGTCTGAACAACCGTTCATCAATCATGGTGATGATCCTTCTCACATCCCTCCTTTCTTGAGAATTCCAGCGCTTACGAGATCCCACTTTCAGGCGTATATCCTTCAACCTGTATGCTAATCCGTCCCTAACCAGCTTCAAAGTATGATTCCCGAATTTCTGAAGATCACTACACGCCATTAAGCAGTTTCTTTGAAGTTCACTGCGGTAAACAACTCCGAAAGGTTTGCTGATGAGCGTATATTGAGGTAGCTGATTGAGATCGGGAAGAGTAAGCATTGGAGGAGTGAGGTTGACACGCGTCTGATAAGATTCAACAGCCATCTGGATATCTTCAACACGTTCTTTGATCACAATGCGTCTAATGAAGATGAGAACTGACTTGATAAATTCACGTTGAACTTCAGTCGAGAATTGTCTCATACGACCCTGTACCTTGGCAAGGTACATGTCTTCGATGTCGTTGAGGGACAAGTTCTCAAAGTCAGCCTCGGAGAATCCATAGTCCTGTTCATCTTGTCGTTTGACTATGATATTCTTTAAGAATGAATAGTCCCACTTAGACTTGAGATCAATGTGTTTGATGGCCACGATGTCCTTAGAACTATACACTGCATGTTGAGACTTCTGAACCAGGCAGCTTCTGTAGTAGATTCTTCGGCGTTCAGGCCAATGATGAATCCCATACAATGCATCTTGGTCGTATGCTTGCACGTAAGTGATTTGCACGTTCCTCGATAGCTATGCAGTTTGAGTAAATAGCCGCTGGGAATGGAAGAGTCAATGATGTAGCGTATTTTCGCGAACCATCGCTACCGTGTAAGAGAAAATCCAGGTCTCTGTTAAAGAAGTATCGGAAGGGAATCCGTGGTTCGTCTGTTTGGCCAATGGTCGGTAGAGGTTTGGTCCAATCGGTGTAGTATGGAGGGTTGTCCCTTTTTGTGAAGTCAATGTTTGCTTCCGGATTGAGCCAATCCATGTCGTTAGACATAACTCGAGCGATGTTCTCAAGATGATATTCGATCTCGACAGCGCTTTCAGAGCTGTCTTTAAGAAGTTGGAATGCATCATTCTTGATTCGCTTCAATTCAGATTTCGTCATTTTCTTCACATGGAACTTTTCTTGCAAAAGTTTTGCGTGCTCCAATGTAGAACCGTCTACCAATTCTTGACCTTCATCAGGGTAGGGAGTTTGATTGACAAGTGTGGAGAACCATTCAAACTCTTCGGTTTTATCGTCATCTAGCCATGAGACAACTCCAGGCTGAGTCGTCTTCTTCTTCTTTTTGGAAGGCCTTGATGATGATACTGGTTTCTGCACTTGTTTGGGTGAGGTGGGTTGTTGTCGGGGCTCAAGGACCTCTTCATCGTCACCACCCGTATACTCAAAGTAATCACCTGTTTTATGAGTCCGGGGTGGTAACTCGGAATCGTCCCGAGGTTTATCAGTAGAAGACCGAGGTGGAGAGATTTTGTTGAGAAGAAGTTCGTGATGGAGGAGGTGGCATAGAGGTAGATTTACCAGACTGCTTCTGACGTTTAGGTGCAGATTCCTTATCCTTATCATCGTCATCTCTTGGTCGTTTGGGTTGATCGGCTGACTCCTTGCATGATGATCTGAGTTGAAAATCAAGTAGATTTTCGAAAAATTTAGCTTCATCCGAAGTAAACGTTCCAGATCGCTTTGACATTTGTATCACAAGTTGAGCGATTAACTCAGATTCAGAGAGATCAGCTTCTTTGGCCATTGTATTTTTAACCAATGCTACGATGTTAGGGGTGAGTTGTCTGGAAAATATTTCTCTAGTCACACCGGGGACAGTGTCAAGAAGAAACTTGTGAGTATGATCTCTTGCTGTCTTTTCCAGTTCCTTTTGGATTTTAGGAACGATATCCTGAAGGTACTTGTTAGTGTAACCTTCGATCATTTCGTTCAGTTCCTCTTTATGATGACTCTTCATGAACTTCTGAACAAATTCCCTTTCTTTCTCCATCTTGTCATGCTCGTCATACATATGCTGTATGTGATCAGCAAAGAAATTTAGCTTTTTGTTGAGCACGTTTTTCTTTCTGACTTGTTTGACAGCTTTGTGAATCCGTTTATGAGCTTGAGAAATCCAAGATCGAGGTGGTTTCTTCACAGATTTGGATGATGATTTTATTGATCTTTTCGATGGTGGTGGTGATGAGTGAGATGAAGAATCTGATGAGGAGGGACATGAGGAGATTCGGGGTCCTTTGGAGGTGCAGAAGTATCCTCCTTGGAACGAGTTGGGCTGCTGAGAAGAAAGTCATCATAATCTTCTTCGTCATCAAGTCCAGTTTTAGCCTTTTCTTCTGTCTGATCCTTAGCTTCTTCATCAGTTTTCTCTGTCTCAGTCATATTCTTTTCTGGTTCCTCAATGTTAAGATCAGTAGACTCCTTCACAAGCGTTGGTTGTTGCACAAGAGTGGTGGCACCAGATCCTTTAGTGGGTTGATTAACCGCATCGGGGACCTGGTGAAGAGTGGACAGCACCACTTGATCCTCCGGGGCCACCCATTTGATCTTTTGCAAATTCTTCAGCTTTTTGAATTTGTCTAACTAATTTAAACTTCTTCCTGTAGGATTGATCCAGTTGCTCTTCTTCATCGTCAGAGCTTTCATCATGAGACTCGAGTACAGGAGTCTTTCCTTTTCCATGTTCGGCTATTGGATTTGTAGTTTTAGCTGCTGGAGGAGGGGATACGGTTGCAGATTCAGAGAAGGTAATCTCTTCATCTGTATCAGTACCTTCAGAGCTTTCGTCCACAAGCTTTCTTTACGGTTCGGTTTGGGAATTGGGATGGGAGCAGCTTCCTTAGATGGAACAGTCCTCTTTGAAGGAGGGTTCCTCTTGGGGAACTTCCTTCGACTCACAGTACTTGCCGTACTTCCTGCACTTCTCTTTGGTTCTCCTTATAGGTGTTCCAGAAGATTTTTCGTCGAGATGACCAACTTTTCCTTGTCTGACTGCTTCAGATACCTTTGTATGCGTTTCGAGCTTTCTGACATCTTCGCTAGGAGGAAATCTGGTAGCACAGCACCTTGTTTCTTTGTAGACGTTTCCTTGATTCTAACAGATAGAATGGGTTCCGTCAACATGTCGTGATTGTTGGGGTCATTGAGCCTCTTGGGAATGTCAGGATGAAGTCCAAGTGCTCTCTGGATCAACAATTTTGATACACCTTATACACATTACACTAATAAATATTCTAAAACCTGATACACCTACCAAAACCTGATACACATTACACTTCTAATCCAAGTGTATCACCTAGGTTTCGTAAATTTTAAAAAGAAAACTATCGAAACTTTAACAATTTTAGTTGTAATTTATAAAAAATTATTTTTGTAGTAAGGAGAGTGTCATTTGTCAAATTTTAGCTGGATCTTATTTTAACAACTTTAAATTTGAAAATCGTTGGTATCGTAAAAAGCATGTTTCTATAAAATTACGTAAGTTGTAGAAAGTATATAAGTTTTTATAAACTTTTCAAAAGTTACATATTTAGCCCACCTTTTATAAAAAGTTACAATTTATACCCTAAAGTTTAGTATTATTACATATTTAATCCAAAAACTATAATTTACCCCATCTTAATCCCACTTTCCAAATATGACAGTTTATACCCTTATTATAAAACTGTTTCTGTTTTAGTCCAAAAATTTATATTTTCAATTTCAACCCCTAAAGTTAAACTATTTTGCATATTTAGTCCAAAGTGGTGTTTTTCACCTTTAGCACTAAGTTTCTGAAAATGACAGTTTGTACCCCATGCATACACCATAGTTTCCAGTTTCAACCCGAAACTTCTCATGATTTACAGTTTTTACCCGATTTTCGAAATATTTACACTTTTGGTCCTAAAAACTATATCTTTAGAAAATCGAGTTTTCTTTTTACATTATAAGCTTCAATAGCTTATTTTAAGCTTTTGGAACTGCTTATTCGTATATGGGTCACACGAAAAGGCTTAATGTGCCACGCTTTTGAAAGCAGTTTGGCCTCTATGGCCCATTAAGGTGCGCTTGGTTTGTGAAGATAGAATTGAGGCAGCGTTTGGTTTTGGTAGAAGATAACGAGGCAACATTCGGTTTGAAAAGGGCCATGTTAGTAATGAGTCGAGTAAGGAAATATATACGTGTAATGTATATTTTTGTGTCGACAAGGACACAATCGGTTTTCTCACCACACAAGTCTAAAACGATTTACAAGAAATCTTATAATTATAACTAGGGGTGTAAACGAGCCGAGCCGCTCGTGAAAAGCTCGGGATCGGATCGGTAAAAAGCTCGAACGAGCCGAGCTTAAACGAGCTCGAGCCCGAGCTCGAGCCTAATTTTGGGCTCATTTAATAATCGAGCTCGAGCCCGAGCTCTATACAAAAAGCTCGAGTAGGCTCGCGAGCCTAAACGAGCCCTAGAATTATATACGTGTATATATCGTCTATACGTATAAACGAGCTTAAAAGTAGTAAACGAGCTCGAGCTTTATGTAATTAACGAGCCGAGCTCAAAACATCATAAAATTAGTCGAGCCCGAGCCGAGCTCGAGCTTGTGAAAATTTTCACGAGCCGAGCTCGAGCTCAAAGTATAAGGCTCGAAACGAGCTCGAGCCCGAGCTCGAGCCTTATATATATAAACGAGCCGAGCTCGAGCCTTAACGAGCTCGAGCTCGGCTCGGCTCGTTTCCACCCCTAATTATAACATATCGTATATCAACTCATATATGTGCTTTAAAGCATGTCGAGATGAGTTTCCATGCTCTAGTGACTAAAACAAAGTCGTTATACATATAGAAATGATAAAAGAGGACTTACAACACCTATAAAGGTGGTGAAGTGGCTAGAGTGAGTAAAGGACGAGACGAATAATACTTGTTACCCGACTTAGTCTCCCAAAATATTTAACCCCGCAATGTCTTCTTGTGGCTTTGACAGAATACAATGCAAGTGAGTGTGAGTGAGAGTGTTTGATTTTGTAAGTGTAAAGGAAATGAGACTCAAGATGATGGCTTTTTTAGACAAGTGTGGCATGGATTTTACCTTATACTAATGGTAAAGTGCATGGGATTCAAGTAAAGAGGAAGAAGATGTATGGTCTTGGTCGAGCATGCATTGTGTTCGGCTTAAAACTTGGTCGTGCAAGGAGATGTCAAGTCGAGTATTAGGGTGGGAGACATATTATCCAATGGGTTAAGTGGTCAAAGGAAGGTCAAAATGTGTTTAGGGATTAGTTTATAAATAGCTAGTGTGTAGAGGTGTTTGTGTTTTGTGTTCCTTGGTTGGTTTTACACGCAAGTGGAAAAGAAAAGTAAATTGTTTGAGTTGAGTGTATTTAGTTTATTTGTTTATGTTTGTTGGCCAAAATAACGATAGGGTGCGTTTGTGTTTCATTGATGTACCAGGCCGAAGGAATCGATTTGAGATGAGTGGGCTTGAACAAAGTATTCGACCCAAGTAGTAAGTATAATGGATTGGTTGTTTTTGTGGGTAAAGTGGGCTAAGGCCCAAGATGTATATTTAAGGTGTTCGTTTGGTTAGTGTGATTCGAGTCCAACGGAAAAAGAAAAAAAATATAAATAGGAAATAAATAAATTTTTATGCAAAGTAATTAATTTAGTTATGAGAAAATGGTTCGGAATAGATTTGTCGATTTTGATGTGTCGCGAGTTACTCAAATGTTGATACGTAAGGATCTCGTTAAACTAATATGTGGATATGTCATGTGTGCAAATGTCGAATTGTAATTCATTGTATAAAAAGTATAGCACACAATTATCATTAATTTGAGTTTACATTAGCTAATGACTTGATAATTTTTTGGATTCTTACATAAAGTGATTTCACTCAGTGACGAAAAATGAAAATGGTAATGTTTTCTTAGTGTGTGCCTCTATGCGAACAATGTGAAGGTGTGGTTATCTTGACTCGAAGATAAATGAACAATTAACCCTTTTACCAAAAAAAAGATAAATGAACAATGATACTTTTGTAATTGACTAGCGTAATTCGAAAGATGTTTCGTAAAAGCGCTATCGATATTCATTTAAGTTTCATAAAGTAATGTTAGTTTATGAACTTATGACATTTCACATCTTCCTCATTTATGACATCTCATGTACATGACTCGATCACGTGAATAATCTCAAATGTGATAACACATTTGCTTAGTAACATTGATACTTTCGTATTTGACTTCTGTAATTCAAAAGATATTGTTCGGTATTCGCACTAGCAATATATCGTAATGAAAATGCGATGATTCCACTCGAGTAAATATAACTACACTTGGTTCACATGAGTCGATCAGTTGATCAATAGTCTAGGATGTGATAGCATTTACCTACGAACAACGATACTTTCGTATTAGACTAAAGTAATTCAAAAGATATAGTTTCGTAAAAGCGCTGTCGATATACATTTAAGTTTTATAAATTAAGTTAGTTTATGAACTTATGACATCTGACGCCTTCCTCATTTATGATATATCACGTACCTTACTCGATCAATTGAATAATCTCGAATGTGATAACACATTTGCTTAATAACATCGATACTTTCGTATTTGACTTTAACTCAAAAGATATTGTTCGGTATCTACACTTAATGAAAATGCGATGATTCTTCTCGATTGAGTATGAGTATATTTGGCTCACATGAGACGATCATTTGATTAATAGTTTCAGATGTGATAACACTTGCTTAAATGTAATTCTGTATTTTATATTTTTATTAAACTATTATTTAATTTAAATAAATTTAATAAAATTATTTAATTTTTTAATTAAACCATGGTATAGAGGGAGTCTTTAGTGATGATGTCGTCGTCGTTAAAGATGTTTTGGTATCTCTGACCGTGAATCAAAGTGGGTCTCAAATATCGTCATTAAAAGCGTAACTTGCCGTCGCTAAAGACATTTAGCGATGAGGATTTAGTGGCGACGCCTTTAAAAAGATGACATGTCGTCCTAAAGACTTTTAAAGAGGATGTTTTGGCTTTTAAAGACTTCTGATCGTCTCTTAAAAGCTCAAATCTTGTACTGAAGTTCTTGATAAAATGCATTTCAAAATGGCCAGTTCTATATTACCTCCTAATAAAGTTCAAAAGTTTGTCACCAAGCAGATGGTATTTTAAGTATTAATATCATAGTTGTCAAGATCGGATTTTACGATTTTACGATATTGTAAAGCAAAATTGATCCGGATCTTGTATAGGATCTTTGCAAGCTTAAAATCTTATAGGATCCCGATCTTAACCATACGATCTTAATATCTAATCCGATCCGATCTTACATTTTTCGGATTATAAACTAAAAAACTACAAATTTATGGGTTGTTTTTTTTAAGAATTAAAAGAACAATATGTTAATTTTTTTAAACATTTCATAATCATAATTTAGAAGAACATTTCTATGAGACATTCATAGTTTTTGTGTAACAATGTACTCAACTTATACTTAATTTCAATCTAATGTACTATAATTTTTTTTTCTCAATTTAGTGTACTCAACTTTTTTTTAATTGCAATGTTAGACGATTTATAGGTTACCAGGTTACCACCTGCATACTTCATCTTCTCCAACCAAATCTGGCCAACTTCCGGTTGTTTTTCTATTTATTTATTTATTTTTTATTTTTTATTAATTTTATTTTAAATCTCATTTATAATCGAATTCAACATTTTAGTGGAAATGAAGCACTTAGCGTAGCGAACAGTGAACACGAAGATTATACGATAAGGTGATATATATATAAATTATGTGATCCAGTCCATATGCTATAAGACGGAGGCCGGTTTCGAGATCATGTTTAAAGACTTGTATCATATCATATCATACATTCATACAAACATATGTATTTTTGTTGAATGGTTAATCATATCAAATCACTTCTTCATATCTATCATGTTCACGTGCCAATTGAGGTTCTCCGCAATTTATTTAAAAATGTGTTTTTATAAGAAACTGAATTAGCTAACCTGTAGCTAACTGTCCCATACGAACAACAATAAGGATGTTCTAAAATGATGTACTATGTAGCGTATGTTAACATTGATGTTAGAATTGCAGAAAACCCCTCATCAACGTTTGCCTCCCATCCAAATTAGAGTTAACAAAAAGTTTATGAATAAAGTGAAAAAGTTAAATGAGATAAAAAAGAAAAACTAGCGGGAAGTTAGCCGGAATTTGGTCGGAGAAGATGAAGTATGGTGGAGGTAACCTGGTAACCTTTAAATCGTCCAACATTGCAACTAAAAAAAAGTTGGGTACACTAAATCGAGAAAAAAAAAGGTTGAGTACCTTAGATTGAAATTGGATATAAGTTTGGTACATTTTTATGCAATTTGCCCTATAATAATTTGTAAATTTGTATAATATTACAAAAACTATTAAAAAATAACATTAGAGTAGGATATTAAGATATCAATCCAATCTTACGATCACGATTTTGCAAAAATAAAAACAATTTTAAATAAGATCCCAATCTTGAAAACCTTGATTAATATAGCGTAATCGCTTGGCACTTTTTATCTTTAGCTTTCGATCTCACTCACTATCGTGTCTTGTGACTCGTCATATATTTATTCATGTTGGAAAATTAGTTGGTAAAAGTGACTTTTGACCAAATTTGGACACAATTATCTATATGTATGTGTCATATATATAAGTAATAGTTTGTAGGTTCGCGTTCTCATCGAAGAGAGCTTCGCAATAAGCCTTTATGTGTCCAAAATAGAGTTGATGTGAATGAGATATCGGGTCTCAAAGTTAGGCATTCGGTACCATGCCTAAAGAGGAAAAGTAGTTTATTTTTAATCCCACATCGGTGGGATGACTAAACTTAGAGGGAGTCTATTGTGTATAAATAGAGGCTCTAATTCCACAAGTTTGAAACACATCAAATCAATAGTTATTATTGATTTCCAACATATGGAATACGCATCTCTTAAGATGAAATTCCTGGCAGTTTAGTTAAGTCCGACAGTACAACTTACTGTTTTGGCTGTTGTACCCTGGGAAACAGACGGCGAATCTGTTTTAAGGGAAGCGTGTCAAACACGTGCCTCGGCTTTTAGTGCTTCTTTGTTGATCTCTATTTGGTGATCAAGTAAGTCTTTTGACTATTTTATTATTTTATTTAATTATCGTTTATCTCCTTACATTCTGTTTGTATTTAATTTTCTGTTATTTATTTACCGTTAATTTTATTTATTATAATTTAGATTTTATTTATAAAAGTGTAACCGTTTCCCTACAGTCTTAAAATAGATTCTGTGTAACAGAATTAAAACACTTTTATTAAAATCTAATTTATATAATTAACAGATTTTATACAAACTGTTTTTCTGCTGAAACCAAGATTGAGTTTCTTTGAAAATCAGTTTTATAACTAAACAGAATTTAAATTAACAGATTTGGTATACGAGATTTATAAACGATTTTAAAACAGTTTATTGAATCAGTTTATATTGAAACCATGATGAGTTTCTTTTCAAACCGATTTATTTAGTTTGTTTATTGCATGTGTTATTGTTTAAATCTGGATACTGAAACCAAGCTTGTGTTTCTCGGAATCATATTTGGTACAAGTTTACATAAACCATGTCGAGTTTATTAGATACCATATTGTTTTAACAGTTTTTAACTGTTTTTTGTGTTTAAATATTCACAAGTTAACTGATGGTAACATAATTTGTGACCCTAGTGAATCTTGCGAATGTAATTGGTGCGCCAGTTACTAACATGGTTAAAAATCATGATGAAATTAGATTCATTGAAACCAAGTGGAGTTTCTTTGAAACAAATCTCATAAAATATAAGTTGTTATTTTATTAGATTACTAGAACGTGTTTATTGAAACCAAGATGAGTTTGTTTGAAACAAAATCTGATAATATGCAAGTTGTTATCATATTTTGTGGAAAAGTTTCTTTGACTTGTTTAGCTTATTTAAACCAGGTTGAGTTTAATTATAAACTAAAAATAGTTCTTGAAACTTTATGCATTTGAAAGTAGATCTATAGAAACCTTGTTGAGTTTCTTTGAAAGAGTAAATCTATTTTGAAACCTTGTCGAGTTTCATTGTAGAATTATACCATGTGATGCAGATCTATTAAGATATTGTTAAAGAAGATTGACAAAATCATATTACAAATTTGTTTTTGTTTAAAAACATTATGTAATATGCGATATTGTTTAATTGTTTAATCGAAATACTTGTTTAAAAGCGGTTTTGTATAATGGATCTTACAAAACAGTAGTGTTTTAAACAAAATTTGATGTTATCGTGTTTGTTAAGAAACACTTTGTGATATAGCAAGTTGTTAATTATTCCAAATTTAGTGTTACACTAATAATGGAATATTAACAGAATGTTCGGAATGTCATGAATGACATCTAAAAAAAAATATGCTCCCGAACTTGATGAAAGGGAGACCGATACTCGAGTTATGTGTATGGTAGATGCTTTAAAGCATTCAGATTTTATGTGCCATAACTATGGGTTAAATGGCCTGAATGAAATGAAAATTGTTGCCAAGGCGGGATCCGACATTAGAAAATGGTGGATTAACACTTGGGCATCATGTCATGAGTATGATGAAAAGAGTTTGGTTAACTCTTTCAAAGTAGCAGAAAATGGAGAGATGCAATCTATGGGCAACTCTATAACTGCTAATAGCAAGGGAAAAGAAATGTGATGTTGAAATTCACATGTGGAAAAGAGCTTAAGTGAACCAACACGTTGTATGTGCCAGAGATTCGTAGAAATATTGTATCTGGATGGTTGCTTAATAAATTTGGCTTTATTTTTATTTTAATCAAATAAAATTGAGTTAACATTGAATAAAATTTTGGTCGGTACGGGTTATGCCCTTCATTAAATGTTTAAGCTGAATTTTTTTTTTGTTTTAATAAAAATGAGTATGAATCCGGCTTATTTGATCCTTTGAATGTATAGCATGGCTAACTCGGACATGTTAAATTTAACTCAATACGTTGTTTCATTAAATAAACGAACACGGATTACAAAAGTAAAACTTATGTTGAAGCCAAATTGACAAGATTGTCTTTTCACTCGGTTGACCGAAAATTAACCGAACCCTTGATTCACATAGTTTCATGTGCTTTGGAATCGATACCTACTAAGGTAGCAATTAGGTACTTCATCGTAATTGTTGATGGTAGTACAAAATATTGCGACTTTTACTTACTTGAGAGTAAGGATATAGACAACATTGAACTATACAAATAAGTTAAGAATCAACTTATTATCGAAAACAAGGCGGTTCGAAGTGATATCGGAGGTGAATATGTGTCTCTGTTTCATGTATGTGCTAAACATAGAATAAGACATAAATTTATTGCTCCTTATACGCCACAACATTATTGTTGATAGGAAAGAACCGTGCCTTAAATATATGGTTATGCCATGTTGTTAAAGTCATGGTTTAAGCCATAGCATGTGGGGGAAAGCGGTTTTATTAGCTACTTATCTTTTAGATAAGATCCCCTGTAAGGAAAAGAAGATAGTTCTATGAACTATGGATGGGAAGAAAACCATCCTATAAGTACTTACGAATGTGGGGGTGTTTATCTGTCCCGACACCCAAGGATCAATATATTGGACCTAAAACTGTGGATTGCATATTTTTGTGATATGCTCATTATAGTAGGGCTTATCATTTATTTGGATATGATTCAGAAAATCTGAATATATACAAAGATACGATAATGGAATCAAGGAAAACTTTCATTGTTTGAAACTGTGTTTCCTTATTTATCCGAGGAAAATGGAAGTTCATCTAGACTAGATGATATAGTTGTCCATGATGAGAGGCAACTAAATGATGATGTCCTTCATGATGAGAGACATCAAGATGATAATGTTGTTCTAATAAGAGACAACAAGAGCTGATAATGATCTCCAAGATGAGAGACAAGATCAGACTGAGGAAGAAGAGGTTGAACCTAGAAGAAGCAAAAGGGCAAGAACCGAGAAATCGTTTGGACCCGATTTTGTTTCTTTTATGGTTGAAAACGAACCTACTTCATACCGAGAAGCGGTTACTTCCTCAGAAGGGCCTAAAGGAAAGAAGCCATTAAAAGTGAAATAGATTCTATTTTACAAAATCATACTTGGGAGCTCGTGGATTTACCTCCTGGTTGTAAACCACTAGGCTATAAATGGATCTTCAAGAAGAAGATGAAAGCAGATGGCACCATTGACAAGTACAAAGCAATATTAGTAATCAAAGGATTTAGACAAAGAGAAGGTCTTGATTACTTTGATACGTATTCGCCTGTTACGCGAATAACCTCGATTAGGATGATACTTGCTATTGCCGCTTTAAGAAATTTGGAAGTTCACCAAATGGATGTAAAAACGGCATTTCTAAACGGAGATTTAGAAGAAGAAATCTACATGAACCAACCTGAGGGTTTCATGGCTCCTGGACAAGAGAAAAAAGTTTGTAGGCTTGTTAAGTCATTATATGGCTTAAAGCAAGCTCCCAAACAATGACATCAATTTTTTTTCACGTCATGTCAGAACGTGGATTTAAAAATAACGGATGTTTGTGGAAAGAAATAATTGCTGGTATATATGTAATCATGTGCCTATACATAGATGGTATACTTATCACTGAAAGTGATAACAAGATGATCAAATCTACTAATGAAATGTTGGAGTCAAGATTTGACATGAACTACATTGGCTGCTCGATATGGTTCTTGGAACTAAGATCATATGAAACCAAATGGATTTGTTTTGAAGTCAAAAACACTATAAGGACAATATTCTTGAGAGGTTCAATGTGGGGGATTCCGGCCTAGCTAGAACTCCAATGACATCTTTTAAATCTATTTATAATAGAGGTAGAGGTGTTTCCTATTTTGAATACTCAGAGAATATTGGGCGTCTTATGTGTCTAATGACGTGTGTAAGACTTGATTTAGAAGTTATAATCAAGTTAAGTAAATATACCAGTAATTCAAGTGATAACCATTTGAATAGTATTACACAAGTACTATGATACTTACGATATTGCATTTTGGAAGATATCCAACTGCTATCTAATGATATAGTAATGCAAATATGGATTCTTACATAAAAGAATCTAGATCCACTAGAGCGGATGTATTGACTCTACATGGGAAGTTGTGTTTTGGAAATCTTGAAAGTATTTCAAACAGATTTTTATAGCTAAATCTACGATGGAATTTGAATTTATCATTTGAGATAAATTTATAGAATATGCGGATATCTGCGTTAATTCGTAGAGGACATACCAAGATGGCGTAAACCGGTAATGACCATCTATATAAAGTGTGATAGTCAATTGGAAATTGACAGAGCTCATATCACAATGTAAAATGGTAAGTCGAGACATATCCATCATAGACGTTGATTGGTGCGACAACTACTCTCAACTAGAGTTATCACGATTGACTACGTAAAGTCAATGGATAACATCGCGGATCCGCTTACGAAAGGCTTAAGCAGAGAGTTAGTTAGTAAGTCGTCTAAAGGAATGGGACTAAAGCCCTTAAAGGAATGAGTTTATATGAAGGAAAACCTAACCCAGTTGATTGGAGATCCCAAGATCTGGGTTCAATAGGACAACCTAATCATATAAATGTGGGGGAAGTCACGTCAATATGGGGAGTTACTTAACATTGTAACTTCCTAGTCCATTCCTATAACAAATGTGACTTGTTGAGAGGTTAAACATATGGCTTTAATGATTCAAGATGAAATCACAAAGCATAATGATTCGAGATGAAATCACAAAACATATGTTTTTAATGATTCAAGATGAAATCACCTATGTGAGAGAGAAGTGGGGTGTCTTTGAAGGGAATTATGTAAATAAATCCTAAGAGCTCTTGCAGAACCAGGCAAATGTTCAGGACCATAATGAACAGGACTATGAGGGCTTAACAATGTTAGGGAGAGTCTTGTGTGAAATGTATTGTCGTCTACGTAAATAGAGGCTGAGTTCAAGGACATCGCGTCTACTCGGATCTAGGAGACTAAGTGTATCTCACAAGGGAAGGTTCAAAGGGTCACACCTACCTATCCTTTGCAAGATTCAACTATTAGAATTTCATCGTAATTTTTGTGTATTACGACCGATCTCCATTCATGTGGGGGATTGTTGGAAAATTAGTTGGTAAAAGTGACTTTTGACCAAATTTGGACACAATTATCTATATGTATGTGTCATATATATAAGTAATAGTTTGTAGGTTCGCGTTCTCCTCGAAGAGAGCTTCGCAATAAGCCTTTATGTATCCAAAATAGAGTTGATGTGAATGAGATATCGGGTCTCAAAGTTAGGCATTCGGTACCATGCCTAAAGAGGAAAAGTAGTTTATTTTTAATCCCACATCGGTGGGATGACTAAACTTAGAGGGAGTCTATTGTGTATAAATAGAGGCCCTAATTCCACAAGTTTGAAACACATCAAATCAATAGTTATTATTTATTTCCAACATATGGAATACGCATCTCTTAAGATGAAATTCCTGGCAGTTTAGTTAAGTCCGATAGTACAACTTACTGTTTTGGCTGTTGTACCCTGGGAAACAGACAGCGAATCTGTTTTAAGGGAAGCGTGTCAAACACGTGCCTCGGCTTTTAGTGCTTCTTTGTTGATCTCTATTTGGTAATCAAGTAAGTCTTTTGACTATTTTATTATTTTATTTAATTATCGTTTATCTGCTTTCATTCTGTTTGTATTTAATTTTCTGTTATTTATTTACTGTTAATTTTATTTATTATAATTTAGATTTTATTTATAAAAGTGTAACCGTTTCCCTACAATTCATTTCTTGTTTTGCTGTTAATAATATGCTTTTATATAATAAAAATGTGTGGACAAACAAGCTTTAAGTGATAGTTGTTGACATGTTGCCAAATGACTTGGCAAAATAATTGACTCTTCGAACACGTGAAAAGACCATGAATAGTATCGTCGCTACATATACAATATACAATGTGCAATGGTTTGTGTATATTGAACCTCGTTAATTAATAAGATAAGAGGAAATAAACAATTGTTAAAAAATTGTTTTATATTATTATTATTATTTTAAAAAGATATTCCGATTTTAACAAAAAATAATTAAATATAACGGATGTGAGTGACTCCTACATCTCAGTTCAAAAAGAAAAACTAAACGCGTCTAAAGTTCTTAAGACCTAAACTAGCATAAAAAATGACATGTCATACGTATGCAAAATAATAAAGAACAACTTATCTAAGCTGATCGCGAAAACTAATGTCATATGAATTAGCAAACTTCAATTGTGCATCAGTCAGACAAAAATCATCAAACTCTCATCATAAAAGTTTTGGTCATAGGTGTCCTCATTCCACTGCTTCAAGAAACTCTTCATGCCTACTCCACTACCACTTTTAGAACCATCAAATGACATAAAACTTGTGATTTTATTGTAGCCCTCAAGAACTTCATCATCGTCAGTATCACTATCCGAAATAACGAATTCCCAGCCTTAAAAAACAGATTACCAAGTTTTTTTTCATCTTTAACCATGTCAGGTGTACACTTTGAAGAAAAAGTAACATTGGACGAACTAGGGATGTTTTTATTGTTTTCCATGTGTCATCCATCAACATTAGTAGCAGCATTACCACTAGACGCTACATTGACAATAGCACCTTCATCCAAATCAACAATAAGCGTATTGAAATTACCACTCGGTTTAACATTTTTCATAGTAGAATAATCTACCTTATCAAGAGCAGCAAATGCATTAGAAGTACTAACCACATTACGCTATTTTGTAGGTTTTTTAGAAGTAGACGCCACGTTGGTTGAAGTGTTCGTCACTTTCGCAACCTTCTTTGGTTGTCTAGATGTAGACGCCTCTCTTGTGTTATATTTAGTAAGAGACGTCTTTGTATCCTTAGGAGCAACCAGTCGATACTCAAATTTGTTCATTTGAATAGCATTAAACTTTTTAGTAGTACCACCTTTCTGATTCACAACAGTAAATTCATCATTAGACAGTTTCTTAGATACACCCGAATGAATATTTTTGCTTTTACCCATCCCATTCATCATACGTTTTGGAGCGGCTTGAGGACAATCATCATTCAAATGACCATAGAGCAAACAAGTACTACACCGAGGTGGTTCCCACTCATATGTATATACCCTTCCCCTACGAGTTTAGGAACTACCAATACTAAATTGTCACGAAATTCATTGGATGCATTGATTTCTATCAAAGCTCTTGCAAAACTACAACGCCCTCATGACTCCAAACATAGGGTACTAGTATAAGAATAACATCATAGGAGTACCAATTTTAGACGCTATTAAACTCAAACCATCCAGAGTATAAGCGACTAAAAGACATCGTGAAACTTCACCCATACCGGAACACAAGACAAATCTTCCTTAAAAAGATTTATCGATAGATACCACTTGTTAAGAAAGATGAGGATTCCACGAATCATCCAAGGTGCATCCCGGAGAATAGACTTACCATCCTTTATAGATGAAAACTTGAAAAAGAAAAAACCATTCGCGTTCATCTTAACTTTATGAATTCCATATTTTTCCCAATTGTTACGCACGAACCATTCAACCACAGGAAATACAAGTCTTTTACCAATAAAATACCCACAAAGCGAATTTTTCATCCGCTCATTCACCTCTTGTACCGAATCTATAGGTAAACCCACATCATAATCAGCATCCTTATGTAATGTTTCATCAATAAACCGAAAGTTAGCTTTAGTAGAAGATGTAGGGCTGGTTTTAGAAGCATAAGACGAGGGGGGATCCACATTAGTTTTGGTCACTGGTATGTTTTCTACCTTGTCACCAGAAGGCATATAAGCACTAGCAACACCACTCATTGCCTCTTCAAAACTCTTACACGCAACCATAGTAACAGTACGCGTATCCTCATCACTCATAGCAGACTCATTCCCAACCTCAACAACAGATGGATCTAGAAACAAAATGCCATCACCATCAACAACACTCCTATTAACAATATTAGGTTTGAGTGGTTTTCCATCTTCACCCAATAAAACTGCTTTACCATCAATCAATTGATTTTTTAGGTTACGGATCTTAGAAGCAAGATCAACACAAGAATCCAAATTAGACTACATAGTAGTGTTACCAATTCCAGATTCCAAGGTGATATCAATCGAACAAGTACCAATTATCTTTTTTGTAGGACCTTAAATATCTCAACCTTATCACAATACCCAACCTTTATCACACGAGTATAACACACGTTAAACACAAACTATATACGTAAAGATGAAGAAGAAAAGATAGAAAGATGGTGACTTAAGATGTAACTCGTGTATGTAGAGAGAAAAAGATGAAACAAGAAACTTGTATTACTTCAAAGAAAAACACACACAAACACACTCAAGCACACCCCTCAAATGACACATTTGAGGGGTATTTATACTAAAATACTAAACGCCCTAATGGGCTTGGGCTTGGGCCTCGTGGACTTGGATTGGATTACAAGTGATAAAAGGCTAGCTTAACTAAACGTCTAACCATTTAGCTTAGCCCAATCCACGAGCCCGTTGACTATTCTATCACGATATCTAACATACGTTACAAAGTTCCTAAACGTGAATGACCATCACTTCTATAAAATATTATTAAGGCTAACAATCTCCCCCTAAGGGGTGGTCATTCAAAAGATGCTCCGCTTGATTAGGTCTTTACTTTCCTTGAGCTTGAACTTTGTGTGTAGATATAGAATAGTCTTAATTCTTTGTTCCTTCATGCTTTATGATCAGTTAATGTGGTATTCTGCCGTTTGTCAACTTCTTTGGCTAGGTGTCTCCACGTGTTTCTCCACCATGCTCACACTTCTATTTGACTTTTAATTACCAATGATGTAGTTCTCGAGTCTTTATACTTTGTAGATTATTTGACATTGACGAAGAATCATCTTTAACTTTGTGTTGCCTTTGATTTTGATGAGAACTTTCATGTGTTGTTGGTATGAGCATGTGGAGAATCTGCACGATCTCTTCCTCCCGCGAGCATCCATCAGCAGCAGCTTCCCAGGTACAGTCACGAACACCAATTGATCATTGTAATCTTTTCTTAAATAATTGATTACTACAATTGTTCTACTGATGAATGTCTTGATTCCATTCACCTTGGTCAGGCAAATCAGCCGTCCGAATCCCATAAGGGACAGTTGGCATTACGTTGAACAAGTTCAAGTAATGACCCACATCTTCAGGATTCGATTCGTGAAAGGAATCTCCTTAGCGGGATTTCCAGCACTTATAGGTTCGAATGTCGAGGGGTGTTAAACAGCATAGTGTGAAAACACATCTCTAATTCTTACAAAGGTCGTTCTGAACTGGAGGCCCTCAAGAAGGCTAACACGACATACTGAAGTACATCTACATTCAGGTGAGTACATTTGAAACACGAAGCATCACTTCAGACTGTAGACCGTTTGAGACACACAAAGCGTAACCCATAAAGAATTACCGAAGTGACCTGCGTGTCAGGGCGTTTGATGTTGACCCTGGCAGGAATTTCCATTCAATCACTGAAGATCACAATTGTGAAATCTCTCATAAATGTTCGGGCGTTGCTAAGATCTGCGTAGGACTCTAGAATGTATCACTTGTGTTCTTATTGTTGAACATCAAGAGATGAAATGTCATGTGTTCTTATGAGATCTTTTGATGAATCTCGTGGCTCTAGACTCAATTAGTGAATTTTGGTTTTCCTAAGCGGAGACTAGGGAGAGGGTCTCCTTCTTCAATACCAACGATCTCTAAGAGAAAGTCGATAGATTATGTAGGGTTCCCAGTGAGAATGAAACAAATCCCTTTTAAGAGGAATTGAGTGCCTAGAAGGTTTAGGTGCAGTGCGTCACTGGGTCCATGACGTCTTTGTCTTCAATACCAGCGTCATCTTAGTGACAACCAGTAGCAGATGAATTGAACCCGGTTTCTGCCCTAAGGTTGATTATGGAGGGCTATTTCTTTTCACCCTTTTTCATTACATTTCTTTTTAATTCTTCAACCCCTTCTTTCTCCTTTCTCACATTACTCCTTTTTTCAATCATACCTAAGGACTTCTAATACTAACTATGGGTATTATCCTTGGGTAGATCCTCCGATCTGGCGGATCATAGACGGATTTTCCTATCCTTAGTCACCTTATAACTCCATGACTATTCCTATGTTGCCATAAAACCTTTTCTTGAAAATCTCACAGAGTGTTTATGATTGAAAACATGTTTGAAACACTCCGAGAGTTTTATATTTTCAGAAACACTCCCCCTTCACATGTGCTTATAAGTTTTGACAGAAATCTGCACAGTGAGGGTAGAGTTCGCACTTTTTTGAATTGATCGGCTCATGATAGACAATTCCCCACGAGACACTGTTACGTTGCATAGTTAAGGAGTTCCATTGTCGGTTTTAGGTGACAACTAGCTCTAATAACCACCTTGAAGTTGTAAACTCTTCTTGAAAGAAGGTTAGACCCATGAAAGTGCATGTCTATCACGAGTTTCTCGAAATGGTACATTTACTGACTTTGATTCCTCGTCAATTCAATGGTTACGACTGAGTCGAGCTCTTTCGAGATTCAAACAACAACCATTAAACTTTTTGATCACATTTTAATCACGTCTTCTCCCCCTCAAAAATAGCATATTCGTGATATTTTTGATATCAACGGATTAAACAACATTTTAGAATCTTTTGGGAAGACAAACGGATTTGATTTAAGCATGAATTTGGAATATTTTTATTTTATACTCCCCCTTTAATAAAGCATAATCAATTAAAGGGTTTTAGAGGGAGTTATCTTGAGCATAAAATATTTTGAAAGATTTTGAAAATCTTTTTGAACAATCTTGAAAAAGGTGCTCAATATGATGATGATTTCTCATCAGTTTTGAATAAGGTGCACTGAAGCGTACACTAGATTTTTCTTTAAAAGCACGAGTTTTGATTTGAAATAATCAAAAGTCATCATTTTAGTCATTTTGCGGGTTTCGTGAGAAGTATACGAAAGCCATATTTGAAGAAATTTTAGAGAAACGACATGTTTTAGAAAACATTTAAATAACTCTCGTTAAAGCATCTGTACATGTCCATATCATTGTTGAATGACATTTCTAGAAACGTACAAAATATCGATTATACGAGAGACATGTCGTGAGAAGAATATTTTTGGATTTTTGATTTTGTATTGTTTTTGTATTTTTGAAAGATTTTATATTTTTATATTTTGCTTTTGTTGGTTTTTCAAATTTTGTATTTTGTTTTTCAAAAATATTTACAGTGAAGCTTTTTGGAAAATCATTTTCAAGAAGATTCGAGAAGACGTTCTAAATCCTCAGGGGTTAGGCTTCGCATTCCAATTCGTCGAACTAAATCGTTAAACCTTTCTTTTGGAAGGGCTTTAGTAAATAGATCGGCGAGTTGGCAATCTGTCTTCATGAAGAATAATTCAACAATACCTTCTTCCACATGTTCTTTTATGAAGTGATAGCCGACGCGAATGTGCTTAGTCTTTGAGTGATGAACAGGATTGCATGATATGGCTATGGAACTTTTCGAGTCACAATACATAGATATTTTATCGAAAGTAAAGCCATAATCTGTGAGTTGTGTTCTCATCCATAGAACTTGAGCACAACACGCAGATAGAGACACATACTCAGCTTCAGCGGTTGAAAGTGCAGTGCAATCTTGTTTCTTTGAAGACCATCTTACTAACTTTTCACCCAAAAATTGTGCTCCTCGGATGTACTTTTTGTCTGTAACTTGATCACATGCGTGGTGCGCATCTGAAAAGGCAATTAGATCAAATCCGGAGTCCTTCGGATACCAAAGTCCCATGTGAATGGATGTCTTTAGGTACCGAAAGATCCTTTTAACCTCTTTGAGGTGCAGTTCGGTAGGCTTTTCTTGAAACCGTGCTAATAAGCAAACAACAAAATGAATATCGGGTCGACTAGCAGTAAGGTACATTAGAGAACCAATCATGCTCCGATATTTCTTCGGATCAATAGGTTTCCCAAACAAATCGGCTCCAATTTTTGGTGAAGTTACCATTGGTGTTCCGACCGAATCACAATTATCCATACCATGATTTTTCAAAATCTCAGTTGTGAATTTAGCTTGATTTATAAAAATTCCACGTGGGGATTGATGTATTTGTAAACCAAGAAAAACTTTAGTTCCCCCATCATTGACATTTCAAATTTGCTTTTCATGAGATTTTCAAAATGTTTTGAAAGATTCGGATTAGTGGACCCAAAAATGATGTCGTCCACATAAATCTGAACAATCAAAATGTCGTTTTTATATTTTTGTGTAAACAAGGTAGAATCAACAGTTCATTTGGTGAAATTGTTTTGAATCAGGAAAGAGGACAGTTCGTCATACCACGCTCTTGGAGCTTGCTTTAATCCATAGATTGCCTTTTTGAGTTTGTTGACGTAGTCTAGATGGTCCATGTCTATAAAGCCTTCTGGCTGACACACATACACTTCTTATTTCAGATTTCCATTCAAGAACGCAGTCCTTAATGTCCATCGATATACCGTGATGTTTTTGTGAGATGCATAGGCTAAGAATATCCTGACTGCTTCAAGTCTAGCTACCGGGGCGAATGACTCTTCAAAGTCTATTCCTTCTTCCGGTCTGTATCATTTGGCCACAAGACGTGCTTTATTGCGAATTACAGTCATCTCTTCATCCCTTTTGTTCTTCCATAACCATTTGAGATCAATGACTCGAATGTCAATTGGTCTTGGAACCATATCCCAAGAGTCATGTAGACGGGATTGGAGAAGTTCCTCTCACGCATCGCTTCTATCCACACGGGTTCTGCCATTGCCTCCCGAATTTTCTTCGGTTCAATATTGCTAATTGAGCAAAGGTAAATGCACAAGTCGCAATCGGTGGCAAGTTGGCGTCTCGTCTGAATTGGCCTTGACGGTTCACCAATAACTTGTTCAATCAGATAGTCTTTTGTCCACTTCAGAGTAGAAGGATACCGTAGATTATACGAGTGCGAGTTGGTGCATTGGTTTCGACCGTGGTAGATGCATCTTCTGTTGATGGTGGTGGTGGATGATTTTGAGCGGGTGCAGCGAAATGATGGTTTGATGCATTTTTCGAGGTTCCACCATAATATTCATCGAACATTAACTCGAAGAAATTCTACCATTCTTTTTCATGAGGTTTGTCAGCAAAAGTTGATGGAGCTCTTTGTTGTACGAGTCCTGAACTGATGTATCCAGAAGTCTGCGGGTTTGGTGCGGGTTCTAAGTTGTTTTGATTAGAAGCCATCGGGTTAAGCGCGGGTTCTAGATCGAGTCTCTCAGAAGCTATTTGTGAAATTTCATCAAAAGTCACATTTATCGTCTCCATGATCCTCCTAGTTCTCCTGTTATACACCCTGAATGCCCTCGAGTTATCTGAATATCCAATGAAGATTCCAATATCACCTTTAGCTTTCAGTTTTCCTAGATCTTCTTGTCATTAGTGGATAGCATAAAGCGCCAAAACCATGAAGGTAAGAGATATCAGGTTTCTGTGTTCACTAGTTCATAAGGGGGTTTGATGAATCTTGGATGGATTAGGGATCGGTTTGAGTGAAACAGCAGTGGCAACAGCATCAGCCCATAGAAATAACGGTGCACTAGAATAGATTAGCATTGGCGCGCGCTCAACAAGAGTCGGTTTCTTCTTTCAACTACCCCATTTTTTGTGGAGTTCTAACAACTGATGTATGAGAGTAATTCCAACATCTTCAAAATAAGCTCTTAACTCCTAATTTGTGAATTCAGTGCCGTTGTCTGTTCTTACCACCCTTACTGGAGTTTGAAGAAGTACTTGAATACGTTTCAGAAAGGTGATGATGATGCCTGGTGCTTTGTATTTTGATCTCATAAACCTAACCCATGTATATCTTGAATAATCATCGACGATGACAATAATATACTTTTTCCCGTTAATGCTTTCAACTCTCATTGGGCCACATAAGTCCATGTGTAACATATTGTGACAACCCGTACTTTCAGGTCATCTCTCAAAACAATTCATGCTTCACAATTTCAACATTTATCGTAAACTAGGTTTACGTGTTCCAAATTCGCGTAACCTTTATGGGTTTAGCGGACTTCATGATCATATCATCACGAACATTTCATATGGACTAAGTTTAGTCTACATTTCATTAACATCATTTGCATCATGTTTGTTCATTCATGACATTGCATTTCACCTTAAACGCGTAAATTTTATATTAAGTAAACGTTATCGCGTGAGTATATTTTAAAATATTTAATCCGATACTTCCAAAAATGATCCCGATATATTTTATACTTACATTTAGTTTATAAAAACTATATTTTTAGTTTACCTAGTGTCTTAAATTTATTCTGTACATAAATTGTTTAATTATATTATTACAACTTTTTCTTAAAAACTACACATAATTATTATAACACTCAATTTTACAAGAAATATATTTTTACAATTTATATGATCTCCAATAAACTTTTACTTTGATCCATTAAAGTTTACTTTTAGCTAAAACTATCCTAAATGCACAAATGTATATACAAGTTACCACTTATCTTTATTTTACTTACATGTCCTTACACACACTTTGAATTTACAAAAAAAATATATATTATTGAATATATGCCCCCTTGGCCGACCAGGGGAGGAATTATTATAGTTGGTAAGAATTTTCTTATTTAGATACATTTACACTCAAACATTACTTACAGCCTTCACAATAAATTCAAGTCTTCCTTTCTTCTTTTCTTTGTCTCAAAGCCGGCCCTTATTGAAGATCAAGAGGAGATTTCATCAAAAATTTATCAAGTAAAGTTTTAACAATCTAGTGTACACTCTTGTTTAGGTTTTGAAATAAAAACCTAGGGTGTTTAGGTTAAACCTTGGTTCTTTGCACCTCATCATAGTTTACTTGTAAGCATATCATTTACATTTTTCATTTTCCTTATCATTTCATATTTATCTCTTCATATTTGGAACAAGCATGCAAGACTTGTGTTTATTTATACCATTTTTTTACATTTATTTAGAGTTTTATATATAAAATTCATCCTATTTTTCCCTTGGTATATTTTGGTCTT
>OU343225.1:172500720-172568499 GCA_910596185.1 Chrysanthemum makinoi
GAAAATATATAAAACTTATAACTTTTACCATATTATATCAGATATTTAAAATTATTGGAGCCGTTACTCATTTATATGCGCTTTGCTACGCCCCAACTACGTATCACTCAAGGTAAGTTGATAGCACCGCTGCTTGTTTTATAATTCCCGTAGAGGTATATATGCTATAAAACGAGAACCACAAGACTTTTCAAATGTATGCTTACCCGCTATTATTATTGCCCAAGTACAGCATATAAGACTCTCACTCATGAACCATTAGTCACTGCTAGTGAACGCACATATTGTAGATAGATCTAATTGAATTGACGAACCTGTATGTGTCATCAGACATAACAAAGCGCACTAGGTTTGCATTACTATAGGTAACTGGAAACTACCTCTTTGGGGGCAAAAACCACTTACATTAGTAATTAGATGTAACAATTAACGTCTTGGTGTCATGAGCTTAAGGAAATAGTAACTGTTTTCTATGATTAATTGTCGAAGCAATTATCACCATTTATCTTGTGTTCAACTGATTAACCTTAAACCTATGGATTCACTCAACCTGCTGTGTGACTTTTTAAGCATATTTACTCTTTGTAATAATTTGAAAATTCCAAGAACGCATTGGGCATCCAAGACCTTTTTAATTTGGTGTAATATAAAGTTATCATTTTCTACAAACTCATGGATCTTTTTTATGTATCTTAAAACCATTTGGCATCACTTTTGTAACCAAAACAATGAGTTTTTATCGAAGTAATACCCCAATTAGCCTTCCGCTGCTATGTTGAAATTTTGGGGGTGTTACACTTTATATTTGTTTAGGTCTCATCATGGTTGGCGTTATCCAAACCGATTACAAAAACACTACATCCTATCTCCCTGAAATCTATAGAACTAGACACATGGACGAAGATGAAAAGGAAGTCTATAAGAGTCTAGAGAGTTGCCTTTTTCATGAAGGAAGGGTAGTTGATCCTTCCTTCATTAATAACACCGATATTGCTCCAACCTTTAGTGCAATCAACTTTGATTGCCTTTTTAACATCAACGAGCAAATTTGTCCTCGATTCGTGGTCGAAATTTATCGTGGGGTTCGTCTCATACAGAATGAGAATAAAGCCTTGTCTATTGGCTTTCAAATAGAAGGTCATTACTTTGTCCTTCCACTTCTAGAGTTTACACAAATTCTCGGACTTCCGTGCCAAGGATATCGCATATGTACGAATGATTGTGATAAGCCCATATACATTCATACCCACATGGCCTTGAAGAATCGCTCAGGCCGTGTACCATACACGCGTGAGAAAACTATCTCCCTACAGTAATGGATAAGATGTACTATCTAACATATAACAATAGGAGACACACAAGCAAGAATATTAGAGACGGGCACGACCTAGTAAAATCTAAGAAGGAGCTGCCACCTATCATTCTTGTCTACCCGTTGGATGATCAACACCTGGCCTGTCTATAGCCGTTGATCATCCACATGGGATTTATCCTTAAACCCTAAATGTGTCTCTATAAATAGAAGGCATCCTACACCAAAAAAGGGATCAATTCTCTACACTCTTTACATTGTTCACACACACACACATGGTTTATTTGAGCGTTACCAAAACTCTTGATTCATATCTTTGGATCCTTACCTTTCTACACAGGAAACTGAACAACACAACCATCTCAACCCAATCTTAATCACGCTTTACATCTCATACGTAAACACTAGATGTACCAATTTCAGTGTTAAATTAAATTGAAATCATTCATTATACCTACTACATTAGCAGTAGCATTACTAGACCCCTTGTCATTAATGAGACTCATTAACTTCTGAAACTGCTCATCTGTAAAGGAATCAGAAGTTCTTATTCCCCTGATCCTTAGATCATAATACTATAACATTATTTAAAACACCAGGCTTATTAAACACTTACTTATTAAAATTAGGAGGATAACCAATAAGCTTAAAACACCTATCAATAATATGACCATACAAAAGTGGTGTATCTATTAAACTTCCTATTTTGATTGTTACTTTTGTTAACGGTGCATTCATTAGGTTTAAAAACAAAAGCAGATGGATTAATTTTACTACTAGAACCTTGAACATGAGTATTTTACTTAGATTCATCTCTTGAAAGAGTAACAAAGGAAGTCTTAACATCTTGTAAATGATCCGTAGTCAAGATTTTACTCCCATGGAGCACAAACATTATCAAGACCCATCAAAAACTACATCAGCCTTAAAAATTGATTATGTTTCTTAAGTGCAAGAGCACCATCACAACTGCAACTAGGCGGATTGACCAAATAGTCAAATTGTCTCTATAGTGCATTAAATTCATGATAGTACTCAGATAAGGCAAATCCTGACTAGGTAAAAGACATTTTTTTTAAATGCAGATTAAAAATCACAAACCCATCTTCCTTATTATAAGTTTCCTTAAACTCATCCCATAAATCTGTAGAATTCTTAGGAAAATTGACCCTGATAAGTTGTTGAGACATACTCCCTAACAACAAAGACAATTCCACCTATCCCACTGTTCTTGATATAAAATATAATCAGCGTCTCTTTTACACTTTCCATTTATCAAAACTAGTTTATTTCTAGTGTAAAGAGTCAATTTTATAACAGCAGACCGGACTTTATAAATTTAAGTATCTTTTAGTTTGAAAGAAATTAACTGAGTTCCATTAGAGTCATTTAGGTGTAAGTATAAAGGCCATTAACATGTAAATTCAATTCAATAATACCATACTCACCAGTAACTTTCTTATTTTTATCATCCGGACTCTTTTTATCGTCATCCACCATTTTAACAATCTTATTTGTGAAGAAAAAGCAATAAATAACAGATAAAACAAGCAACAAGAACAACAAACAAGAAATTAAAAAAATCCTAACTTCTTAATCACATATAAACCATCAACATAATGAACTCCTCAAGTTCTCAATCAATCAATCCTTTAACCTATCCACCAATTACTAAAAAACCTAAAAGAAGGCATGATAGGTTTTACAGAGCACGAAAAAGCTTCTAAACCGATCCTAGATCAAGAAGATTTATCATAATACCAATATGCACAACGGAAATACCTGAAACAAACACAAGATTAGTTAATCAACAGTAAAAAACAACAGATCTAAAAAACTTCAAAACTCTAATTTTTGAAAAATTGAGGGTTTTACTTAAAACCTTTTTAAAACAACAATTCAATCACATATCTAACCAATTAACAACATATTGAACCCAAAAACTTGAAATTAGGGTTTGATACAGTAAACTCTAATTTTACCACACAAGATCACATGATCTATACACCAATCGAATCGAATAAATGTCAACTGACTCAAAGAACAACCAATTTCAAAAAGCTCAAGATTTTAAAAAACCCTAATTTTTGGATAAATCAGTTTTATGAACAATTCTTCATATTAGAACAACCTTGCTTTGATACGATGTAGAAAAAAACTATTATACGAACACACAAGACACCAGAAGTCATACAACCATCCACCCTTATTTTTATATCACAACATTACAAGGTTGCATAATCAAACTATGGGTTGAATTCAATATTTTTACAAATGAGAAAGATAATTTACCAAGTTTATACCAAAACACACTAGACAATGAAACCCTAGTTATGAGAGAAAATTCACAACAAAACACACAATAATATGAATAAAATAAAGGCTAAAAGTCCTTTTATAGCTCAATTCGCCGGGCAACTTCTAATTTGTCCACCTTATGTACTAATCTTCGAGCTTTATTCAACTTGCTTTATTCAACTTTAATCCTTAAACTCTTGCAAACTAAGAGTACACAAATCGAAACTTGTTATGCAAGTATAAAACAACTTTGTGTTAATTATACAACTTACCTTTCATATTTCTAATAGCTTATATTTTATTAAAAACATACATACGAGGTTTCCAATCAATCACAAATTAGAACACGTCTTTGCGTACAAATCTCTATGCATGAAATCAGAAATGGCGTAGCTGTCGCCTCACTGGCCTGTGGACTAGTTCGTGTCGCGACCTTACGGCAAACAAAAAGAACAGAAAAGAAAAAAAAAAGTAAAATATGCTATACATCGTAGACTAAAAATATTTATTTAATTTCCTTTAATTTCCATGAATGGAGGATAAAGGATTATTCAATGTATTTCTAAACTGGTCGTAGGCTCGAGCATGAGTCATGATCAGATATTGAACCTTATCCACATTTCGACGTGACTATGAGTAGCATCAGCAACTTACATTTAAGCAAATTATACTATTTTTCAAATTTTACCCCTTGTATATATTCAAATATACAACATCAAAGTCCCCTTTCACTTGTTTAAATATTTACGTAATTACTCTTTCTATAAAAAGCAATTACGTCTGAACAAGAAAAAATGAATGCTTAATTACCATGTTACTATATTAGCAGTCGAAAATGCATAATCAGATAAAAAAAAACCTTATTATAATGTTACATATAAAATATTAATAGCGAGATCATCTGGAGATTCCTAATGTAAGAAAAGGATATCAATTGTCGTAGAACATAACTATGAGGGTTGCATGTTCGACTTGTAGCAAGCATTTTATTCAGATAAAGTGATCAACGATTACTTTCTAAAATGTAAACGTTGTATTCTAAAAGAATTATAATTTTTTTGATTCTTTAGTAGTTTGATTATTAGGCAATTGACTTTTCTGAAGTAAAATAAACTCAATATTAGTGGTTACAAATTCATAAATGTGACTTCAAAATATATCTTTTAAGAAGAAAACGTATAGATATAACCTCAAACGGTTGCTTTGTATTAGGGTTTTTAACTTGGATGATCAAAAGAGAAAGAAATCAAACAAAATTGTGTTTATGTTAGCCAGTACTATTTGATGCATATTTGTATTGGGCTCGAGCTCGTTTATAGAATGCTCTATGTATCCCTATTTATTGTAATATGTATTTTTGGAACGAAGGCAATCAAATCAATCATGCATTTATATTACTAACATGGTATCTTACAAGGTTCGGTCACAGATCCTCTAATACGCCTACTTTCCTGCAAACGCCAAATCCCATCTGTTAAAAAGAAAAAAAAAAGGAAAAAAAATGTTGTGTTGGTGATTTCTGCTTTGTTCACAGAGCCACACTATTGTTACGTTGTTGTGTTGCTGATTTGTGCTTTGGTCACAGATCTACACTATTGGTACGCTGTTTGTCCTTAGGTCACAAACCAGGTTCGTTTTCCATCACTTTTTCTGTTTCATTCTTTATTAACAGATGTCCTTTGATTTAAGGCATACACCCTAATCAAATAAAACGCTACACCTTATTAGCATGACTAGCTCGAATGAAACTCCCACTGTACCACACTATGCATCTGTCGAAAGTAAAAGGGATGATACAGAGGATTTGTTGGTAAAATTGTTGAATCGTTTGGGTTTAACTTCTTATGTCAAGAAATCCCCTAGTAACGCTATTAGTCAAACATAGCCATCCAATAGCCCAGCTGCTTATTATGCTTCTACTAGCCGAACACCAGGCCCGGTTAACTATTACAGCCCAAGTCCTACAACAGCCCAACAACCTGACCTGTTACACAACTCAGAACCTCACCAGGCTTTGCCTATTACCCAACCCAAATCCACGCCCCGAATACCTATTTCAGCCTGATTCAGGCCCAAGCTCCTGGACCGATTTCTTTGGTTAGTCCATCCGCCGCGACAATTTATACGATAATGCATCCGGCCCAGCAGACCCACTCCAGGTCCGCAGCTACTAGCGGGTCGGTGAGACCCACAGTTTCTCCGGGACAAGAGACCACACTTCCTCATGCCTTTAATGCCGTGACACTTCAAGATCCCATTATCGGTGCATGGAACATGGATACAGTCTCAATGATTCAATTACTAGTCATAGTGAAATTTTTAATACGTCCATATATCCATCTGTTTCGGTCGGTGACGATCATTCTATACCCGTCACCAATACGTGCCATAGTATTTTGAAAACTCCTTTTTGATTCCTTCACTTAAATAACATACTTATTACCCCTCATATTGTCAAAATTTTAATTTATGTTTGTTAGTTTGTTCGTGATAATAATTGCACCGTTGAATTTTGTTAATACAAATAAACCGTAAAAACGTTTGTTTATATTTAGCGGTGTCGTTATGTTTTGTAGACAACAAATATAAAGTTGTCATAAGTAAAATTATAATAATACATGTTATTTTGCAAAGTATATACATTTGGTCATTTACATAAATATTGTAATAATAAATTGTTTTAATATAATATGAAATAGGTTGGGTAATATCCAAGACCCATACCCATACACATGGAGCTAATCCATAACCCAAGATCCATTGCATGAAATCATGTTGGGTATTATCCAAGACCCATGACCCAATGTCCATAACCCATGACCCAAGACCCATGACCCATTGTCTAGATACATTGTATCTTGTTGGGTACCGATGACCCAAAGTCCATGACCCATGGCTCATAACCCATAACCCATAACCCGGTTTACAACCCAAAATCTGGACTATTCTTACTCAGACTGCCGGATCCCAGGATTTGCACTAGCCGGATCCCTCTAGTGAGGGATCTGCCCAAACCGTGGGACATAAGGCTTTTATGCCTATAAATAGTGAGCCATTTCTTCATTATTTCTCACCCTTCTTCTTACAACTCTCTCATATATTATCTCACTCTCCTAACCTCTGATCATTTGATCATTCTAGTATTTCTTCTATCTTTTGTTGTGATTCTCATATAGGTCCTTCAAAGCAGATCACGCTTATTCTACAAGTCATCCAAGCAAAGGGTCCTTGATTGATTTGTCCATCCAAAATATTTCTGTAGCATATCTTGTAATTCATATTTCACATAGTTGTTGTGTAATAGTTGTGTAAAGGTTTAGTTATACCTAGTGGAAGAACTCGATATTTAGCTTTGTACCGAAAAAGTGTGTTGCTAGTGATGCTTCTCCACCAAGTTAAAGGAGCTTGTTGACATAGTGCTTGAACTCTCAAGTGGGGTACTCGGGGAGTGGAGTAGGGCAAGGAAGGTGTCCTTGTACCTGAACCACTATAAATCACTTGTGTCGCTACTTTCTATCCTTTTACCTTACTTTCTTTCCTTACTTACTTTACTTATTGTTTTCTTACTATTTATCCATCCATACGAATTCACATAAGATCGAATCTAAATATTTGAAACTTAAGTTAAAATCGGTAAAACTATTCAACCTCCCCCCCCCCTTAAGTTTTTCACAATTGGCATCAAGCGAAGGTTTTTCAAAAGTTTTAAAGTAAATTGTATTTTAAAAACTTTTCAATCAAAATGAGTTTTGAAAACTATAGAGAAGGGCAATCTATGTAACGACCTCCACTACTTGAAACTAATAGTTTTATTTATTGAAAAAATAGATTTGAAACTTATGTGAAATCTAAAGATATTAATCTTTGGTATATTATTGTTGAAGGTGATTTTCAAGCAACTGTAAAAGATGATAAAACCGGCAATGAAGAAAACATTTCTCATGATCGTCTCATTGACTACCAAAAGAAAAAGCTTTCCAAAAATAGTGAGGCAAAAATGGTTTTATATAATGCCTTACCCAAAAAGGAATATGAAAGAATATCTATGCATAAAACCACAAAAGAAATTTGGAACTCTTTGGTTGTAACACACCAAGGAAATCAACAAGTTAAAAACAACGAAATTGATTTATTTGTTCAACAATATGAACAATTTTCAATATTGGATGAGGATAGTATTGATAATTCATTTGCTAGCTTGAATACTATTATTACTTCATTACAAGCACTTGATGAGTCTTTTTCTAGTAGTAATCATGTCAGGAGATTTCTAAGGGCGCTTCCATCAAAATGGAGACCGAAAGTGACAGCCATTGAAGAATCCAAAGACTTGTCAATCCTCACTCTCGATGAACTCAAGAAATTTTCAAGTGATAAAGATACCTCATCTTCGGAAAGTGAAGAAGAAGAGTATGAAATGGCGGTACGCGACTTCAAGAAGTTCTTTCGGAGAAAAGGAAGATATGTCAAGCAACCTTATGACGACAAGAGGGTTTAAAACGCAAAGATGACAAGAAAGGAAGGATCTAACACAAATGTTTTAAATGCGGGATCCAAATCACTTCATTAGTGAGTGTCCCAACGCGATAAACAAAAGCATGCTCATGGAGTGATTCATGGGGAATGAGTGAGGAAGAGAAGGAAGAAATGTTTTTCATGGCAAAAGACTCCAACGAGGTATGTTCCGACTCTCTATATTATAGTAGTTCATCTTAGATGATAAATCCTTACATCTTGAATATAACAAGCTTTGCAAAATTAGTCTCAAGGTAATTAACAAAAACAAGCTTTTGAAAAATAGAAATGAACTTTTAGAAAAGGAAATCCTTGAACTAAAAGATAAATTAAAGAGACTAGAAAAAGGAAAAGAAGTAAGTAGTGAAGGCATGATTTGTGTAGAACTTCAAACTAAAGTTGATCACCTTGATTCTAAGATTGCTAGACTAAGTACTAATTACCTTGATAAAATACTTGACAGTGTTAAAACGGGTAATAATAAAAAAGGTCTATTTATTCAGAAACATATTAAGGCCAACTAAGAGATTAAGGAAACACATTTCAAGTAAAGCAATTGAAAACCACCCACCTGTAGTCCCGATCTCACGGATCCCTTGAAAAGGATCCGCTAGTGTAAATTTGGGGATCCCGCACTCGCAGCAAAGAATAGTAAAAACAACGCAACCACCTCTTCTAGAACCGAATTTGTTATCGTTAACAAAAAGAAACCAACCCATGTTACTGTTAGAAATTTCAAACAACCACCTTCTGTAAAATAAGGTCAAGTTTTTATGAAAACAAAACCCCATCGTTTTCTAAACCGAACACAACTATAAGAAGGCCAAACAATGTTTATCCTAGAAGCAACCACCATCAAATAGGCTCAATCCTAACACACAAAATGGTTTTCCATTTCAAAACTATACACATTGGAATGCTTTTTCACCATTTTCGTATATGCCTCATATGAATGAAATGTATAACACCAATGGACCCATGAACAAATGGGGACCAAACTTTTGAGTTAATTATTTTCTAGGTGTGCATATAAGTCGAATTTGGATCCGATTTAATGGATCGTATAGATAGCGGCACAAGGCATATGACCTAATAAAGCGTTGTTCTCCACATACAAATCCTCAAATGGAGGAAATGTGGTGTTCGCAATAGCAAAAGCAAAAATCATCGGAAAATGTACAATCTCTCACAAACCTGACCATTAACGACGTATGTCACATAGAAAACCTAAACTTTAATCTACTAAGTATAGGTCAAATATGTGATAAAAAGTGCAACGATTCTTTGCTAAACCGTAGTAAAATCTTGAAAAATGGTATTACTATAGGAAGAGGCATTAGAAAACATGGAGCCTACGTTATTAAAATTGGAAACGAACCAAAAGACAAACTTTGTCTTACTTCTATGGATGATACTTCGACCTTATGGCATCAAAAATTGGGTCATGCCAATATGTGACTTCTTCAATCTCTATCATCCAAAGAACTTGTAAGAAACCTACCTAAACTAAAAATATGAACATCATTTTTGTGATGCTAACATCGAAAACAAGTCCATGCTAGTCATACAGCTAAAAATATGGTTTCTACAACAAGGTATCTAGAATTACTACATATGGATTTATTTGGTCAATCCGCTATCCAAAGTTACGAAGGAAACTTCTATACCTTGGTAATAGTGGATGATTACTCTAGGTACACATGGACTAAATTTTTAAATAATAAAAATGAAACGTTTGATTACTTTGAAATCTTAAGCAAGAAAATCCAAAGAAAACTAGGAAGTCCTATTGTGTCAATCCGAAAGGATCATGGTAGGAAATTTGATAATGAAGTGCAATTCGGAGCTTTTTGTGATGCTAATGGTATTACCCACAATTTCTCCGCACTCACAATCAAATGGGGTAGTGAAAGGAAAAATAGAACCTTACAAGAAATAAGTCGCTCCATGATTAATGAGCAATTGTAACATATTGGATTTCACATACACATCATAACACAAACATACTTAGGCGTATAAGAGATGAGTTTTAGAGAGAGAAAGTTAGAGGTTTGGGAACTTTAGTGAGAGAAAGAAAATTTATTATGAGCTCTCAAACTCTACCTTGGGAGGTAGAGAGTATTTATAGTCTTACAATAAAATGCCACACAACGGGTCGTGGATCGCATACAAGTAAAGACCGTCCCATCCTCCATGGTGTTACTTAACAAACTACTACTTGACATAAAATAACTACTTACTACGAAGCTTAACGATTACATATATACTTGAGGTGACCGACACTTTAATACCAGGATTTTCTAAATCCTAACAATCTCCCCTTAAGGGAGGTCACCTCAAACATATATTGAAATTACATTGAATACAAACAGATATTACATAAAAAATTGTTCTTGCATTCTAGACCATGTTCTTGTTCTCAGAGCTCGTAGTCTTGATTCTTCATTATTGCATGTTTGGATATTCTCGAGTGGAGGTCTTTAATCGATCCACGTGATACGAAGTTTTGAGCCGCTTTGAGATCATCCCCCATATTAAACCTCTGACTCTTCCTTTGTGGTGTTGGTATTATGTGATGTTGTGACATTTGGACCGACATGCTCACATCTCGATCATGATTTCTTCTTATCGAGTAGCGAAGCTTGCTGATTCATGATATTGGCAGCAGCCGTGCAGCGTAAGCATGGAGTGTTAATATCGAGTCATTGATGCACTAATCATGATTTCTATTGAAATGAATGTGTTGTGTGAGCATGCGGCTATGGATTGACCGCTTCTATTCTGATCAACAAGCAAATGCTCGTGCATTCGCATACAAAGCAGTTAGCAATAAACGCACGAAAGTGTCTTTGATCACTTTCGCTGAATTGAGGTAATACACGCCCACGGTTCCTCGCTGATCGACATTGAGGTACCGCTCGGATCGTAAAATTCAAGAATTTCCTTGACAGGTTTCGCAATCGCCTAGTCGTTCTCAAACCGAACGCCTCAAAGAAGACAACACGGAGTGAGTGAACCAAATGAATAGAGATTCACCCATTGATGAAAAGAGATTTGAAAAACAATCGTGTATTGCTCAATAGAAATTGTTTTGCAATACAACGAAGGTTTTAATGAAAATCAATTATCAATCATAAACACCTTTTAATATGAAATATTTTACACGGCGATGTGCTAACGAAAAGAGTTTTAAGCACAACGACGGTTTTTCAAAGGTATCCGCTCAATCCATAACTCGAACCGTGATTGATTCAAAAGATTGAATCGCCCATCATTTCTCGCTCAGCTTGTCACATGGTTGATCTATTGGATAGATCTCAAATGCCACCAACCAAGAGCTTGTTTGATGTTGGCTCCAGAAGGCTTTCCATCTTCATTGTAAATATGTTAGCATATCACTCAGATGTTCTGGCAATACCACAAGGATACTGCGTAGGACTCATAAGATATAATCTCTCTTCCACATTGTGTGAAACAGAGAGTCTTCATTGAAAGTGTCCTAATGAGATTTATTGATGATCTCGTGGCTCTAGACTCAATTTGTGCATATTTGGATCCTATATCGAGATTAGGGAGAGGCTCTCCTTCTTCAATATCAACAATCTCTAAGAGAAAGTCGATAGATAATGTCGGTTCCCGTGAGAATGAAACAAGCCCTTTTAAGAGGAACTTGAGTAGTTTGGGAAGTTTTAGTGCAAAGGCGTCCACGGTCCATGACGCCTTGTCTTCAATACCGATGTTACCATCAAGAGCATATGAATTGAACCCGGTTACGCCTAAGGTTGAATAAATGGAGGGCTATTTCTTTTCACCCTTTTTCATATTCAATTCTTTTAATTCTTCAACCCTTCTGCTTACCAAGACTTCATAACTAGAACCTTGTTGGGTTTATTCCAAGACTAGCTCGTCCTCAGTCCGACTCTTCCCATATTCTCATTTTTCTCCTTTTATCATCATACCTAAGAACTCTACACTAACTAGTGGATAGTCCCCGGGTAGATCCCTCCGGTTCTGGCGGATCATGGGAACACATACCTAACCTTATCGCCCTTATATCACCATACATAATGTAAAGTTGGTCGGTCTTTTTGGTATCGTTCATCCGCCATAGGAACCAATTGAAAACCATTTGAAAATCAATCCAGATACTTGTGATGTATTATCAAAGCATTTTGTACTTGAATTGTTTTTGATATTTTAGAAAAAGATCCTCAACATGTGCATCATATGTTTGAAATCGTTTAGCACACAGAGGCAAGAGGAAGAATTAACTTCTTTGATTACCATATTCTAAAAGATATCAACATCACTTCCCTGATCAAAACACGTAGATAAAGCATATTAGGGAAGGATGAGGTTTTCATAAGCTTGCTCCCCCTCAATATATGCCTTGAGGTTTGAAAGAGTTTTGCACATACAAGAGGGAACCCGAGACATTGATCACGCTTTCAAATCTTTGAGGTTTAAAATAGATGCTCCCCTCAACATGTGCATGGAGAATTTTTGAAATCGCTTGTCACATGCGGGAGGGGAGCGATACATCCTTATAAAACCATTTATCAAATTATCGCTTTAAATTCAATTTAAATCACAAATTCTCCCCCAATCACAATTATCAAATCATTTGAGATTTGTGATCTCTTAGAGATTTAAATTGATTTTGAAAGCTTTTAAGGAGAATTGTGACTTGATTATGAAAACGTTTTAACTGATAAGGATCGAATTTTGAGACTTTAGACTCCAAAGATTAAACATGCTTGAATATCTTTTGAAAACATAGTAGTAACCAAGGTCTGGTACCATTGTTTGAAAAATACACTTTTTGATTTAATTGAAAAACCATTCTCCCCCTCAATCAATGACATAAGTTGTTGATTGAGAGATAGATACTTTGACAAACTTTTTAAGTCCAGATGATTATCAAAAATAGAGTCCGAGTTATTTTTCAAATCAACTAGTTTTCATTAGACAGTAAGGATTAGTTTAAAGAATCAGAGCATGAGATTTAAAAAATAAGATAAAGCATGGCTCGTTTCTTTCTTTGAAAGCGGGTTACTGCCTGAAATGACAATAAACCATTGTTTCTCTTTCTCCCAAAAAATATATAATTTTTTTCTTTTAAAAAAAAAATAAAAAAAAAAAGAAAAAAAAAAACATTCGAACAACATCTAAAGTCCCGTATCATTCTTTGAATGACAGAATTAAGACCGTAGATATTATCGAATCGAGAAAAGCATGACAAAGTGACAATATTTTTGAGGATTTTTCAATTTTTCAAATTTATATGGATTTTGAAAGTTTTATATTTTTCTATTTAATTTTTGAAGGTTTTGTAATTTTGTATTTTGTTTTTCGAATAGATATTTACAAGAGATAGTTGAAGGAAACCTTTTACTCCTCTTCTTCCTCTTGAAGGCGTTTGAGTGTTTCTGGTTATAGGCTCTTAAGACCAAGTCGTGGAAGGATAAACTCAAAACGTTCTCTAGGAAGAGCTTTGGTGAAGATGTTAGCTAACTGGTATTCAGTCCTTACAAAGTATAGTTCCACCACACCTTTTTCAACTTGTTCCCTGATGAAATGATGTCAAATGTCGATGTGCTTAGCTCTAGAGTGTTGTACGTTATTGCATGAGAGAGCAATAGCACTTTTATTATCACAATACAGAGGGATTTTGTTAAATTCAAACCCATAGTCAGATAATTGGGATCTCATCCATAGGATTTGAGCACAACAAGATGACATGGCTATGTATTCAACCTCTGTAGAGGAAATAGAAGTACTCATTTGCTTCTTTGAAGACCAACTCACAAGCTTATCACCTAAAAATCCGAGCACCTCCACGCATATTTCGACGAGTATCTTGACATCCTGCATGATCAACATCTTCATAGGCTGTTAGTGACATACCGGTGTCCTTCGGGTACCAAAGTCCCATATTGATGGTTCCTTGGAGATACCGAAAGACCCATTTAACCGCTTCAAGGTGCTTTTTGGTAGGCTTAGCCTGGTATCTAGCACACATGCAAACCGCGAACAAGATGTCTGGTCTACTAGCTGTGAGGTACATCAGGGATCCAATCATACTACGATATTTCATTTGGTCTACCATGATCCATGAGTGGTCCTCATCTAGTTTGGTTCGTTCAATCATGGGAGTGTCAACAGGGTCACTTGAATCAAATCCAAATTTCTTTAACATTTCATTTGCATATTTAGATTGATTTATGAAAATGCCTCCAGGACTATGAGAAATTTGTAATCCTAAGAAAAATGACATTTGTCCCATCATTGAAATTTGAAATTTAGAACCCATTTCTTTTGAAAAACGGTCACACTCATTGGGGTCAGTCGAGGAAAAGATGATATCATCAATATAAATTTGAACGTGAATTAAATGTTTGCCTGACTTCCTGGTGAACAATGTCGGATGAACTGCTCCTTTGCTGAATCCGGTTGATAGAAGAAACTTTGATAGTGTATCATACCATGCCCTTGGAGCTTGCTTTAAATCGTAAAGAGCCTTCTTTAAACGATAAACGTGAGTAGGATGCTCTGGATTCACAAAGCCTTCAGGTTGGCTGACGTAGACGACTTCTTTAAGATCTCCGTTCGGAAATGCCGTCTTTACATCCATCTGATAGACTACCATGTTCTTACTTGCTGCATTAGCCAAGAAGATTCTATTGCCTCGACACGAGCAACAGGAGCAACAGATTCTTCAAAGTCAATACCCTCCTCTTGACGGTATCCTTTAGCAACCAAACGAGCCTTGTTCTTTAACACATCACCATGCTAATCAAGTTTCACTTTGAAGATCCATTTTAGAGCAATGATCATAGCACAACTGGAGCAGTACTAATTCCCATACATCAAGTCGATCAAACTCATGAATTTCTTCTTGCATGGCATTGAACCAAGCTGTCTTCATTCATGATGGTTTTAACATCTTTTGGTTCGATCTTAGAGAGTACGGAGTTGAAGAAGCACCATAAGGCATCGGTTTCAAGATGTTTCCGTGTGGATACCGGACGAGAAGGATTTCCAATGATGTTGTCTAATGAATGATCGTGAGTCCATTTTCTGAGGTGTTCATGTGGTGATTGTTGAGGGACAAGTAGCGAGTCGATGTCTCCTGAGGAAGATGGTTCTGATGAAGATTCCGGAGCAAATATGTTTTCAAATGGAGCATCTTCGGGAGTAGCAAAGGGATTAACTTCATCATGTGAATCAGAATCATTTCCATGATGTACGCTTGATGATGGAAGATTTGTTGAAGAAACAGATTGATCGCCAGAAGGCTTCTTGGCTTAATGACATAGAGGTCGAAGGTTAATTTCATTGACAGTGGATAAAGGCCTCGTTGATGGATTGACATATCATCGTTACTTGGCTCAAATTGTTCATCAAACATTGGATCAAACAGTTTCTTTAAATCATCTTCTCGAGGAGGTACATATGGAGTAGCTGGTGAGGAGTTTGGTACAAGGGATGAACCAATGGGACTGTTTTGAAGTGCGGGTCCGAACTGATTGTCCAGGAGCCATTGGACCGGTCAGCTCATCAAACGTAACGTGAATTGTTTCCATGATGTTTCGGGTTCTCTTGTTGTAGATTCGTTATCCTTTCTTGTTTGGTGCATAACCAACAAAAACTCCAATATCTTCCTTTGCTCTTAGTTTACCTAAGTCTTGACCATCATTAGTTGGGTAACACAATGCACCAAACACACGAAGGAATGAGAGATTAGGTTTTCTGTTGTGTACAAGTTCATATGGAGTTTTTCCATGAGCAGGTGAATCGGGATCGATTTTGGGTGTAGCATGCAGTGGCGATGGCTTCACCCCAGAGAAACATTGGAACCTTTGAGTAAATCCGCATTGTCCTTGCGGCTTCCACAAGAGTTCGATTTCAACTACACCGCTCATTGAGGAGTTCGTGGAACACTTCTTTGATGACTGATTCCAATACTCTCATAAAACTCACTAAGTTGTTTGTTAACAAACTCAGTTCCATTGTCTGTTCGGATGATTCTGACCGTTTTGTTAAGACGAACCTGCAGCTGTTTGATGAGTTTGATGATGATATCTGGAGTTTCATCCTTTGTCCTTAAGAACTTTACCCAGGTGAATCTTGTTGGGTTTTAGGTTCCTTAGATTTGATGAGACAAAATAAATATAAAGAATGAAACATCAAGGACTTAAAGTGACAAAGAAGAAATCTATAAAAAGGTGGAAGGACTTGCTTGCAAAAGAAGATTTATTATTTAGTCATTCATAGTATCTTGTAAACCCTAATGCTCTACTATATAAAGAGACATGGGGTCTAGGTTTTCATATAGACGTCTTCCATAATGTAGTCTAAAGGTGTGTGTATGTGTAACCTAGACGTGTAGTTTATTGTAAACGTCTAGGTTAGTTGTTTACCTCCAAGATCTAAGGTGTCTTAGATCCCTGTTACAGTTAGGTAACACGTATTATTCTGATCAAATAATATTTGGAGGAGATTGGGTGAAAGTAAAACCTTGTGTCAATAATATATAATGTTCTTATTATTCCGCTGCGTATTGCATATGTTATTGTTTAACCCTATTACTCTAAACGGTCCAAGGAGTCTAACAAACTCCACAATTGGTATCAGTTTTTGAACCAAACTATCAGTGGTTAGAAACAAACTATCAGTGGTTAGAAACAAAAATAGCAAAACTAAGATTACATAATAACAGTTCAATACTTATACAAACTGGTACAAAACAATTTGAGAATTTAGAGATTAATTATTCCAATACTAACAACAAGATACTGAAACCTCCCCACATCAAAAGCTTTGGTGAGAAAATCAACATTGAAATCAAGATGAATTTTACCATTTGAATCAGCCTTTTCTCATTACAATCTCTAATAAAATGATGTCTTATCTCAATATGTTTAGTTCTAGAATGTAAAACAGGATTTTTAATGATGCATATTGTACTGTTATTATCAATGTAAATCTTAGTATGCATAAAATTGTACCCAAAGTCCAAAAATTGATTCTGAATCCAAAGAACTTGACCACAACAACTAGCAGCAGCCACATATTCAGCATCAGTTGTAGAATTTGCCACAATAGTTTGCTTTTTACACTGCCATGAAATAAGTCTGCTGTGATGAATCAGTTTTGTGTAGATAAAGGTATTGAAAGACAGTTTAGTGTTGCTAGAACACCACAACAAAATGGTGTCCCTGAAAGGAAAAATAGAACACTAATTGAGGCTGCTAGGACTATGTTGTCAGAATCTAAGTTACCAACTACCTTTTGGGCTGAAGCCGTAGGCACTGCATGTTATGTGCAGAATAGAAGTAAGGAAGTGAAGCCTCATAACAAGACTCCCTATGAGTTGTTACATGATAGGAAGCCAATGATTGCATTCCTAAAACCTTTTGGGTGTCATGTTACTATCTTGAATACCATAGACTACCTAGGCAAGTTTCAAGAAAAAGCTGATGATGGATACTTTTAGGCTACTCTTCTAATAGTAAAGCCTTTAGAGTATACAATAGGAGGACTAGAATTGTTGAAGAAAATATACATGTTCAATTCAGTGAAAAGACTCCTAGTGTTGAGACCAAAGGACCGTGGGTTGTTTAACATTGACATGCTAACCAAATCTATGAATTATGAGCCTATCATTGCAGGAACTTCCACTAATGTTGATGCAGGTACTCAAAAGAATTCTCGGTGCGAAGCAATTTCTAAGGAAGCTGATTCTCCTCAAGAGTTCTATCTGTTTGAAAAATGGAAAGCTAGTACAATCTCACCCATCATTGATAAGCAAGGTCCCACTGATGATGATGTCTTGAATACGGAAGCAATGGTGATCATCCTCAAGATAATTCGTGTTGGTAGAAGAAATTGAAAAGAAGAAAAGCAGCACTGCAAGCACGGATAAGCCAAACATAAACACGGATAGAGTAAATACAACCACTGCTAAGCCAACAACTTCTACCACTGACATTACAAGTGAAATCCGGCTAGTAAGTCTGATAGTAGTACTTTCTTTGGACCATATGCAAAGCCACTACATGGTGAAGAGGAGTATCCACATGATCCCGATATGCCTGCTTTGATTGAAATTGATACTCCTAATGATGATGAAGACATGGATGATTTCTTCAATGCTGATTTAACTAATTTGGAACATGTCATTCATGAAAGTCCTGTTACCTCAACAAGGATACACAAGATTCATCCCAAGGAACAAATACTTGGACATTTGAATACTCCAGTTCAAACAAGAAGCAAGGTTAAGAACACTGAACCCTTTCCTGAACATGGGTTCTTTGCAAGATCACTTCACAAAAGAAACAAATCATAAAGATCACAAAATTGCATGTTTGCTTGTTTTCTCGTCTCAAAAAGGAGCCAAAGAGAGTTGAAGAAGCATTATCTCAAAAGGATGGGTAGAATCATTGCAAGAGGAGCTTCTTCAGTTCAAACTTCAAGAGGTTTGGACATTGGTAGAACTTCCTAATGGTAAGAGGGCAATTGAGACAAAATGGGTGTTCAGAAACAAAAGGGATGAACGAGGTATTGTTGTGAGGAACAAGTCAAGGTTGGTTGCTCAAGGATACACACAAACCGAAGGCTTGGATTATGATGAAGTGTTTGCTCCAGTTGCAAGAATTGAGGCTATTCGATTGTTTTAGCTTATGCTTCATTCAAAAATTTTGTTGTGTATCAAATGGATGTTAAAATTGCATTTTTGTATGGCACAATTGATGAGGAGGTTTATGTTTGTCAACCTCCTCGTTTTGAAGATCCTGATCATCCTGACAAGGTCTACAGGGTGAGGAAGGCTATGTATGGTTTGCATCAAGCTCCTAGGGCATGGTATGAGTGCCTGTCCACTTATTTGATGGACAATGGGTTTCAAAGAGGACTGATTGATAAAACTTTGTTCATAAAGAAGCACAAAGATGATATTTTATTGGTTCAGGTTTATGTAGATGACATCATCTTTGGCTCAACCATTAAAGAGCTATGCAATGATTTTGAAAAGCTTATGCATGATAAGTTTCAGATGAGTTCTATGGGAGAACTCACTTTCTTTTAGGGCTACGTGTTCAACAAAGGACTGATGGTATCTTCATTAGTCAAGATAAGTATGTAGCGATGTTTTAAAGAAGTTTGGGTTTCGGGATGTGAAAAGTGCTAGTACACCAATGGAGACTCGTAAAACCATTGCTACCTGATGATGGAAGTACCAGAGTTGATCGAAGCTGTACATGTGTCCATGATTGGATCTTTGATGTATCTCACTGCATCTAGGCCAAATATAATGTTCTCAGTATGTGTGTGTGCACGATTTCAAGTCACACCTAATTCATCACACATGAATGCTGTTAAGAGAATTTTTAGGTATCTTAAGGGTCATCCTAAATTGGGCCTTTGGTACTCAAAGGATTCTCCTTTTGACTTGGTGGCCTACACAGATAGTGACTACACTGGTGCTAGTTTGGAAAGGAAGTCTACAACTGGAGGATATGTGGCATTTGGCAATGATCCAAAGGGAGGAAAGATACTTGGAAGAGGCACAATCAGAACAGGGAATTTGGACTTTGAAAAAGTCTACTTGGTACAGGGACTTAAGTACAATTTATTCAAGTTTCTCAAATGTGTGATAAGAAAAACTGGGTACTTTTTAGGAAAACTGAGTGTGTGGTGTTGTCTCCTCGAGTTTAAGATTCCGATGAGAAGTTTATACAAATTAGGGTACCTAGGAAGGAAAATATATATTGTTTTGATCTTAAAGATGTAATTCCTAATAGGTCCTTAACTTGTTTATTTGCTAAAGCATCTGTGGATGAGTCTAAGTTATGGCATAGAAGATTAGGTCACCTCAATTACAAAACAATCAATAAACTGTTAAAAGGCAACTTAGTGAGAGGGTTACCTTCTAAGGTTTTTGAGTGTAAGGAACTGTGTGTGGCTTGTCAAAAGGGAAAACAACATAGAGCTTCTTGTAAGTCCAAAACTGTCAACACCATTTCACAACCACTGTTTATGCTTCATATGGACTTATTTGGACCTACTTTTGTCAAGAGTTTGAACCATAAGCAGTATTGCCTAGTTATCACTGATGATTATAGTAGATTTTCTTGGGTTTACTTTTTGGCTGCTAAGAGTGAAACTAGTGAAGTTCTCAAGAGTTTCATTACTAAGATAGAAAATCTAGTAAATCATACTGTTAAGATAATCAGATGTGATAATGGAACTGAGTTTAAGAATGATGTGAATTTTCAAAGTACTGCAGATTTTATTGAAAGTACTGCAGTTTATATACGAAAGTACTGCTAATTATTGCAACGTACTGTTCAAAGTACTGCTTATGCTCAAGGTACTGCTACTTCTCAAAGTACTGTGAGGAGGTTTCAAAGTACTGTTATATTGAAAGTACTGCTTCTCATATGGTTTTCGATTTACGGGGAAGTCGAGCATATTTATTGTAATGATTTTTGGATGACACACACAGAGAATGGTTGTTTGGTTCACACACAATACGTGAAGGAGTTTATGTTCTTAAAAGGATTAAAAAAGGCTCGTTTTTGGTTTTATTGAAGAATTGATTACGAAGGAGGTTATTTATCACTTATTTGAAGGTGAAGTGGAATTACTTGGATACGTGTTTTATCATATCTTAAAAGTATCATACCTGCTTTTAAGGTAACTTGTTCGTACTTCAATGATTGTGATGAAGAATTGACATAACACTTAAAGGAGTGACGTTATTGTGCTCAGTGATTATTGTCAAGAGATTGCGGTCTCCCTATACATTGGTTAGTATACGTTCAGAGTCACGTGGATAAACAAGACATAAGATACAAGTTTGGGTTATTTTACTTCTTCATCAAATTTGTTATATTTGGTTTTCTTCACAAGTGATCATTACAAGGAGCTTACAGATTTGAAGAATCATTTGATATTCATGCACCACTCAAGAGGAAGTTTCTACTGCTTATATTCTCTATTTGTTGATAACAAAAAGGGGAAGAAATATTGGAGTAGCATGGCATGGATTAAGGGGAAGACAAGGAAGACAAGATTTGTTTCATTCAAAGAGATGTTTACATCTCAACTTCTGCTACTTCGTCTAGGGAAGTTCGTACACGACTTTGTTTGTTTTGTCATCATCAAATAGGGGAAGATTGTTGGGTTTTAGGTTCCTTAGATTTGATGAGACAAAATAAATATAAAGAATGAAACATCAAGGACTTAAAGTGACAAAGAAGAAATCTACAAAAAGATGGAAGGACTTGCTTGCAAAAGAAGATTTATTATTTAGTCATTCGTAGTATCTTGTAAACCCTAATGCTCTACTATATAAAGAGACATGGGGTCTAGGTTTTCATATAGACGTCTTCCATAATGTAGTCTAAAGGTGTGTGTATGTGTAACCTAGACGTGTAGTTTATTGTAAACGTCTAGGTTAGTTGTTTACCTCCAAGATCTAAGGTGTCTTAGATCCCTGTACAGCTTAGGTAACACGTATTATTTTGATCAAATAATATTTGGAGGAGATTGGGTGAAAGTAAAACCTTGTGTCAATAATATATAATGTTCTTATTATTCCGCTGCGTATTGCATATGTTATTGTTTAACCCTAGCACTCTAAACGGTCCAAGGAGTCTAACAAACTCCACAAATCTAGAGAAATCATCAACCACAACTAACACATATTGCTTCCCGAAGATATTCTCCACTCTCATGGGTCCACATAAGTCCATGTGAATTGTATGAAGAACTTCTGTAACTGAGTTTGTAGGCTTGGGTTTATGGGCATACTTATTTCTTTTTCCCAATTGGCATGCTGAACAAAGATGATCCTTTTAATACTTAAGTCTAGGTAAACCTACAACTAGGTCTTTTCTGGAGAGATCATTGATGGTGCCGAAGTTCAAGTGATTGAGACGACGATGCCATAACCATGACTTTGTTTTAGAAGCCTTTGACAACAAGCAAATTGGAGAAGACTTCATCATATCTTCGATAGAGATGGTGTATAGATTTGAACCACGTGTTCCTCTTAAAAGTTCCTTACCATCCAGTTCTCTAACGAAACAAGTATGTTTTCTGAAGGCTACTTCTAGATCAGAATCGCAGAATTGACCAACAAAGAACAGATTATGACCAAGACCTTCCACATAATATACCCTAGAGATAACACTTTTACCAACAATATAATCTCCATAACCCATAATTGCACCGAAATGATCGTTCCCCGAATCTAACTGTCCCGATGAATTTGCTCACGAAGTTCATGAGCCGCGACCGGTCTCCAGTCATATGCTTGGAACACCTGAGTCCAGGTACCACGAACGATTTGAATGATCTGCAGTTGAACACGCACAAGAATGGATAACCGGATAATTAGGATCCCCATGCAAGAATGGGTTCCATTTGGTTAGTAACAATGATTGGAACACCCACATCGAAATAGAAGCATTCATATCAGAAATTGAGGCAATGGAATCATTATGAATAGATGCAATACTAGTGTCCGTATTTGCCCTATTCAAAGTATGTTCACTTCTTAAGGGAATAGTTCTACCAAGTAGGCATCCATTTTCTAGTGGGCGTTGCCTGATTAACTTTATGGCCAACAAGTATCCATTGATAACCTATCTTACTAAATGTTCTTCCTGTGGGCTTCACTGTTTCTAACTTTCTACGCCTTTGCCTTTTTTCCTTCTTAGCATGATATTTTGCATTAACAAGATTAACTGGGGATTTGACAGTATTAGACAAAGCATTCACACCACATTCATGATTAGTAACATAATTCAAGAAGACATCATTACAAGGTTTGCAAATAGTATCAGAATTCAAATTAATTACAGTACGCCTATAGCTAATACTAGAATCAACACGATTCGTTTTATTCGACTCAAACTTAAAGTTCCTAGATTGGTCTTCTACTTTCTTCCAATGCACATTCTTAGCTTGCAAGGTCCTATCATTCCTTGTGTTGTCTTGAGACTTTGACCTGCTCGCTTTAATGTCACTGATTACTCTCAGAGGGAATGGGAACATTACTTGGTTGATCTAATTTTTGCATTCCTGAACTAGATGTGCAAGGATCTGAACTCCTAGAAGGCACATTAGTGTTTTCTTTCTTAAAACTGTGATTTGAGCTTTTTGCAGGCACACTGAAATTCACTTTCTTAACACCAGAAGTGCTGGGATTTGTACTTCTAGAAGGCACACTAGAGTTCGCTTTCTTAGCACTAAAGGTGTTGAGATCTGAACTACTTGAAGGTATACTATAGTTCACATTCATAACATTGGGCATCGAATGGATTTCATACTTGGCACTAGGCATAGAACACGGAATCAAAGGATTAACTCTCTCACCTAAGGACTTAGGGCATATTGTGATTAACCATTCTAGAATTTCTTGAGATCGTTTGGCATATAAGCATGCATGCCCAATTGCATTATCAAGTGGTTTCTCTAACTTATCATCTTCAACAATCTCACGGAGACATTCTAGACAATCCTTAAGGGATGAGAAATATGTTTGAATTGCAAGTTTATTGTTCCTAAGATGAGGAGGAACATATTCCAAAAAAAGAGCATATTTATTACAAACATGTACCTTTGATCCATCATTCTCCCCATTGGTCATTGGCATTTTCCCTTTTACCTGGCTCTTCAGATTCTCAATTTCCTTTTGCAATGAAGCTATTTGTTCGTTATTTTTGTTACGAGTGACCTTTATTGATTCAAATAACTCATTGAAATGACGTTTAACCTTTTCATTTTCTTCTAGAAAACTCTCGTTTTCCTTTTGTAATGCATTTACTAAGTTTTGAAGATGAAACGTTTGAGAATTCTGAGAATCTAAAGGAGGAGGCATTTGGGAGCCAGTCACATTGTTCTTTTCACCCTTTAATTGAGAGATTTGGGCTTTCAACTTTCTGATCGTGTTACAATGAGCTTGAATCTGTTCATCACGTTTGTTTATTTGAAAAACTGCATCAAACTCTAGCATCTTGAGGATGTCTTGATTTTTGAAGTTTTGACATTTTCTTTAAGATGTTGATATTTTAGTTGTAAATTAAAATGCTCAACCTCTAGTTTAGAAAAATGTTTAACCAAATTGTCGTGATCATCCAGTTCAATTTTCTCATTTAATTTAGAATTAATCTTTTCAAGCTCAATGACACAATCATAGGAGACTTTCAGAGCAACAGATAATTCATGAAATTGAGAAGCATTAATGGAACAATTTGTAGCAGTGAAAAACACATCTTGAGCAATACATTCAGAAATCAGATTCTCATTCAATGTATGCAAGTTCTTCCTCTCAATCTCATTATATTTTAATTCTCGCTCATAGTCACTTACCTCAACGATCATTTCATCAAATTCCTTTTCCATTTCTTTAATGTCTAAATTCATTCCCTTTTTAAGACTTTCAAAATGATCTTTTAGTTGTTTAAAGAAAGCCATGACTTCAGTTAAATAACATTCTTTCGTTTGCTCAAAACCCCTTTCCCCTTCAGTTATACCAGTGGGTGTGATCCTTTTCTTACAAGTTTTCTCAAAATCAACAAATAGTTGAAAAATAACATATTGACTGATTAAGGTCTTGGTTTTAGTGGCAATAGTCCTAGGAACTAAATGCATTGGTGTATTGGGAGGATACACAGTTGCTGGAGGTATTTTCCTAAAGGGGGGGTTTGTTACAACAAGATTCTCTGCTTTTTGCTTATCTAAATCCTTTTTCCAGAACACTTGTTCGGGTGTTAACAACGTCCGAGGCTTAAACTTGTTCAAGGAAATCCAATTCTCCTTCTGGTAATCATGGGGTGTGATAGTTATTTTCTTCACTTTACATTTAGGATCATCTAGTTTCTTGTTCATCTTTTCCCTGGTGACTTCATCTGATTTCTTATCTTCCTCAGTGCACTCAGCGCAACTAGGTTTCTGTCTAGGTTTAAGGATTTTATTGCCATCATAAAGTACCTTATGAGCATTTCTAGCCTTTTTAATGACCTCTGGATTTGGTTCCTCAACAAGGGGAATGCTATGCTTATCGCTAAGAACTCTATGCTTAGTGATCATGTGGGCAGTCTGAATGGTGTTCCCTTGTACGTACAACTTGTTTTCAAGCTTGTTTTTCAAAGTTTTCAGATTAGAAAAATCTTTCAAAAGTTTTGATTCCTTAGCATTAAATTCTTGCTTAAGCATTTTCACATTTTCTTGAAGTTCTTGTTTTGCTTAGCGCTTTTAGAAAGCTTTTTTTGTAAGGAATTTAACTCTTGTTTTAATACTTCTTCTCTAAAATTACTTTTTCTAATGATTGTACGCATTTGGTCATCCATTTCCTGCTCACGGGTGGTCAACTCAAATTTAGCACGTTGTTCATAAATAGCAACACGCTCTTTATAGGCATTTAGTTCAGAGACAACAGAATCATCAGGGGCACATGCAGTGAATTCATCAAAGACATAGTCATTATTGACGCTAGAAGATGCATTACTTGGTACAATCTCACTTTCATTTTGCTTCACATATTGATCATATGAGACAACATTGCTATTACCCACATCATCAATATCTGATTCATAAGTCTCAAGAGATTGTACTTCATTATGCATCTTTCGCACATCAACATCATCATATAGTTTTAATTCCTCTGAGATTATCTTGTCTTTGGATGGACCAGTTTGTTGTGGTGGAGAAACTTTTGGAGAAACCATAGATGACATGCTGGCCATGAAGATTGTTTGAGCATTAGGTTCATCATCTACATCAGAATCAAATGCATCACAATCAGAAACTTGAAATGCATTCTGATGATTATGACCTATCTCCTGAATTGGCTGTTCATCAACATCAGGATCATAAGTCTTAGCATTCCCTTCAGCAAGAAACAGTAACTCCTCTTCATCCAAAGCTGCTCCATTGTCCTGAGCTTGCACTAGCAACATCTTATCCCTGAAGTACTCAGCATTCTGAGGACGTTTTGGAGATGTGCAATTCCTTGCAATGTATCCCTCACCACCACAGTTGTAACATTTGATAGGTTTAGTTTGTCCTTGATTTCCAATCCTTCCTCGATTCTGATTTCCACCATAGCCTCCACCTACTCCACCCCTTCTCTGATCGTACTGCCTTTCTTGAACTGGCTGCACCATAACCTTCCCATCTCTAACACTGGCTTGATTGTGTGGATTGGATGCTGTTCTGAGGTTGTTGTTGGTGTGTGGGAGAGTGTTCATGTTTTGACTGATCATGAGAGCTAGTTGACTAATGAAGTTTCCAAAGGATGCATTAGCATCAGCTTGTTTGAACTTAGGATCAGGAATGAGTTTGTGATTGCCATCACCCATGGGTATAACTTGAGATGCTTTGGTGGTAATTCTAATGTTTGAGTAGAAAGCAGTTGAATCATTTGATGAGCTTGTCTCTCCCTGGTTAGTTTTGAACTGATCAAGAATCCTTTTTTCAAACATAGCGTGTCTCTCATTCTGAAGAAGGAAGGCATAGAGTTGCTCATAGTTTGTATTCTTGAATCCTTTGGTTAGCTTCACAGAGGTGACAAACTTATGCCATTCGGGATTCATGTTGTTCACAAACTTTGAGTTCAGCTGAATGTTTGGCATAGTCATTCTGATGTTTCACATGTCATTCACAAGCTTATGGAATCTTACATAGTACTCATAGACACTCTCATCTGGTTTCATCTTAAAGTGCTCAAGTTCATCATAGAGTTGGGATTCTCTATCTTCCATAGTTAATTCAGAACCAGAAAGAAGCATCTTGACATTATCCCATACAGCCTTGGCTTCAGTGTTGTGATTGATAAGCTTATAGATGTCTTTTGGAAGACCTTGCAATATGATGTTAGAAGCCCTGATATCTGCATTGAATCTCTTCTTCTCCTTATCATTGAGCTCATCATACGTCTTTGGTCTGTCTATTCCATAGATCATTGTTCCATCTTTAGCTGTATCAATTATGTCTCTAGTAGTCTCAACTAGATACGGTCCTTCATCAATCGATTTGAGAATGTTGACTCCATTTTCCTTTCCAAGACAGTACAATCTGATTCTTTGAGCCCAAGAGTCGTAGTCAGTTCTATCAAGCATGGGTGGACGGTATCGAACCAACGCTTGAACATCCTCGGCAACAGTGGAGATGATTGTAGGTACGTTGGTAGACATTTTGACAGATAATCACGGGATTTTATAACTCAATGATTAAACCGGGAAATAGAATCTTTCACGGGATTTTACTAAACCAAGAGAAAACCGTATACACACAAAATCAACCAAGTCGCTATGAATCCTTGAACAAGTCGCTAAGTACAAAGTTGCTAAGTAATGACAAAGCAAGTCTCTAAGTTCCCAAGTCGCTACAAATTTTGACAAAGAAGTCGCTATGCACCAAATCGCTATGAGATCAAGTCGCTAAATAGCAACTCGCTAAGGTCCAAATCGCTAGCACCAAGTCGCTACGAAACTTAAAGAACAAGTCGCTATCAAAATTGAAAGCAAGTCGCTACCGTCACCAAGTCGCAACCCGTAGTGGAGAATCCACTAAGTGTATGCTTTGTCGGCTTGTCTCAATAGACAAGTCGCTAAGCACCAAGTCGCTACCAAAACACACTACAACTAGCTACAATTTTACAAACCAAGTCGCTACCAAGAAATGAAGTCCGTAGCTCAAGTCGCTAACTAGAGAAAAACTTTAAAACACACTTTTCAATCCAAAAACAGCCCAACCACGATGATTCAAGCCTTCTAAATCAAAACCTAAACACTTGTGATGATTCTAAACACAAAAGTACAATCAAAATCCAAACTTTAACAATAGAAATCAACCAAATGATTCAAAAATCACTAAACTTTTTCAAACTCAAAAACCACCTAAAAACCACTAGAAATCCAAAGATATGTAAGAGATGATCTAACCATGGCTCTTGATACCAATTGTAACATATTGGATTTCACATACACATCATAAAACAAACATACTTAGGCGTATAAGAGATGAGTTTTAGAGAGAGAAAGTTAGAGGTTTGGGAACTTTAGTGAGAGAAAGAAAATTCTTATTATGAGCTCCAACTCTCTACCTTGGGAGGTAGAGAGTATTTATAGTCTTACAATAAAATGCCACACAACGGGCTGTGGATTAGGCATACAGTGGGTAAAGACCCGTCCGTCCTCCACGGTGTTACTTAACAAACTACTACTTGACATAAAATAACTACGACTACGAGCTTTCTAACGATTACATATACTTGAGGTGACCGACACTTTAATACCAGGATTTTCTAAATCCTAACAGCAATCTATTCCTCAAACATTTTGGTGCAATGTCGTCGACACATCAACCTATATATTAAATCGAGTCTTGATTAGAACATTCTTAGGAAAAACTCCATACGAGTTGTTACGAGGCAAAAAGCCTTCGTTAGAACACTTTCAAGTCTTTGGTAGTAAATGTTTTATACTTAACACTAAAGACTATTTAACTAAATTCGATCCAAAATCAACCGAAGGTATCTTCTTAGGATATTCTCCTAAGAGTAAAGCGTACGTAATACTAAATAAAGAAACCATGAAAGTTGAAGAATCTTTAAATGTCAAATTTGACGAGAGTTCACCTAAAAATACCTTACCTCTTGTCGATGATGAGTTAATCGAAAGTGAAGTCTTAGAAATAAAAGAAAATATAAACAAGGAAGAGGAACCATTAGACAACGAAATCATTAATGTTAAAGAGTCTAAAGATCATTCCGTCGAAAAGGTTATAGGAAAATTAAATGAAAGAACTCTTAGGTCTCAAGTCCAAAACCAAAGTAGTCTATTTTGTTTCGTGTCAGCCATAGAACCTAAAAAAACTCAAGAAGCAATAAAAGATGAAAGTTGGGTCATGGCTATGCAAGAGGAATTAAATCAATTTGTTTCTAACAATGTTTAGACACTTGTCCCTCCACCTAAAAACCAAACCAGAATTGGAACAAAATGGGTATATAAAAACAAGTTAGATGTAAACGATGTCGTGTCTAGAAATAAAGCTAGACTTGTTGCTCAAGGATATAACCAACAAGAAGGCATAGAATTTGATGAGACCTATGCTCCCATAGCTAGATTAGAGTCTATAAGAATCCTTCTTGCTTATGCTTGTGCTCATGATCTTAAGCTCTTTCAAATGGATGCTAAAAGTTCCTTCCTAAATAGTTTTATCAATGAAGAAGTTTATGTATCTCAACCTTCGGGCTTTGTTGATTTCAAAAAACCTAATCACGTGTACAAACTAAAGAAAGCTCTCTATGGTCTTAAACAAGCCCCAAAATCTTGGTATGATAGACTCAAAGCGATTTTAATAAAAAAAAAACTATACCATGGGGTTGGTTGATAATACACTTTTTACAAAGAAAAGGGAGTCACAAATAATTATTGTTCAAATATACGTGGACGATATTATATTCAGATCAACTTGTCAAGACATGTGTGATGATTTCTCAAGAATCATGCATGATGAGTTTGAAATGAGTATGATGGGAGAATTAAGTTTCTTTGTTGGCCTATAAATCAAACAACTAGAAGATGGTATCTTCTTTAATCAATCCAAATACATAAAAGAAATGATAAAGAAATTCGGATTAGAAGAGTCAAAACCAATAAGAACACCAATGTCCTCCGATACACAACTCACCAAAGATGAAGACGGTAAATCCGTTGATAACACCAAATACCGTGGCATGATTGGTAGTCTTCTCTACCTCACGGCTAGTCGGCCGGATATCATGTTTAGTGTATGTCTTTGTGCTAAGTTTCAAGAAGACCCTAAAACTTCACATCTAGAAGCCGTCAAAAGAATATTTAGATATATTAAGGGTACAACTAATATGGGATTTTGGTATCCTAACGGGACGGGGGTAGAAACTATTGTATATGCAGATTCTGACCATGCATGTGATTATGTTATCCGAAAAAGTACTAGTGGTGTTTGCACTTTCATGGGGTGTTGTCTAACATCTTGGTTATCAAAGAAGCAAATGGCATTAGCCATCTCAACAACCGAAGCCGAATATGTCTCTGCCGGTAAAGCATGCCAACAATCACTATGGATGAAACAAGCGTTAGTTGATTACGACTTCCATCTAAGTGACATTGCCATTCTATGCAACAAAAAAGGTGTTATAGATCTTAGCAAAAATCCAGTGTTGCATTCTCGTACCAAATATATAGAGATCCGTCATCACTTCTTAAGAGACAATGTTCAAAAAGGGAACATTTCGATTGAGAAAGTGTCATCTGAAGACAACATATCCGACGTCCTCACCAAACCATTGAAGCGAGAGCAATTCAACTTACTTCATCTAGGTCTTGGTCTTATGGAACAATCGTCTTGAAATACTTTTTCTCTACAAGGTAGGTAAACTTTTGCTTTACCCCCTCTTCTGAGTCTAGGATCTCTATTTCTTACGACTCACTAAGAATATGGGGATTTATTTTCAAAACTAAAGATATTTTCTATACAAGAAACTCTTTGAAATATTTTCTAAAAGATATTTCTCCCCGTATTATTCTTTTTTTTCACTCTCATGTCTAGGACAAACACTCTTTTACTCATCGTTAATACAAAGTAAAAACCTTTTTCATTGCATCTCATATGTCTTTTGAATGCTAAAGGGAATACATAACTAATATGTGTTTTCGGGTACATTCAATCAAGCAAAAATGAATTAAGGAGTCTTCGGGTTAACTTACGTATATATATATACATACGTACTTTTTCACTTCTATGTTTATTTTTCTTTCTTTAAAGAGTCAAGGTAACCGCAACTCCATATGGTTTCCATATAGGCACACACTAGACACTATTGTTTCCAAAAACAATATTTTTCTGCTGTCTGAGAACACCAGCTTAACGGATCCCAGTATTTATGTTGGACGGATCCCTGAAGGATCGGATCCGTGGGAACCGTGTTACAGTAGCATGTTTTATCAAATCTTTTTCTTATTTTGGATTGAAACTTTCAAATTTTCAACAGTCTATTTTTTATCACTAATGAACCTTTTCCTTAATGCTTGTGCTCTCATGATCACTTGCTTTAAATTCATATTTAATCATTAGATTATAGTCCACATTTTGGTTTTAGCATTCATTGCAATGCATTGTTTGTTCTATAAATAAGGTTTCAAAATGCTTGCATATCCATCAGTTTCAACCTCACAAACAACCATCAACATATCTCCTAAAAGATCCTCAAACAATGATGAACCATCTAGTGAAAACAACCCTTTTCAAGAAATTTGAAACTTTATCCTACCACCTTCCGTAATACCACCACCATCCAAAACTAGGAAAACCGCCCGGATTAGTATCCGACCTTGTTGTTAGCTAAACCTTTGTCAAATAGCTCATCACCAACTACTCATTCTCACCAAATGACTAAAATATAGCACTTCCATCATCTCCTAAAACTCACCACCACATTCACCAACCGAGTCTCAACTTGACACTCAAATCACCCTAGCGGAACTCCTTAAGACTCCGAAAACCATTCCGCTACCCTTGTCTAGTCCACCACCCGCTCCATCCCAACCATCAAAATCTATCCAACTCGCCTCAAATATAAACTCAAAAGAGCTAATCTTTTAAACACCTCCAACATCTCCAAATACCTTCTTCAAAGAACTTGAAAACTCACCTCCTCTACCACCCATCACCTTACAAGAATATCTAGGTTCTTTCCCACCACCAATCGCCAACGTCATGGACTTTGATCCATACTTACCAACATTTTCATCATCTATTCCGCATTCCAAAAATCAAACTAGGTCGGAGACCATCTACCCACACCTCCCTCACTATCTCTTTTGCGGACATTGCCAATCCACTAGGGATCTCGTAATGGAACTAAGGGACGAAATGCAGTTCATTCTCAACCACATGCTTGATCGCATCAACATTATCACTCACCATAACTTCCATCATTAAAACCTATGCAAGCATGGAAGGGATGATAATAATATTTTCTCTATTTTTCTTTCTTTTCTCTTTTGGGTCTTTCTAAAGAAAAACCCTTGTTCTTAGTTTTACAATTGTATGTGACATATATACCACTATATTTTGATATTTTATTACAAGAATTTGTTTATGTACCTTGGCTTTCTATCTTGTTTCTTGTCTTCTACAAGATTATATAACATGTTATCACTAACATTTTTTTATTAGGTATTATTTTTTCTCACTTGACGCCCTATTTTAGGGAGAGCTACCGTCAAAGGGGAGTTAGTGCTTTATGGATCATTTTTTTCCACCATTTATTTTTACTCAACTCACTTTTTGTTTCGACAAAAAAGAGGAGAAGAGAGTAAAACTCACATATACACTTTCAAAACGTACATCTAATCTTAAGTTTTACTCACCATAACTTTATATTTTGTCATCAACAAAAAGGGGAGATTGTTAATATAAATAGACCGTAAAAACGTTTATTTATATTTAGTGATCTCGTTATGTTTTGTTGACAACAAATATAAAGTTATTATAAGTAAATTTATAATAATACATATTGTTTTGCAAAGTATATATATTTGGTCGTTTACAAAAATATTGTAATAATAAATTGTTGTAATATAATATGTAATAAGTTGGGTAATATCCAAGACATGTGACCCATACACATGGAGCTAATCCATAACCCATGATCCATTGCATGCCATCATGCATGAAATCATGTTGGGTATTATCCAAGACCCATGACCCAATGTCCAAGACCCATGACCCATTGTCTAGATACAATGTATCTTGTTGGGTACCCATGACCCAAAGTCCATGACCCATGGCTCATAACCCATAACCCATAACACGGTTTGCAACTCAAAATCCGGACTATTCTGACCCAGACTGCCGGATCCGATGATTTTCACTAGCCAAATCCCTCTGGTGAGGGATCTGCTGAAACCGTGGGACAGAAGGCTTTTGTACCTATAAATAGTGAGCCATTTCTTCATTGTTTCTCACCCTTATTCTTACAACTCTCTCATATATTATCTCACTCTCCTAACCTCTAATCATTTGATCATTCTAGTATTTCTTCTATCTTTTGTTGTGATTCTCATATAGGTCCTTCACGAAGGAGAGATCACGCTATTCTACAAGTCATCAAAGCAAAAGGTCCTTGATTGATTTGTCCATCCACAAGATTTTTGTAGCATATCTTGTAATTCATATTTCACATAGTTGTGTAATAGTTGTGTAAAGGTTTAGTTTTACCTCTTGGAAGAACTCGGCATTTAGCTTTGTTCCGGAGAAAGTGTAAGCGACGTTGTGAGGCTTCTCCGCCAAGTTGAAGGAGCTTGTTGACATAGTGCTTGAACTCTTGAGTGGGGTACTCGGGGAGTGGAGTAGGGCAAGGAAGGTGTCCATGTAGCCGAACCACTATAAATCACTTGTGTCGCTACTCTCTATCCTTTTACCTTACTTTACTTATTGTTTCGTACTATTTATCCATCCATACGAATTCACATAAGATCGAATCTAAATATTGAAACTTAAGTTAAAATCGGTAAAACTATTCACCCCCCTTCTAGTTTTCCACAAATTTGATGCGTTTTATTTTTCTATTAAAGATTTCATGACTCCTCGGGTGCTTCTCCGATGTGATAGCATGGGTGATCTTAACCCTGTCACTGATCCGTCTCTCATTCCTCAAACCTTTCTTGTCGGTCAACAAGCGTGGCATCAACGTCTTGGTCATCCAGGAAGCGAAGTGTTACGTCGTCTTGTTTCAAATAATTTAATTTCGTGTAACAAAGAGAAACCTCTCGTGATTTGTCATGCTTTCCAGCTTGGTAAACACGTGAGGCTTCCATTTGTTAGTTTTGATACTGTCATTAATGCTTGTATTGACATTATCCACTCGGATGTATGGATTTCACCTATTCCGAGTCTTTCGGGTTTTAAATATTACGTATTTTTCTTGGATCATTATTCGAATTTTGTTCTGGTTTATCCTTTAATTAATAAATCGGATGTTTTGTCTAAGTTTGTATTATTTTGAAACTGTGTTCATACCCGGTTTAAGTGTGAAATCAGGTCATTTCACTGTGATCATGGTGGTGAATTTGAAAACCGTAGCCTCCATAAACTCTTTGTTGACAATGGCATTCAGTTTCGATTCTCATGCCCAAAAATATCACAACAAAATGTCAAGTCCGAACAAATGATTCGCACCATCAATAATCTCATTCGGGCTTTTATTTTTCAAGCCAATCTTCCACCAAAATTTTTTGTTGAAGCTCTCAATATGGTTGTTCATTTAATCAATTTCTTGCCCTCTACTCCTATTGCCAACGAAATCCCTTATACCCGACCGTTTGGCCACAACCCGGATTATAGCCTTTTACGCACATTTGGATGTTTCTGTAACCCTCACTTATATCCTAATCACAAACTTGAACCTCGCCCCACACCCTCAATTTATTGGGCCAAGCTTTAAATCATCGTGGATATCGTTGTCTTGACTTACAAAACATTAAAATTCCTTTCTCATCATATCACTTTTGATAAAAAAAAAATCCATATGGTTCATCTCAATCACCGTCAGCACCCACCTATAACTTTTTGGTTGACTCACTCGATATAATTCCTCCCATCATTCCGTCCATTACGCAAACAACTGTACTTCAACCTACACTTGAGCCAAAAACACCAAATAATCACAGTCCCAACCTATCACTTGAACAACCCAATACGTCCCAACATGATGAAGCCTCACAACACACTCCAAATCCATCACCACCCTCAACCCCACCCGCGGCCCAAACACCAACTCTGTCACTAGCGGCAGCCCAACACCAACATCCATCTACCATGACCCAAATTCCACCAATTATTTCGGATCCTGATCATAACCCAAACCATGTCTCGACTCATCCTATGGTCATACAATATCATGTCGGGACTAACCGACCTACTCATCGTCTCATTATGCATGTGTTTTCAGTTTCACCTTTACCAAAATCCTATTGTGACGCGTTTCATGATCCAAATTGGCAAAATGCTATTCGTGATATGTATTTATTAAGAACGAAACTTGGACTCTAGTGCCTCGTCCCATAGACACCAACATTGTTCACTGTATGTGGCTTTTGCGCCATAAGTATTTGGCTGATGGTACTCTTAGTCTCTACAAGGCTCGTCTTGTGGCGAATGGTGGTAGTCAATTAGATGGGTTTGATGTAGATAAGATCTTCAATCTAGTGGTTAAACCGGGTACATTTCGAACTATTCTAAGTTTACCTACTTCTCGACATTGGCCGATTTATCTGCTTGACGTAAAAAATGCTCTCTTACATGGTGATTTATCCGAGACAGTTTATATGCATCAGCCTCTGGGGTTTCAGGATTCTGTGCATCCTGATTATGTGTGTTTATTACATCGGTCTCTATATGGGCTCAAGCAGGCCCCTAGAGCTTGGTTTCAGCGATTTGCATCTTTTATTACTCGGGATGGGTTTTATCATAGTCGTTGTAACTCATCATTATTTATATACAGACAGGGAACGGATACTGCTTATTTGTTATTATATGTTGATGATACTCTTCATACTGCATCTTCTGAGACTTTGGTGCAGCGGATCATTCGTTCATTACATCAGGAGTTTTCCATGACAGATCTCGCTTCACTTAATTCTTTTCTGGGAATTTCTGTTAGCCGTGATTCTACATGATTGTTCTTATCTCAGCATAAATATTTCGTCGAGATTCTAGAGAGAGCACATATGGCTTCTTGTAATCCTAGTCGGACTCCAGTTGACACTGAGTCTAAGCTGGGGGTGATGGTGATCCCGTATCTGATCAGAATTTATATCGGAGTCTTGCATGTTTTCTTTAGTATCTTACCATTACTCGCCCAGATATTTCTTATGTCGTTCAGCAGGTTTGTCTTTATATACATGATCCTCGAGAGCCTCATTTCTCGACTCTTAAATTGATTTTGCAATATGTTCGGGGTACATTAGATTATGGGTTACATTTGTTTGCATCTTCTACTACATCCATGGTTGCTTATTCGGATGCAGATCGGGCTGGTTGTCCTACTACTAGGAGATCGACTTTGGGATACCGTTCCTTTCTTGGCAACAACCTACTCTCTTGGTCCTCTAATCGTTAACCGATGCTTTCTCATTCTAGTGCAGAAGCCGAGTATCGTGGGGTTGCCAATGATGTTGCTGAGACTTGTTGATTACGGAATTTATTTCGTGAGCTGCACACTCCTTTGTCTTCCGCTACGCTTGTCTATTGTGATAATGTTAGTCCTGTCTAATTATCTTGTAATCTGGTTCAGCATCAGCGTACGAAGCACATTGAGATTGATAAACATTTTGTTCGAGACTTGGTTGCTACTAGTCAGGTTCAGGTACTTCATGTTCCTTCACGTTATCAGTATGCAGACATTTTCACTAAAGGATTATCATCTGCTATGTTTGAAGAATTTTGCACCAATCTAAGCGTCTGGTGTCCTCCCGGTCCGACTTTGGGGGATTGTTAGCCCATACTGTTTGATGTATATTTGTATTGTGCTCAAATCCGTTTTTAGAATGCTCTATGTATCCCTACTTATTGTACTATGTATTCTCGGAATGAAGGCAATCAAATCAATCATTCATTTATACTACTGACAGTTCCATGTTTTACATGGCGAGAAGAGAAGTCGTTCTACAAATTTTTCTCATAAATTAAAAAGATTTGGATAGGGAGGTGATACTCACACCATATATTTTGATGCATGCACCATAATATGTGCATTACAATATTGTACGGTACAAACTGTAATGCACAAATTGTGGTGTATGCATAAAAAAATATGGTGTGAAAATCAATTCCCATTTGGATAGCAAGCTAAATTATCTATATATAACATATTTTTTGGTTTTTCTTCTTTCTTATTCTTTCCTACTTGGAAATCAATGCTAATGAGCTGAAACTTTTTATGTATTTCAGTTCGAATTTCGCTACCATCTCTAAGCCATAATCAATTTCCATATTGACATATCATATAGATTTAAGTCGAATAGTAATTAAGTTAGAATTTGTACTCTATATCCTTATTGTAAGGATTACGCACAAGTCAGGACAAACCACTAAGTGGACATATTCACGCTATTTTTAACGAGATGTTTGTGTCTCTATCTAAATAATCATTATATATATTAACTAAAAGGCAAGCACCGAAATCTTACACTTGACACTGTCTCAGCATTATGTTGCCAACTTTCGCCATTTCAAAAATAGTCGAGTTTAAGTTCGTTGCAAAGTAATCCAAGTTGGCAAAAATAGTCCTTAGGTTAAGTGTCCTGCCAAAGTAATCCTTTATAGCATTGGCCAAAATAATCCCTATCCAATTCACGTCTACAAAACAATCCCTGCAAACTCGCGCGGTTTCATCACCGTATATTTACTATAGAGCAAGACCTGTGTTCACACTTGCAAACTTAATTCAAGTTCAAAACTTGGCAAAACAGTCCTTCGGTTTAGGTTCGGTGCAAAGTAAGTCCGGTAACATTAATTTAACTTTCGCAAGTTGGCAAAAACCCCCTAAGGTTGAGGTGACGTTGCAAAGTAAGTCCTTTAGCATTAATGCTTCTATAGCATTTTGGCAAAAATAGTCCCTATCCAAAGTCACGTCCACAAAAGCAATCCCCTCTACATCGCGCGGATTTCCACACTCGTTTATTCTAAACACTAGACATTGTCAGGCCTCTGTCACAAACTAGGGTCTCTTGGTTTCTTTCGCCACAAGTCTACAGTGCTTAAAAAAATCAACAATTACCATTTAGTAGACCTCTAGATTGAGCGTCCTAGTTATTACTATTCGTTATTCGTTATCATGTATGTGACCCCGTCAAAGTTATGACCGAAATTGTTTTTCTATATCCTATTTTATGACGAAATTTGTTTTTCTTTCAGGAGGTGATTTGAACACTCCCAAAAATGATTGGAACACTTAAATTATAAGTGTTTGGACATTTATACCCTTACAGGATAAACATAACTAAAAATAATGTAAAGGTATAAATGTCTAAACACTTATAATTTGAGTGTACCAATCATTTTTGAAAATGTACAAACCACTTCCATTTTCTATATCCTATTGTCCTATCCATCTTTTACAATATAGCAAGTTTCATAAATTCTTTGTCTCTTTTGCCATTAAAAAACATCATAACTATTTAACAAGGTTATATATAAATACAATAATTAGTAGAAAAGCTACTCCCATGAATCTTTTATGAGAGATGCCTTATTGAGTTTGTCTATAGGCGTGATCAGATAATTGTTAATTGAAGTCAATTTTGGAAAATATAATACATCTTTCAAATTAAGTATATATCTCATTATTTGACATTTCCATACATATGTATATATCAATATCATTAATTATTTTCCTCAATGTTCATTGAAACGATACCCAAAAGGCCAAAAGTAACAGTTTAGTGCCATATTGTGAGTTTGTGACAAGCAATTGGAGCTCTGAAACTAAGATCCATGCTATTTCGCGTGGACTAACATTTAGGTTTCCTTGAGCAGTTGAGCTCAAGATCGATCTAAACATTAAAACATATACCTTGTATAATCGATGCCTACTGTATGGTTTCACCTTTTAAATTTAATTCAAATTTGTGTAACATTTTTTTTTAGTAGAACGACAATTTTTTTACACCTATACCACATGTCTCACAAATGCTTTCAGCGAGGCTTGAACCCACAACTTTTAGTTTGATAGGCAACTCACATACCACTATATCATAAGCCTTGAGTAATTTGTGTAACTTTATTATATAAACTGAAACAATGATCCGACACCAACACAATATAGATATATGACTTAGGATCAAATGAGAAGAAAATCTTAAAATGAGAAGGATGAGAAATAACTATAATCACACATTAGAGATGCATTTCTAATATTGTAGATGCACCCTAATATATTTCTCTAGCTAAAAATTAGATGCATGTAAATATATTAGATGCATTTTAGCAAGTTAGGCAAATCCTAGTTATTTTTCGTCCTCTGCGAGTCAAATTTGTTGCAATTACTACTTTGTATCATTTTCATTTCAAATTTATTTTTGAAACGAATTGAGATGCATTTAAATGAATAGAGATGCATCTAATTAAAGTCTACGAATCTCAAATATGTGATTACAGTGGTTTCTCATCCTTTTTATTATAAGTTGTATTCTCACCGGATCCCTACTCATAGATATATATCTTTTACTTATAAATTATAATACTCCATCCATCCTGTATTTTTCACACTTCTTTTTTTGGGTTGTCTTAAATTAATTATCCATTTTCAAAAATAGATAAGGAATATAGATCAAATTTACTATATTAACCCCACTTGAGGTTTATTATTACAAGCTTTAAAGATGTTTTAAATTAATTGGTTAAGGGTAAAAATGTATTTTGTTAAAAATAATAATAATAATAAAATAAAATAAAAAATGATAATGTGTTCTTAAACTGTGTATTTAATATATAGTATAGGGACCTCTCTATGGGTTAACTGTAAAAATCACGAAACACATAGTATAACATTGCGATGCACACATTATAACCTTTTGATATGTGGAATGATTGAAAACCCCTTTATAGAGAGGGTCGTATAAACTGCCATATTTTTAATCTTTGGATAATAATCTTTATCTTTACTACATAAAATAGAAAAATAGTTAAAGGTGAAAGTGAAAATTGAAAGTTGAAAGTTGAAAGTCAAGATTGAATGTTGAAATCAATTATCTTTAGTGCATTGTTGAATGTTGAGGAAATAATTACCACATGTAATATAATTACTATTAACTTATCAATTCTTTAACTATATGTATATAATTACCATTAAAAATGCAAATTGATATCAAATGGAAATAGATTCGGCGTATTCAATGTTGAAAAGTTAATACAACTTTTTTTATTATTATTATTATTATACATACAAAGCATGTATCCATATTTTTTAAACTTAAAAAGTGAGAATGTTAAATTTCAAAAATTCTTTTCAAACTAAAATTTCTACATAAAAATTCAAAAAATTTGTCCTTAATGAAATAGCTACCATAACCATTTACGCCTAAAATTCAAAGAAATATATGACAAATTTTGAAAACTTTTATATATATATATTTGGAAATCACATTAGTAAAAGTTTTCAAAATTTGTTATATATTTCTTTGAATTTTAGGTGTAAATGGTTATGGTAGCTATTTCATTAAGGACAAATTTTTTGAATTTTTATGTAGAAATTTTAGTTTGAAAAGAATTTTTGAAATTTAACATTCTCACTTTTTAAGTTTAAAAAATATGGATACATGCTTTGTATGTATAATAATAATAATAAAAAAAAAGTTGTATTAACTTTTCAACATTGAATACGCCGAATCTATTTCCATTTAATATCAATTTGCATTTTTAATGTTAATTATATACATATAGTTAAAGAATTGATAAGTTAATAGTAATTATATTACATATGGTAATTATTTCCTCAACATTCAACAATGCACTAAAGATAATTGATTTCAACTTTCAACTTTCAATTTTCACTTTCACCTTTAACTATTTTTCTATTTTATGTAGTAAAGATAAAGATTATTATCCAAAGATTAAAAATAGGGCAGTTTATACGACCCTCTCTATAAAGGGGTTTTCAATCATTCCACATATCAAAAGGTTATAATGTGTGCATCGCGATGTTATACTATGTGTTTCGTGATTTTTACGGTTAACCCATAGAGAGGTCCCTATACTATATATTAAATACACAGTTTAAGAACACATTATCATTTTTTATTTTATTTTATTATTATTATTATTATTTTTAACAAAATACATCACAATCATGATTTTAGTGCATTAAGGTTATAACCTTGATTTTAGTGCATCATAGTTGATGCACCTTAACTATTAACTATGATGCAGTAACTTATAATAAAGATGCACCAAAACTTATTAGTGCATTAAGGTTATAAGTTACTGCGTTACAATTATGATTTTAGTGCATTAAGGTTATAAATTATTGCATCACAGTTATAAAGTTACTGCATCACAATCATGATTTTAGTACATTAAGGTTATAACCTTGATTTTAGTGCATCATAGTCGATGCACTTAACTATTAACTATGATGTAGTAACATATAATAAAGATGCACAAAAATTTATTAGTGCATTAAGGTTATAAGTTACTGCATTACGGTTATAAAGTTACTGCATCATAATCATGATTTTAGTGCATTAAAATTATAAGTTACTGCATCACAATTATAATTGTGATGCAGTATTTTTATAACTGTGATGCAGTAATAAATTTTGGCGGGAAAATTGTTTTTTTTTTTGCCAAATTTTTTTTGCTTGGTGACACATGTCACATGACATGGCATGGTGATGTGGGAAAGGTGACACATGTCACCTCCACATGCCTTCTCATTCTTTTCATTATAAGAAACTTTTCATTTTAACCCTATCATGTATATATATATATACTAGTGTCAAAACCCGTCCGATGGACGGGTATGGACTTGTGGTTTTTCTTTTTAGGATTTAGTAGAACAAATATATACCAAAAAGTAATTAAAAGTTAAGTGAAACGGTTAAGATGTATAATTGATGTTACCATAATCCGTAGAACGACTAAAAGCAGGTAAGTACTTTGATTTGTGGTTTTTATTTTTATGATTTAGTAGAACAAATATATAGTAAAAAGTTACTAAAAGTTAAATGAAACTGTTAAGATCTATAATTGATGTTACCATAATTCATAAAACGGCTAAAAGTAGTTAAGTATTTTGATTTTTGGTTTTTATTTTTAGTGTTTAGTTGAACAATTACATACTAAAAAGTAATTAAAAGTTAAATGAAACGGTTAAGAACTATAATTTATGTTACCATAATCCATAAAACAGCTAAAATCAGGTAAGTACTTTGATTACGAAAATGTTTTTCTTTTTCTTAAAAGGTGGTAAGTACTTTCTAACATTTTGTTTTAAACAGTATTATTCATGAACATCTTTTACATTTGATAATATTATTAACATTTATTATTATTATTTTGTTTTTCTTAATTATGTTTATTTAGTTATTGTATATAGGTGCTTCCAGCTATTATTTTACCAAATTTAGACATATGTAAAAACAGATCTCACATTATCTGTCTCTTACATCATACACAAAAGTAAAAATAGATCTCAAATATAATCTTGGTTCATAGTTTGACACTGCATAGACCCAAATTTATTGTTGATGAATGTTTATCTTTCTGATGGAGTTGCTAATTAAGGGTCGCTAAGGGTTTGTAGGTGTTCATATTTGTTTTTTTTTAAGACCCAACATGTTTTCTGATTTTCCTTCCAAAATTGTAAGTGTTTGCACTTTCCTTATTATTATTGATTAAAAAGAACTTGTATTTATGGTTTCGTTTGTTTGTATTTTGGGGGGTTTTGATTAAGCCATTGAAATTCAATTTTTGAGTGCTCTCTGATAACAGTTAAACTCATTTTGTGTTTATTTATTTATATTTTTTTCATCTTGTAGTTGATTTGAATAGTTTATTTAGAATAATTGGTGATGTCGTTGTTGTTGTTGATGTCGTCGTTGTTGTTGGTTGTACCGTGGGTGTGACAACATTTAACTTTTAATTATCGTTAACATATTATTCTTTAGCAAAAGAAGGATGTTAAAACTTTTTATTGTTGTTTGTGAGTGAATGATACATTGACTCTTTCTCGTTTTACACCTTTAGAACATTTTTACCCTTTGATATATTATTGTTACAAAAAAATAAATAAGCTTATTAGCTTTTCCAACACCCTAAAGGGGTTAGTTTTTCTCGACCACAATATCTATAAATAGTTTGAAGGATTTAACATTTGTAGATATCATTTTGGAACCGATGGCTCTCAAATTGCAAAACTACTGTATCAATGACTATTATAATGCATAAAAAGAAACAAATAGGATTTACATGCAACTTAATGAGAAAATTGCAAATATAGTATAATAAAGAGGGAGACTTTTGTGAGGTTTGTATTGTATACATTGTATTAGAAAAAGTTTTCTCATTATATATCTATCTACATGCATCTCAGATGCTTGCTTATGTTATCTTACATATATGTAAAAGAGTTGTCTACATGGCATCTAATTACCAAATTCAATTGCTACACTTTATTTCATCAGCAAAATAGCGATGGCCGCAAACTTCTTTCCGTCCTTTGTTTGATATAGCTTAGAGGTCGCAAACTCACCCTTTTTCTCGATTTAAATTTCTTTTGATCTTAGAGTAAGAGTAGGAAAAGCTCAGCCAGAAGTTCATTGTTGTCTCTGCTCTACTTCTTAACCTCATAAAGGTAAAATTTGAGTAACTTATGAAGACACAAACTTAATATAATGATAACTAAGATGCATGGGGTTGTTTAAAGATTGGTTCAATTATCTAGATATTTCTTAATGATTAAATAACCTTTTAGGTTCACAAGGATCCAAAAGCACCTTTTCTGATGTCTGGCTGCAAGGTAGCAGATGGTGCTGGAACTATCTGTAAGTAACCTATTGTTACCCTCTTTCACTGATTCCTAATTTAAATATATAACACCATATATATATTGTGAAAAATGGTGAGATTAGAGTAGTGAAATTCTGGTAACAATTCTACGCTCGGTGTAATAATCTTTCATTAGATCACGTTAGTTCACAAGTCTGGTTTATAGATGCTTTGCTACTGGGTGGTTGGAATTGGGTTTGGACACCTTTCTTTGGAGTTATGAACCATTTGCCAAACCTTAATTGCACCACTCTTATGACCCCGAGACATACCAATTGGTTCCAACCATTCAGAGAAAGTGCAAGTTGTCACTTACACAATGTAATCGCAGGGAAGTTGTGATGTGTTAACGACGGATAAAAACTTATGCTCCAAACGACAAGCATAATTCGTGCAGGAGTCATGATTTCTCATGTCAATTCATTCATATATATTGCCGAAACTAGTGAAGAGAACTTAAGAACCTGCCTAATGAAACCCAAAGATCTAAGATCCCAGCCTTCAACAGTGCAATCATCTGAACTACTTAGCTTAAGCTTTTCACTTATAACTGCAGTGGTATTTTCTAAACCTGATCTTATAAAATGAAGAAAATAACATAATAACCTGATCATATGAAAGGGATCAAATATAGGTTCCATCAATAGTGAATAGTAGGAGGATGAGCCTTTACGAACATTGCATATACCCAGACTAACCCAAATAGAAAAGTACAATAATATATTTCTAAAAAATAATAGTGCAATAATTTGCATGTTTGAGTCTCCTTAAGTGTGTACATTCATAAAATTATAATATGTCTATCTGACAAAAAAAATGGTTCAATAAAAGATATTCATGAACTATAACTCAACCTTAAAACCAAATCTTGTGTTGACATAAAGGAAGAGTTGTGCACCTTTCCAATCAGTTATATCATTTTTGACTGGGGAGATGGTGAGACTGTAAAGATGGCAGGTAGCTTCATTGGTTAGCATCATGGTGTCAAACTGGATCCACAACCTTCATCAAATATTACAGACCCTGTTGAAATGAGGTTTCCAACTCCCTTTATTTCTGGGAAGCCTTGTCTCTGACTGAATTACCATTGAGCTCCTTGCATAGCTTTCGTAGGCAAGCACTAATCAACAGTAGGAAACTATCTTACTTTTCACCACTAAGTCATATCACATAGTAACCTTTGGATTCCATGCTGAATAGAAAATTAAGGTCTGTTTAAGGTTAGTTCTGTCTCAGATCTGATGAGGAGGTTCACAATGTATGACTACATAGAACTTGCTATTTTTCAAAGTTTGGCCAATACCCCTACACGTGGCAAGATGGGAAGGTTGGGTAATCGATCAAAACGGATTTAGGTTGAAACATGTCATTTTTCAGGATGAAAATAGGTTGGGCTGATTAGAATTCTATATCATAAGATAGCCACATTAGTTGCATCTTTGAACGGATACCAATTACAAAACAGCACAACAATATCCAAAATTTCCTTTCTAAAAAGTACCATGAATCAGAATCAATAACCTCTCATATTAAAACTACACATTAACAACATTTTTCGAATACAAATATCATGAAAAAACATATTTCGATACATAGGCATTTTAAGAAACATGTGGTGGAACACTACATTAAGACGTGTAACTAAAAATGGATTATTAGCTGAAATAAAATAAAAAACATGAAACAAAATACTTTACTATCTATTAATCACGGTTTGTACCTAAAGTGGATGCGCTTATAATAAGAGGAGCTAACACTTGGCAATTGCTTGCGGTTTGTACTCTCTTTGAGACTATTCCAACAAAATTTGTGGGATTCTATACAAAATGATAAAGATATCATGAGTGAAATACTTACAGGAACATGAAGAACCTCTATAGACACCTAAACATGAATGCAAGAAACTTGCTTCAAATTAAGAACTAAAAAGACATGGATGCAAGCAACTTGCTTTGTTTTGAACCTCAATGTCACTGTAGAAAGTATATATAAAATTCAGAAACTGTTCACCTAATAACATGGATAATCATCTATTTACAAGTCAGAAATGAAAGTTTACAACTAAGAAAGTATAAGCTAACGCCAGAATGTAATAATCAAGTTGAAGGCTGAGAACACTAAAATTCATGAACACATGTTTAATTAAAGTATATGTTCTTTTATGAGCACTAAGGTCATTAATGTGGTATATTGACTTAAGCTCATGGTTGTGATATGTCGACTTAAAGTCATTGTTGTGACTTGTTGACTTAAGCTCATGGGCATGACATTTTGACTTAAGGTCATTTTTGTTATATGTTGAGTTAAGGTCATTGTTGTCACATATTGAATGAAAGTTACAACAAATTCATTTGAAATTTTAAGTTACCTATCCGTACGAAGCGCAAACTTATACTCTTTAACATTGTGGTTATTAAATGATGTTAAACAAACACTTCTAAGGAAAAAAAACCACTTAACTTATACAACATAGGAAGTTTAAATACTATTTCAGTGACACTTTAATAGTCATCTTTCAGATCTTGTGAGAAAAGATGATATACCTATGAAACAATGCTTGGATGCCACACATCAGGATATACTACTTAAAATCAAAATCATTATAAAATCCGCATAATTGGCCAAATCTTAAAATATTATACAGGAAATTATTGAACAGCAAAAAACGTACTTGTTCTATAGTTGCAGCCACATCCTTAGTATCATTATACCATTTTCTTATATTAATGAAAGAAATGGTTGACTCACTAACCATACCCAAACGAAATCAGAAACTCACCAATTGTGAGCCGATAACCTATCCACCATACTCGCCCATTTTACCACTTCTAATAACGATTACACACACCAAATTTAAAGTTCACCTTTTCTGTGACCCATTGGTATGTTATGACCAATTACTAAGTTACTCATTTTCACAAAAAATAATGGTGGTTGGATGGATAAGATAATGGTTCAAGATGTATAACTTTTTCCATGATTCGGCTTTAGGAAAAATGCAAGAACAAATGTGAGGACAAATTCAAAAAAATATACTTTACGAAAAAAAAGGTTATAATTGATACCTGGAAAAAAGATTGGCCTTGCATTTGTCCTCATCATGATAGCTTGCTCTGGGCAAGTGTCAGTAGGGAGCCATAACCTGTTAATACAAATCCCTGATAAGCCGAAAGTTTATGTTAATCTAAACAACCACAAAGTTTATGTGTACATAACCCACACAAAAATAACACACATATATGTGCAAAGGTTAAGTTCTTAGAGATTTTAGAACAAATTTATTGTGACAATATTAATATGAAAGGGAAGTAAGTTGTATTGTTGTGTCTTGGCATCAATAAACTTGTGGTTGCACAAGGAGAAAAATTGAAAGGGCATAATTAAAGCATGTCGGCTGATGAAGGTACACATATTTCAGTTTTATATAGTCTTATTTAACTCACTACCACTTTACTTGATATAATGTTCCACGTAATACATGTTCTTGTAACTACACTTAATGCTATTCAAGAAGTATGATTATTGGATGGAGCAGCGTCAGAAATTTACTTAAGAGTACCTGGAACATCAAAATCTATTTTCTCAGACTTGGATGGAGAACTTGTGTATTCATTAACCAACCTCAATGTCTGGGAGTCTATAACCCTGCAAAAAATATTTAAAAATCAATTATCAATAACTTGAATTACTAAAAGTAGTTAGAAGTTTCATGAACTCAGAATCCATCTGCATTTCTGATAACCAGGATATTTTATTACTGATAGCGGAAGAACAATCACAGGAAAAAAAAGAAGAAACTCAGAAACAACGAACATAAAGTAATAGAATTACTCAAGTCCAAGAGGATTTACGAATTCAGCGGCACGGGAGAAAGATTGTAAAGCATTTAGCCCCTTTACAGCCACAGAAGGTTTCTTGTCAAACTTTTGAGTCTGTGATATGAAATTTTATACAATTCAATTATTGCCCAAACCAAATATCACGGTAATCTTATGAAAATTTATATATCCGACCTGGGAGTAAAGAATACTCAATCTAAACAGAAATAGGGTGTGTACGGCCCAATAGGTTATATAATTGTTTTGCTAAATTTTGTAACCAATAGAGATAAAACATAACCTTCTTGAACCGTTAGTGTGTGAAATAATTGTAAAGTTTCAATAGGTTAACGTCTGGCGACTCTAAAAAAACCCCACTATTAGAATCCATATCATTAATCAAAAGAGCTTATACAGTAAGAACCTTTTGAAGCGCCAATAACCTCAAGTCATTTCAAAAAACGAAAAATGGAGCAAAACTGAAGAAAGAAACTAAATAACTGGTTTCTCATTCTTAATGGTTTATAATTTGTTATATTGACCTAGCCAAGTTAAAGAATGAGTGCATAAGTATGCAATTGATCGTCTTTCTAGGGTAATTAGAGTGCCATGGTTGTTTAAGTTGCCTCTACCGATACCTAAAACTATATTATATCCTTCAAATGGAACTTGTTTTCAAGTTAGCATCACATGAAGAAACATTGCAGATATAGGCAGTTAAAGTCAATTTCATAGTTATATTAAATTGGTAAATCCATTGGAGTAATATGTAAAACCCATTCAACACGTTAAAAAGAATTCAGAGACTTACCACAATCAGCTTTCCAGCATTTTCTGGCCTCTTTGCAATCTTAATTGCAGCTGCAGCTGCAACACCAGATGATATTCCCACCTGCAACAGATGTAACCGACATCAGAATCTCATACAGAAGATAAGCTTATAGATGAAGAGTAGCGCAAATGGTAGATGTGATACAGTATATGATGAGTAACGCTAACTTACAAGCAATCCTTCTTTAAGGGCAAGCAGCTTTGCAGTTTCGATGGACTCTTCACTTGAAATCTTAAAAAAGGCATATAAACATCAGTTCAGTAGGAACAATCAATGATGGACAGCACATGCGTAGCTTATAACTGTGAAAAATAATAAAAACGAACAAAGCAGTGTCTACAAGAGAGATGGAGAAACAAATCTAGGGTGGTTCTTACTTGAACGACTTCATCGATAAGATCAACTTCTAGAACACCGGGGATAAAGCCAACACCAATCCCTTGGATTTTATGTGGACCTAAGACATGAATACATGATAAGCATGATTAACAGGACGGAAATCTTTATAAATAAGAAGCCCAATTGACACTATATCAATTCTTTTCCAAATTCTTTCTTGACAGGGTCTATTAGCGAGCAGTAACTGAAACATAAAAAGTATCTATTGCAAGCAAGAGTTTACTTTTGCATCAAAAACTTACATCATTTATACAAAGTTCTAAAACAAAAGTAATCATTTATAAATGATTTCTTTGTAGGGCAGTAATCATTTAAAACTTATATCAAAGAATGCTTCAATATTACTCTTTACTACCGAGGTGTCTTTATCCTCCATAAAATTCTTTCTATGATTTTCAATAATGAGCATCAAATCTAAACAACCTTACGTTGTGGTTAGACGTGTACAAAGCTACATATACACTTGAGGTGAAACTTTTTAAGATAAAAAAAGATGGATTACCTTCCGGGAGATAATATGATCAACATGAAAAGCATATGTTCGCGGGTAACTTGAATAAGTCACACTGATTATGCTATATCACAAAGAGTTCAGTTCGTATGTAATTGGAAGACAATCCTATATAATTGGAAGCGTGTCTGGTGAATCAAGTGGCACTACATTTCTCAACTATAACTTCAAATCTGTGAATGCAACATTAGATATAAAAACGTTTGAGAGCATTAATCAGGTAATTCAAAAATAATTTAAAGTGTGAAATAAATAAATGCTCATAAAAACATTATGCAGGTTATTCAAGAATAATATAAGTTTATCTATCTAATGATTTAGAAGGTTTTGTCAACGCGTATATTCCTAGTGAATTTTGACCCATTTGACCCGTTTCTTTTTTCAACTAATATTTTTTAGCCATTAATTAGTTAGATAAGGCATAACTCAAAGTAACCCATTCACATAAGTGGCATGACATTGCAACCAAACTAATTATGAATCGTTTAAAAAAAACTGAGTCATATCCTTCAAATTCCATAAACTACTTTCAACCAAAATGCTCAACACAAAAACAAAATTAGCACAAACAACGCACCTTCAATTCTTAGTACCCTGTAACGAAACCTTCTCTATTGCTCCTGAAAAAGTGTCGGCAACAAACTGATGGTGAAATAATGCAAAACAAATGTTAGGAATGTAATTGTGAATCATTTAATAAGTATTTTAAAGGTGTTTGGGTATGCTCACTACTATTTTTATCGCTGCAAACTTAAAGCATTAATATTTTGTAGAATGCAGAGAAATAAAAAACATGTTCAGATCGGTTTTTTTCTATAAAAACGAAATCCCTGTTTAGTCACCCATTTCTGACAATACATAAATTTACGGAAAATCCAGTTAGCAAATAGGCCTAAGATTTTAACTTACCTCAGCATTCAAATATTTGACCATTTTCGCGTGAGTTATCTCCTGAGCAACCCGCACATTTAATGGGTTGGGTTGTGTTGTATTGACTATGAAACGAGATGCAATTATAGGATGATGTTGCCGAACCAAACAACCAACACATTTATATTTCTCCCAATCCCTCCTTTGCAAAAGTCTATAAAGCTCCTATGCACATTGCCTAAACTCCATCCCCTTCCTATCGGACAAATAGATAATAATGATGACTCAAATAGTGCGACACTAAGGTTCAAAAAGGTTGCATTTACGGTTGTGAGACAGTAACGTGACAATGGCATTAGTCTTAAAGCTGCAAACTTTCAACTGCATCCCTTTGGTATGTTATTTTCTCTATAGGACCCATTAGTTCCTAATAAATAGAAGATATTTGACTCGAACTTCATTGAATTTTTTTAGCCTTTAACTAAAACCATAGGCTATTGATTTAAGCGCGCATTGAGCATGCTTGATAAACATGATATCTCCTTGATAAATTTAAGTTATTTTAGCCCTCAAGTTAACCTCGAATCGCCCTTGTGCTTGCAATCTTGCATTATGTAGATTTGCTAATCTGTTGAATCATCTTCAGGTTTTGGCTACGGTCATACAGTTGAGCACAAGTCGGTTCAATGTTTGTCTTAAAATTCAGAACAGAAGGCAAGGGGCTATAAAGCAAGAACCGGTAGACATTGGTGATAAACCTATCCAATTTAAAGTTCTACCATTGACCCATTGTTACAGTTGAGTTACTAAGTTTCCAGGCCTCTCACAGTTTTGAAACTAAGAAAAAAATTATCGCTAAATGCATCTAGATCCGTTGAAATGATAGAAGCATTTGTTAACAACGTTATAGTATGAAATATGGCTGAAACTTCGCATTTAAAAATTCGTAAGTACCTTGAAATCTTCAAATCTAATTGCATTGCATCTTTTAGAGCACAAACACTGGCTTGCATATGTAATTTTCAAATTAAAAGTGAGCAAGTTTTGGTAATTGCATTGTTCGTGAAGCCAATTTCATGTTAAACACGGTTCTTACTATAAATACTTTGGGACGTATGTAATAACTAAGTGCACACCCACGTTCATCTGGATGATTTATGGTCTTTCCATAGTGCAACATGTTTGAAAAGCCATGGAATTTTTTAGTGAGGTTGTTGTTTGGCCTATCACATGTAAGTAAATAACTTCTAATAACACAAACATCTAAAATGTTGCCAATATAGCAAGACTGAAAACTTAAAAATGTACATGGTATTCATATCCTTGTATCCTTAACTTTACAACATGTCCACACCGCACATATAAATAAGTTAATCAATCAACAAAACCCTAAACAAATGCAAAAAATTAAACCATGCCTAATTATTTTTTCCAGCCATTTTATCAAACGGGTAGTATGCATCAACAATACACATTATAGACCATTCTTTTAAAAAAGAATGTAAAAGATTTACCTTGATAAGTGAGCTTAGTAGGAGGTACGTCGCCATTTGCATGTAACATGAAACAATTAAATAGCATGTGAAAAAGTGAGTTCGTATACCATGACCGATAGGAACACCGAAACACAGCTTATGCAGGCAATAAAAATCCTAATTTACATGTTGTTTATCAAAGATTATGCTGGTAATAAAAATTTGTAAATATAAGAAGAGTATAAAGTAAATCAATGAAAATTTTCACCTGCCATGGGAAGCTGGATTTTTCTTTTAACTTCAGTCTAGAAGTCCAGTTGCACGACGACATATCTCAAGGGCAAGACTTGCATTCCGCCATACTATTACAACCTAGATAAGCATACATTTTAGTATTATATAGTGTATGCAAGACTGCCGCATACCTGATACGTGAGTTGTTCTTAGCCTTGATTAACAACATGACTTCTCTAATTGTGATGATCACCTCATGTATAACTACATAAACAAACGAACAATAATAAACCCACAAATCCATGATTTCAAAATTCAGTTTACCTACGAATTCAAAAGCATTATTAAATTAAGTTATAGTATATTAAAATCAAAGTACATATCTAAGCTGCAAAACTTTTTTATTGAAGCCATTTTATCAAACGCCTTTAATGTACTTCATCAAATATAATTTCTTATGTTGGACCTTTATAAACCAAAAAATCAATACACCTTTTTGTTGTTACGTTTTATAAAAATCTATTATTAACAGCATAACATAAACTCATAAAGCGATCATAATAAGCATAATTATTATTTGGAAAATCCAAAAGCTAACAATAACAATTAAAATGATGAGCTGTAACATATTGGATTTCACAAACACACTAAACCAATGATCAAAGAGGCGTATAAAAGAGGTTTTAGAGAGAGAAAGAGTAAGAGGTTTGGGAACTTAGTGAGAGAAAATGAAAGTATTATTATGAGCTCCAACTCTCTACCTTGGGAGGTAGAGAGTATTTATAGTTCTTACATAAATCGCCACCTACGGGCTGTGGATCAGGAATACAGTGGGTAAAGACCCATCCATCCTCCACGGTGTTACTTAACTAAATACTACTAAACATTAAATAATCTACGACTACGAGCTTTCTAACTATTACATATACTTGAGGTGACCGACTCTTTAATGACCGGATTTTCTAAATCCTAACAATCTCCCCCTAAGGGAGGTCATCTCAAAAATACATTGAATATAAACAGATATTACAATAAGATTGTTCTTGGATTCTTGTTAAAGTTCTTTGCTCAGCAGCTCATAGTCATCGATTCTTCATTTATGCATGTTTGGTGAATCCAAGTGGAGGTCTTTAACTGATCCACATGATAATGAGTTTTGAGCCAGCATTGAGATCATCAGCTAACATAAATCTCTGACTTTTACTTTGTGGTGTTGGTATTATGTGATGTTGTGACATTTGGACCGACATGCTCACATTCTGGATCATGATTTCTTCTTATTAGAGTAGCGGAAGCTTTCGTTGATTCATGATATTGGCAGCAGTAGCGAAGCATGGAGTGATATTATCAGAGTCATTGATGCACTAATCATGATTTCTTTTGAAATGAATGTGATGTGTGAGCATGCGGCTATGGATTGACCGCTTCATTCGATCAGCTGCAAATGTCGGGAGTACTGCATACAACGTTAGCAATAAAGCGCACGAAAGTGTCTTTGATCACTTTTGTTGAATTGAGGTACACCTACGGTTCCCGTTGATCATTACAAGTACTGCACTGTGATCGAGTAAAATTCGAAGAATTTCCTTGACAGGGTTTCGCAGCTGCTCTAGCTGTTCTCATACCGGAACGTCTCAAAGAAGACAACACGGAGTGAGCGAACCAGCGAATTGAGATTCACTGATTGATGAAAAAAGATTTGAAAAACAAGCGAGTACCGCACAATAGAAATTGTTTTTGCAATACAACAAAGGTTTTAATGAAAATCGATTATCAATCATAAACACCTTTTATTTTGAAATATTAGTACACAGTCGATGATGCTAAAGAAAATAGTTTTTAAGCACAACGACTGGTTTTTGAAAGGTATCCGTAATCCATAAACTGAACCAGGATTGATTCAAAAAATTGAATCTCCCCATTGTTTCTGTTCAGTTGTCACATGGTTGATCTATTGAATAGATCTCACATGCCACCCACCAGGAGCTCGTTTGATGTTGGCTCCAGAAGGCTTTCCATCGTCATTGTGAATATGTAAGCATATCACTTAGATGTTCTGGAAATACCACAAGGATAATGCGTAGGACTCATAAGATAAAATCTCTCTTTCCACATTGTGTGAAACATAGAGTCTTCAATGACAGTGTCCTAAAGAGATTTATTTGATGATCTCGTGGCTCTAGACTCAATAGTGCACATTTGGTTCCTATGCCGGAGACTAGGAGAGGGTCTCCTTCTTCAATATCAACAAACTCTAAGAGAAAGTCGATAGATAATTTCGGTTCCCCGTGAGAATGAAACAAGTCCTTTTAAGAGGAACTTGAGTAGCTTGGGAAGTTGTAATGCAGTGCATCACTGGGTCCATGACGTCTTGTCTTCAATACCGATGTTACCTTGGTAACCACCAAGTAGCATATGAATTGAACCGGTTTACGCCTAAGGTTGAATTAATGGAGGGCTAATTCTTTTCACCCTTTTCTCATTTCATTTATTTTTCATTCTTCAACCCCTTTAGTGCTTACCAAGACTTCATAACTAGAACCTTGTTGGGTTTATTCCAGTACTAGCTCAGTCTCAGTCCGCACTCTTCCCATATCTCACTTTTCTCCTTTTTTCATTAAACTTAAGGACTTCTACACTATCTAGTGGATTGTCCCTGGGTAGATCCCTCCGGTTCTGGCGGATCATAGGAACAGATACCTACCCTTATCATCCTTATATCACCATACATAAAGTAAATTAGGTCGGTCTATTTGGTATAGTTCATCTGCCATTGGAACTAATCGAAAACCATTTGAAAATCAATCCAGATACTTGTGATATAATATCAAATCATTTTGTACCTGAATAGTTTTTGATAATTTTAGAAAAAGAGCTCCCCCTCAACATGTGCCTCAGGTATTTGAAATCATTTTGGCACACGGAGGCAAGAGGAAGAATTAACTCCTTTGATTACCATTTTCTAAAAAATATCAACATCACTTCCCTAATCAAAACAAGTAGGTAAAGCATATTAAGGAAGGACGAGGTTTTCATAAATTTGCTCCCCCTCAATATGTGCCTCGAGGTTTGAAAGAGTTTTGCACATATTAGAAGGAATTTGCACTTAGATACAAATCAATCACGTTTCAATTCTTTGTGGTTTAAAATAGATGCTCCCCCTCAACATGTGCATGGAAAATTTGAAATCGTTTGGCACATGTGGGGAGGAAAGCTTGCTAAACACTTACGAAGCCATTTATCAAATTATCAGTTTAAATCCAATTTAAATCACAAATTCTCTCCCGATCACAATTTTCAAATCATTTGAGATTTGTGATCTATGTAGATTAAAATTGATTTTGAAAGCTTTTGAGGAGAATTGTGACTTGATTATGAAAACATTATAACTGATAAGGATCGGATTTTGAAACTTTAGACTCCATTGATTAAACATGCATGATTATCTTTTTGAAAAAAATTGTATGTCGAAAAACCTTTTGTTTTAATTGAAATCATTCTCCCCCTCAATCAAAGACACAAATTGTTGATTGAGAAATAGATATTTTGACAACAGTTAAGACCAGATGATTTTCAACAATAGAGTTCGAGTTATTTAACAAAGCAATTAGTTTTCATTAGATAGTAAGTAATCGTTTATAGAATCAGAGCATGAGATTTGAAAAACAAGATAAAGCATGGCTCTGTTCTTTCTTTGAAAACGGGTTACTGTCTGAAATAACAATAAACTATAGTTTCACTTTCTCCCAAAAATATTTTTTGATTTTTTTTTATTTTTTTTGATTTTTTTTAAACATTCGAACAATATCTAAAGTCCCTTGTCATTCTTTGAATGACAACACAAAGACCGTAGATATTTTCGAATTGAGAAAAACATGACAAAATGACAATATTTTTTGAAAATTTTCAAGGTTTTTCAGATTTTTATGGATTTTTTGAAAGTTTTATATTTTTCTATTTGCTTTTTGAAGGTTTTGAAATTTTGTATTTTGCTTTTGGAATAAATATTTACAAGATATGGATGAAGAAAGACCTTTACTCCTCGTCTTCCTCTTGAAGGCGTTTGAGTGTTTCCGGTTGTAGACTCTTTAGACCAAGTCGTGGAGGATTAAACTCAAAATGTTATCTAGGAAGAGCTTTGGTGAAGATGTCGCTAACGGTATTCAGTCCTCAAAAAATAAAGTTCCACCACACCGTTTTCTACTTGCTCCCTGATGAAATGATGTCGAATGTCGATGTGTTTTTCTCTTGAGTGTTGAACGTTGTTGCATGAGAGAGCAATAGCACTTTTATTATCACAGTACAGAGGGATTTTGTTGAATTCAAAGCCATAGTCAGATAATTGGGATCTCATCCATAGGATTTGAGCACAACAAGATGACATGGCTATGTATTCAGCCTCTGTAGAGGAAATAGAAGTACTCATTTTCTTCTTTGAATACCAGCTCACAAGCTTATCACCCAGAAACTGTGCACCTCGGGCGTTCCGACATGTATCTTGATATCCAGCATGATCAGCATCTGCATAGGCTGTTAGTGACATACCGGTGTCCTTCGGGTACCAAAGTCCCATATTGATGGTTCTTTGGTGATACCGAAAGACCCATTTAACCGCTTCAAGGTGCTTTTTGGTAGGCTTAGCCTAATATCTAGCACACATGCAAACAGCGAACAGAATGTCGGTCTCGGTACGTGAGGTACATCAGGGATTCGATCATACTACGATATTTCGTTTGGTCTACCGTGATCCCTGAGTGGTCCTCATCTAGTTTAGTACGCTCAATCATGGGAGTGTCAACATGGTCACTAGAATCAAATCCAAATTTCTTTAAAATATCATTTGCATATTTAGATTGATTTATAAAAATGCCTCTGGGACTTTGTGGAATTTGTAATCCCAAGAAAAATGACATTTGTCCCATCATTGACATTTGAAATTTGGAACCCATTTCATTTGAAAAATGATCACATTCATTAGGGTCAGTCGAGGCAAAAATAATATCATCAACGTATATTTGAACGTGAATTAAATGTTTGCCTGACTTTCTGGTGAACAACGTCGGATTCTTTGCTGAATCCAGTAGATAGAAGAAACTTTGATAGCGTATCATACCATGCCCTTGGAGCTTGCTTCAAACCGTAAAGAGCTTTCTTCAAGCGATAGACATGAGTAGGATGCTCTGGATCACAAAGCCTTCAGGTTGGCGAGTATCGACTTCTTTCAGATCACCGTTAAGAAAAGCCGTCTTTACATCCATCTGATAGACAAACATGTTCTTACTTGCAACATTAGCCAAAAAGATTCTGATTGCCTCGATGCGAGCAACAGGAGCAAATGATTCTTCAAAGTCAATACCCTCCTCTTGACGGTATCCTTTTGCAACCAATCGAGCCTTATTCTTTAAAACATCACCATGCTCATCAAGTTTCACTTTGAAGATCCACTTTAGAGCAATGATCATAGCACAATCTGGAGCAGGTACTAATTCCCATACATCTAGTCGATCAAACTCATGAATTTCTTCTTGCATGGCATTAAACCAGCTGTTTTCATTCATGGCAGTTTTAACATCTTTTGGTTCCACCTTAGAGAGCACGGAGTTGAAGAAGCACCATAAGGCATCGGTTGCAAGTTGTTTCCTTGTAAATACTGGACGAGAAGGGTTTCCAATGATGTTGTCCAACGGATGATCATGTGTCCACTTTCTAATGTGTTCATGTGATTGTTGTTGAGGAACTGACGTAGCAGAGTCGATGTCTCCTGATGAAGATGGTTCTGATGATGATTCAGGAGCAAATATGTTTTCAAATGGAGCATCTTCGGGAGTAGCAAAGGGATTAACTTCATCATGGGTGCAGAAACAATTCCATAATGTACATTCGATGATTGATGATTTGTTGATGAGACGAAGTGATCAAGCAGCGCTTATTGGCTTAATGATATTGAAACGAAGGGTTGACTTCATTGAGGGGATAGGAGCGCCTCTAATGATGGAATTGACATTTCATTAGCATTTGGCTCATAGTGTTCATCAAACATTGGATCAAACAATTTCTTTAAATCATCTTCGATGGAGGTACATAAGGAGTTCTTGGAGAGGGATTAGAGACGAGAGTAGAACCGATAGGACTACTTGATGAAAGTTGAGATGCGGGTCAGGCTGGTTTTTCGGAGCCATTGGACCGTCACTCATCAAGCGTAGCGTGAATTGTTTCCATTATACTTCAGGTTCTTTTGTTGTAGATTCGGTATCCTTTTCGGTTTGGTGCATATCCTACAAAAACTCAAATGTCCGCTTTAGCTTTAAGTTTGCCTAAATCTTGGCCCTCATTAGTTGGATAACACAATGCACCAAACACACGAAGGAATGAGAGATTAGGTTTTCTATCGTGGACAAGTTCATATGGAGTTTTTCCATGAGCGGTGTGAATTAGGGATCGATTTTGAGTGTAGCATGCAGTGGCAATGGCTTCACCGAGAGAAACATTGGAACTTTTGAGTAAATCAGCATTGTTCTTGCGGCTTCCACAAGAGTTCGATTTAGTCTTTCAACTACACCGTTCTGTTGAGGAGTTAGTGGAACACTCTTTGATGGTGATTCCAACACTTTCATAAAACTCACTAAGTTGTTTATTAACAAACTCGAGTTCCATTGTCGTTCGGATGATTACGACAGTTTTGTTAAGTCGAACTGCGGTATGTTTGATAAGTTTGATGATGATATCGGGAGTTTCATCCTTTGTCCTTAAGAACTTAACCCAGGTGAATCGAGAGTAATCATCAACCACAACTAAGACATATTTCATCCCAAATATATTCTGCACTCTCATTGGTCCACATAAATCCATGTGAATTGTATGAAGAACTTTTGCAACTGAGTTTGTAGGTTTGGGTTTGTGGGCATACTTCTTGCATTTTCCCAATTGGCATGCTGAACAAAGATGATCCTTTTCATACTTTAGTATAGGTAAACCTACAACTAAGTCCTTTCTGGAGAGATCATTGATGGTGCCGAAGTTCAAGTGATTGAGGCGACGATGCCATAACCATGACTTTGTTTTAGAAGCCTTTGACAACAAGCAAATTGGAGAAGACTTCATCATATCTTCGATAAGATGGTGTATAGATTAGAACCACGTGTTCCTCTTAAAAGTTCTTTACCATCAAGTTCTCTAACGAAACAAGTATGTTTTAGAAGGCCACTTCTAGATCGAGAATCACGAATTGACCGACAGAAAATAAGTTATGACCAAGACCTTCTACGTAATATACCCTAGAGATAACACTATCACCGACAACATAATCTCCATAACCCATAATTGCACGAAATGATCGTTCCGAATCTAACAATCCGATGAATTTACTCCGCGAGTTCATAAGCGCGACCGGTCTCGGTCATATGCTTGGAACGGCTGAGTCCAGTACCACGAGAACTATTTGAACGATCTGCAGTTGAACACATACAAGAATGGATAACTGGATAATTGGGATCCCCATGCAGGAATGGGTTCCATTTGGTTAGTAACAGTGATTGGAACACCCACATCAGAGGTAGAAACAATGGACTCATTAGAAATAGATGCAGTGCTAGTGTCCATATTTGACCTATTCAAAGTATGTTCGCTTCTTAAGGGAATAGTTCTACCAGTAGGCATCCATTTTCTAGTGGGCATTGATTTAGCAACTTTAGGGCAAAGCTCATTAATCTTATGGCCAGTAGGTATCCATTGATAATCTATATTACTAAATTTCCTTCCTGTGGGTTTCCACTGTTTTCTAACTTTCTTTCGCCTTTGCCTTTTATCCTTCTTAGCTTGAATTTTAACATTAACAGTTTTATCAGGGCATTTGACAGCATTAGACAAAACATTCACACCATATTCATGATTAGTAACATAAATCAAGCGGACATCATTACATGGTTTGCGAATAGTAGCGAATTTGAATTAATTACTGATGCGCTTATAGCTAATACTATAATCAACACGATTCGTTTTATTCAACTCAAACTTAATATTCCTAGATTGGTGATCTTGTACTCTCTTCCAATGCACATTCTTAGCTTGCGAGGTCCTATTTTGCTTGGTATTGCCTTGGGAGGCTTTGACCGCTTGTTAACTTTAAAGTCACTGATTACTCATGTAGAGGGAATTATGGGAACATTAGTTGGTTGATCTACTTTTTGCATTCTGAACTAGACGTGCAAGGATCCGAACTACTTGAAGGCACATTAGTGTTCACTTTCTAACATTTGAGCTTTTTGGGCACACTAGTTCACTTTCTTAGCACTAACATATCTGGTCGAACTACTGAAGGCACATATGTTTCTTGGCACTAGGCATAGAACAAGGCATCACAACTTGACCTTTCGCACATAAGGATTTAGGACATGTTGCAATTACACATTCTAGCAACTCTTGAGATCGTTTGGCCTGAATGCAAGCAAACCTAATTTCTCTATCCAGAGGCTTATTTATGAAATCCTCTTCACAATCTCACGGAGACATTCTAGACTATCCTTAAGGTGAGCAAAATAGTTATGAAACACAAGTTCATTATTCCTAAGATGAGGAGGATGTATTTAACATCCAGATATATTTGCGATCTGAGAATGACTTTGATGCAACATTCTCATTAAAACAAGTGGCGGTTTCCCATTTTTCCACGACTTCTCAGATTCTCAATTTCTTTTTGTAAAGACGTTATTTTTTCGTTGTTTTTTCACGAGTGACTTTCATTGAATCATATAACTCTTTATAGTGTCGTTTAACTTTTCATTTTCTTCTAGAAAACTCTTGTTTTCCTTTTGTAAAGCATTAACCAAGTTTTGAAGATGAAAAGTTTGAGAATCCTGAGAATCTAAAGGAGGAGGCATTTGGGAGCCAGTCACATTGTTCTTTTCACCCTTTAATTGAGAGATTTGGGCTTTCAACTTTCGGATCGTGTTACAATGAGCTCGAATATGTTCATCACGTTTGCTAATTTCAAAAACAGCATCAAATTCAAGAGCATCCAAGGATGTCTTGATATTTGAGGTTTTAACATTTTCTTTCAGATGTTGATATTTTAATTGCAAAGCAAGATGCTCAACTTCAATTTAGAAAACTGTTTCACCATATTATCATGATCATCCTGTTCAACTTTATCATGCAGTTTAGAGTTAGTTTTTCAAGCTCAATGACACGATCATGGGAGACTTTCAGAGCAACAGATAATTCATGAAATTGAGAAGCATTAATGGAACAATTCATGTAGCGATGTAAAACACATCTTGAGAAATACATTAAGAAATAAGATTCTCATTCAAGGTATGCAAGTTCTTCCTCTCAATCTCATTATATTTTAATTCTCTCTCATAGTCACTAACCTCAACTATCATTGCATCAAATTCCTTTTCCATTTCTTTAATATCGAATCCACCCCCTTTTTAAGACTCTCAAATTGATCTTTTAGTTGTTTAAAGAAAGGTATGACCTCAGTTAAATAGCATTCTTTAGTTTGCTCAAAACCCCTTTCCCTTCAGTTATCCCAGTGGGTGTGATCCTTTTCTTACAAGTTTTCTCAAAATCAACAAATAATTGAAAAATAACATATTGGCTGATTAAGGTCTTGCTTTTAGTGGCAATAGTTCTAGGAACTAAATGCATTGGTGTATTAGGAGGATACACATCGCTCTAAGGCATTTTCCTAAGAGGAGGGTTTGTTACAACAAGATTCTCTGCCTTTTGCTTATCTAAATCCTTTTTCTAGAACACTTGTTCGGGTGTTAACAAAGTTTGAGGCTTAAACTTGTTCAAGGAAATCCAATTTTCCTTTTTGTAATCATGGGGTTTGATTGTTATGTTATTCTCTTTACATTTAGGATCTTCTAGCTTCTTATTCATTTTCTCCCTAGATGCATCATCTAATTTTCTATCTTCCTCGGTGCACTCAATGCAACTAGGTTTCTGTCTAGGTTTAAGAATCTCATTACCATCATATATTACATTATGAGCAGCTCTAGCCTTTTAACAACCTCAGGATTAGGTTCCACAACAAGGGGAATGCTATGCTTATCGCTTAAAACTTTATGCTTAGTGATCAAGTGGCGAGTCTGAATGGTATTCCCTTATATGTACAACTTATTTTCAAGCTTGTTTTCAAAGTTTTTAGATTGGAAAAATCATTCAAAAGTTTTGATTCCTTAGCATTGAATTCTTGCTTAAGCATTTTAACATTTTCTTGAAGTTCTTGTTTTTGCTTAGCAGTTTTAGAAAGCTTTTCTTGTAAGGAGTTTAACTCTTGTTTTAATACTTCTTCTCTAAAATTACTTTTCTAATAATTGTACGCATTTGGTCATCCATTTCCTGCTCATGGGTGGTCAACTCAAACTTAGCACGTTGTTCATAAATGGCAACTTGTTCTTTATAAGCATTCAGTTCAGAGATAACAGAATCATCAGGGGCACATGCAGTGTATTCATTCAAAAACATAGTCATTATTTACTGCGGAAGATGCATTACTTGGTACAACCTCACATTCACTTTGCATCACATATTGATCATATGGGACAATATTGCTATTACCCACATCATCAATATTTGATTCATAAGTTTCAAGAGATTGTACTTTATTATGCATCTTTTGCTCATCAACTTCATCATATAGTTTTAATACCTCGAGATGATTCATTCTTTGGATGGACCAGCTTGTGGTGATGATGAGACCTTAGGAGAGACCATTGGAGAAATGCTAGCCATGAAAATTGTTTGTGTAGTAGGTTCATCATCGACGTCAGAATCGTATGCATCATAGTCGTGACTTGAAAGGCATTCGATGATTGTGACCTATTTCTGAATTGGTCGCTCATCCACATCGCATCATATGTCTTGGCATTGCCCTCAGCAAGAAACAACAACTCCTCTTCACCAAAGCTGCACCATTATCCTGAGCTTGCACGAGCAACATCTTGTCTCTGAAGTATTCCGCATTCGTGGACGGAGATGTGCAGTTCCTAGCAATGTGCCCCTCACACCACGTTGTAGCATTTGACAGGCTTTGCTTGTCCTTGATTTGGATTCCTTCCACGATTCTGATTTGCTACATATCCTCTACCAACTCCACCTCTTTCCTGTTCATACTTCCTTTCTTGAACTGGTTGCACCACAACCTTCCATCTCGGCAGTAGCTTGATTATGTGGATTGGATCTTTCGAGGTTATTGTTGGTATGTAGGAGAGAGTTCATGTTTTGACTAACCATGAGAGACAGTTGATTGATGAAGTTTTCCATGAGTGTGTTTGAGTCGGGAGTCTTATATCTTTGGATCAGGGATGAGCTTGTAATTACCATTACCCATGGGTATGACTTGAGATGCTTTTGTGGTAATACAAACATTGGTGTAGAAAGCTGTAGAATCATTTGAGGAACTTGTTTCTCCCTGGTTGGTTTTGAAATGTTCTAGAATCCTTTTCTCAAACATAGCATGTCTCTCTATCTGGAGAAGGAAGGCATACAGTTGCTCATAGTTGGTGTTCTTCAATCCTTTGGTTAGCTTCACAGAGGTGACAAACTTGTGCCATTCGGGATTCATGTTGTTCACAAACTTTGAGTTCAGCTGAATGTTTGGCATGGTCATTTTGATGTTCCTCATGTCATTCACAAGCTTGTGGAATCTCACGTAGTATTCATAGATGCTCTCATCTGGTTTTATCTTGAAGTGCTCAAACTCATCATACAGTTGTGATTCTCTGTCTTCCTTGGTTAATTGAACCTAAGAGAAGCATCTTGACATTATCCCAAACGCCTTGGCCGGTGTTGTGATTGATCGGCTTGTAGATGTCTTTTGGAAGACCGTAGTATGATGTTTGAGGCCACGATATCGACATCGAATCTCCTTTTCTCCTTATCACTGAGCTCATCATACGTCTTTGGTCTGTCCAATCCAAATATCATGGTTCCATCTGGTATCAATTATGTCTCTTGTAGTCTCAATCGATCACGGTCCTTCATCAATGGATTTGAGAATGTTGACCCCATTTTCCTTTCAAGGCAGTACAATCGATTCGTTGAGCCCAAGAGTCGTAGTCGGTTCTGTCAAGCATGGGTGGGCGAGTATCGAACCGGTTGCTTGAACATCCTCAGCAATAGTGGAGATGATTGTAGATACGTTGGTAGACATGTTAACAGATTACACGGGATTTTATAACTCTATGATTAAACCGGAAATAGATTCTTTCACGGGATTTTACTAAATCAAGAGAAAACCGTATACAAACAAGTCAACCAAGTTAAGCTAAGAGTTATTGTACCAAGTTAAGCTAGATACAAGTCGCTAGAACACCAAGTCGCTACACAGTCAAGTCGCTAAAGAGCAACTTGCTAAGGTCCAAGTCTCTAACACCAAGTCGCTAAGAATTATGTGACAAGTCGCTAATCACCAAGTCGCTAGACACAGTTAAGTTACTAAAGAACAACTCGCTAAGATCCAAGTCGCTAGTATCAAGTCGCTAACAATTTGCACTAAAACTCGCTAACAATTCCTGAAGCAAGTCGCTAACCTCACCAAGTCGCTAGCCGTAGTGGAGAATCCACTAACATGTACTATTTTTCGGCTTGTCTCAATAGACAAGTCGCTAGGCTCAAGTCGCTAACAACTAACACGTAACTTCGCTAACAAAATTTGAAGCAAGTCGCTACGATGAAAATCACAATGAGAACCAAGTGGCTAGCAAGAAAAACTTCAAAAACACACTTTTCAATCCAAAACAAGCTCAGCCACAGTGATTCAAGCTTACCAAATCAAAACCCAAGCACTTACAGTGATTCTAAACATAAAAGTACTCCCAAAATTCAAACTTTAACACTAGAAATGATCCAAATGATGCAAAAACCACTAAACTTTTTCAAACTCAAAAACCACCTAAAACCACTAGAAATCCAAGGATATGTAAGAGAGATGATCAAACCATGGCTCTTGATACCAATTGTAACATATTGGATTTCACAAACACATAAACCAATGATCAAAGTATAAAGAGGTTTAGAGAGTGAAAGAGTAAGAGGTTTGGGAACTTAGTGAGAGAAAATAAAAGTATTATTATGAGCTCCAACTCTCTACCTTGGGAGGTAGAGAGTATTTATAGTTCTTACATGAATCGCCACCTATGGTCTGTGGATCAGGCATACAGTGGGTAATGACCCGTCCGTCCTCCACGGTGTTACTTAACTAAATACTACTAAACATTAAATAATCTACGACTACGAGCTTTCTAACGATTACATATACTTGAGGTGACCGACTCTTTAATGACACGGATTTTAATTCTAAATCCTAACATGGTCAGAATGGCAAGTGTTAGAAGCATACAAGATGGTGCGTCTATCATGATAATAAGCATAACCTATTGGTAATCAAGGTTATGGTGGAAGGCAAGAGACCACACCCACCTAAAAATAGGTGAAGGGGTAGTAGCACCCAGCAAATTCTCTTGACCCCGGATCATCAACCAATTGCCAAACATCCCTAATGAAACCCGAACAATCTTCAATCAAAGAAAGAAGTAAAAGTTGAAAAAGGACGGGTTGAAGAAGTGAAGGAGGAGAAAGGTAAGGTTTGAAATCAAACTTTTGAAAAATTTCACAATGGTTTGTAAACAATTTTAAATTATGCTTGTAGTTTGTAGGTATGATGAACTCGAAACAGTTTTACTTTGATCAATCTATTTTTTGAGAAATTTGGCTCGTATATGTAGCACGATCATAAATTGCACCTGAAACCTACAAAACAAATAAAAACACATCACAAAACAATAAAACCTCCACAATCAAACTAAGATATAAGCCAACTAAGTTTTTCATAGGAAAATCTCACTCATCCATGGCTTACCTATACATTTTGAAATTTTTGATTTTTCAAAGTCACAAAATTCCTAACACTAACATTATCTATCACTCTTGATAACTTAGATGATTCATGATTAGCAAATGTGTTTATCTTTTAATCAAATGTTTTTTTTTCTTCTTATTTTTAGATATGATGATTCATGATTATGTGTTTATGAATCATTGTCAAACATATAGTTGGATAGCCATAGGGTTTTTTGGCCAATGACCATCTAGAGCACCATTTTGTTAGGTTAAGTTCGTGAATATCCAACAGAAAGACTTCAAAATATTAAATCCATTAATAACTAACCTTACAAAGCATAATGTTTCACCTAGTTTTGAGATAAATCCGCGGGATGTGTGTCTAGCTCCAAACAAGTCACTTTTGTGTCTCCACCACCCTCGTGATTATTAATTATCCTCTAGGTAAAACCCTGGAATGGCCAAAATTTAATTTCCTAATTCAAATTACCCTTTAGAAAACAAACAACCTTAGGATTAAGTTACAATCTCATATAATCTCAAAATTAGAACTAAAGATTCTCAAACCATATCACTATGACTAAGGCTCCTAGTGCTAACTCATCCACTCAAGAACCACCCAAAAACTTTGAACATAATGAAGTTTCCTCAACGATCATCTTAGGTTAAGTCCACAAAGCGATTTCTCCCAGAAAACCAATCAAACTAATTCCCAAGAAGTAGTTTGTTTTGAATAATACCCTCCACAACTCAACCTATTTCATTAGTGCCTAAGCCATCACAATCACTTGAAGATCCATTCACTTGACCTCCATAAAAACTCAAAACCATGACAAAGTGCGATCATTTAAACATGTTGAAAGATTGAAACAATGTAGAATGATACATGAACTCACAAAAACAGCTGGTCCATCATTTATCGGCTTTTAGATGAATTTGTGGATGTAACTCATATCGCATTAGGCACTTGTTCTAGTTCATTCTCTTAGTTTTAGAGATTTGGTTGTGTATCTACACTTGTTTTATTGAATGAATATCCAAGCTTTTTAGTGCATTGTGCTTGTTATTTCAATTTTGCATTGATAACATTTCATTCTTTGAAAAATGTCATGGAATGTTGATGCCAAGTGGGACTTTAATATGATTATGTGGCATGAATGATGACATGGAAATATGACGTGGCATTATGGGATGCAAGTGGCATTATGACGTGGCATGCCTCCTCTTATATATAATGTATAGATATATATATATATATATGTTAATACAAATAAGCCGTAAAAACGTTTATTTATATTTTACGATCTTCTAATGTTTTGTCGATAACAAACGTAAAATTATTTTAACGAAATGAATAAAATACATAAATAGTTTGATTCAATAGTTTTCTAACACACTAACGTTTTCACATAAAACACTAAAACAAGTGATTTTATGATTTAGATACATATGTACAACAACTAGTGTTCACATATTGGGCTAACATATACTTAACTAAGTATATACTAAAATGGGTAAAAACAAGTGTATACCAAAATAGGTAAAAACAAGTATATACTAAAATGGGTAAAAACATGTATATACAAAATGGTTAAAAACTAGCAAATGGTATTGACCCATAACCCATGGTTTTATACAAACCACTTAACCAAGTTCAATGTATTCTAAAGATACATTGTATCTAGAAAGAAACCCATGGATCAACCCATAATCCATGACCCATAACCAAAAATACCCATGGGCAAAGAGGAGCGTTCCACGGATTACTAGCTTTGTGCTAGACGGATCCCTTGTGGGAGGGATCCGGGGATCGAGGAACGATAAAAATTTCCTCTATAAATAAAGAGCCATTTCTTCCTTTCTACTTACCACTTTCACACATACTTTCTCCAAGTATTATATCTCTCTAACCTCAGATCCAAGAGATCTATGTAGTTTGTCTTTTGTTTTTGTGTGATCTTCTAGGTTCCTATTAAAGGCGAGATCACCACTTCTTGAAGTCGAGCAAGCTCAAGTCCATGAGTTGCCATGCTTCGTCATCATCAAGACAACTG
>OU343225.1:172568599-172808400 GCA_910596185.1 Chrysanthemum makinoi
TGAACAATCTATGTAATGTAACATGCTGCCTTCATTGTGACCACTACTGACCAATAAATGAATAGCAATCCTTTATTTTTCTTGAAACGGCTCAAGCACCAGAATTTGCACATGCTCGTTTGTATTCCAATGACAATTGCTAAAATTCATAGGAATTTCCTAACAGCAAATTTGTTTAAGCTTTGTGTATAGTTAAATCTATAAAAAGGTGTAAATTGACAGGAACACCCTGATTTTTGGTGTTTTTTATACCAATCATTATTCACCCTAAAAGAAATAGCACGGTGTGTCGACTGGGCGTAAGCGGGGAAGTGAGAAAAGGAAATCAACTCAAACCCATGACCTTTTATTCACAAATCTCTTCAGTAATCCCATGAATTTTTCGGATATAGGTACCAACTGAGCCAAAACATCAATTTATCAATTCATATTCATACTTATTTAACTATATATATGAATATTTGAGTTTTGGGTACAAAGAGCCCTTAGTGTAGCGGTATATAGTAGTTTATCAACCAAGTAGTTCTAGGTTAAAGTCTCGATTAAGAAACGTGTGAGATAGTGGGTGATTTAAGTGTGTCGGTAATTCAAAAGACGAAACAAATAACAAATTTCAACAAACGAAACGGAAACTGTATTCAATTTATCAAAACCAAATACGAAACAAATTTCAACAAACAAAAACGGATGCTTTATTCAAATTATCAAAACCAAATACGAAACTAAATTCAAAGGTACTAATACGAAATCCTAATTCAAATGTACGGAATTTTAATTTCAAATGTACAAATAATTCTAAAGCTATCAATTCCTATTTATAGGTTAAACTAACCGTATACAGAGTATAATAGTTTTCAAATTCTAACCAAATTTGTACGACAAATCAAACAAATTACCAAATTTACCAAATAACTCTTAAAGTTTAAGAAATTTTTCTAACAATCTTCACCGTGACTTTAACTCCAGTAACACCTTCACGAAACTTGAAACCAAATGAATAATTTTGTCTTCAAATTCAATTTTCCAAAGGCTAGAGATACTAGCCAAATTCAAAACAAACGACCAATACCCAAAAAACGATCCAAAAGAAATTCGATCCAAAACAACGTCGACGACTTCAAAACGAACAATCAAACATTAATTGAAAAATTCAAAACTATCAACCGAAGAAACAAATCGGCTAAAACGCTATTAAAAAAAACAATCAAATTCAGGCAACGTAATTCGAAAGCTCGACAAAAGAAGATCCAAATCTCTAAACTAACAAATTTCCAATGATCAAATAAAATCCAAACGACCTAATAGTATCCAAGTCTTCACACTCCAAATATCAAATGCAAAATCTAAATGACCCACTTATTTGAAAGTACTAGACGAATACCCGCGTAAAGCGACGATGTATAGCGGCCTCTGTTGTAAAAATTGGCCCAGCGTGATTAATCCCCGCATAATCGCTGATCGCTCACTAAGCGCCTTGATTTATCATAATCGGCCTATTTAATCGGTTTGGTCAAGATCGCTTAAAAATCGGTCAACAAACCAATTAAATGTATGTCATTTATCTCCATTTCTGGATGTGTAATCAACAGTCTAAGTCCCTGTTATTTTGCTCTGTGTCGTTGTAATTACGACTATTGGGAGCCATATATTGAGTGTGACTAAGAGAAATATAATGGCTAGCGGGTATTGTTCAGTTTTAACCCATTAACCGACCAACATTTTTTAGACATACACTTTGTTTATGATTACGTGAACGTAAAAGCAATGCCAAACACTCCTAAAGGAACTGTTTTATAATCTTAACTACATTATAATATATTTAGGCCATTCCTAAAAAGGAATTCTTTAAAAAAATAAGCCTACACACTTACTATAAAATGAAGGCTTAAAATTCAACGCATCCCATTATTAGAATTCAAATGCAGACGTTTCAATTAACTTAAATACAATTATCAAATTATTTATATCTTTAAAAATGTGTAACCGCTAAAAATCATTATTATCAATAATGTTTATTAAAAACATATAACCGCATACACTATATAAATACACACAAACCATTTTATATCTCTCACACATCTAAAATATCAGCAATAAGGCCGAGTGTAGTAATATTTAGTCACAGAATACCCGTCGCCTCATTACGCGGGTACACTGCTAGTGAAAACATCATACATGTTTAATTAGATATTTGTTTTGCAGGTTAGTGGTGTTCCTGGGCCATATGACTTGGATTCAAGGCGACATCTCAAGTTTCAGTCAGAGAAATATACCGAATGCTATTGACAATAATTTAGTTTATAATCTTCAGTTCTTTTTCTTTTACTCATATATGTATGTGAAGTATTGACAGGAGGTTTTTGTATATTGGAGATTCAATGGTATATCATTTTTAAGTTGATCTATTAGTAGCTAATAAGTTTTGTAGTATTAAATATCATTGTGTAGCCAAACATCGTAACACTATTAAAATCAGAAGAATATAAAACCTTAACAGAACCACTAGACTAAGGGTGTGTTTGTTTTATTAAGATGTTTTGGGTCTGAATCTGACTACCACATCTTACTAGTAAGAGCTGGTTAGAAAATCTAAATCTGAACGAAATAATGCTGTTTGTTTTTGTATAATTGTATGAATGATTTTAAGTTCTCGTTTTTGCAATTTGTTTATTAAACCAATGCAATGCGATAATAAGTAACTTATGTAAATATGAAATAATACTTTTTATCATAAATATAATATAGTTAATAAACAATCAAATATATTATATAGAGTTTACAAAACGAGTAAGAGTCAGTAAGACAAGTCACTCACCTCTTACAGAGTACGATGTTATATGTCTAACTGGGTCTTACTTAAAAAAAAAAAACAAGCAAACGTCTGGCCTCCTCTACTTGGTAGAGTAAGAGGGCTAGTAAGACCTTTTTTTAAAAAACAAACACACCTTAAAATTCTCCCGAAAGATATGAAAATATACAAAATGGCAAATATACAATGTCGCGCCTATAGGTGCACAAAAACCGGTTTCTACCGGTTTTCGGTTTTCCAAACGGTTTTAAAAACGGTTTTGCGAAAATCGGTTCGGTTTCGGTTTTTCGGAATCGGTTTTTCGGTTTTAAATGTTGGAATCGGTTTTTTGGTTTCAAATGTTCGAATCGGTTTTTATCGGTTTTTACCGGTTCGGTTTTTCGGTTTTAAATGTTCGGATCCGTTTTTTATCGGTATTTTACCGGTTCGGTTTTTTCGGAATTTAAAACATTTAATACATTTCGAATACAATCATAACTTTTATTTAAACAATACAATCATACAACTAAAACTATAAAATACTAATACATTTTGAATACAATCATAACTTTTATTTAAACAATACAATTATAGAACTAAAAATAAATAAATACTAATACATTTCGAGCTTCGGCATGGCCATCACCCAAAAACATATTAGTATACTCAAGTATATCGAGCTTCGGCATTGCCATCACCCGTGTATACTCAAAAAATTAAATCATCCAAAAATTCTTCTACATCTAACTCTTCAACATCAAATGGTTCAAATTCACCTTCATCTAATTCGGTAGCCGGAGGTGATATCCCCATGTCCTCTTCTTCTTGTGCTATAGTTTCTTCAACTTCTTCAATCGAACCTTCCAACGATGTTTGATGTTGTACCCTATCTACTCCGTCCATATAATCTTTCAAACATACACATACTTCCACGGATTCGGGGCTAAGTTTTGTCCTTCTATCCGATATAATTCGACCACTATGAGAAAAGGCCGATTCGGAAGCTACCGTCAAAGCTTGGACCGCTAATAAGTCACGAGCCATAGCGGCTAAAATTGGAAATTGGATTTCCCTTTCTTTCCACCAAGCCAAAATGTCAAAGTTTGCAAACTCATCGGGACTTAAAGTTGTTAAAACGTTTGTAGCCATATATTGTCCCAACTCGCTTGTATGGGGCGATGATCGTTGACGCTTTGTAGCGTCTTCACGTAAAGTATTATAAAGGTTTATGTTAATGTCCCTTGTCATTCGGGACGAACCGGCCCGCATTGGGTCGATAATGGGTTTGGTTGTTGACCATATTTTGTTGCATAAATTTCAAACAATTTTTTAAAATAATCATTAAATTTAAAAGCTTGAGATTCTATATAGTTGGGATCTTCACCCGTCCAACCCAAAGATAATTCTAAATTTTCCATTATTCTTCTTATTAAAATTCTCGCCTCCAACATTTAAACATGGATTAAGTGCTTGTGAACAAGTATAAACCAAAGGTAAACTAGCAAAATATTTTATAAATCTCTTTTTTATAACTTTAACCATTTTTCTAAACATTTGAGTAGGTGAGTCTTTTAATTCGTCTAATTTTTCCGTCATAGCATAAACTTGATTTAAAACTAATGGGCTAGTTGGGTAATAAACACCTGATACTATAGTTGTTGCCTCTTTAAAACTTGTAAAAATAGTTAAATCATTTAGTCGATCCCAATCTTGCTCATCTATCGAAGTAGAACGGTTTTTATCAACAAGTAATTCATTAAAAGCATCTAAAGTAGAACGTTGTCGTAATATATTTTCAAACATAACGCAAGTAGAATTCCACCTAGTAGGTGTATCTAATTTCGGTCCTAGCCATGGTTCACCACATTGTTTTACAACGTTTATAGTTAATTTGTCGATTCATTACACGATATATATTTGTTAAGATACCCCTAAATACCAAACGTAATCTCTCACATATTTTTAATGCCGCTTGAACGGATAAATTTATAACATGAGCAACACAACGGGAATGAAAAAAGCACCATCTAAAATGGGTTTTATACGTAATTTTAACAAATCCATAGCTCTAGTATTATTAGATGCATTATCTAGTGAAATCGTAAAAACTTTATCATCTAAATTATATTCAATTAAAGTGTCATGTAAAATTTTTCTTAAATTAGATCCCGTATGTGGATAACCAAATAGTTTAAAAGCAATTGTCCGTTTCATTAATAACCAAGATTCGGAATTAAACCAATGAGCGTAACTTGCGAGATAAAATTGCCGAACCATGTAAGGTCGGTCCAAACATCCGTAGTTATAGAAACACCATATTTATAATCACGAAAACCATTAATAATATCATTTTAGCCGTTTCCCATAATTTAAAAGCATCACTTCTAAGTTTAGTACGACTTACTTGTTTATACCGCCCGTGTAGCCTCTTTTTGATGATGGCCGTAAGCTTGGCGTTGTCGAAGAGGTTGAATGGATAATTATGTTGAATGACCCACCCTTAAAAATCTCTTTGAAGCGCATCATTATCATATACACAAATTTGACCATCCTCACCAATAGTACCGTCGGCATTTTGAGGTACCGCGGAACATTTGGTTATATGACCCTTTAGTGTAGTGTTAGCCCGGAAGCATAAAAGTTCAAACATTTTGCAAGCGCCTTTTCCGTCCCATCCTTCATAACACACAAATCCATATGATTAAAAACCTCCGGATTTCGTGCGGTTGGTTTAACATGAAGAACATCATCTTGTGTGTAATGTTTTCGTGGCCAGGAAGACCCAAGGAGGGAGGATTAGTGGAAGCTTGTTGTGATTGTGTGTTTTCCATTATAAAGAAATTAGAGATAATAGAGATTAAAGAGAGATTTGATGTGTTTTAAGCCTCAACCCAAAACACATATTTATACTACAAGTTCTAGCTTCAAAGTACTCAAAAATCAAAAATACAAGAAAAAAGCGGTCAAAAAAATATCACAAGGCTCGCGTACTTTCTGTACCATTTTGAGCGATCGGTTTTAAAACCGTGAAAACCGGTCAAAACGGTTAAACCGTTTTAAAACGGTTTTGACCGTTTTTGACGGTTTTGTAGGTTTTCAAATCCAACGGATACTTTGACTTTACGTTGACGGTTTTAAAACGTTTAACCGGTTTAAACGGTTTTAGCCGTATTATTCAAATCTAACGGCTAGTTTGACTTTCGTTGACGGTTTTAAAACGGTTTAACCGGTTTAAACGGTTTTTAGCGGTTTTCGACAAAAAAAAGGTTTTAACGGTTTTTCAAACCGGTTTTACCCAGTTTAGAGCAGGTAAAACGGTCATTTGGAAAAACTTAAAACGGTCAACCGTTCGGTTGTCTAAACGGTTTTAGGTTTTTAAAAAGGTTTTGTTGAAAACCGGTTCCGGTTTTGTCGTCCGGTTTTTTTGAAAACCGGTTTTTAGTTGCACCTCTAGTCGCGCCGCAACGCAGCGGACCAACACCCAACTCATTTACTAAATAGTCAAAAACCAATGGGCCCGAAACTAACAAATAGCCCAAGTATCAAACTGTGGACAAACAAATCCTGAATTCAATAAATCGAACAAAACAAATCACAATCTAAAAAGCCAGCGGTTCTCAATTCAAAACGAAATGATTTTTTTTTCCGTCTTCTTCATAACTAAATGAACCTATCTCTGATACTACTTGTTATTAATTCGAAATATGAAACATATAACAAATTTAACAAACGAAACGGAAGCTTTATTCAAACAACCCAAAATCAATTACCAAACCAAATACAAAGGTACCAATACATAGTCTTGGTATGATAAAAAGTTGCATGTAGATTGCCGAAAAAATAAAGCTGATGTTACAGCCAAAATAAAAATCGCCTATTGTCACTACTATGCATAGTCTTAAAATTGATACATGAACCTTCGACCACCACTATTTCTAAAGCGAGTCAAGTCCATCACTTTTGAGCACAACAAAAGTATTGATATAGGATCATATGATCTGATGCATCAATACATGGGTCATCTTCATATCAACATATGGAACTAGCATAACCACACTAATTTCTACATAGTCTGTACCCCAGAATTGAGATGTCACAAAGATATTGGTTAACAAATGGGAGGTGATACTCACACCACTTTTTTTGATGCATGCACCACATTTTGCGCATTACAGTATTACACGGTACAAACTGTAATGCACAGAATGTGGTGCATCCATAAAAAAAAGTGGTGTGAGTATCAATTCCCTTAACAAATGAGTGGTTCACATATCTCTACTTGAGCTGCATTTTTTGCCATGAAATTTGGAATTTGATTGGATGATTTTAATAAAACTAAAAAATGTCAGTTTCGGCATGAATTGAAATGTAATTCTAAGTTTGATTATGTTCTGCTTAATTCATATTATAAACGCAACTCATTTGTTAATTCGGAAAATATTTATTAGGGCTAATCAGTTAGATGAGTTTTTGTCCTCATGATTTAAACTGCATAATTGTTGTGATGCTAGAACATTATGAATTTTTAAACTGGATCGATTTTTGTCCAATTTTTTCCATCATAATCAGTGAAAACAAAGATGGTTACATTTACCAGATTATCAAATATGAGGAAAACCAACTGACTTAGTCACTTGGCCACCTAGTTCCTCCTTGAGCTTGGGAAGTGGTTTTACCCGGGTTCTAGTCTCGCAAATGACAAAAAAAATCCTGATTTTCCTCTTAGTGTGAAGCCGTGAATTCAAGGGCTTCCCTTCGTGGGTCTCTCCTAGTGGTTTGGGTCCCGGGACCTGGCCATTTGGATGGTTTAACTCGAAGGTCTAATTTCAATTGTGGTGCGGTTCTTTAAAAATAATAATAAAAAAAAATTGAAAAAATATATGAGGAACATTGTTCTCATTAAGACGTACTTTAGTTAATCGTTACACTCGCAACCACTTATTAATTCTCAATTTCTCATCACTAGCATGAGTTGTTTGTTTCTTCCACTGTGGAATGAAACTAACCTTATATAGTAACCAATTTCAAAATCAGCTTTGATGGCCACAAGCCCATAATCTCAGCAAATCATTTTCATTTTTGCCACACAATTTTATTTTGGTTTAATGAGATGATCTTGGGACCTCTGTTTTTTTTCATTCTATTGCATTAATTCTTCTTCTTTCCTTGTGCTTCTCTCAAGGGGAAATATATTCTTTAGCACCTCTTCCATTGGAAGCAAGGTCCTAAATTCTTGTAGCTCCTTGATCCTATTTATTCTTTGATATATCTACGTTGTTGTTTCTAAACAATCTTTTGGTTTCTTATAAATTTGAAAAGGGGAAATTTAAGTTCTTAATATGGAAAACAAGAAAGGGAACATTTTGATGCAACGATATGAGCTAGGAAAGTTGCTCGGTCAGGGTACATTTGCAAAGGTCTACCATGCCCGAAACCTAAAAACAGGTAAAAGTGTTGCTGTGAAGATGATTGACAAAGCGAAGGTGATGCAGAATGGTTTGATTGACCAAATCAAACGGGAAATATCCGTGATGAAGCTGGTTAGGCATCCAAATGTGGTTCAACTTTATGAGGTTATGGCTAGTAAAACTAAGATTTATTTTGCCATGGAATTTGTTAAAGGTGGCGAACTTTTTAATAAGGTTGCAAAAGGAAGGTTGAAAGAGGACGCTGCTAGAAAATATTTTCAGCAATTAGTTGCAGCCGTTGATTTTTGCCATAGTCGTGGTGTCTACCATCGCGATCTAAAGCCAGAAAACCTCCTCCTAGATGAATTTGGAAACCTTAAAGTTACAGATTTCGGACTAAGTGCTTTGGTTGAGACTAAAAGGCATGATGGTCTTTTGCACACAACATGTGGAACACCAGCTTATGTTTCGCCTGAGGTAATAAACAAGAAAGGTTATGATGGCGAAAAGGCGGATATTTGGTCGTGTGGGGTGATCTTGTTTGTTTTGCTTGCGGGCTATCTTCCCTTTAGTGATGCTAATTTGATGGGAATGTACCGAAAAATCAGTAAAGGGGAATTCAGATGCCCACACTGGTTTCCACCCGAGGTACGGAAATTGCTTTCAAAAATTCTTCATCCCAATCCAAACACAAGGATATCACTAGTTAAAATAATGGAAAATTCTTGGTTTAGAAAAGGATTCAAAAATATTGAGACCCATTATCAGCCACGAAGTCTTGTCGATGTTGACAATGTGTTCAAATTTACAGAAAGCCCAAGGGGGAGTACTAATGATCTTAAAGGACTTGAAGAGAAAACACTTAAAAAAAGTTCCTCCATGAGTACTTTGAAGCCGACTAGCATGAACGCATTTGACATCATATCACTTTCTCAAGGGTTCAATCTTTCTGGTTTATTCGAGAACGAAGTTCCAAATAAGAAACCCGAGTCCCGTTTCTCGACCAAAAAATCAGCTTCAGACATTATGTCAAAACTTGAAGAAGTGGCTTCCACGGAGCAGTTTCAGATAATGCACATGCCAGACGGGACGGTAAGGATGCAAGGCTGCAAAGAAGGGAGAAAGGGGCAGCTAGCCATAGATACAGAGATATTTGAGGTAACTCCATCCTTTCATATGGTAGAGATGAAGAAGTTGGCTGGCGACACCATCGAGTACGAAGCATTTTGTGATCAAGGATTGAAGCCTTCTTTAAAAGACATAGTTTGGACATGGCATGGTGATCAACAAGCCACAACAAGTGCCACAGACCATTCATGATAAAAATAAGTTTCACCTTTAGCTTTTTTCCAAAAAAGCACATCCACTTGAGTTTATACGTGTGGTAAATGTGGAATTCTGATTGAAAAAGATGCAATCGTAAAAACTTTGTGATTTTGTTTGATAGATATATTTTTGTTTTTCAGTACTAATATACATTGCGACTTATATGTTTTTATTGTTGTGATCGGATCACAATAGCCAACTTTAGCGTAATTTGGTTAGTTCAGCCAATTGAACTTTAGCGTAATTTGGTTATCGTTTTCGTTGCAAGATCGTGATCGTAAGATCGGATCGGGATCTTAAGATCCTACCATTTCTTAATAGTTTATGTAATTTTATACAAATCTACAAATTCTAATACATTATAACTATAAAATACTATTGAACATGTTTCAACCATAGTTTGTAATTCGAGAAAAGTAAGAATGTTGTCGTAGATCGTATGGTAGATCGGGATTTCTTAATAACTATGTAGGATCGGATCGTTTTTCTTCCAGATGTAAAAACTCGGGAAAAACTGATCAAACCTGCAAACCTCCAAGACCTCTTGAAGATACACTAATAGCTTTTTCTCATCAAGTTACCTCTTGCACATGATGATAACCCTGTTGTTGGTAGTTCACAAGGCTCATAGAAAAGAAAAAAAAAATCAATTCTATTTATATATGGCATGTCTGGTCATCTAAATGCATGCCTTAGTCAATAAAAAGGAGATGTTGTGGAGGGTTTTTTTCGAGACACTTAGAGCACACTGATGACGTATAGTCTACATCCGGGTCATAAACCCCGACCAATGAACGATACTAACAATTAGGCCTAGTACGCATGGGCTACCCGGTAACGGTTTGGGCTCACGAAGGCCCAAACCCAAAAGTTATTTATGGAATAAGATATCGGATATCTCCTATCTTTGGAGATAATCGTTTATCAACCGACTTGGGCAGGATACGCCGAAGGTTGGGGAACATGAAACCAACAAGGATCTCGTGTGTATATAAAGGGAACCCCATCCCTCATTAAAGGTACTGTCTAAAACACTAACTCTCCTATTAACCCTAAAATCGATTACTTACTCTCACGCCGGAGGATAATCGTGGGAGACAATCCCACGATAAGCCTAACGGTGTTTTCTGTTTTCTTAGTGCGCAGGTCTCAAGCATTAAGAACCAATTGATACGGAATCAGAACCCAAATAAGGAACGTCCAACTTTTGTATCAACAAGTGGCGCCATCCGTGGGACCCAACACTAAGAACTAGAATGACGAAGCAAGGAAACCAAAATCAGCGATCGCATGGTGACTTACAAGGGAAGAAACAACAAAGCGGATCAGCCCTCAAACAAGCCTCTGGAACAACCAGCGCGGCTAAAAACCAAGGGTCAGTCAGATCGATCTTCCCGACAGTGGAATAGCGCACAGGAACAACCCATGCTGCCACAACAACAACTAACGTAGAAGATCCACTACGTAATCTTTATACCACTCCCCTACTAGAAAAGGATCTTACAAAAACGCCAGGCGCACCTCTCTGAAACAGAGTCCGGATATGGAAGCAGATATTCTTGCGCTAGAAGGAGTCGCACCTGAATTAGCACCAAGCGACTTCGTGTCCCAAAACTACGAAACCTTGGCGGCACTCATACAAGAAGAAGCAAAAAAGAGGTCGAGCCAGAGTCTGAAAGCCCGACTAAACTTCGACCTGAGACTTCCCCATCGCGCCATCGAGAGGGATAAGCGGAAAGAATAGCCGCCGACCCCCAGTGTTTACCAGAGTTGGGAGGAGAGTGGAGAACGATGAAGTAGATGAACTGCAGTATCTGGAAGGACATGAAGAGGATGGGCGGCGTATCAGTGTCCACGATAGGCTTGGAAGCCGCAGGGTTCAGGACAGACTTGGACGACGGCGCTCCCCAAGTGGGAGCCCTTCAAGTTCAGATTCGGAGGACAGTCGCATAGCGCCGAAAGAGAAGAAGTTCATCATCTGGAGACTCCTCAGACGGTAGGCGCAAGCGCCGACAAAGGGAAAACACGTCCTCTGGTAATTACTCAGACAACGAGGACAACGAAACTGGACACTGGAAGTCCAGGGGAAGATATCGCGACCATGAGGAGGAAGATATGTCTCTTCCCTGGCGCCGCCAAAAGGTGGATGCGTTCACTCGGCGCATTAGTGACTTCTCAGAAAACAAGAGAAGGCGCATGCCCGCTAATGTGAAAACCTATGACGGAACAGGTGATCCAGACGATCACCTAAAAATTTTCGAATCAGTGGCTACCATCGAAAATTGGCCACAGCCTGTGTGATGCCATATGTTTAATTCCACATTAGTGGGTAACGCGCGCAACTGGTTCAGTAAGCTTCCACGCAGAAGCATTGATGGTTTTGAAGAATTGCGAAAGGCGTTTGGCCTAAACTTCACTCAGAGGAAAAAATGCGCCAAAAACCCTGTCAAACTCGCTAGGGTAAAACAACGCCAGTGGGAATCCACAAGCGCTTATGTGGAACGCTTCAAAGATGAGTGCATACAGGTTAAAGCATGCCCGGAAGTACTGAAGATCTCGGGGTTCATGAATGGGATCAATAACCCAGAACTCATCAAAAGGTTGAACGACAAGATTCCCCAAACCTTTGATGAACTTATGAAACATACAAGGTCCTTTATCCAAGAAAGCCGCCGCGGATAGCAAGAAAGGCTACTCAAACTATCGGTCACAGGAACAACCTCGGAGACAATCCACTGACTAGAGTAGCAACCGTAACAAGAACTACCGTGGCCAGGGGAGCGGATGTGATAATGACAGATACACTCCGCTAACCAAGACTCCAAAGGAAATATTCGCGACGGAAGTCGCGAACTTCCCAAGACCCCCACCAATGCGCACTCCAGAGGATCGGCGCGTGGGAAATGGATACTGCGATTACCATGGACAGAAGGGCCACACCACTAATGAGTGTGTCCAATTGCGCCAACTAATTGATAAGTTGGTAAAAGAAGGCAGATTGGACCATTTAGTCAAGAATATTAAGGAAGGAAAAGATAAGCAAAAAACCGGGAACAAGAAGGATGGCGCACCCAAAGATAAAGCGGACATCATCTACATGATACAATCATGGCAGCGAGTAACTAGGCAGAAGATCAGCCAGAAGTTTTCCCGTGGAAGTGAAATCTCTTTCCCTTCCTTGACTGCGGACAACGCAGTGGTGGAACCGCTCACCATTGAAATTAATGTAGGGGGTCATGATATCCACCGCATGTATGTTGATGGAGGAGCATCTGCAGACATAATGTACGAACATTGTTTTAAGCGACTGCGACCTGAGATACGCATCGGTTAAACCTGGCCATGACAGCGTTGACTGGCTTTACAAGAGAAAAGATATGGCCCATGGGACAACTACGCCTTCTAGTCAAAGTTGGCAATTAGGAGCACTCCACAACAGCTTGGATGAATTTTACGGTAATCAAATCCCCTTCGCCATACAATGGCATTATCGGAAGACCAGGGATTTCAGCCATACGTAGGTACCATCTACAGCGCATGGAATGCTCAAATTCCCAGTAGAAGGAGGCATTATTACCCTCTACAATACCACTGTATCACCTAAAGAATGTAACACGGTTGCATGTGAGACGGCGCACATTCCAGAACAGCGCGCACCTAAAGTACCAAACCTGAGGATTGCAATTCATCCTGACTACCCAGATCAAGAAGTATCGATTGGGGGATCGCTGTCTGATAAAGGCAGGACAGCCGTGTACGCACTCTTGCAAAAGAATCTGGATATTTTTGCATGGGAACCAAAGCACATGACTGGTGTACCACGCTCAATTACATAACACAAGTTGAGAATCCGACAAGGATACTCCCCAGTACGTTAGAAGAAGCGCGGCCAAGCTCCGGAGCGTGCACAAGCAATTCTGGCAGAAGTACACAAACTTGTGGACGCAGGTATCATGCGGGAGGTCTATTACCACGACTGGCTTTCTAAACCAGTGATGGTCAAGAAGAGCGATGGTAGTTGGAGGATGTGCGTGGACTTCATAAATCTCAACAAAGCATGTCCACAAGACTGCTACCCGCTACCGGAGATAGCCTGGAAGATAGAGTCTTTGTGTGGATACCACTTAAATGCTTCCTAGACGCATACAAAGGATACCACCAAATCCAGATGGCTAAGGAAGACGAGGAAATAACGGCCTTCCACACAAGCCAAGGCGTCTATTGTTACACCAAAATGCCCTTCGGCTTGAAGAACGCAGGCGCCACCTACCAACGACTGGTAGATAACGCATTTGAAAAATAGGTGGGCCGCAACCTAGAGGTTTACGTTGACGACATGGTCATAAAAAGCCACACTAAGGAGAAATTGGTACGTGACATAGAGGAAACATTTAGGACTCTACGAGATATCAACATGAAGCTAGATCCTAAGAAATGCACTTTTGGCGCTACAGAAGGCATGTTCCTTGGATATTTGATAGAGCTCGACGGCATCAAACCGTGTCCAGAAAAAACTAAGGCTGTCATCGAACTTCCTTCACTGCGCACGTTGAAGGAAGTCCAATCTCTCAATGGAAAAATGGCCGGTCTAAATAGATTCTTGTCCAAATCAGCAGACAAGTCATTCCCTCTCTTCAAAACACTCAAGAAGTGTATAAAAAAGGGAGATTTTCGCTGGACTACGGAGGCAGAAGAAGCCTTTACACAGCTTAAACAACACCTGACAGCGCTCCCCACACTAGTCGCACCCCGACCAGGGGAAGAATTAATTATGTACTTATCTGCGACTCATGGAGCAGTCAGCGCGGTACTGCTGACGGATAGGAATTCAGTACAAACACCTGTGTATTTTGTAAGCAAAGCGCTCAATAAAACAGAGATTAATTACAGCGCAACGGAGAAGTTGGTCCTGGCGTTAGTATTCGCCGCCAAAAGACTGCGTAGGTATTTCCAAGCGCATCCAATAGCAGTAATTACAGATCAACATATCAAGCAAATCATCTCCAAACCTGACGCATCAGGACGACTACAGAAGTGGAGCGTGTTGCTAGGTGAGCACAACATCTCCTGCAGACCACGTACTACAGTAAAAGGGCAGATACTAGCAGATTTCATCATCGAAAAAGACAGCGACGATGCACCCGCACCAAGCAAGAAGGAACTACAAGATCCATGGATCTTGTTCACAGATGGATCTTCATGCGTGGATGGATCAGGAGCAGGCCTCATCCTCACAAGTCCGGAAGGAATGGAATTCACTTACGCACTGCGTTTTGAATTCACAGCGACAAACAATGAAGCAGAGTATGAAGCCCTAATCGCCGGACTACGCATTGCAGCTCGAATAGGTGTACGCAACCTGGAAGCGAACGTGGATTCCCGGCTAGTGGCCAACCATGTGTTGGGCGAGTATGTGGCTAAAGAAGAAAACATGATCCAATACCTCGACAAGAACAAGTCACTAATCCAAAGTTTCGGACGGGTTTACAATCAAGCAGGTTCCTAGAGGGGAAAATCGAAAGGCGGACGCACTAAGCAAGATTGCATCCACAAGCTTTGCCCACCTGTCAAAACAAGTGTTGGTGGAAATGTTGAAGAGCAAGTCCATCTCAGAGATGGAAATATCCACGGCAATAGAGGAGGAAGGTCCTACGTGGATGACACCAATAATGGAATTCATAAGCAAGGGCGTATTGCTCCAAGAGCAGAAGGAAGCCAGAAGAATACTGCGCACAAAACAAAGGTTTGAACTTTGAGACGGTATATTATATCGACGCTCCTTCCTGCAACCATGGCTCCGCTATGTCGGCCCCCTGCAAGCAAATTATGTACTCCAGGAAATTCACAGCGGATCATGCAGCATGCATTCAGGACCACGGTCCGTGGTGGCGCGCGCTTTACGGTCAGGATACTATTGGCCCACCATGCACCGTGATGCGCGAGACTCAATAAGAAAGTGCGGCGACTGCCAGGTTCACAGACATGTTCCCCGCCAACCAAAACAGGAGCTAACACCTATCATGGCGCCATGACCATTCTACAAGTGCGGTATCGACATTGCAGGTCCCTTCCCCGTTGCAGCAGGAGGATTGAAGTTCCTCATAGTGGCCATAGATTACTTCACCAAATGAATAGAAGCAAAGGCAGTTGTAAAAATCACGGGCAATCAGGTGAAACACTTCGTTTGGGAAAATATTGTATGCCGATTCGGATTACCTAGGGAAATCATCTCGGACAACGGGAAACAAATTTGTGATAACCCCTTCAAGGACTGGTGTGAAAAGTTGAAAATCACGCAGCACTTCGCGTCGGTTAAACACCCACAAACGAACGGCTTGGTCGAACGCGCAAATCGAAGTCTGGGTGAAGGAATGAAGGCGCGACTGGACAAGCATAAAAGAAGGTGGGTGGAAGAATTATCACATGTTCTATGGGCACACCGCACTTCAATCAAAACTAGCATGGGAGACACTCCCTTTTCTCTGGTCTATGGGACAGAGGCCGTCATACCAACCGAAATTGGGATGCCAACTATTCGCACTGCTGAAGTCAATGTTGCAACCAATGACGACGAACGGCGTATCGACCTAGACCTGTTGGAAGAAAAACGCGAGCGCGCAGCTATATGTGAAGCGAGATCCAAGGCAAAAATGAAGGGATACTACGATGCTAAAGTGCGAAGTGTTTCATTCAGACTTGGCGACTTTGTATACCGCGCCAATGATGCGAGCGACGCAGAAGACACAGGTAAACTTGGACCAAAGTGGGAAGGACCTTATGAGGTTACAGAAGCATTTGGAAAGGGCGCGTACAAGCTACGAGACATGTATGGTCGTGAACTACCACGTACATGGAACATTTGCAATCTTAAGCGATGTTACCTCTAGGAATGGCTACGGCCCAGCACACGGACATTCCCGCACTTTAGTGAAGTGCCCAATAAATATCTGTGTATTTACATTTCGTTTTACTTAGGCAAATGTCTTATTTATTTTCTTCCACAAAAATTTGCAAGTATTAATAAAACGTCGCGGTTTCTAGCTAACTCCGTGACACATTTCAATTTGTTATTTCTATATACTATATGTCTTAACGTTGTTTATCTTTTGCCTACATGGCGTGCATGCATTTAATAAACCCAAGATGGTAAAAGGATGAGTAAACATACTAAATAACTCGTTGAGTAAGAGGGTTGCAAACCCATCAACATTGGATCACGAATCCTTGTTAAACACCTCATTCTCAAGACGTTGGAATGAGTTCGGTGCGCATCCCACGATGGGTGCGCAACAATGCATACTGTGCGCGTTTAACAAATTAGGAATCAAAACACTTGACTCCTTGATATGATATTTACAGTACGATGCATATCACACCATACACGATTATGATATAAGTACTTAGAAATTATATTTTAAGTATACCGCGAAATTCATACACGATTATGAACTTCATATATTATTCGCGCTTATGTAACAGTTTGGTTCTTAGACAACAAGTACGTTTTTTATGCAAAGACAAATAACTGAGTACAAACATTACAAATTGCAATAATATCAACACGCATTCAAAAAATGGAGAATTTTATTAAATACTACAAGTTCTTACAAAATGATATTTACAATACAAGTTACTATCTACATACTCCTACAACGTCTAAGAGACGAACTCCCCACACAGCTTTCAGCGTCCCTAATCTCGCTCAGCTTCTTCAAAAGGTCGGAGTCTTGGCGAGATACCGTGGCAACACTAACCGGAATCCCGTCAGATCTGGGGAGATGAGCTGCACCAATACCGCACAAAATGGCCTTACCTTTGATCCCTTCCTTTTTGGCAAGTCTTGTAGCATGCGCTTCCAATACTTGCTTTAAAGGCACTTCCTTCTCCAGGGCGAAGGGATTCAAGATATCCTTGGGACGAGCAAACACAGGCACTTGGAGTTGGGATTCATCGGGTTACAAAAAATAGTCAGGCTGTGCTTCCGCATTTTCAGCGCGATGCCAAGCTAAGGTCAGCCCCTCCATAATGACCCCTATGGGATAATCCTGGTCACGCTCTATCTCAACAATCAAGGGAAGCTCTAATAACTTCATCTTCTCCATAGCAGTCACTAGATCATCGTATGAGTGCGCATTATAACCGGGCACCTTATCAGCAGGCACCTTCAACAAATCAGCCTCTTGAAGCTCCTCAACAGCCTCTGCCTTTCCCCGTGCCAACGCTCACTGAACAACTCCCCCAAAAGCACCCACTACTTCCTGCGACTCCAAGGTGCTGAGGGCAGCAAGTCGCACACCATGGCCGATGAGCCACTGGCGGCTGTGATAGTAGACAGGAGTTGGGGATATAATTCCTCATCATACTCAGGTGAGCTTGCGCAACTTCATCACCTGCGCTTCCAATGAACTGCTCACAGTGGCACCAAAATTTTCCAACTACGAGACCAACTCTTCCTTGCCCTTCTCAAGATACTTCAGCGCCCAGAGACACGAAACCTTATACCCCGATGACGCAGCACGCTCCTGATTTATTTGACCCAGCGGCGCCATCTTTTCTTCACAAGCTTTTGGGCGTCTGAGCTCGGGTCCTCTGCTTCAACCTTGGCACTAGCTAACTGCGCCTCCAGAAGCTTAATTTGTTGATCCTTTGAGCGCTCGGCTGCCTTCTCCGAGTGCTTGGCCTTTAGCTTCTCCACCGGTGAAGCTTGATGCGCAACCGCCGGTACCAACTCTTGCTCCGATGGCCTTCGGAAAACTCGCAGAGTGTTCAAACATGCGCACAAGAAAGGAATTAGCAATTTCTCACATGAACGGGGATTGACAGCGGGGCTTCTTTCTCGATGACCCGCGCCATCACCTCCAAGTAGAGCGGCAATTTCCGACGGACTTTAACACGAGCTTCTGTTAAGACACCCACCAGAAAAATAAACCCTACAACACTTCCTCTTTTCTCTGGCGCCTCCATTCCTAAAACACCAATATCACGAGACCGGCAATCCTTCACCACTAATCGCGATGTCAACGGTAGTAGAACTATAGCGGATCTCCTTCGGATCTCGTCTCGCGTCTCTCAACACGCTTCTTCTTTCAACTGATTTGTCACGTGCTGTTCTTGTCTTGCCTTTAACCGAACTCAATCATCACACTTGTTTCATCAACGGTATAACTAACTACTGCTCACTATTTTTCTTTTTCATTTACTTTTACTTGCTGCTCACTTGACTTTATTATTATTATTATTGTTAATCTTTCATCAAAACTAGTAGTTGACTTTATTTTCATACACTACTACTACTACTGTGTTTATGGTCTTCTGGTAGAATAAATCTTTGTCATTGACTCATTGTTTAGTTCACCGTTATTGACTTGTAGCTGAACTGTGAGTTTCTCCTTTGGTGTTTGTTAACTACTACATTCCTATAATCATTGTATGTCCTTTTTTGTATTGTTTTACAAACATGGAAATATTTAAACTTGATTTTTGTATTATATACCTTGGCTGAGTTTATATTTACACAATTACGACCTTGAGCCAATTACATAGACATAGCCTTCATCACTTCTACAAGTCGTAACATGTCATTGATACTTGTCTTTTGTGATTTAACTTTGTTCTGTTAAGATCCATTGTTCTTGTACATTCGCACAAGAAATGGGCTTTTTTTCCTTGTAATATTGTAATTTGTTTGATTTTAATCTCACTCATGAATTGGTTGTTTTAGATTACTTTACGTTAGCGTTTATGGGCTGAAACAGGGGGCATTTTTCTGGCGAAATAGCACCCCCGCGCCCCAAACAGCCCCAACAGGGGCATTTTTGAAATATTTTCTTTGAAATAATAGCTTAAAATAATGCTCTTGGTCAAAAAATTATGTCCATGCCCAGTTATGCAACTGTCCCACGTGATTTCTTCTTGTTCTCAAATCTTTAAGTTAATGTGCTCATAAACCTTTTAACTTTTGTTTTATAGGATTTTGATGATTTTGATATTTGTAACTAACAAGAAGTCGGAATTGAAATTGTATTTGGAGGAGCCAAAAATGGAAAGGACAGTGAAACTAGATGTGTTGGCTTTTTGGAGAGCCAATCGGTTTAGATATCCCATACTTGCGAGGATGGGATGACCATTCCGATTATCTCTTGTCGTGAGTCTACATTTAGTGCCGAAGGAGGTACTTGATCAACAGAAGTTCACATACTGCTCTTATATGCACAAAATATTGGTTATATCAAATAAAATTGATATTGATCACCACGAAGATATAATGTTGCTTGATGTTAGTGTTGAATCGAGATGCTTCAAACTCGGTCAACGGATAGACGCGAAAATGTGCTTTGAATAATTCTGTAAAATCCATTAATGTTGCTTTGTATCTCGATGAGCTCAGCGCGGTGTGGATCTGTTATACCAGCTCTACCTCCAAGCGATCTCTTGCGCTTCAACCCTTGGTCCTCCTCCACCTCTTCTTCCATGTGCTCCGCCACTCCTACTTGTGACGGCTGCACTAATGGAGTAGGCACCCTAGGGCTCGGAATGCTTTGCGTGGGGTCGTCAAAGGCGATGGATGAACTACCTCCGTCTCTCTCGGCTCCATTTCTAGGGTGCGCCCGAAGTAGCCTCCAAAACGGGCTCTTCTCCTTCTTTCAATGGGCGCACCCCCACAGCAACTTGGCGAGGCTTCGCTAACTGCACCACTGCGAATAGATCCATCTCTGCGCAGCAAAGACAAATAAACAAACAGGTTACGAAAAGTACAAAGATTAAAAGGAATGCTCACGTTAGTAAGTCAAAGGAATGCAAAAGGACGAGCACCCACCCTCACCATCCGCGTCCAAAAATATCGGCAACTCCTCAGGTCTACCGAAGTAATTACGACTGATGCCCATATGCACCAAAAATTCCTCAGGGTAGGAACTGATGGGTATGCGGTTTGTGGTTATTGTATCAGCATCCTCAGCGATGTACGATCCAGGGGTGGGGTGCTCATCCTTCGGCAAACCACGGGTATAAAACTCAAAATCCCAGGGAAAGACCGCCTTATCAATCCAGAAAAAAATTTCCCTCCAATTTCTAAGCGCGTCAATTTTCTCCGTGTAACATTGAAGTCTACCGGCGCGCTTAGCAAATGATACCCACCCGTGTGACCACGTTGTGTGGTAAAATGCGCGGAATAGGTGGATAGTCGGGTTAATTGCCAGGATACGGCAATTAACCTCGAAATTGTTATTTTGGTGCACCTATGCGGTAGCTGGGATATATGCAGACGGTAGTAATTTAACACGTCACTCAAGAATAGGGATATGGGCACACGTTGATTCGCGAATTCGAAAAAACGCGTGTATACCCCTACTTTCCCTTCGGGGAAATCCGCTATCGACGCCTGCGCGGCCGGACTCGGGATGCGAAGGGAATATAATATTTCGAAGAGAATTCAAGAAGTTACGCCGGTCGGTCGAGGTGAAGTCGGACAAACCACGGACCATGGTATAGTTTTTAAATGCGCACGTGCGGTTACCTTTGGAATATTAAGTTTTTCTTGCTGAAAAGATTGAAGCTTTTTAACAATGGCGGAATAATTTTCTTGTGATAAACACGATGAGGAGGTGAACGTTTATATAGTTTTTACAGCCACGCGATGGTCGACACGTGGATTCCACTATCTCCAATGTGTGGATAGGATGGATTGACATGACATCGTTACAGTTACTTTCCCCCGATTTACGAGGCATTCATTTGAAATACTGTGACTAAATTCACCGGGTATTTTTTAAGGTATGAAACCTTTTAGCTTCTTCGCTACGCTTTGCAGAGTTTAGTCGCTACAACTATTAGTCTAGCAACCGCAGTTGGTCACTGCGCATACTAGACTGGGGGGACATGATGACGTATAGTCTACATCCGGGTCATGAATCCGACCAATGAACGATACTAACAATTAGGCCCAGTACGCATGGGCTAACCGGTAACGGTTTGGGCTCACGAAGGCCCAAACCCAAAAGTTATTTATGGAATAAGATATCGGATATCTCCTATCTTTGGAGATAATCGTTTATCAACTGACTTGGGCGGGATACATCGAAGGTTGGGGAACACGAAACCAACAAGGATCTCGTGTGTATATAAAGGGAACCCCATCCCTCATTAAAGGTACGGTATAAAACCCTAACTCTCCTATTAACCCTAAAACCGATTACTTACTCTCACGCCGGAGGATAATCGTGGGAGACAATCCCACGATAAGCCTAACGGTGTTTTCTGTTTTCTTAGTGCGCAGGTCTCAAGCATTAAGAACCAATTGATACGGAATCAGAACCCAAATAAGGAACGTCCAACTTTTGTATCAACACACAAGGTATGCATGACATTTAACATGCCATTCGTCTTACTTTTGTGCCATTGGTGAGCCAAATGGTACTGTCACTTTGTGCCATTGGTGAGCCAAACAAATATGAGCTAGTGAAATGGCTCAAGCCATTTGTTTATTTTGTGTTTTTTGTTTTTTGATTGTGAGTTAGTGAGTGTTTTTAGTGGGGTATTTTGTGAGACCCAATAACATGTTAGTGGTGTGTTATGAGGGATGGTGTTTTAGTTATTGGTGTGTTATTGAGAGGTGAATGATGTGGTTCTGAGGTGTCATACCAATAACGTGTTATCCGTCATTGCGATACCTTGTGCTCTTACCCTTGGTTTTTCAGAATGATTTCGAAATCCAATATTTCTGATGAACACGCGGTTAATCTAAACCTTGTTGAAATCTAAACGGACGAGGACATGAACTCCGATACTAAGTCCCTAATTATCCCTTCACTTTGTTAGTGTGTATCTCCCAGAACAGGGTTAAGACAATCAGTAGAAATGCAATACCACTAGGTGGTTACCGGATATGACTTGGAATCGTGTTATCACTTTCCAAAGTAAACTATTCGACCCTAATGCCTGGGTTACACGAGTATCTACTTGGGATAAGACCAAATGTTAGTTATAGAATTAGGCACAATTCAATAACCCTTGCACTTATAAGTGTTTAGCTTTATGTTTGTTTCTCCTGATATCGTTCTTTTTCAGTGTGTTTCTCAGTATCTTCATGCTGATGAAAACCATCTCTATTTATAGTAGAGAATACTCACTCCTCGTTAATGGACATTATAGATGATTAACGGCCAATTAATCACTCATAATATGCCTCCATTATCATATGAATAGTGGTTACATGACCAATTAAACGTGGTCATAAAGCAGTCATAACAGCCAGTTGAATGAGTTAAAGCTGTTACTAATTAATCACTGCAACACTACCAGTAGGAACCATTACACTAGCATCAAGAACCATACACTACCAGCAGGAACCATCAGCAGGAACCATTACACTAGCAGCAGGAACCATAACACTACCGGTAGGAACCATCAGTTACTACACTAGCAGTAGTAACCAATACACTAGCAGTACAAACCACTATTGAGTTGAGTCAGGGTGTTCAGGGACCTCATGGGTGTACACTCCGTACCTCCTAACCCAAAACCAGGTGTGAACTAATCCCACAAGTGCACTAAATTTTCCAACAATCCTCCCCAAATTTAGTTCACTTCTTTTTCAAGAAAAACAAACATCAAACAAAACATGTGCATAAACGAAAATATCTTGAGGATTGAATTTCCATCTTAGTACATTACACATTCAAATATTTGAGAATCAGGGTGTTCTAAAAATTGAACTCTTCCACCCATTTGAATACCTGAAGATAAAATACACATAAGTTTTCAAACACTTAACAGCTCCTGACACTATACAAGCCATGTGTCCATATCCAAATTCATAAATGTTGTAAGATCCAAAAGTCCAAAGCTCCCTGAAGCGGCAAAACTTCAACATTTACATAGGTGGTTCCTCTTTATTCATGCTCCTGCTTAGCACTTTTTCAAAGAAAATTAACCATTAAGAAATAAATACTTCATCCTCCTTTCAGCAGGTTCTGAGCATAACCTTGGGATGTAAATAAAACATGTGCTCCAGTCCACTGAATGTTCAGCTTTCCACATTGAACTCAGCTCCCAAGTTTCCTTAGGAGGGAGTTGGGTGTCATAGCATTCAATGACTAAGTTGGACTTAAACCCATCCCTTTAGCAGACTTTATAACTAAGTCTCTAGCCAATCCCTTCGTCAAGTGATCAGCTAAATTTTGTTGAGATCTAACAAACGATATAGATACCACCCCATTCAGGATAAGCTCACGAATCATGCTATGTCTGACACCTAAGTGTCTAGACTTACCATTGTACATCTGGCTATAAGCCTTAGCCAATGTAGCTGCACTATCACAACGGATAGAAATAGGTGCTATAGGTTTAGGACACAATGGAATCTCAAGAAGCAATATTTTCAACCATTCAGCTTCTTTACCAGCAGCTGCTAAAGCCACAAATTCATATTCCATTGTTGAACTGGTGATGCAAGTTTGCTTCTTGGATGCCCAAGAAATTGCACCTCCACCAAGTAGGAATACCCGACCACGGTAGACGAATTGTCTTCAGTGATTATTCTTGATCCAACTTGCATCAGTGTATCCTTCCAACACTGAAGGATAACCAGTATATGAAAGACTATAGTCCATAGTTCCCTTCAAATACTTCAGTACCCTCTGAATTGCTTGCCAGTGATGAGCACTAGGATTACTAGTATACCTACTCAATTTACCCACTGCAAATGCAATATCAGGCCTTATACAAGTCATGGAATACATCAGGCAACCAATTACCCTTGAATACTCAAGTTGAGATACAGCTTTGCCATTATTAGGCATCAGCTTCTCACAAGTGTCCATAGGTGTACTCACTGGAGTACAATCAAAGTAATTGAATTTCCTCAACACCTTCTCAATATAATGATACTGAGAGATATAAATTCTTTTACTTTCATGTTTAATCCTTATACCAAGGATAACATCAGCCTCCCCCATGTCCTTCATGGAGAACCTTGATGACAAAAATTCCTTTGTCAGGTCAACCTGATTTTGGTCAGTGCTAAAGATCAACATGTCATCAACATATAGACAGATGATGACTCCTTTACCAGATTCATCAAATTTGCTATATACACATTTGTCGGCTTGGTTAAGAACATAACCATTAGACAAAACCACTTCATCAAATTTTTGATGCCATTGCTTAGGTGCCTGCTTCAGTTCATAAAGAGACTTAATCAGTTTACACACCTTGTTTTCATTGCCAGGCAAGATGAAGCCCTGAGGTTGGTTCATATAAACCTCCTCATCTAATTCACCATTCAAGAAAGCTGTTTTCAAATCCATCTGATGAATGATCAGATTGTGAATAGATGCCAAAGCAATTAGAAGTCTTATGGTACAGATACGAGCCATAGGGGCATAAGTATCAAAATAGTCTATCACTGACTTTTGTTTAAAGCCCTGAATGACTAGTCTAGCCTTGAACTTTTCAATAGTTCCATCTACCTTCATTTTCCTTTTGAAAATCCATTTGCAACCCAGAGGTTTGCAACCAGGTGGTAGATCAACCAACACCCAAGTGTTGTTGCCCATGATGGAATCCATCTCATCATTTATTGCTTCTTTCCAGAAAACAATATCATGGGACTTCATTGCTTCTTCAATTTTCTTGGGATCATCCTCAACAATGAAGCAATAGGAGTATTGGTCAGAGACCTCATCCCTTGTTCCTTCAACTAAGTATAGTTGAAACTCAGGTCCAAATGACTTTGGAGTCCTGACCCTTTTGCTCTTTCTAAGCATAGGTTCAGGTTGTTGAACCACAACCTCGTCAAGGACATCTGATGGCACTTCATCAAGGACCTCTGAAACACCAGTGTCATGAGTTCCATTAGGAATCCTATGACTTGGTCTAGGGACTGACGAGAATCTATTCTCATCAAAGTTTGCATCTCTTGATTCAATTATGGAGTTAACTGACACATATTCATTAGGTTCAATGACATAGAACCTAAAAGCCTTGGAATGCTCAGCATATCCAACAAAGATGCAATCAATGCCTCTTTCACCCAAAGTTTTCAACTTTAGATCAGGGAGTCTTACAACAGCCCTACAACCCCAAACCCTGAGATAGTTCAGGTTGGGTTTCCTTTTAGTCCAGATTTCATAAGGGGTAACCTTGTTCCTTTTGTTGGGAACCCTATTTAATAAATAGCAAGCTGTTAACATAGCTTCACCCCGGAACCCTTGACTCAGTCCTGAATAGGACAACATGGAATTAACCATCTCCTTGCACCACTGTTTTCCTTTCAGAAATACCATTTTGCTGAGGAGTATAGGGAGCAGTCATTTCATGGATTATACCAACAGACTGAAAATACAGAGTATCCATGTACTCACCTCCCCTATCAGTGCTTAATCTTTTGATCAAAGACCCAAGTTGTAATTCAACTTCAGTTTTAAACACTTTGAATTTATCTAATGCTTCATCCTTGAAATGTAACAAAAAGACATAACAAAACCTAGAAGCATCATCAATAAATGTCACAAGTGTTTTGGATTTGTTCCTAGATCGATAACCACCCCAGCCACCATCTCGTCACTTCCCCATCTCCCTTGTTTCAATGGTATGCCGAAAATAACAAATCCATTTTTTTTATTTTTCTTTCAATTAAACTGTGTAAAGATTAATTGATACAAGTTTTCGTGGAATAAATATTGATTAAAAAAACATTTTGGTAATCATTTGTGTGGTTATGGCTAATGAAAAGGGTGTTGCAAGTTTGTTTTGTTTCGGGTCAGTCACAACCCGACTAGAGTATTAGTCGACTCATTTGAGTCACGAGTTGTCCACGAGTTTTGTCACGTTTGGGTTTAGAACTCATTTGGTCTCGGGTCTTGGCTTGGTAATTGTTTATTTCCTGTTTATTTGGCTAATAGTATAGGTTAGATTGGCTTTGTTTTGCTTGTGCACATGAGTCAACAGGAAACCACACCTACAGTGGTGTTTGGTTGTTGTGCTCGACCCACCACCGAGAGCTACCAAGGGTGCGCTTGGTTTGTTGTTCTTGGTAAGCACTAGATTCACAAGAGGTGTTTGTTTATTACCTGATGTGGCGGCCAACACCCAAGAGGGTGATTGTTTTCGTTTGATTGTTGGTTCAAAGAAGCACCTACGTGGTTGTATTAATGGTGTCTCGGTCCAGCCACCACAAGGGTGGTGTTGCCTTCGGTCTGACTCAACCCATAAGGGCGTTTAGTTGCTGCTATAACAGTAGCCCCAATAAGGGTTGTTTGAGCTTATTTTATTTTATTTTATTTTTGCTTTTTTTGCTCTTTGGCTTAATTGAATAGCTCAAAGCTTACTTGGGATAAAGATTGCTTATTAAAGCTTATTACGACTTATGGCTTTCGCTATTGGGCTCGGCTAAAAATCACAGTCGAGGGGTTGTTTGCTTCTGAACGGGTCAGCTACAAAACCCCAAGAGGGTGCGTTTGGTGTTGCTTATATTCAGCCCCTAAAGGGCGTTTTGTTGTTGAATTTTCTACACAAACAAGGGTGTTTGGTGTTGCTTATTTTCAGCCCCTAAAGGGTGCGTTTGAATCTGTTATTTCAGGCCATGGGTGCATTTGTGTTAGCAACCTCATAGAGGTGCGTATGCTATTATCGGTAACGGACCCGTAACCCATTTATACTTGGGGGTATTCAATTTGTTTAAGCTAATGAGCCGAAGCCCATTAAGCTATAGGGTGCGTCTGGTTTTGAATTTAGATCAAAACCCATAAATGTTTTATTGAAAGTGTGTAATAATTTGTTAAGCTCATTGATGTCATTAGTGTTAATATTTTCCGATATAAAACATCCGGGTAACATATTTATTCCGACCATGTGGTACGTTTAGGATATTTTGGGATATAATTGGACCGTAAGGATACATGACAAGTTTCATATTTAGACTAGACTCGATACACTTGAACATAACGAATTAATAAATTATATTGACGTGACTCATATTGATATCTATTGGAGAAAACATTGAACTTTATATATTATTGGACTAATAAATTATCATTAGACCAAACATATTGGACATCGAACCTATATAAATTGACATTATTTGGACATGCTAACTAATGACGGACTATATATATGTATATATATGACATTGGACAAAGGTTTTAGATATTGAACTTGGGATTTTTATACTACTTATTGGATTATTAAGTGGACTTAGGCATTGGACTGTTGGATTATATTGGAATAATTTACGGACTATTAATGAACTATAAACCTTATCGGACTGTACATATTTGACATATATCAAGTTGATACTCTTTGGACTATCGGACTTGGACATATTAAACGTAACGAATTGATATTATCTGGACTATATAATTGGGCATTCTTTTTGGACATGTTGGATTATTATCCTCGTGATAGACTTGAGATATTCGACTTAAGATATTGGGCGATCGCCCATTGGATTATTGTCAGACTATTAAGTGTGATATATATGTGTTATACTTTGGCGTGCGTTTTTTCTTGAGTCTATGATTTCATATCACCACACGAATGATGAAACTAAACTTTTACAAACGTCAATACGAATATTCCACGAAAACTAGAACATATCATCTCTTGAAAACTTATTTACTTTACGATACGCATTCTGAGATAATCCATATACTATTAGGTTGTGCCAATGACGTACCGTTGTGTCGGTACTCTTGTATCGTTGTACGTTGCTACCTTGTGATACTATTGTGTTACATTTCTCAATGCCAGTCGTGTTAGTTGTGATTCTTGTATTTCTTCAGACTAAGGTGAGCTTCACAGCCCCATTTTACTGTTTTACTTGTTTTGTGGTGAAAAACATGCTATGATTACTTAAAACTAAATTGGTTGTGCATTAATGAAATTATGGATTTACTGAACTGATTTAATCTACTGAGCTATGCTCTGCTATACTGTGCAAACTAGTATGTATGCTTATATTTGGCGCCTATGTACGACTGTAAAAGTCTCCTGTTACTACACTACTTATTAACTCACTCCCACTATACGGGACGAGCCGTTGATATCTATGGATAGCGCTATTTAGGGGTAGAGCCATCCCCTCACTCTACTAACCGGAGTGCATAGTATCACCTTCTCATGTTAGGTTAGAGCATGTTGCACGTAGGGGCAAGTTACGGCTGAATCGGCTTAAGTAGTGGAACCTTTAAGCCATGAACACGCTGCATACATGATGGACCCTTTCAAAACTTTGACAACCAATTGATCTTACTGTTTTGGAAACTATTTTTGTATTAAAACCTGTGAACTCACCAACCTTTGTGTTGACACTTTAGCATGTATTTTCAGGATTGCAGGTGATAGCTAAACTTTGGAGGCGCTTGGGCATTGGCATGGCATGATAATAAAAGACTCTCATATAAAATTGAGGACCACTTTAATTCTTTTATAGGCCTGCATTCTATAATATATATTTCGATAGATGTAAACATAAATCTTTACGAAATAAGATTTCTCAAGTTAAACTGTTGTTCTATACATTGTGTTATGGTACCAATCGAGTAATACCCCAGTAATACTTACTTCCGCTGCAAACCATTTTTGGGGGTGTTACAGTTTGGCATGAATTGTGGCTATTTTTTAAAAAGGCGAATTCTCTAATACTTGTTTAAGAAGTTGTGGAAAAGGAGCGGTGATTTGTGACAGTTTCCTCTGTATTTCTTTGTTATCTTGCTATGGATGCATCATTAGATGCCTGTATCATAGTTATTTAGTCACAAATGAAGGTTTGATATAATTATGTTGTTGTCCTGTACGTAAGTAACACTTAACTATCTTACGCATATAACCATGTTCTATTTAAATATGTATATCATTTTACGTTATTTTACTCATTTATAATTACATTTATATAAGTTACTTATTGTTTTTTTTTAAACCTGCACATAGCTACTGCTCACGGTTACTTTTAACAAACACGCCCAAACAAAAATCATCTGGTAACTACTATTGCTAATTACTACTACTAACTACTACCACTCATTTTACTAAACATACCTAAATATCTACGTTTATTTTGCACAAAAGCTTTAGAACAGTTCAATACGTATGATTTGTTGGAAAATTTAGTGCACTTGTGGGATTAGTTCACATCTTGTAATGGGCTAGGAGGTACGGAGTGTACACCCATAAGGTCCCTGAACACCCTGACTCTTTTTAGTGGTTAGTTAACACTGATAGTGTAATATTAGCACTGATAGGCAGTGTTTCCACTGCTAGTGCTATGTTTCCACTGCTAGTGTTGTGAAAGTACTGCTAATGATATAAAAGTACTGCTAGTGTGAAAGTACTGCTAATGGTATGAAAGTACTGCTAGTGTTAAAGTACTGCTAAATGGCAGTTACAATTGCTTAATGACCACGTTTAATTGGTCATGTAACCACTAACGGCTATAATGGGGATAATTATGAGGCGATTAATGGGCCGATTAATGCCCATAATTCCATTTGACTAGATAAGAGTAATCTCCTATAAATAGGAGATCTGATAATGCATGAATGACACACAGAAAACGATTAACACTTATAAGCGCAAGGGTTATTGAATTGTGCCTAATTCTATAACTGCATTTGGTCTTATCCCAAGTAGATATTCGTGTAACCCAGGCATTAGGGTCGAATAGTTTACTTTGGAAAGTGATCACATGATTCCAAGTGATATCCGGTAACCACCTAGTGGTATTGTTGCTGCCTTGATTGTCTTAACCCTGTCCTGGGAGATACACACTAACAATCAAAGTAAACTATTTGTGATAATCAATGGCTACTGCTGCAATGAAACACATGGCTTCAAACTTTGCCAAGCTGGACAAGTTTGAAGGGGTGGAATTTAGGAGGTGGCAGAAGAAGATGCACTTCTTTCTTACCAGCATGAGTGTGGTGTATGTGCTAACCACTCCTATTCCTGATGATGGGGATGATGCTACTGTGGAGCAGATCAGAAGGAGGAGCAAATGGGAGAATGATGACTACATTTGCAGAGGTTTAATTCTCAATGGTATGTCTGATTCTCTATTTGACATTTATCAGAACTTTGAATCTTCCAAAGAACTGTGGGATTCCTTGGATGCCAAATATATGGCTAAGGATGCATCAAGTAAGAAGTTCCTTGTTAGTAATTTCACAAATTACAAAATGACTGATTCAAGACCAGTTATGGAACAATACAATGAACTTCTTGGAATACTTGGAAGGTTTACACAACACAATATGCACATGGATGAGGCTATTTCAGTCTCTTGTGTCATTGACAAACTCCCTCCTTCTTGGAAAGATTTCAAGCATACCTTAAAACATAAGAAAGAGGAGTTAACTTCGGTTGAGTAGGGCAGTCATCTGCGCATTGAGGAATCTCTCAAGGTGCAGGATAATGACAAGCCAAAGAGTAGCAATGCTACTGGTGCATCTGTTGTTAATATGGTGGAGCATAACAACTCCACCAGGTATAATGACAATAAAGGCAAACGCAAATATCATGACAACACAAGGGCAGATCCTAACAAGAAGGCAACACCTACTTGTTGGAAATGTGGCAAAAGTGGTCACATTAAAAGGGACTGCAAGGGTGTTAAAGTTGGTGGTAAAGCCAATGGACCAGGCACTAATGGTTCGGGGTGGTGGTTCAACCAACTCCTGAAAGGTCGAGAATATGTTTAATAAGTCTTTTCTGATTTATTATGTTACATATGTATCTGAATCTAATTATGTGCAGGATGATGATGTTGCGTGGTGGGTTGACTCTGGTGCAACAGTTCATGTGTGTAAAGATAGAAGCTGGTTCAAGACTTATGAGTCACTGAATGATGGTTCTATTCTTCACATGGGAAATGAGTCAATAGCCTTGGTGCATGGTCGTGGTTGTGTAGATCTTAGGTTTAGTTCTAGAAAGATTGTAACTTTGTTTAATGTTATTCATGTTCCTAATATAACGAAGAACTTGGTTTCAAGTAGTGTTTTGAATAATCATGGATATAAACAAGTTATTGAGTCTGATAATTTTGTGCTTTCTAAGCATGGTGTTTTTATTGGTTTTGATTATTTATGTAATCAAATGTTCATGCTTAATATTGTCACTGATAGTGTTATTTCAGCCTTTGTGATCTCCTCTGACCTAACTGACTCTACCCTATGGCATGCAAGACTTGGCCATGTACACTATAAAAGAATGCAAGATATGTCTAAGGATGGGTTGATCCCAGCTTTTGACATGGACACTGAAAAGTGTAAAACTTGCATGTTGACCAAGATAACCAAGAAACCTTTTCAGGGTGTTAGTCGTGAGACTAAGGTCTTGGAGCTTATACACAGTGACCTGTGTGATTTGCATGCCACTCCTTCTTAGTTGAATAAGAAGTACTTTGTGACATTTATTGATGATGCTTCTAGATTTTGTTATGTCTATCTGTTACATACCAAGGATGAAGCATTAGATAAATTCAAAGTGTTTAAAACTGAAGTTGAATTACAACTTGGGTTTTTGATCAAAAGATTAGGGCTGATAGGGAGGTGAGTACATGAATACTGTATTTTTAGTCTGTTTGTATAATCCATGAAACGACTGCCCCTTATACTCCTCAACAAAATGGCATTTCTGAAAGGAAAAAGCGAGGTCTTGAAAGAGATGGTTAATTCCATGTTGTCCTATTCAGGACTGAGTCAAGGGTTATGGGGTGAAGCTATGTTAACAACTTGCTATTTATTAAATAGGGTTCCCAACAAAAGGAACAAGGTTACCCCTTATGAACTCTGGACTAAAAGAAAACCCAACTTGAACTATCTCAAGGTTTGGGGTTGTAGGGCTTGTAAGACTCCCGATCCAAAGCTAAAGACTTTGGGTGAAAGAGGCATTGAATGCATCTTTGTTGGATATGCTGAGCATTCCAAAGCTTTTAGGTTCTATGTTATTGAACCTAATGAATATGTTTCAATTAATTCAATAATTGAATCAAGGGATGCAAACTTTGATGAGAATAGATTCTCATCAGTCCCTAGACCAAGTCAGAGGATTCCTATTGGAACTCATGACACGGTGTATCGAGGTCCCGATGATGAACCATCGATGGTCCCTGATGAGGTTGTGGTTCAACAACCTGAACCTATGCTTAGAAAGAGCAAAAGGGTCAGGACTCCAAAGTCATTTGGACCTGAGTTTCAACTATACTTAGTTGAAGGAACAAGGAATGAGGTCTCAAACCAATACTCCTATTGCTTCATTGTTGAGGATGATCCCAAAACATTTGAAGAAGTAATGAAGTCCCAGGACATTGCTTTATGGAAATAAGCAATCAATGATGAGATGGATTCCATCATGGGCAACAACACTTGGGTGTTGGTTGATCTACCACCTGGTTGCAAACCTTTGGGTTGCAAATGGATTTTAAAGAAGAAAATGAAGGTAGATGGAACTATTAAAAAGTTCAAGGCTAGACTAGTCATTCAGGGCTTTAAACAAAAGTCAGGAATAGACTATTTTGATACTTATGTCCCTGTGGCTCGTATCGATTACCATAAGGACTGGCGATTGTTATGGCATCTATTCACAATCGATTATACATCGGATGGATGTGAAGACGACTTTCTTGAATGGTGAATTGGATGAGGAGGTTTATATGAACCAACCTCAAGGCTTCATCATGCCTGGCAATGAAAACAAGGTGTGTAAACTAATTAAGTCTCTTTATGGACTGAAGCAGGCACCTAAGCAATGTCATCAAAAATTTGATGAAGTGGTTTTGTCTAGTGGTTATGTTCTTAACCAAGTTGACAAATGTGTATATAGCAAATTTGATGAATCTAGTAAAGGAGTCATCATTTGGCAATATGTTGATGACATGCTTGATCTTTGCACTGACCAAAATCAGGTTGACTTGACAAAGGAATTTTTGTCATCAAGGTTCTCCATGAAGGACATGGGGTGATGTTATCCTTGGTATAAGGATTAAACATGAAAGTAAAAGAATTTCTATCTCTCGGTCTCATTATATTGAGAAGGTGTTGAGGAAATTCAATTACTTTGATTGTACTCCCGTGAGTACACCTATGGATACTTTGTGAGAAGCTGATGCCTAATCATGGCATGGTTGTATCTCAACTTGAGTATTCTAGGGTAATTGGCTGCCTGATGTATGCCATGACTTGTGCAAGGCCTGATATTAGTTTTGTAGTGGGAAAATTGGCGGTATACTAGTAATCCTAGTGCTCATCACGTGGCAAGCAGTTCAAAGGGTCGAAGTATTTGAAGAGAACTATGGATTATAGTCTCTCATATCTTGGTTACCCATCGGTGTTGGAAGGATACACGATGCAAGTTGGATCGAGTAACAGAAGACAATTCGTCTACCAGTGGATGGGTATTCCTACTTGGTGGAGGTGCAATTTCTTGGGCATCCAAGAAGCAAACTTGTATCACCAGTTCAACAATGGAATCTAAATTTGTGGCTTTAGCAGTGCGGTAAAGAAGTTGAATGGTTGAAAAACTTGCTTCTTGAGATTCCATTGTGGCCTAAACCTATAGCACCTATTTCTATCCGTTGTGATAGTGCAGCTACATTGGCTAAGGCTTATAGCCCGATGTACAATGGTAAGTCTAGACACTTAGGTGTCAGACATAGCATGATTCGTGAGCTTATCATGAATGGGGTGGTATCTATAGAGTTTGTTAGATCTCAACATAACTTAGCTGATCACTTGACGAAGGGTCCGGCTAGAGACTTGGTTATAAAGTCTGCTAAAGGGATGGGTTTAAGTCCAACTTAGTCACCGAATGCTAGGACACCCAACTCCCTCCTAAGGAAACTTGGGAGCTGAGTTCAATGTGAAAAGTTGAACATTCATAGACTGGAGCACATGTTTTATTTACATCCCAAGGTTGTGCTCAGAACCTGCTGAAAGGAGGATGAAGCCTTTACTTCTTTATGGTTATTTTTCTTTGAAAAAGTGCTTGGCAGGAGCATGAATAAAGAGGAACCACCTATGTGAATGTTGAAGTTTTGCCGCTTCAGGGAGCTTTTGGACTTTTAGCTTTTACAACATTTATGAATTTGGATATGGACACATGGCTTGTATAGTGTCAGGAGCTGCTAAGTGTTTGAAAACTTGTGTGTATTTTATCTTCGGGTATTCAAATGGGTTGAAGGGTTCAATTCTTAGAACACCCTGATTCTCGAATATTTGAACGTGTAATTTACTAAGATGAAAATTCAATCCTCAGGACATTTTCATTTATGCACATGTTTTGTTTAATGTTTGTTTTCATGCTAAGGAAGTGAACTAAACTTGGGGAGGATTGTTGGAAAATTTAGTGCACTTGTGGGATTAGTTCACACCTTGTAATGGGCTAGGAGGTACGGAGTGTACACCTATTAGGTCCTTAAACACCCTGACTCTTTTTAGTGGTTAGTCAACACTGATAGTGTAATATTAGCACTGATAGGTAGTGTTTCAGTGCTATGTTTCCGCTGCTAGTGTTGTGAAAGTACTGCTAATGGTATGAAAGTACTGCTAGTGTGAAAGTACTGCTAATAGTATGAAAGTACTGCTAGTGTTAAAGTACTGCTAAATGGCAGTTACAATTGCTTAATGACCACGTTTAATTGGTCATGTAACCACTAACGGCTATAATGGGGATAATTATGTGGCGATTAATGGGCCAATTAATGCTCATAATTCCATTTGACTAGCTAAGAGTAATCTCCTATAAATAGGAGATCTGATAATGCATGAATGACACACAGAAAACGATTAACACTTATAAGCGCAAGGGTTATTGAATTGTGCTTTATTCTATAACTGCATTTGGTCTTATCCCAAGTAGATATTCGTGTAACCCAGACATTAGGGTCAAATAGTTTGCTTTGGAAAGTGATCACACGATTCCAAGTGATATCCGGTAACCACCTAGTGGTATTGTTACTGCCTTGATTGTCCAACATGATTGAATATTCCAATCAAAAAATAAAATGCGTAAATCATTTACTTTTGCAATTCTCGTTCGTTAAGAATAAAAAGAAATGTTACAAAGTCACGTAAATAGTAAAGCTAACAATTACATGAAATTCCACAAGGGGGAAATCGTTATTTATTTATTTTTACATTTGATGTGAGAAAAATCAAGCTCATATCATATACTACATCATCTCCTAATCATCAACATATATACCCAAAGTCTAATAAAGTTAAGGTCACCCGTATGCACCCAAGGTCATTAGACACGATCTTTAGATGCGGTCAAGCAAACAAAACCGATATTTCTTTGGTTATTCGGTATGAGAAGACAACTCCATATTCAGTCCACTAGATACGGATTCGGGTAACATCAGTGACCGCAGTCCGGGCCTGAGTTCACGATTAAAAAACTCGTCGTACTCACCTTTGTCTCCGGCTTTCTTTTTTACTTCGACCATTCTTATATTTGGTGTTAGTTCGAATATCTCGGCTCCAATAGTCAAAGGACCTTTCACTCCTTCTCTTGACCCTTCCAAACTAACCCGAAAATCCTTCTTACGTACATTAAAACTAACCTCTTTCGCAATCTCCTCGAGCTTTGAAATAATGTTCGGAACTGATGCACTTGACACGAACCGTGACTCCTCCCCACCGTCCTCAAACAGCCCGGATAAATTATACCCTCGAGAGAACGAAATTAAGTCAAACGCATTTAAGCTTGCGGGTCTAGGCATGTTGCCGAGCCGCCTTTTGGCCTCGGTTGGAGATTTGGGAAACGAAGAGTGATCCGAGGAATAATCAATATCATCAGCTTCGATATCTCCATCTTTCACACTAAACAGTTTATCGTCCTCAAAATAAAATTTAATATGGCGAAAATCCTTTTTAAACCAACGATTTTCCATAATTTCTGGTATGGTAATCCTTGTTTTAGGATTTGTTTGAAGAAGACGTTTTAGTAACTGTTTTAACTCGGGTGAAAACCAACGTGGACAACGGAATTCACCTCTATAAATCTTTAAATACATTGTATTAATATTATGATCATTAAATGGCAAATAACCAGCCATTAGTACAAATAAAATCACTCCACAAGACCAAACATCAACCTTGGCAGCTTCGTACCCTTTTCGCCGTAAAACTTCAGGAGCAACATAGGCAGGCGTCCCACAAAACGTATGAAACAAACCATCGCCTCGAATTTGGTCAGAAATCGCGCTAAGCCCGAAATCAGACACCTTTAAGTTACCATCTTCATCGAGTAATATGTTTTCCGGCTTTAGATCTCTATGATATACGCCACGTGCATGACAAAACCCTACAGCAGAAATGAGTTGTTGGAAATACATTCTAGCGTTTTCTTCTTTTAATCTACCTTTAGCAACTTTATTGAATAATTCACCTCCTTTAACGTATTCCATAACGAAAAATATTTTAGTTTTTGTGGCCATTACCTCAAATAGTTGCACGATATTCGGGTGGCGAACGCGTCTTAGGATCGAGATTTCACGCTTGATGTGTGAGATCAATCCACCTTTTAAGATTTGCTCTTTGTCGATGACTTTGATCGCCACGAATTCATTTGTTTTGACGTTGCGAGCCAGGTATACTTTGCTAAAGGTGCCATGACCAAGTAATCTTCCAATCTCGTATCGGCCTAGCACGATTGCTTGAGCTTCTTTCCTTGTCCTTGTTGGTGAGTTTGGTTCCATAGTAACAAAGTTCCTTAGATGTTGGAGATCTAGAAACTGAGATTGACCCGCGTGCGTTGCTCAGTGTTGCTAGTTATCAACGTTTCCTTACAAATTAAGATTAGGATCTTGATTTGTTTTTTTTGTAAAGTATTTGATGTTTTGGGGTTTGAATTTTTATGTAAGTGGTTGTTATTGATGATGTTTGTGAGGTGTATAGATAGGATGAAGGGTGTGGGTATATTTGTTTACTAGGTGTTGATAGTTTATATAAGAAGATCGAACGTGATATCCATTTACCCATTGACTAAATCAAGTAAATTAGATATCAAAGACCCTCTCTCTAAACCTCTCCAAACTCTCCAACCTCTCTCTAAAACACATCCACCCAAATTCAATCATTTTCTCCGGCGGTCGGTTTCGACCGGCCGTCTGGATCCTTTCTTGTACTTTATTTTTCTCACAATAAAAGCCTCACTCACAGATCTGTCATCTCTCGCCGCTGCCGTTGTTGTCGCTGCCGCCACTCTTCGATCTGCTTCCAGATCGGTGTGGTCCGCCATCGATAGCTTGCTTTGTAGCCTTAGGTTTTGATTCTAGATCTGTTGGGTTTTGTTCTAGCTCCTTTTAGGATGCTTAGTTTTATCTTCTATGTATGTTTTCTGTACTTTGTGTACTTTTGTCAAGCTACACATTCGTATGGTTGTGTCTTCCTAAAGCTCACTCTGGTGATTCCCCCCACCCTTGTATGGTGTTGCTGTGGTCTGTCACAAGTATTAGGGTGTATGCTTTCTTTTGTCTTAACTTGTTGCCTCGTGTATTTTGTTTGGCAAGTCGGCTCCGATTTTGCCCTTTATGTTCGATGTAACTTGTTGTGTTCAAATTACCTCCATTTGTAAGGAGTGAAATGAAATGTAATCTTTGTTCAAAAAAAAAATCAAGTAAATTATATAGGACCGTTTGAGAAGTTAATTTTTTTTTGTGACATTATCTATTTTTATTATATCTTTCATAAATTGCGTACAATTATAGTATAATCGGGGCTTTTAGTCACGGAACACTTTTAGCCACAACTAAATTAGTGGCTAAAATACTACAAAACGACAAAATAGTCGGTTTTTAATCTTTAACTTGGGAGACAACTTTTAGCCACGGGAAATCGTTGCTAAAGAGTAACACTCGCGGCTACAAAGGTTTTTAAACCTTGACTTTTTTTGTCAAAAAATGAGCTGTAACCCTTAGTCACGATGGTAGTCAACGCTAAAAGTATTTAACATTATTTTTCAAAGATCAGTAAAATCCAGAAAACATACAAAAAATTGTAAATACTTTTAGCCATGACTTCGGCCGTTGCTAAAAGTTTTTAATAATTTTTATTTGTGTTCAGTATTTAACCAATATTAATAAAAAAATGTCAAAATTTTTAGCCTCGATAAAAGTCGTTGATGACGTATAGTCTATATTCGGGTCACGAACCCGACTAATGACCGATACTAGCGAGCCCAGCACGAATTGGGCTACGCCGATAAGTGTTTGGGCTCACGAAGGCCAAAACCCAAAGCTATTTATGGAATAGGATATCAGATATCTCCTAACTTTGGAGATAATTGTTTACCAACCGACTTAGGCGGGATACGCCGAAGGTTGGGGAACACGAAACCAACAAGGTGTGTATATAATGGGAATCCCATCCCTCATTAAAGGTACGATCTAAAACCCTAACTCTCCTATTAACCCTAAAATCGATTACTTACTCTCACGCCGGAGGATAATCGTGGGAGACAATCCCACGATAAGCCTAACGGTGTTTTCTGTTTACTTAGTGCGCAGGTCTCAAACAACAATATCCAATTGGTACGAGAACCGGAGCTCAAACAAGGAACGCCCAACTTTTGTATCAACAAGTGGCGCCATCCGTGGGACCATCACTAAGAACTAGAATGACGAAGCACAGAAATCAGCGATCGCAAACAGACCCTACAGGAAAGAAGCTACAAAGCGGATCGGCTTCTAAGAGACTTCGGAACAACCAGGTCGCTAAAAACCAAGGATCAGGCCCAGACTTGGTCTTCCCTACGGTGGAACAACGCTCGGGGACAACCCAGGCCACTACAACAATCACCAGCGTAGGAGATCCACTGCGCCCTTTTACCACTCCCCTCCAATCAGTGTTAGGCCGACCTCTCGAAGGCACCGGATGCACGGCGAAACAAGGGCTCATGGTAGAAACAGACACCCTTACTCTAGAGGGGGTCGCACCGGAACTAGCACCGGGAGATTTCGTATCTCAAAATTACGAAACCTTGGCCGCTCTCATGCAAGAGGAAGAAAAAAGAGGTCGAGTCGAAGCCTGCACGCCCGACTTAATTTCGATACGGAATACGAGACATCTCCGCCGCGTCATCAGAAAGAGAAGCGCGGAAGGGATAGCCGCCGACCCCCGGTGTTTAACAGAATTGGGAGGAGAGTTGAGAATGATGAGATAGCTAACTTCGCAAAGCATCCGGAAGAAAGCGAAGAGGATGAACGGCGCACCAATGTCTACGCCAGGATTGGTAGCCGCAGGTCCAGGGACAGACTTGGGCGGCGGTACTCCCCAGTGAAAGCCCTTCAAGTGCAGATTCGAGGGACGGTCGGTGCAAACGCCGAAAAAGGGAAAATTCATCCTCAGTAATTCCTCGAACAACGAGGATAGCAAAACATGACCTTTGGAAGTCCGGAAGAAATATCGTGACCGGGAGGAGGAAGACATGTCCTTCCGGTGGCGCCAAAAGGTGGATCGTTCACTCGGCGTATCGTAATTTCTCGAAGACAAGAGAAGCGCATGCCCGTTAATGTAAAACCTATGATGGAACAGTGATCCCGATGATCACCTAAAATTTTTGAATCGGCCGTCACCATTGAAAATTGGCCACACGTGTGGTGCCACATGTTCAATTCTACACTAGTGGGAAACGCGCGGAACTGGTTCAGTAAGCTTCCACGCAGAAGCACTGATGGCTTCGAAGAATTGAGAAAGGCGTTCCGCCTAAACTTCACTCAACGGAAAAAGTGAGCTAAAAACCCTGTCGAACTCGCCCGGGTCAAACAGCGCCAGGGGGAATCTACAAGCGCTTATGTGGAGCGCTTCAAAGATGAGTGCATACAGGTTAAGGCATGCCCGAAGTCTGAAAATCTCGGGGTTCATGAATGGGATCAATAACCCAGAACTCATCAAAAGGTTGAACGACAAGATCCCCCAAACCTTTGATGAACTTATGAAATGCACATGGTCCTTCATCCAAGGGAAGCTGCGCGGCGGATAGCAAGAAAGGTTACTCGAACTATCGGTCACACGAACAACACGGGAGACAATCCAACGACCGGAGTAACAACCGTAACAAGAACTACCGCAGATCGGGGAGCGGGACGGGATAATGACAGTATACCCCGTGTCCAAAACTCCAAAGGAGATATTCGCTGAAGCGCGAACTTCCTAAGACCCCACCAATGCGCACCCCGGAGGATCGGCGTAGGGAGTGGATACTGTGACTATCACGGACATAAGGGCCACACCACCAATGAATGTGTCCAACTGTGCCAACTCATTGATAAACTAGTGAAAGAGGGCAGATTGGACCATTTGGTCAAGAACATCAAGGAAGGAAAATATAGGCAGAAGACTGGGAACAAGAAAGAGGCACCCAAAGATAAGGCTGACACCATCTACATGATACAATCATGGCGAGAGTAACTAGGCGTAAGATCGGCGAGAAATTTTCCGTGGGAGTGAAATCTCTTTCCCCACCTTGACTGCGGACAACGCAGTGGTAGAGCCGCTTACCATTGAAATTAATGCAGGAGGTCACGATATCCACCGCATGTATGTTGATGGAGGAGCATCTGCAGACATAATGTACGAACACTGTTTCAAGCGACTGCGACCTAAGATACGCACTCAGTTAAGCCCGGTTATGACAGCGCTGACTGGTTTTACAGGAGAAAAGATATGGCCTATGGGGCAAATACGCCTACTAGTCAATGTGGGTAATAAAGAACACTCACAGCGGCTGGATGAATTTTATGGTGATTAAATCCCCTTCGCCATACAATGGCATTATCGGAAGACCAGGGATATCGGCCATGCGTCTTTGTACCATCTACATCACATGGGATGCTCAAATTCCCAGTGGAAGGTGGTATTGTCACTCTCTACAACGCCACTGTACCACATAGAGAATGTAACACGATTACATGTGAGACGGCACCCATTCCAGAACAGCGCGCAACCAAAGTTCCAAACCTGAAGGTTGCAATTCACCCTGATTACCCAAAACAAGAAGTATCAATCGGAGGATCGTTGTCGGATAATGGCAAGGCAGCCGTGTGCGCACTCCTGCAAAAGAACCTGGATATCTTTGCTTGGGAACCAAAGCACATGACTGTAGTACCACGCTCGATCACAGAACACAAGCTGAGAATCCGACAAGGATACTCACCAATACGCCAGAAAAAGCGCGGCCAAGCTCTAGAGCGCGCGCAAGCAATTCTGGCAGAGGTACACAAACTTGTGGAGGTAGGTATCATGCGAGAAGTCTACTACCACGATTGGCTTTCCAATCCAGTAATGGTGAAGAAAAGCGACGGTAGCTGGCGGATGTGTGTAGACTTCACAGATCTCAACAAGGCATGTCCACAAGACTGTTACCCACTACCAGAGATAGACTGGAAGGTAGAATCTTTGTGTGGATACCCACTTAAATGCTTCCTAGATGCATACAAAGGATACCACCAAATCCAGATGGCTAAGGAAGATGAGGAAAAAACGGCCTTTCATACAAGCCAAGGCATCTACTGCTATACCAAAATGCCCTTTGGCTTGAAGAATGCAGGCGCCACCTATCAGCGGTTAGTAGATAATGCATTTGAAAAACAGGTGGGCCACAACCTAGAGGTTTACGTTGACGACCTGGTCATAAAAAGCCATACCGAGGATGAACTGGTGTGCAACATTGAGGAAACGTTTAGGACACTCAAAGAGATCAACATGAAACTAAATCCTAAAAAATTCACTTTTGGCGCTACAGAAGGCATGTTTCTCGGATACCTGATAGAACCTGATGGCATCGAACTTCCTTCACCACGCACGTTGAAGGAAGTCCAATCTCTCAATGGAAAGCTGGCCGGTCTCAATAGATTCTTGTCCAAGTCAGCAGACAAGTCACTACCTCTCTTCAAAACACTCAAGAAGTGTATAAAAAAGGGATATTTTCGCTGGACTACGGAGGCAGAAGAAGCCTTTACACAGCTCAAACAACACCTGGCAGAGCTCCCCACACTAGTCGCACCCCGACCAGGGGAAGAGTTAATTATGTATTTATCAGCGACACATGGAGCAGTCAGCGCAGTGCTGCTGACGGATAGGGATTCAGTACAAACACCTGTGTATTTTGTAAGCAGAGCGCTCAAGAAAACAGAGATTAATTACAGCGCGATGGAGAAGTTGGTCCTGGCTTTAGTATTCGCCGCCAAGCGGCTGCACAGGTATTTCAAGGCACACCCAATAGCAGTGATCACAGATCAACCAATCAAGCAAATCATCTCCAAACCTGACGCATCAGGACGACTACATAAGTGGAGTGTATTGCTAGATGAACACAACATCTCCTACAGACCATGCACTGCAGTAAAAGGGCAGATACTAGCAGATTTCATCATCAAAAACCGGACACGATGATGCACCGCGCACCAAGCAAGAAGGAACTACAAGATCCATGGATCTTGTTCATGGACGGATCTTCATGCGTGGATGGGTGGGCGAGCCTCATCCTCACAAGTCCGGAAGGTATGGAATTCACTTACGCCTGTGTTTTGAATTCACGGCGACAAACAATGAAGCGAGTATGAAGCCCTAATCGCGGACTACGCATTGCGGCTTGAATGGGTGTATGCGCAACCGGAAGCAAATGTGGATTCCCGGCTGGTAGCCAACCATGTGTTGGGCGAGTACGTGGCTAAAAAGGAAAACATGATCCAATACCTCGACAAGACCAAGTCACTAATCCAAGGCTTTGACAGGTTTACCATTAAGCAGGTTCCTAGAGAGGAAAATCGAAAGGCGGATGCACTAAGCAAGATTGCATCCACAAGCTTTGCACACCTGTCAAAACAAGTGTTGGTGGAAACGTTGAAGAACAAATCCATCTCAGAGATGGAAATATCCACGGTAATAGAGGAGGAAGGTCCTACGTGGATGACACCAATAATGGAATTCATAAGCAAGGGCGTATTGCCCCAAGAACAGAAGGAAGCCCGAAGAATACGGCGCATAACACAGAGGTTTGAACTTCGAGATGGTGTGCTATATCGGCGCTCCTTCTGCAACCATGGCTCCCGCTGCGACCCCTGCAAGAAAATTATGTACTCGGAAATCCATACGGTTCATGTAGCATGCATTGAGGACCACGATCCGTGGTGGCGCGCATACTACGATCGGATACTATTGGCCCACCATGCACCGTGATGCGCGGGAATTAATAAGAAAATGTGGCAATTGCGGGTTCATAGACCGTTCGCCAACCACAGCGGAGCTAACGCCTATCACGGCGCCATGGCCATTCTACAAGTGGGATATCGACATTGCGGGTCCCTTCCCGTTCTGGCAGGAGGATTGAAGTTCCTCATAGTGGCCATAGACTACTTCACCAAATGGATCGAAGCAAAAGCAGTTGTAACAATTACTGGCAATCAGGTCAGACGCTTTGTTTGGGAAAATATTGTATGCCGCTTAGGACTACACGGGAAATCATCTCGGACAACGGGAAACAATTTTGTGACAACCCCTTCAAGGACTAGTGCGAGAAGTTGAATATCACGCAGCACTTCGCGTCGGTTAAACATCCACAAACCAACGGCTTAGTAGAGCGTGCAAATCGAAGTCTGGGTGAAGGAATTAAGGCACGTCTGGACAGGCACAAAGGAAGGTGGTTGGAGGAATTATCGCATGTTCTGTGGGCGCACCGCACTTCCATCAAAACTAGCACGGGAGACACCCCTTTTTCTCTAGTCTACGGAACAGAGGCCGTTATACCAGCCGAAATTGGGATGCCAACTATTCACTTCTTTGAAATCAACATCGCAACAAATGACGAAGAGAGGCATATCGACCTAGACCTGTCGGAAGAAAGACGCGAGCGCGCAGTTATATGTGAAGCAAGATCGAAGTCAAAAATGAAGGGGTACTATGATGCTAAAGTGCGAAGTGTTTCATTCAAACCAGGTGACTTCGTATACCGCGCCAATGATGCGAGCCACGCAGAAGACACAGGAAAACTTGGACCGAAGTGGGAAGGACCCTATGAGGTTACTGAAGCATTAGGAACAGGCGCGTACAAGCTACAAGACATGGATGGTCGTGAACTACCACGCACATGGAACATTTGCAATCTTAAGCGATGTTATCTTTAGGAATGGCTACGGCTTACCACACGGACATTCCCGCACGTTAGTGAAGTGACAAATAATTATCCGTGTATTTATCTTGTTTTACTTAAGCAATATCTTATTTATTTTCTTTCACAAAAACTTGCAAGTCTTAATAAAACGTCACGGTTTCTAGCTAATTCCGTGACACATTCCAATTTGTCATTTCTATATACTTTATGTCTTAACATTTCTTATCTTTTGCCTACATGGCGTGCAGATGGTAAAAGGATGAGTAAACCTACTAAATAACTCGTTGAGTAAGAGGGTTGCAAACCCATCAACATTGGATCATGTATCCTTGTTAAACACCTTGTTCTCAAGACGTTGGAATAAGTTCGGCGCGCATCCCACGACAGGTGCGCAACTATGCATCTTGTCTTGGCGTTTAACAAATTAGGAATCAAGACACTTGACTCCTTGATATGATATTTACAGTACGCTGCATATCACACCTTACACGACTATGATACAACTACTTAGAAATTATGTTTTAAGTATACCGTGATTTTCATACATGACTATGAATTTCCTATATTATTCGCGCTTATGTAACAGTTTGATTCTTAGACAACAAGTACGTTTTTAACGCAAAGACGAATAACTAAGTACAAACATTACAAGTTGCAATAATACCAACACGCATTCAACAAAAGGAGAATTTCATTAGATACCATGCGTTCTTACAAAAATGATGTTTACAAATACAAAGTTCCTATCTACATACTCCTAGAACGTCTAAGAGATGAAGTCCCCACACAGCTTGCAGCATCCCCAATCTCGTCCAGCTTCTTCAACAAGTCGAAATCTTGGCGAGATACCGTGGCAACACTAACCGGTATCCCGTCAGATTTGGGGAGATGAGCTGCGCCGATACCGCACAAAATGGCTTTACCTTTAATCCCTGCCTTTTTGGCAAGTCTTGTAGCATGCGCTTCCAACACTTGCTTTAAGGGCACTTCCTTCTCCAGGGCGAAGGGATTCAAGATATCCTTGGGGCGAGCAAACACAGGCACTTGGAGTTGAGATTCATGGGGTTTCAAAAAATGGTCCAGCTGTGCTTCCGCATTTTCAGCATGATGCCGAGCTAAGGTCAGCCCCTCCATAATGACCCCTATCGGATAATCCTGGTCGCGCTCTAATTCAGAAATCAGGGGAAGCTCCAATGACTTCATCTTCTCCATAGCAGCCACTAGCTCATCATATGATTGCGCATTATAACCGGGCACCTTATCCTTTGGCACCTTCAACAAATTAGCCTCTTGAAGCTCCTCAACAGCCTCTGCCTTACCCCGCGCCAACGCGCATTGAACAACTCCCCCAAAAGCGTCCACTACTTCCTGCAACTCCAAGGTGCCGAGGCGGCAAGTCGCAGACCATGGCTAATGAGCCACCTGCGCTCAGCGATAGTAGACAAGAGTTGGGGATATAACTCCTCATCATACTCCAGACTGAGCTTGAGCAACTTCATCTCCTACGCTTCCAATGAACTTCTTACAGTGGCACCAAAATTCTCCAACTGCGAGACCAACTCTTCCTTGCCCTTCTCAAGATACTTGGCCCGAGAGACACGAAGCCTTGTACCCCGATGGCAGCGCGCTCGACTTATTTGACCCATCAGCGCCATCTTTTCTTCAGCGAGCTTTTGGGTGTATGAACTCAGGTCCTCTGCCTCAACCCTGGCACTAGCCAACTGCGCCTCCAGAGACGTAATTTTTTGATCCTTTTGAGCTCCATGTCTGCCTTCTCCAGAATGCTTGGCCCTTAGCTTCTCCACCAGCAAAGCTTGATGCGTGGCCGCCAGTACCAACTCTTCAACAATCTGATCCATTGGCGCATCCCCAGCCTCCAATGGCTCAGCGCTTCGTTTGTTTGGCTCAGAAAACTCAGAGTGAACAGGACTATCTCTGGGGGCGACTCCGCAGACTGTTCAAACCTGCACACAAGGAAAGTAATTAGTAATTATTTCTCACATATACAGGGGATGCATAAAACACTTGGATGATATTACTTACTGTGGACCAGCGGTATCAGCCGAGGGGGAGGCGATGCAACGTCACTCGAGGACGATGCCACCACATGGATGACGGGACGCTTCTTTCTCGAAGAGCTAGCGCCTTCACCTCCAAGCGATTTCTTGCGCTTCAACCCTGGGTCCTCCTCCTCCTCTTCCTCCATGTGCTCCGCCACTACTACTTGTGATGGCTGCACTAAGGGGGTAGGCTCCTGAGGGTTCGGCATGCTTTGCAGTGGGGTCGCTTCCAGTGCGAAAGATGAGCTAGTTCCTGCTTTTCCCGGCTCCATTTCCAGGGTACGCCCTGTGGTAGCATCCAGATTGGGCTCCTCCCCCTCTCTCAGCGGGCGCGTCCCTACATTCACTTGGCGTGGCTTCGCCAGTTGCATGACTCTGAATAGATCCATCTCTGTCGCAACAGAAGACAACAACAAACATGTTATTATAAGTACAATGGAAGAAGTAAGGCTTACATTAATAAAGTAAAGGAATGCAAAGGACGAGCACCCACCCTGGCCATCCGCGCCTAAAAATATTGGAACCTCCTCAGGTCTACCAAAATAATTGCGGCTAATGCCCATGTGCACCAAAAATTCCTTGGGGTAGGAATTGATGGGGATGCGATTGGTGTTTATTGTATCTGCATCCTCCGCACCTTTGTAAGATCCGAGGGGGCTCATCCTTTGGCAGTGAACCCTGGGTGTAGAAATCGAAGCGCGATGGGAAGCACACATCATCAATCCAGAAAAATGTTTCTCTCCAATTCCTAAGCGCATCTAATTTTTAGTATAACCGAAGTCGCCCAGCGCTTAGCGAATGATACCCACCCGTTTGACCACGTTGTGTGGTAAAAGGCGCGGAAAAGGTGGATAGTCGGGTTAATTGCGATGGCGGCAATTAACCTCGAGTTGGTGATTTTAGATGCACCTATGCGGTGCACGGTTGGGATATATGTAGGCGGTAGTAGTTTAACACGTCGCTCAAAAATAAATATATTGGCACATGTTGATTCGCGAACTTCGAAAAAGCGTGTGTATACCTATTTCCTTGGAAGTTCGCAATTGCGCCGCGCCGGAACTACGGATGCACCGGCAGGAATATAATAATCCGGCGAACTCTAGAAGTTCGATCCTCGATATGTCGGATGTGAAATCAGATAAACCTCGGACCATGGTATCGTTTTTTATATGCGCGCGTTACCTTTGGAATATCACGGTTTTCTTGCTGGAAAGTTGAAGCTTTTTTAATGGAGAAAATGATTTTTCTTGTGATAATCACAGTAATAAGGAGGTGGACGGTTATATAAGTTTCTTCCTCCACGCGATGAATGCCACGTGGATCCCACTGTCTCTAATTGTGTGGATAGGATTTGCTGATGTGACGTGGTTATAGTTACTTTCCCCCGATTTACGAGGAATCCGTTTTAAATATTATGTCTAGATACAACGTGTATCTTTCAAGGCGGGGAACCTTTTTGGCTTCTTTGCTACGCTTCGCAGTTTTTTATTGGCTGCAGTTATTAGTCTAGCATCCGCAGTTCGTCGCTGCGCATACTAGACTATGGGGACATGATGACGTATAGTCTATATTCGGGTCACGAACCCGACTAATGACCGATACTAGCGAGCCCAGCACGAACTGGGCTACGCCGATAAGTGTTTAGGCTCACGAAGGCCCAAACCCAAAGCTATTTATGGAATAGGATATCGGATATCTCCTAACTTTGGAGATAATTGTTTACCAACCGACTTAGGCGGGATACGCCGAAGGTTGGGGAACACGAAACCAACAAGGATTTCGTGTGTATATAATGGGAATCCCATCCCTCATTAAAGGTACGATCTAAAACCTTAACTCTCCTATTAACCATAAAATCGATTACTTACTCTCACGCCGGAGAATAATCGTGGGAGACAATCCCACGATAAGCCTAACGGTGTTTTCTGTTTACTTAGTGCGCAGGTCTCAAACAGCAATATCCAATTGGTACGAGAACCGGAGCTCAAACAAGGAACGCCCAACTTTTGTATCAACAGTCGTGGCTAAAAGTTTAACATTAATATATTAAAATTACTTAAATTTTGAAATCTTTTGACAGAGTATTTAAAACTTTTAGCTATGACTAGAGTCATGACTAAAAGTATTTTTATTTGAGAAATTTAAGTTTACTTCAAAGTTTTGGCTGTAAAATGGATTCTCTCACAACTTTTAGTGATGACTTATCGTGGCTAAATGTTTAATAAAAAATGTATTCTAAGTGTAATTACATGGATGGACCTTGTAGTTTGCCTAAAGTTTCACCCACAATCCCTAAAAGTTTAAAGTTGCATGGATAGTCCCTATCTTTGCAAAAAATAACACTTATGGTCCTTTTTTTAATTGGTGTTAACTGAGTTCTGTTATCATTTATACGTTAGCTTTTTTTGTTAAAGATAATTGCATCGTCTATCCTTTATAATAATGGTCTTTTATAATTTGGAGTTTTTTTTAGGTACGTTTTCTTACGTTTTTATTTATTTTCGTCCGTTTTTAGACGCTTTCATCCGTTTTTATACGTTTTCATACGTTTTTATCCGTTTTCGTCCATTTTTATACGTTTTCATCCGTTTATCTTACATTCATGCGTTTTTATCTGTTTTTATATGGTTTATACGTTTTTATACGTTTTCGCTTGTTTTCTTATATTTCATAAGTTTTTGCCCATTTTTTATACGTTGTCGTCCGTTTTTTTACGTTTTCATACGTTTTTATAAGTTATTGTCCGTTTTTATCTTCTTTTTTTTTACTTTTTCATACCTTTTTATATGTTTTCACCGATTTTCTTACATTTTCATACATTTTTGTCCGTTTTTAAAAGCTTTCGTCCGTTTTTATACATTATCTTACGTTTTTATTCGTTTTCAGCCGTTTTTATACGTTTTCATCCGTTTTTATCCGTCTTCACCCGTTTTTATATGTTTTCGCCCGTTTTTATACGCTTTCGTCCATTTTTGAACGTTTTCTTACGTTTTCACAATTATATATGTTTTTGTCCGTTTATATACATTTTTTTACGATTTTAGCCATTTTCGTCGATCTTTATCCCTTTTCTTTTTTTTATATGTTTCTATAAACGGATATAAACGGACGAAAATAGATATAAACAGACGAAAAAGGATATGGATTGACTCCTCAATTTTGATTTTTATCACTTATCATGATTTCATTGGAAATGAACGTGTTGTGTGAGCATGCGGCTATGGATTGACTCCTCAATTCTGATCAGCTGCAACCGTCGGGTGTCCCTGCAAACAACAGTTAGCAATAAAGCGCATAAAAAGTGTCTTTGATAACCTTCGTTGAATAGGTTGCAAGAACCACGGTTCCCCGTTGATCAGTACAAGTACTGCCTGTGATCAGGTATAATTCTGAAAAATTTCCTTGACAGGGTTTCGTAGCTGCTCTAGCCGTTCTCAAACCGGAACGTCTCAAAGAAGACAACGCGGAGTGAGTGAACCAGTAAATTGAGATTTACTGTTTGATTAAAAGTGATTTGAAAACAATCTCTTATTGCTTGCAGAAGATTTTTTTGCAGTACGATGAAGGTTACAAGAAAAATCAATTTTCAATCATAAATACCCTTTTAATTTTGAGAACTTAATACACAGTCGATGTGCTAGAGAAAAGACTTTGAGCACAACGACCGGTTTTCAAAGGTATCCGTCAATCCATTTCCTGAACCAGGATTGATTCAATAGTGAATCGCCCCATCGTTTCTGTCAAGTTGTCACATGATTGATCTATTGGATAGATCTCACATGCCACCCACCAAGAGCTTGTTTGATGTTGGCTCTAGAAGGTTTTCCATCTTCATTTTGAATATTTTTATATATCACTCGGATGTTCTGGCAATACCACAAGGATAATGCGTAGGACTCTTAAAATATACTTTCACATTCCACATTGTGTGAAACTGTGAGTCTTCATTAATTGTGTCATAATGAGATTTATTGATGATCTCTTGGCTCTAGACTCAATAGTGCACTTTGGTTTCCTATGCTGGAGACTAGGGAGAGGGTCTCCTTCTTCAATATCGACAATCTCAAAGAGAAAGTCGATAGCTTATGTAGGTTCTCTGTGAGAATGAAACAAGTCCTTTTAATAGGAACTTGAGTAGCTTGAGAAGTTTTAGTGCAGTGCGTCACTGGGTCCATGACGTCTTGTCTTCAATGCCGGTGTTACCTTGGTAACAACCAGTAGTATATGAATTGAACCCGGTTTCTGCCCTTAGGTTGAATTAATGGAGGGCTATTTCTTTTCACCCTTTTCACATTCCATTCTTTTTCATTCTTCAACCCCTTCAGTGCTTACCGAGACTTCATAACTAGAACCTTGTTGGGTTTATTCCAGTACTAGCTCTGTCTCAGTCCGCACTCTTCCCGTATTCTCACTTTTCTCCTTTTTTCATCATGCCTATGGACTTCTACACTACCTAGTGGATTGTCCCTGGGTAGATCTTTCCGGTTCTGGCTGGATCGTGGGGAAGAATACCTAACCTAACCATTCTTATATCTCCATGCACAAAATAAATTGGTCGGTCTTTTGATATTGTTCATTCCGCCTCGAAACCAATTGAAAATCATTTGAAAATTAATCAAGGTACTTGTGATAAAAAAATCAAAGCGTTTTGTACCTTAATTGTTTTTGATATTTTTAGAAATGCTCCCCCTCAACATGTGCTTCAAGTATTTGAAATCATTTTAGCACATTTAGGCAAGAGTACTTTTGAAATATTAGATTGAAAATGAAAGATCTAATCGTTGATTAACATTTTCTAAAATAATCATCATCACTTCCCGATCAAATCTAGTATTTTAAGTACTTTGGATAAAATATTTTGGGAAGGATGAGGTTTTCAATTGACTGCTCCCCTTTGATGTGTGCATCGATAATCGAAATATTTTAAGACAGTTTAAAGCTTGCAAATGGTGATTTTGAAGCAATTTTCACGATCACAGTAGCCAAGGAAACCATTTAAAATTTCAATCAAGGTACCTTAAAAATGACGCTTTAGTACCTTGATAGTTTTTAAATAAAATTTTGAAATGCTCCCCCTCAATATGTGCTTCGATATACGAAAAGGTTTAGCACATATGGGGAGAGATGCCAATTTATTGAGACTTGAAGATCACATTTTATCAGATTGAATATTTATATCACATTTTCTCCCCCGATCAAAAATTTCAAATCCTTTGAGATTTTGGATCTCAAGTGATTTAAATATGTATAAACCTTTTTGGAGGAAAATGTATCCTGTTTTATTTAATCTGAAAAGAAACACTACAATACTCCCTTTTAAGACAAAGAGAGAAGCTACAAGCCATAAACCTATCACTATTATATACATTATAGTTATTATTGTTTATGTTACAATCACCACATCACACATGAGAGTTAAACAAAAGTAACTACTATGAGAGGATATCATCATTCTGTTCTCTATAGTAGCTTGTAATGATATTCACGAACTCTTCCTCCCACAAAACTTTCAAGGCTACGAAATATCTTTCTAGTCATGAGTCTTCTTCCGATAGCAGCAATGAAATCTTCACACCTTTTTACGTCATGTTCCGTCCAAAACCTTGTATTGTTCCCTGGTCTCATCTTGAGCTTAAACTCCTTGACACTTGAATCCAATTCTTCTTCAACAATCTTTAGCGTACCATCACTGAACTTGTACAACTCACACAGTCTCAATAGCATCCTTGATCCATATTTGTCTGTAAAGACAACTGCTCTTAGAGTGTCAATCACTGAGTAGTCGTTTCTGAATTCATACCATGTGGCTTCCCATTGAGGCTTGGTGAGATTGACTTGAGTCTGATAGCTTTCCATGCCAAGCTGAAAGTCACCCACTCTTTGTCGTATCACTAACCCTCTTCTCCATAGGTTGACTGCTGCAGCAAGGGACTTCTTTTCGCGAGTTGGCAGGTTATCAAGGTAGCCTTGGAGGTTCAATAAGTACATATCTTCAAAATCACTTGGAAACAGATGTTTGAAGTCATTTTATTCAATTACATGGTCTTTCAGATCAGCTCTTCCGAGGATGATCTTCTTCAGATAATCGTATCCATATATTGAAAAGATTTCCACGCTGACCACACTTAGAATACGCAGCTTGGAACGAATAGCTCTGCGCTTCTTTTCAGCACCATGTCTTTCAATGTAGAATTTCTTCTTTTTGAACCACCAATGAGATATGCCATATGAGGCAGCAATGTCATACACGTATTCCTTGTCTATCCAAAATTGATCTGGCACCATCTGCTCAAGACCTGGATCTGAATACGTTGCAGCCTTCATCTTAGAAATAGATAAGGCTGGTCTTCTTCCTTGAGTACTAGCACGTAGATAATCCAGATCTCTGTTGAAGAAGAAATCTGACTGAATAGTCTTCTGTCCGGGTTCACCACCAAGAGGAAGAGGGTAGTTGACATTGTATCGACTGATATTCTCTTCCACTTGATCTGTCAATAGCTTGTGGCATTCCTCCATTTGGTATTGTAGATGAGTGGCATCAGAATGGAAGGATTTGACAATTTCATAAGCTGGGCCTTCAAGATCCTTTGGAGTGATTGATGAAATACCATGCTTCTCAAAGTACCACTTAATAAAGCTTCCTATGTCACCAGTAATATGTAGGAGTGATTCTTCTGAAGGAGCTTCATGGTTGGCTGCAATGGTCGTTGCCCAATTATTGTCAGGAACAATCAAATCAGATTCCGGAATGGCCCATGAAGGTTCAGGAGATTCAGGTTTTTCCTTGGACCACCAGCTTTGAGTCATATCTTTAGACGGTGTAGTCCTGGATGATTTAATGCGTTTTCTCTCTATGTATGCATTCCACCAATCTTCATCATCAGAGGGCTTTGGAATGTGTTTTGTGGCAGCGTCATCATCCTCTGAATCTGATTCTTGAACAGCATAAGACTCTTCATTCATCACCTGCTCTTCTGGGATTGTGGTGAAGGTGGGTGTAAACCGAGAGTCAACCGTGGTCCATGCTGCATAGGATAAGGTTTTTGAAGTCTTCTGAGACACTTGCCCTGCTGAAGAACCAGGTTGGTTTGAAGGCTTCGGAGGTAGAGTAGGTGGATTCGCCTTTTGAGTTTCTGCTGTACCTGCTGATCCACCTGTTCCTGAAGAACTAGCTCCACCAGTTGGAGGAGGAGGAGGTGGTGGTTTAGGAGTTCCGGACTTAGATTCAAGCATCACCACTCTCCTTTTCTTCTTACCCTCTGATGCAGGTTTTACTGACCAGGTTTTAATATTTATAAGTATCGATATACCTATGGTCTACCCTAATGCACTAACGGGTAGTGTACCCGGTCGTATGTAGTGTAGTATTCGGTAAAACCGAGGTCGTCCCAAGAGCTATGTGTGTGGATTTTAACTAAGTCTAGGTGTCCACCAGATTTTAATATGATTTCAATAAGGAATTAATTAATTAACTACTAAAAGCGAGATAAAAGGCAAAGGATGTGATCAATAGAGGAGAGTGGTGCTAACCTAGTTACTCATCCTAACTAGTAATGTTTACGTCTTATTACTTCCAATTACTTCTGGTGGGGTCAAAGTCGAGAGGACAACATTTGGTCAGTTCGTCCCAACCTATCAGCAAAGGGTACTACTAGAGAAGTCAGGTGTCCCCTCATAAGTCCAGTTGTTCCTGGTCCCTTAAGCCAAGTCATTAAGTTCCGCTACATGCTAGATTCATAATAGTGAGTGCCCGGTGCTAACATCTTAAGCACTCAACCCCTACTTCTTAAGTTCATCCAAACGGTAGGTGATCAGTTGGTCAAATCACACAAGTAGAAAGGGTCGTAAGTTGGTCATATCTTACCCTTCCCGTCACAGTCTACTCACTTAGGGTCAGTTGGTGATATCTCCTAAGCAACTAGCCTCTACCGCCATTCAAAACTACCGAAACAAGGGTAGCTACCAATAAATTATGCATGCATACACTTAGAAATAATTATACGGAAGTAAAGTAAATGCAAACAAAACAATTAAGGAATCATAACTAGTCCACCACCAAGAGGTGCTTAGCCGCTCATATTAACCATACAATCAATTCAATGTTTAATGTTACGAAATACATGAATCGAAAGTAAAGAAATGATAAAAAGCTAGTGCTTATCGTAGGGGAGTGATTTCTCCCTTGGAGATAGCTCCGTATGCTCCTCTAGATATGCCTTCGACTTCTTCTCACATTCTCTGATTGTTGTGTGTGAAATGGGATGCTTTGAAATCTTTGGAAATCATGGGGTATTTATAGGCGGATCGGTTACAACAGTAACTATTAAAAGAGTTACCAGTAACATGCAATTCTTTGTAATTTGCACTAATAATCTTTGGTTACTTGCAGTAACCTCGGGAAGGATTACGCCAGGTATCTTGATATAAATCTTGGTTACGCCGTAGTTGATGCATGAGTTACGGAGTAATTAGTAGCTGCGTGGAACCACATTTGACCTAATATGGTTACGTCATTATTCTTGGATAGAGTTACGCCGTAATCTTCAATTAAGTTGGTTTTCTGAGCCACGCTTTAGTTGCGGCGTAATGTGAGAGAGGAGTTACGCCGTAACTTCTTCAAAGTGAGCATACTATGATAAATCTTCAATAAACTCTCCAATTCCACGTCTTTTTAGCTCCGATGCTCGTAATTTACCTGAAAGTGAAATATAATAGAAAACAAGCTTAAATCTATATACATGATATAAATTACAAACATTATAGGGGGAAATTAACACTTAATATTCAGGATTATTTGTTGTTATCAAATATCGCCCCACTTGAACTCTACTTGCCCGCAAGTAGACCTTATTAGATAGATTCCTAAAAAGATATCTCCCATTTCCTGGAAAATATAAGTTTACAAATCCCTAATGCTAGAATAAAACAAAGCCGAACACCTTACGAAAAGGGAACGAAACACTCAAATCTCTCAACTATTCTAAGTGTCAATTTCGGGGTGATCACTCAATCGCACTGTCATAGCATGTATTCTATCATAAGCTTAGCGGTTACACAAATCTCCACCACTAGAGTTAAGGGTAAAACAATTTTTGAAGGCAATATGGGTAGACACGACAAAGGTTAAGGGTGATTTGTCATTACTAACATGTCACAGCGAAGTGGAAAAAACCAATGATACATGACCAAATCCATGGCCAAGACACCAAAGATTGCTCGCTGCATCACCTAGACACGCTTCATGAATAAAGGGTAGGATAAGACATATATATAAATGGTGTAAAATAAAAATCAAGCAAATAGTCTAAATCCATAACTAAGTCATCACCACTTACCGTCCGCCCAAAGTTCAAGTTTCGAAGTTAAGAAACCGGATCATGTTATACTAGGTAGATGTGTCATTAGAGGATGTCATGATGGGCACACTACCTTTTCTCCAACTGTTGGCGCAATTACCAACTCCAATCTTCAAATGTGACCGAGGTGGCCTCTTCGATACTAAATCTAAATTAAGCTCATAATTAAGTGCTTATAACATTGCACTTTAAAATCAACTGATAACAAAATACATTTTTTTTGAATCATAACTAGAACAAATAAATATAACATCCCCCCACTTGAGATGAACAATGGGAATTCAGGGGGGGGGGTCTTCAATGATCTTTAAGAATATGTCGTCGACGAAAGTGTGGTTTTCGAACCTTTCCACTTGAACCTTGAACTTAGGCAAATGATGACTTCCCAATCACAAATAAAGACTACAGGGTAGGCTAAGGTGTATAGGTGTAACGAAATAATATATTGGGTTAAAAAAATGAAAGGAATGGCTCAGAAGGGTGTATCTAGGGGTATCTTGCACTAAAGGTGAGTGCAACAAAAGGGTTTCACATGGGGGTCGAGAAGTCGAGGTGACTAATCGATAGACACACAATGGTAGGCTATTTGGGTGATAATCCTATAATACTGCCTTCTTAAACTGAAAAGTCCAAATATATCAAGTTAACTCAACATACCTCGTCTATGGTCTCGAAATGATGCAAAGACCAAGTTCTAAAGTTTAAAAGCTACCGGCACACTCATAAATTGGTGGATTTGGGGTAAAATTTTGGAAATGGATAAGGCTAATCTCACCATAAAATATCAAGGGTTATATGTGCTCGGCTAAGGTCTAATCTAGTTAGGTTAAGAAAAACATGTCAAAATTTTAAAAATAATTTCTCAAAATAAACTAGAAAAACGAGGGCAAAATAAAGTTCAATAGACAATTCTACTCCCGTCCCCCCACTTGAATTGTACAAAGTCCCTTTTGTACTAAGCGTTAAATAAAGGTGAAGAGAAAAGTAGAATTAGAGCGAGAACTTCCCTGAAATTTGCTTCAAAAAGAAAGAAGGCCCACGAAAGAGAGTCGTGCCTTCGCATAAGCATCCATGAGCAAACTTTAATCCCCGAAATCACACTACCGACAAGCATAATTGTAAAAAGAAAAATGAAAAATAAAAAATAAACCTAACTCACTTTCGTAGGAATTACGGTTGCAGTTAGCGCATGCAACAAGCCTTTTAAACCACTTGGTGTCCCAAGTGAATGAGTGTAGTCTCGTGAGGGCTTACAGGGAACATACCTACAAAGTTCATTTAAAATACTAATACAAGGTTATTGTGTTTAAAATGAAAGAAGTAATGCAGAGGATGGTTACGTCATAACCTCAGAAGGAGTTACGCCGTAACTAGGCAAAACCTGGCATACGCTGCAAATGTGTAGCTACGGCGTAACCACCGAGATGAGATTACGCCGTAATTGGTAGTGCATCTGAAGTTCTGCTGCAAGGGGCTTGTTACAGCGTAATTATGAGAATGAGTTACGCCGTAACTCTGTTCAGATCAGCATGCTGCAGCAGCAATTTTTCATCGTTTCCTGCAAAAATGGTTAAAAACAGAAAACTCAATAGAAATGGAAATAAAACAAATGAAAGGGGTAATTCGGGTTGTCTCCCGAAAGAGCACTTTTCTTTATTTACGAGTCTTTAAGTTGGACTCAGAGCCTCGGGGCTTTATGGTGGCCTTTGGACTTGGCCAACTTCCTTCATGTCTTTCATCAAGTTGTGTCTGACCCAAGCGACATTTGTGGCAGTGCGAAGGTATTCTTTAGTCTTGACCTTACGAATTTTGCAAAATTTTTCCTCCGGCCTCAAGTGGTTTCTAGTAAACTCATATTTTTCGGAAACAATCGGTGGTGGTTTTTTATATTGAATGCCAAGAAGCTTGCACCTCCTTTGCTCATACTCCTCATCTTCTAGGTCAATTATCTTTGCTTTACATCGCGGCTCCTGGTGATCCATGATTCCATTTATGTCATCTTCTAGGAGGTGGTGGTTTAGGAGTTCCGGACTTAGATTCTAGCATCACCACTCTCCTTTTCTTTTTACCCTATGATGCAGGTTTTACTGACCAGGTTTTAATATTTATAAGTCTCGTTATACCTATGGTCTACCCAAATGAACTAACAAGCAGTGTACCCGGTCGTGTGTAGTGTAGTATTCGGTAAAACCGATGTCGTCCCAAGAGCTATGTATGTGGATTTATTCTAAGTCTAGGTGTCACAGATTTTAATATGATTTCAATAAGGAATTAATTAATTAACTACTAAAGCAGATAAAGGCAAAGGATGTGATAAATAGAGGAGAGTGGTGCTAACCTAGTTACTCATCCTAACTAGTAATGTTTACGTCTAATTACTTCCAATTACTTCAGGTGGGGTCAAAGTCGAGAGGACAGCATTTGGTCAGTTCGTCCTAATCTATCAGCAAAGGGTACCACTGGAGAAGTCAGGTGTCCCCTCATAAGTCCAGTTGTTCCTGGTCCCCTAAGCCAAGTCATTAAGTTTTGCTACATGCTAGATTCATAACTGTGAGTGCCCGGGCGCTAGCATCTTAAACACTCACCCCCTACTTCTTAAGTTCATCCAAACAGTAGGTGATCAGTTGGTCAAATCGCACAAGTTGAAAGGGTCGTCAGTTGGTCATATCTTACCCTTCCCTTCTCAATCTACTCACTTAGGGTCAGTTGGTCATATCTCTTAAGCAACTAGCCTCTACCGCCATTCAAAACTGCCGAAACAAGGGTAGCTACCAATAAACTATGCATGCATACACTTAGAAATAATTATACGGAAGTAAAGTAAACGCAAACAAAACAATTACGGAATCATAACTAGGCCAGCACCAAGAGGTGCTTAGCCGCTCATATTAACCATAAAAATCAATTCAATGTTTAATGTTACGAAATACATGATTCGAAAGAAAAGAAAGGATAAAAAGCTAATGATTATCGTAGGGGAGTGATTTCTTCCTTGGAGATAGCTCCGTATGCTCCTCTAGATCTGCCTTCGACTTCTTCTCACGTTCTCTGATTGTTGTGTGTGAAATGGGATGCTTTAAAATCTTTGGAAATCGGGGTATTTATAGGCGTGATCAGTTCACTGGTAACTATTAAAAGAGTTACGTACCAATAACATGCAATTCTTCGTAATTTGCACTAATAATCTTTGGTTCCGGCGTAACCTCAGGAAGGAGTTACGTTGTATCTTCAATAAATCTTGGTTACGCCATAGTTGATGCATGAGTTACGGCCTAATTAGTAGCTGTGCGGAACCTCATTTGACCTAATATGGTTACGTCGTAATCTAGGATAGAGTTACGCCGTAATCTTCAGTTAAGTTGGTTTTCTAAGCCACGCTTTAGTTACGGCGTAATGTGAGAGAGGAGTTACGCCGTAACTTCTTCAAAGTGAACATACTATGATAAATCTTCAATAAACTCTCCAATTCCGCATCTCTTTAGCTCCAATGCTCGTAATTTACCTGAAAGTGAAATATAATGGAAAACAAGCGTAAGTCCATATAAATGATATAAATTACAAACATTATCGGGGGAAATTAACACTTAATATTCAGGATTATTGGATGTTATCACCCTCCCTTTCACGAATGTCTTCCAAGAACTGCAAATGATTATCATGATTGATAGAGTTACGAGAGCTTCATACAACTTCATGTAAACTTCGTCTCCTTATGCTCATCTGTTTCAAACATTCTATCGAAGATGACTGATCTCATATCCAAAGTAGGTAAATCTTTGAACCTCTTATGAAGCGGAGCTTTCATTGCCCATTCAACTGCATCTTTGACTTCTGCTTCAATGGCATTTATCACTTCAGTATTAAAATCGAAACCCTCCAACTTCGATAGACGACGCTCAAGATGATTGACTGATTCGGACAGATGGTGTTTCTCGAGAGCATCGATTCGCTTTAATGCCTCATCAAGTAATTGCTCTGTGTTCTTGCTGGGAGGTGTTGATGTCGGTGGTGTAGCAGGGTCATTGACAGTGATGACCGTTAGAGCGATAACGGGTGGTGGAAGTGCGGTTGATAAGAGGGGCACCTATGGTGGAAGTGTGGTTGCTGGAGTTGTTGTTGACATAGGAGGAACGGTTGATGTATCCTGCTGAATGGTGACTGAGAACATGGATTCAACCTCTTCCTTTTCATCATTTTGTTTGTCCGATTCAACATTTGAGGGTCTGTCCTTGAGGAATTGGTCACCATAGGTTATGTCCGCATCAAGCTTCTTTAGAGAAGATAGGAATCCCGTTGACACATTTGCTTCTTCAAGATGCACTTGTTCTTCTGATCTTGGCTTTAGAGTTTCTTGAAGATTTGAGTGTGTTTCTTGCAACAGTTCATTCCCGCCTAACTATGTGCCTTGTTTATTAGTATCAGTTTGTTCAGTTTCCGGTTCTAGTTCAGGTACAGCTCCCGTAATAGTCTCTGTCTGCACCTTAGTCAGAGGCTCTGATTCGTGACTCTCTGATTGGGTATCACTGGAGTCAAGAGTGTCCTCATGTGTATCAGATTCTTCTCCTTCCACTCCAATTTGCTCTTGTACAGAAGATGATTCAACATTTCTTTTCTTGAGCTCGAATTGGTTTGTAGTCTTTGGAGTTGGTGTGGAGATAGTTAACAACATTTGAGCAGCTTGCTCCACTTCTTCACCAGCTTTCCCTTTACCTTTTCCTTAAGCAACCGGAGGGGTTTGACGTGATACAGATTCTGGTTTATGTATTGTAACCCCCTTCCTTGGCTGTCTCTGAGACACTTCTAGACTCTGCAAGCTTTCTTGAATGCCTTGTTGGAGCGCAGCATCGTCTTCATCCATCAAGGTCATCTCTTTCTCGGGTTCCTTGGACCCTTTACCTTTCCCCTTCTCAGTGTCACTCCTTCTCTTCTTACCTTCTGTGAGTGTGAGTCAGCAGATTTTGACCTTTCCTGTCTTTTCTTAGGGAGGTTGGCATAAGATGACTTTGAGGATGATTTTGTTGATTTGGATGGTGTGGGAGTAGGATTGGGTGTGTCATCAACAGTTGTGCCTGAAGCCTTTTTCATATATTTCTTGAAGTAATCGGCTTTCTTGATTCTATCAGTGAGAAGTGTTTCAGGGATCGGCATTCCAAAGATCTCTTTGTTCGATCCTTTGGCTACAAATTTCAAGCTTCCAAGAATAAATTCATCACCGGCTTCATGGAGAGCAGACTCGCTTCTTGGAGTAAATTGATGTTTTTGCTGCAGGTGCTGGATAATGAGCTTTGAGAACCTTATACTGGGAATCACCCTTTTGTCTTTCGATTTCTTTTCCTTGACTTGATTTAGAAAGTTTTGTTTATCAGTAATGAAGGTGCCCATAGCTAAGGAGAATTCTTCCCAAATGCGTTCCGCAAAGTCAATGTTTACCCTTTTACTACTCCTCCACGAGAATTTGTAGCATTGGAGCCCTCACTCTCTCAAATCCCGAAGTCCTACCTGTTAAGCAAAGGTTGATTATGGTGATAATAGCTCTCCACGGTTGATACATTTCATTGGTGATGATTCCCGAGATCTTTGTGATCTTGCCTGGGTACCCCAATTCTTCAACAAATTCCATTAGCTCTTCAGCTGTAGGTGGAGTGACGAATGGATTTGCGGGGTCTCTTGGAGTGATTTTGAGAGCCTCCCTGAGAGTGTCTGCGGTTATGTGATACCACTTGTCTTCCAGTTGACAAGTGTATACAACCGTGATCTTGTCCCATGTTACTGTATTCCAGAATTGTTACAAGTATATTGAGGGAATAGTACACCGCATACTAAGGGCACCAAAGAAGTTGGTGTTCTTCAGAAGATCGATTGCCATTCTGTAGATGGGATTTGGTTGATTTTTCTTCTACGTCCACAAAGCAATTGCTTCTAGCAATATTAACCCATTCCTCAAAAGGAAGAATTTCATCATCAGTAGGTACAGTGGGTGGTGCTGCGGTAGCTTGATTCTCAAAAGATGTGGTGCCTGCCATTGTATTTCTGTAGAGCACACATTTAACAACAATATTCGGAAATTTGTTATGTTAGACAAGCACAGCAGAACAACCTTATTTGACACAAAGTATCTTAGTCACTAATTTAATAATCCATGTTTATGACATAGCATAAACATAGTAGTGAATCATGATACCAATGAGGCAAAGGCACATCAAGTAATGGAAACTCATAAACACCACAGAGTATTGACAGTAAATGATTATCAGGTAAAGTGCACAAAGACATAGCAAGTATACGATCAACACACAAGGCCAAAGAAGTATAATGATGTATACAAAGCAATCAGCATATAAGACAAATCGCATAAGATCAACCTTTATATGGACAAACCGCTTAGGATCAAACTGCATAGAGACAAGTCGCATGGGTCAAACCGCATAGTTAAAGCAAACAAGTCGCATGAGTCAAAATGAATGCATCAAACCGCATTGGTCAAGGTTTTGTTCAAATCACATAGGTCAAAACGCTATGGTCAAGTCTCATATACCAACCCGCATAGATCAAACCGCATTCATCAAGTCGCATAGATCAAAACACATTCAACAAACCGCATATGACAAAACGCACCATATTTATAAATAGACTAACCGCTTTCAAGAATTTGAAGTGACAACTCGCATATAAGCATGACTCTCAAACCGCTTTCAAGAACACGACTTGTGAAACTATTTCAATGAACAAATTTTAAGCAACACACTCATCAGACAAAAAAAAACTTCAATATGCACCATTAGACATGTTTATTAAACGCACACAAATAACACAATCATCATTCAATCCACTACCCTCCAACAAACTTAAATCCACAACGAGGGGTACTAAATCATAAAAGGGGAACCATCACAAACAAACTAAGCCTATATATGACAATAATGCCTCTACACATTCCAATCTAAACCCAGAAATTTTAAACACAATAACAAAAACAAACCTAGTTGAGGAATTTTCAAATGGAATAATGAAAAGAGAATCTGCAAAGAATATGTTAATTAGATGTGTATTCTTGATAGGTAATTAACACTTAGATATAGATCTTATTGATATAACATACCACAAGGGTACACGTTTATCAAATCTCTTCGAAGAATGAGAGAGAGAAAAAAAAAACTTTGTTTGACTAGGTAATGGTTAGGTTTGACCACATACACAAATCGCTTCCTTATATACCCAAGACCAAGTTTACTCGTTTGACACATCTAGTCCCTGCGATTGACAAATCGCATATAACACTTAGACTTGACAAACCGCATACAATATGTTGATTTAGACAAACCTCATACACACAACACCTATCTGAACATTATTTGGCAGATTCTATCCCTCTAAGTAACATGCAACAACCAGCAACTTTTCTAGGACCATAAAAAATCGTAATAGAACATATCACACATGATGAATGCATACAAGAGATACACAATCCAATTCAAGCAATACATATAATGCAGGAAGTATGATGACATTTATTGAACGAATATCTTTGCACCAATTAGTTACTCAGAAACACATGCATATCACAAGAAATCATATAGAGGCAATCATGCAGAGAAAAATTGACATACAGGAATAGCAGTATGAAATTAATTCCCCCCCCCCCCTCAATCAGTGACACGAATAAACATGAGTGATCATTGATTGACGTAAACCCATTTATAAACCCAAATTTTCATAGGTATAAACCCATTTAAAAGACATGTTTTGAAAACAACTGATCTTCTGTTCGAACTTCATCTAAAGCCCCGTGTCATTATTAAATGACATTTCTAGGACCGTAGATGTTATCGATACCAGAAGACATGCCTTTGAATCAATTTTCGTAATTTTATGATTTTTTCAAATTTTATGGATTTTAATGAAATATTTTGTATATGTATATAAAAAAATTTAAAGAAAGTTTTATATATATATATATATATATATATATATATATATATATATATATATATATATATATATATATATATATATATATATATATAAAGAATGTTTCAAGATTGGATTAACTATCAAGTGATGAGGTACGAGTCCTGAGCTGAGGTGATCAGGAGTCATAGTTCGTACATAACAATGCTGACATGCTGAAGCTCCTGAATGAAGAGGTTTCATTTCTGTTGGAAACCAAGTCATGATGTTCATGATTGAATTGAGCATTGTACCTATAAAAGAATGAGGAGTATCTGCACTAATAGTACATGTAGAATTGTATTCAGATGGGTTAGTAGCAGTAGTATCCTGTCCTTTGGATGATTTACAGTCAGCCTTTGTGATGTCATTAGTGGCCAGTATTCTGATGGGAATCCATTTGAATCCAACATTCTTAAATATTTTTCCAGTGGGCATCCATTTAAGGCAAGATCTAGGAGTGTTATTCCATTTGTATTCAATGTTCTTAAAAAATCTACCAGTAGGCATCCACTTAAGACAAGAACTAGGGGTGTTATATCCCTTAGTCACATTAGAAAATGTAACCATTTCCCTATTCCTAATTTTAGAAGTTTTGCCGTTAACTGGTTTCTTAGGGAAGTGGTCAACCTTTTGAGACTTCTTAAGACTGGATGATCTTCTTACATCCCTGGTCTTAGAAGTTTTAATTTTAACCTGAGCATTATCTTTCATTTTATTGGAAAGAGGTAGTGAAGTGACTGGTTTTGACAAAACTATGTTCTTATCAACTTGGGAGGCACCTTAATTTTGAAGGTTTAGGTCTTTCTGACATAAATGCATTAGGCTGCTTAACTACAGACCGTTCTTTAGTGATATTAGAAATTGGATTCCCCAAGGTTGATGGTTTTGCAAACTTAGTGTTCACACTCTTCCCTATAGTTTTCCTAAGCTCATTTTTTAAGGCAACTATTGCAAAATTCCTATCTTGAAGTTGAGCTTTGAGAACTTCAACGTCTGCTAACAAAGAGCTTGTTTGATCTAAAGACTTAGTTCTATCTTTTTTAGCAGGGACACATTGTTCTATGTGAATCTTTCTCAGAGACTCATTCTCCCTTAATAATTTGGCCACACATAACGCTAATTCATCATTCCTAGCTTTAATGGCATCACTGACCTTTATATCAAGATTGTTCACACCCAGATTACTTTCCTTATACATGTCAGAGATGTGTTTTTTCAAATTACATATGGTTGAGTATTTGTCCTAAAGCTAAGTTTTTAACTGGTTGATTTCAAAAAATTCACGAAATTCAAGGAATTCCAGATTTATGCATGGTTTTGTAGCTTGAAAACTTTCTTCTTTTCTTTGTATTGCAATTTCCAAGGAAATGCAGTGTTTTTCAAGAATTGAGTATTTGTTTGAAAGTTCGTCAAACATTTTCTTATCAACCACATTGTTAGTCATGATATGCTTTATCTTTGACTCAGCCTCAGTTACAGAACATTTATCAACATTCTATTCTCAGAAAGTCATCGGTTTACGTAGTAATCACAGATGCATCATTAATAATAGTTACCAAGGTTGCACCGATGCTTGTTCACTCACCATTCTCGCACTCGGCATCCACCTTCAGGGACAAGAGTTTCGAACATCTTGTTGCATCCATTTTTGATGTGTCGTCATTCGACTTCAGAATACCCATGATTCGACTAATAAGTTACCCAACTCATCACAACTCTCTATTGACTGCACCCAACATTCATTCATTTTATCACTGTTCAGGGTAGCTTCCTCAATGTACTTCTTCACATTGTCCATAAGATGGATAAATGTCTCAATGAAATCATTGATTTCCATTCTAGTGTGTCTTTTGAAAGACATTTCAGTCATGTGTTGATCATAGTCTGACGAATATTCCCCACTGATGAATGACTGAAATTGTTTGTAGATTACTTGAAGTGCAACACTGGAACTATCCTTTTGAACCTTCTCTTTGTCAAGTTGTAGTTCCAATTGCTCTAAGTTTAACAGCAACGTTCCTATTAATGTGAATAAGTCCTGACGGAAGAAGGCATTACATATTCGTTCCATTGTTATGGGTAGAAGTAACATGAGGTGAGAGTGAAGTTGCTGATAGGGTATAATGCAGCATTCCTTTTGCATGACATTCTCAGAGCATGAACAGGTGCAATTCTCTCTTATTAGACTCTAAGCATGAAGATCTCAAATCATCATTGATTGATTCAATCATGTTTAACCTTTCAGAATAACTAATACTTTCTTTGTTGTCCACAGCATCATATAATTTGAGCACATTTGAAATTACAGGATCAATAATGTAAGACATTGTGTTAATATCAGATGTCAAGTCTCAATTTTCAACAAAAATAGCAAACCATTAAACACAAATCGCTTATGTCGAGTCTCTTCAGACAAACCGTTTCTGACAAATCACACAGATGACAAACCGCTTCAGTCAAATCGCTTCCTACTCAAATCGTGTAAGTGTCAAAACGCTTAAGTATCAAATCGCTTACTTGACAAATCGCTTAAGTGACAAAACGCATAAGTGTCAACTTGCTTAATTAACAAAACGCTTTAAATCGCATAACACACAAACCGCATAAATTGACAAATCGCTTAGTACACAAGTATACCCACTACTTTGTCCTTTCTTGTCGTTTTGTCTCAATAGACAAACCACTTCTTTGACAAACTGCTTCAGAGAAATGAGACAAACCGCATGATTTAGCTGTCAAACCGCTTCAAAGAACAACTTAACGTGTGACAAACCGCATCAAAGAAACTTTCAAAAACCAAACTTTCTCACTCTAAAACACTACAACCAAGGTGATTGAGACCTTCTAATTTAGAACCTAAACACTTATGATGATTATAAACACAAAATACTATCAAAATTCAAACTTTAACACCAAAAGTGATCCAAATGATGAGAACTACACAAACCTCATTCATACCCAAAAACCTTATGAAAACCACTAGAAATACAAGAACATGAAAGATGAGTGATAAAACCATGACTCTTGAAACCATTTGTAACACATTGGTTTTCACAATCACACAAACTAACACAATATGGGTCGAATGGAGTATGTTCTAGAGAGAGAAAGATGAGATGTTCTAGAGAGATAAAATCTAAATGAAAGGTTAGATTAGCAAGTGAAAATCCAACCCTCTCCCTTGTGAGGAAAAGATGAGATGTTCTAGAGAGATAAAATCTAAATGAAAGGGCTATTTATACAAATGACTACGCCCTTCTTCGAGATTTGGATCAGGCATACAGTGGGTAAAGACCCATCCTTCTTCCACGGTATTACTTATACTACTAATAAACTAACTAATATAACTTTATGTCTATGAGCCATAATATGCTAAACAATTGTTGGGGTGACCGACACTTCTACATGGATTTTCTAAATCCTAACAAACTTGGGTTGGCTTGCTATTTATAGCCAAAGTGTTCTGCTGTCACCACGGACCACATAACCAAAAAAAAAGGGTCCACCCTTGTATTTTTTTGGTTCCGCCGGTCTGACAGCAAGATTGCAAATATCTTTCCAAAGTCAACCAAATCTAACCAAGATCATGTAAGATATGTAGAATCCAAATCTAACCAAAATTTCTTATGAAATCTTCTAGAGATTTCAATGATGCAAGCCATGATGTCAAATGTTTTTTTTCTATTTTTAGAAATAATATGTTAAATGTAAATACATATGTAATGTTGTGTTTAAGAAACTAAAACATACTTGTTCTAAAAATGTTGAAACACATTATGGTTTAGAAGGATATCAAAGTTAATTGATACATGACTAATCAAAATGTAAATGCTTGAGTGATGAAGGCTTTATTTAAGGAAATCTTGTTTTAATATCTATTAATCTTGACAAGCTTTATACTTTACAAAAATGAAATTTACTTTTGTCATTAACAAAACTTAGGTAAAGATCATAAAATATAAATAACGTTTAATGACGATATTTGTATTAACAATCTCCCTCTTTTTGTTGAGGACAAAACATAAATTTTATTTTTATAAAAGATGTAAAGTTGTACAAGAGTTATAAAAATATGACATTAATTTAGAACTTGAAAGAACTAGTGAGTAGGATAAAGTTGATAATAAAAAGTTTGTTTTATCTTTATGACGAGTTTGTCCAATTATTTGGTCTTTAACAATTTTGAATTTTTGTAAGTCAACGTATGATGTTGACTTTTTAAAAAGTCAAAGGTCAAGTTCTATAATATTCTCCCCCTTTTTGTCGAAACAAAACGAATAGGCGAGGCGGAAGATGTAATGAGCCCGAGCCATTTTCTCCCTTTTGGCCAATGCTCCCCCTAAATTGGGTGCTAAGAGAAAGATACATGGATTGTGAAAAATCTACAAAAGAAATGTTAGTAATAAGCATCATCACAAGTATATAAGCATTTCCAATCATCAAGTAACAACCAACAACTATATAAGAAACACCATTCATTTGTTAAAATTTTCATGATTTGAAAATCATGAAATGGAACACAATGTATGTGTTAGTACATAAAGAGAATCCTAAAAAATTAGAAAAAGAAAGCAAAATAATAATAAAAAAATAACTTAGAATTTTAAAAGAAAAACTAGAATCTTCCTATTGAGGTGGTGGATGAGCAAGAGCGTTAATTCGCTCTAGGATGTGGTTGAGGATGAACCTCATGAACCATCACCGTGTACGTTCGCTAATGTGGGCGGTCCGCTCACAATTTAAGCAACCGTGTTTAGATGGGAAATAGGGTTCATGATTTGGTGGTGGTGGAATGGTGGAATTGTTGTTGTCGATGGTTGGAGTGATGAGAGAGGAGAGCAAAGCATTTTGCATTTGCATAGCTTCACTAAGGTGAGAATCCACCATATTGGAGAAGTTGTGGAGGGGGTCTAGTTGGGCTTCTATCTTCGCTTTGGATTGTGGGTAATCTTCCCCCCATAGATTCATCAATGTCCTCGATATGAGGAGACAAGGATGTTGGAGGTAGGGTATGGTCCCCATACAAAGGTCCATGAATATCATTTTGAAGTGGATGGAAAAAGCGAGGTTGAGGTTCTAACGGGGCGTTTGGGTTAAAAGAGGGATGTGGTGACTCATGAGCGATTCGATCAATTGTACCAAAGGATGGTAGTGTAGGTGGATTAGTGGGCCGAGGAGGTAAGTCCTCTAAGTCCTCCAAAAATGGGTTTGGAGATGTTGGTGGTGTGGAGAATAGTTCTAATGGTATGAGATTTAGAGATTTAGGAGGGGATGGTGATTTGGATGTTTGGATTGGAGCCGGTGGCGGAGAGGTGGCAATGGGAGTTTTTGTTGGTGGTGGAGTGGTGATTACAATAGGTGATTTTGGAGGTGGTGTAGGAGTGCTCAAAGTAAGAAAGTTCTCATCTCTTATGGGAGATGAGATGGTTAGGGGGAGGAATCGAAAGATGAGCTAATGTTGACAAAAAAACATGGTCTAACACTCATTCTAGCCGTTTTCTTACATGGTTTGTTTGATGGAGAAGAGGTGGATGACTTAATCATTTTTGCTTGAGCTTGTTCTAGGAGAAGATGAGAGAAATTGGAAAGGTGTGAGGATGATCATATTTGAAGCTCTTAATTTATAGGATTATGAGATTATGGATAATTGTGTTTGATTTGATGTTAAGCCATAGAAGAGAAGAGGTTTCTAATGATTTGGAAGATTTTTTAATGCTAGTCATATAATCTAAGTCAAGCCATACAAGAAGGTTTGAGTGAAGAGTCAAAGATATTCAATAAATGTGTCCTAATGATTGTAAGATCTTGAAGTTCAGATCACCCACGGATTACAAGGAACCAAATTTTTGGTTCCTTCCTTTATGAAAAAGGGTTCCTTGGGTGAATTTTTAGAATTTTTGAATTTTGGTGGGAAATGGATATCCTATATGTTCAAGTGTTTTAAAATAGTTCTAATATGAATAAAAAGCACAAAAACTATCCTAGAAGTAAATTTTGGTAAATTGGAATGCGGGAATGATCGAAATTCAGCAACTTACCTGGGCATTCCAAGACACCAAAATTTTACACAGACGGATCCCAAATTTTGGGTCCGTCTGGTCTACCAGTGCAGGATTGGCGGCACCAAAATCTCAAACGGACGGAACCAAAAAATCGGTGCCGTCTGACCCGTCGTGTGCAGGAAATTGGACATACCCAATTTTTGACCCCCGGTCACTTTTCCGAAACCTGAAATATTTCTTAAAACATATGGAAATAACTATTTCTAGTTAGGAACAAGCAATAACGCATATATAAACATAGCGGAGCATCAATTTTCAACAAGGGCTAATGATTTTCACTTAAAAGTGAAAATCGGTAAAATTTGATAACACCCGTGTATTATCTCCCTGCATGAACCGGTTAGCATACATCAATGTTTTAAGTTAGTTTATCATCCTATGAAGCGAAAACACATAAATAATATTAGAAAACATTGTTTCTTGTCTTGATCCAAACACCCTCTTAAACCTCAACTCACTTATCCAATTTCTTGTAAATCTTGGTCATCATCCTTCCAAGGCACTTGAACATCCCCTTGGTTTGCTTGAACTCCGTTGTTTCATTCTCAATATCTGGAAGAGAGGCATAGTACTCATGAGGTTGGAGCATAGAGTTGGGGAGACCGTCTTCGGAGCTATTTGATGATGATGATGATGAAGGACTTGGAGGTTTTGGCCTTTTTTCCTTTACCTTAGTCTTGGACACTCTTTCATCACTCAAGGGCACAAATATGTGAGGGATGAGATAATAATCTAGTTTCAACCTTCTAGGACTTGGTGGAATAGGTGCATAAGCTCTATAAAGGCGGGTGAGTAGCATCCCGTATGGAAGAGCAACTAAGCCTTGAGTAGGGATGTCTACCATTCTCCTAGCAATGTAGTAAGCCAAGTTGAATAGCTGACGAGTGGACAAGCTATAGAGCATGTAACAAAGGCAAGAATTGATGTGGTCTCTATTTCCTATGGTGCTAATGACATTGGCTCTAATGAGTTCCTCCCACTTTTTGAATTGAGGCTTAAGCTTATTGAGTTCCATACCGTATGGATCTCGGTTGACTTCCTTTCCCGCTCGAGTGAGACGGGTTGGTGCTACCCTATCATTAAAGAGGTGCTCACGAATGACTTCATTTTGTACCAAAGGAGTTTGGTAGGAAATAGAGTGGCCATGAATAGCATCAAGGATAGTAAGTGACCACTTATCCGAGTAAAGACAAGTACCACGGCAAGGAATTCCTAACACTTGAGCAAATTGGTTGAGAGAAATGGTGTAGTCATTTTGGTTGATCCTAAACTTGAGAGCCATTTGATCATCCTCATTTGTGAAGGAAACAACACTAGCATAGAATTCTAGGAAAAACCTATGACAAATTGGCTCATCGATGTCAAGGAGACAATCGAAGTTGATAGTGGCTAGTTCTTGACGGAGATTTGTTCCATCGACAAAAGATGAATGAATGGTCCTACCCTCATGGAAATACCTTTTCTCTAGACTCTTAAAGATTTAAACTTGTTCTTTGGTAAGGCCTTTGGTTTTGTGATGTCGAGGGATGTAATCAAGAGTGTCTTTGAGGTCATAAAATTTTGCGGCTACCATGTTTGTTCCTATGAGCAAGAATTTACAAGTTTTAGTAAAAAAAAATAAACTTAGTGTTTTTGTTCTAGTGTGTGCATATATGAAAAAAAATTTGGAGTTGCGGTTATCTCGACTCATTTTATGCATAAAATAGTTTTTATTGGTAGTGTACGGCAAAAGGCAAGAGATAACCCAAAAGCTCCTAATTCAATGTGGCTTCATTTGAATATACCCGGGAATGCATATTAGTTATGCATTACCTTTAGTATTCAAAATACATTATGCAAGTGATGAAAATAACGTTTCTATTTGTATTAATAATGAGAAATTGTTTTTCCTACAAGAGAGAAGTTTTTCAAAATTTTGACATGGGGTTTTTGTTTAATTAGGAAAATGCCTTATAGTAATTAGCTTCTAAAATAGTCGGAAACATGATTAGTTTATGCAACTTTACAATGTAGTTCATAATTTCAGTAATTAGTTATGCAATTTAACAATTAAGTTCATGTTTTGTGCAAGAATATACACAATCCCCATGTATTGGTTTTTCGGCATAAATTAGAACCCTAGACTCATAATTAAGATAAGTAATGTAGTTAGGATACTTACAATGATGTATCCTGTAATGATTAGTAGAGGAAGAAACCTTAATAATGAGTTAGGTATGTTTGTGGTTCGTTTTGGTAAATTGGGTTGTGGAGAAGAAGGTGTTTTATATTTAAAAATTTTGCTACTGTTAGCACCACGGACCAGACGGACCCAAAATATTGGTTCCGTCCGTGTGGTCGTTTGGTGCCGTGGGCACTATAGCAGGATTATGCTTAATTGTTTTGTTTCGGTTATTCTAAGGTTTAGGCTATGTTTTAACTACATGTTTGGTTCCATTAATCCTAACCCAAGTCTAAGAAGATTAAATGGTTCTCGTTTAAGAGGTTTAGTTAGGATGTCGGCAATGTTATCTTCGGAGGATACTTTCTCAATTGAAATGTTTCCTTTTTGAACATTGTCGCGAAGGAAGTGATGGCGAATTTCAATATGTTTCATTCGAGCATGTTGGACGGGATTTTTGCTGAGATCAATGGCTCCTTTGTTGTCGTAAAGTATAGAGATGTCGTTGAGATGAATTCCGTAATCCACGAGAGCTTGCTTCATCCAAAGAGCTTGTTGACATGCTTTTCCGGCTGAGACGTACTCGGCTTCGGTAGTTGATATAGCGAGATACGTTTGTTTCTTCTGAACCATGAGGTGAGACAATGTCCAACAAAAGTACAAATACCACTTGTACTCTTTCTATCGACATAGTCACCGGCATGGTCCGAATCGGCATACACTATGGTTTCTACACCCCGTTCCTTTGGGATACCATAATCCTAGACATGTCATGCCCTTAATGTATCTAAATATTCGTTTCAAGGCTTCTATGTGTGATGCTTTGGGATATTCTTGAAAGCGAGCACATATACAAACACTAAACATAATGTCGGGTCTGCAATCCGTGAGATAAAGTAGGCTACCGATCATTCCTCTATATTTAGTGTTATCTACGGATTCACCTTCCTCATCCTTGGTGAGTTTTGTTTCCGAGGACATGGATGTTTTAGTTGGTTTTGAGTCTTCAAGACCAAATTTCTTAAGCATATCTTTTATGTATTTAGATTGGTTAAAGAATATGCCATCTTCTAGTTGTTTAATTTGAAGTCCTAAAAAGAAGTTTAACTCACCCATCATACTCATCTCAAACTCGTCGTGCATGATTTTAGAAAAATCATCACAAAGCTCTTGACAAGTTGATCTAAATATGATGTCATCAACGTATATTTGAACTATGATAATGTGTGATTCCCTTTTCTTGGTAAAGAGAGTATTATCTACTAATCTCATGGTGTATTTATATTCAACTAAGAGAGTCTTAAGCCGATCGTACCAAGCTTTTGGTGCTTGCTTAAGTCCGTATAGTGCCTTCTTAAGTTTGAAAATATGCTATGGTTTTTCAAAGTTGGTGAATCTCGGAGGTTGAGCAACATATACTTCTTTAGGAATGCACTTTTAACATCCATTTGAAATAATTTAAAGTCATGAGCACATGCATATGCAAGTAAGATTCTAATAGACTCAAGTCTACCTACCGGTGCATAAGTTTCGTCATAATCAATCCCTTCTTGTTGATAGCCTAGCTTTGTTTCTAGACACCACACCGTTTTCGTCCATTTTATTTCAAAAACACATTTCGTTCCAATTATAGTTTGATTTTTAGGTTTTGGAACTAATTTCCAAACATCATTTCTAACAAATTGGTTTAGCTCCTCTTGCGTAGCAATTACCCTAGATTCATCTTTTATTGCTTCGTTTATGTTTTTCGGTTCAACGGACGATACAAAGCAAAAGTAGTTACTTTGATTTTGGGCTTGTGATCTTAATGTTCTTTGATTTAATTGTCCTATGACTTTTTCTAAAGGATGACTTTTGGATTCTTTGATGTTTATAATTTCTTTATTTAATGGTTCATCTTCCTTGTCATTTTCATTTATTTCTTGACTTTCAACAATTTGACTTTCAACAAACTCATCATCTACCAAAGGTAATGTCTTAGAGGGAGGTGGAATTTCGTCAAATGTTATGTTCAACGATTCCTCGACTCTCATTATTTCTTTGTTTAAAACTATGTATGCTTTGCTAGTTTGTGAGTAACCAAGAAACACGCCTTCATAAGACTTTGGGTCAAATTTGGTGAGATAGTCTTTGGTATTAAGAATGAAACATTTACATCCAAACACTCTAAAATATCCTAAAGTAGGCTTTTTGCCTTTATATAATTCATATGGTGTTTTGTTCAAGAAAGGACGTATTAAAACTCTATTTAAAATGTATGTGGAAGTATCAACGGCGTTACACCAAAACTTTTGAGGTATGTTTTGTTCATTTAGCATTGTTCTACTCATTTCTTGAATAGTTCTATTTTTACGTTCTATAACTCCATTAGATTGGGGTGTTCGAGGAGCCGAGAAATTATGTGTTATACCATTTGTATTACAAAAGTTTTCAAATTGTGTTTCATTGTCGAACTCGCGACCATGATCCTTTCGGATCGACACAATGTTAACACCTAGTTGATTTTGAATTTATCAAAAGCTTCATTTTTAGTTTTTTAAAACATTGTCCAAGTGAACCTTGAGTAATCATCTACTATGACTAAAGTGTAGAGGTTCCTTCCATAACTTCTTATAGCGGATGGACCAAACAAGTCCATATTCAAAAGCTCTAGACACTTAGATGTGGAAACCATGTTTTTAGCCTTATGACTACTATGAATTTGTTTACCAATTTTGCAAGCCTCGCAAAAGTGTTGGTCATATTTCAATTTTGGTAGGTTTCTAACTAGCTCTTTTGAGGATAGATTTTGGATGAGTCTCATATTAGCGTGACCTAATCGTCTATTCCAATGAGTAGAGTTATTATCTAAGGTTGGTAGGCAAAGTTTGTCTTTAGATGTTCTATCTACTTTCATGACATATATGTTATTTTTCCTAACTCCTTTAGCTATAGTGATACCATCTTTTAGTATTTTACTACCATTTTCCTCAAATAGTACTTTATACTTTTTATCACATAGTTGGCTAATACTAAGTAGATTAAATCCTAACCTATCAACATGAGAAGCATTTTCAATAGTTAGGGAGTTATGAGCGATCATACCTTTGCCAATGATATTGCTTTTGAGATTGCTACCAAAAGTGACATTACCTCTATCGTACTCTTGGTATGTTGAGAAGAGGCTTTTGTTACCCGTCATGTGTCTTGAGCATCCACTATCTTTTATCCATTCATTAGGTTCTAATCCAAATTTCAAGCATACCTATGACACAAATAACTCAAGCGTTTGGTCCCTAATATCTCATGGGTCAGTTTGGGTTAAACATACCATTTACTTGGTTCATGTATGGAAATAATGGGTAAGGGTTCCATGACATGTAATTTGGAGTTTGATATGGTCTAGGGTAGTTTTGATTCCAACCGGTATGTTGATAGTTGGGTTGTATGTTGTAGTTGCTTTTGGGAAAAGGGCATTTGGCAATAGGTATTTTAGGCCGTTGTTGAGTAGTTTTAGATCAAAATTCATTTCTAGCAAGTCCTACTCCTAATGTAATAGCAGGATTAAGTTTAACAACATCCTTGGTTTTCTTTTTTACCTTGACAAATTCACTACGGTCCGTTTTGCTAGTAGGATGTCCTACTGCAGACACCACGGACCCAATTCTGTCAACGGACGGAACCAAAATTTTTGGGTCCGTCTGATCCGTGTTGTACTGTAGCAGATGCGACAGTTTGTTTGTCTTTATCGGCCGTTTTGGTTTTACTATTTGGATTTAGTACTTCATTAAAACCTAATCCACATGTGTTTCCTGGTACTTTTTGAATTCTTACTATTTCATCGGCACAAGAAATGTTTTTGTTAAATCTTTTAAATTTAGAGTTATGTTCAATGAGAACTTCTTGTGTGAGTTTTAGCTTTTCTATTTCAAGACTAAGCTCTTGACATGATTTGCAACCATCGTCATTTGCTTTACCCTTTTTTAAACGTTTTGCCTTTTCTTTTAACTCATAAATTTCATTTTCTAAAAATTCTTTTTTAGTCTTTAAAAACTTGTTTTTGGTTATGATTTTTAAGCTAAGCTCACACAATTGATTATATTGTTTTCGCAAAGTGTCACCATCAATTGAAGAGTAAGAAGAGTCGGAATGTACCTCGTTTGATTCATGTGCTATTAGAGCGATCTCATCTTTGCTTGATTCTTCATCATCCTCACTATCTCTCCAAGCCCCACTTACAAGAGCTCTTTGAGTTTTGCTTTTAGGTGGCATGGGGCAATTTCCTATTAGATGACTTGTATCACCCCATCTAAAGCACTTCCTTTCACCTTTTCCCTTTTTGTCATCTCGGTCATTTAGGAATGGCTTTTTTTCATCTCGGGGTTGCCTTACGAACTGTCCTCTTCTTCTAAAAAAAACTTTTTGAAATCTCTAACGGCCATAGCATACTTGATAACATCAAATAATCCTGAATATAAAGTGTCAATTTCCCCCGATAATGCTTGTCTTTTATATCATTTATATCGATTTACGCTTGTTTTCCTCTATATTTCACTTTCAGGTAAATTACTAGCATTGGAGCTAATGAGACGCGGATTTGGAGAGTTTATTGATGATATATGATAGTATGCCCATTTTGAAGATGTTACGGCGTAAATCTCCTCTCACATTACGATGTAACAGAAGCGTGGCTCAGAAAACCAACTAAACTGAAGATTACGGCGTAACTCCCACCTAGGATTACGCCGTAACTAAATAGGTCAAATGATGTTCCGCATTTGCAAGCTACGCCGTAACTAATTCCACAAATACGGCGTAACCACTATTTATTGAAGATACGACGTAACTCATTCCTGATGTTACGCCGTAACCAGCTTTTCCAGAGCAAAATACGAAGAACTGGATTTTACGGCGTAACTCTCAACTTAAGTTACGCCGTAACTAGATCTGGCCTAGAAATACCGCCTAAATTCTAGCATTTCTATTCATTCACTCCACACACCAATTCAGAGAACGTGGGTAGAAGGTTGAAGGCAGATCTTGAGGAGCATAAGGAGCCATCTCCAAGGGAGAAATCACTCCCCTACGATAAGCATTAGCAATTTATCATTTCTTTACTTTCAATTCATGTATTTCGATATGTTAAACTTTGAATCGATTGTTTTAGTTAATATGAGCGGCTAAGCACCTCTGGTGCTAGCCTAGTTATGATTCCTTAATTGTTTTGTTTATGTTTACATTGCTTTCGTATAATTGTTTCTAGTGTATGCATGCATAGTTTGTTGGTAGCTACCCTTGTTTTGGTAGTTTTGAATGGCAGTAGTAGCTAGTTACGTAGGAGATATGACCAACTGACCCTAAGTAGGTAGAATGAGTGGGAAGGGTAAGAATTCACCAACTGATGACCCTTCTTCGCTTGTGTGATTTGGCCAACTGATCACCTACCGTTTGGATGAACTTAAGAAGTTAGGGATGATTGTTTAAAATGCTAGCGCCCGGGCACTCATTGTTATGAATCTTGCATGTAGCGGAACTTAATGACTTGGCTTAGGGGACTAAAAACAACTTTACTTTCAAGGGGTTACCCATTGATCTCTGGTGGAAACCTTTGCTGATAAGTTAGGACAAACTGACCAAATGCTGTCCTAGCGACTTAAACCCCCACTTAGAGCAACTGGAAGTAATTAAACGTGAACTTAACATGATAAGATGACTAACTAGGTTAGCACACTTCTCCTCTATTGATCACAAACCTCGCCTTTATTTGCTTTCTTTATTTTATTTTCTTGTCTTTAGTTATTAATTAATCATTTCAACCTTAAAATCTGTGACACCTAGACTTACTTAAAATCCGCACACATAGCTCTTGGGACGACCTCGGTTTTACCGAATACTACACTACACACGACCGGGTACACTGCCCGTTAGTGCATTAGGGTAGACCAATATTTATAACGAGACATTATAAATATTAAAACCTGGTCAGTAAAGCCTACATCATGTTTTTGGCGCCGCTGCCGAGGAGTTATATTAGGGTTTTTATTAAGTCTATTTTTAATTTTCTTTCTTTTTCATAATGTCAGGATTCAATAATAGAAGCTCCAAGCCATTTTTGCCTACCCCGTTCGATGATCCGGAAAAATAGTTTCGGACGTAAAAAGTTTATTCACCAATTCCTATTCATAATATTTTCTCATTTTACGAATCTGACCAATCTGATGCAGAACCTGAAGTCATTGATGAAATTAATATCGATGGAATAACCATGGAGCAATATTTGGAGCACCCAATGTGAACTGTAAACGAGCCTTCACACAAGACTCTAGTATGGAAAAATTCTCCATTCCGGACCAATTTATCCGGGAATTACACGAACTGCAGATTTCAGGAGACGAGAATGAGGATGTTCAAAATCATGTGGAAGAAGTACTCTACTTGTCATCCATTTTTAACGTCCGAAATAACCCTAGCTATTCGGCTACTGCAAGAATTTTTCCTATGACTCTTACAGGAACTGCAAAAAGATGGTATAATAGCCTCCATGCCGAATGCAAGGAAACATGGGATCAATTAAGAAGAGAGTTCGTTCAACAGTTTTGCCCTCCTACAAAGATGGCTAAACTTCTCGGTAAAATCCATCAGTTGTATCAAGCGTAAGAAAGATTCAATGAGCTACTTGACCGATGCTCTACTCTTGACCTGAACAAGTACCAAATTGTCTATGTCTTCTATAGGGGAATTAACGCAGAAAACCGTGAACTACTCGATTCTCCTAGACCTATTCCAAGCATGACACCCGACCAAGCTTTGGAGTGTATTCGACGGATTTTTGAACATTGCTATAAATGGAATATGGAGACAGGTTATGGACCAAAGGATAATTTCGATCTTAAGGTGATGAAAACACGTACTAACCAATCAAGAATATGATTACGGTGCAATTTTTGAAAAACGAAGACTGAAGAGGGCTGGTGAGAGTGAAGCTTGTAAGATAGAAAAAGTAAAAAGTGTATTTGGGGCCAAGATGGGAAACATCTTAGAAAACATGATTCTTGACCACATTGAGGAATCAAGGAAACGAGACGAGAGGACTGAAAAAATGATGATAAAATTCGTGGAAAACACGGTTTCTTCTCTTAAGACTCATGAAGACCGGATAAATGGTTTGGAGAAGAATGTGAACTTATGCTTGGAAACCATCACGGATTACCTTGTTGCACGAGAAGAAGAAGTTGTCAACACGGTTGAAACAATTTTTGAAGAGCCAACTACCTTCTCGAAAAAGGTTAAACGAAGAATTAGCAAGGAGAAACTCTTACTCCTTGACATTGGAGCCCTACCAGTAAACATCCCTCTAGTTAATTCCATTAGAACTGACCCTAACAATGTTTTGCAGGAATTAAATAACGATCTCGATGAGACGGTTCAACTTAACGAGAGATGTTTAGCAGTTTAGGAAATGAACTGCCGCGAATGGAAAAAGATCACGGTTGTTTCACTCTCCCTTGCTTGATCGGGAGTCTTAACATGTGTAACGCCCTTGCTGATCTTGGAGCGAGCATAAGCATAATGCCGCGTTCAATGTTCCTGCGTATGGGTATCGGAGATCTTAAACCAGCCAAAATGAAAATTGAAATGGCAGATCGTTTCATGCAGCCACCTTTGGGAATCGTTGAAAATGTATTGGTAAAAATCAAAAAATTCCTTTTCCCGGTGGATTTCGTGATTCTAGATATTCCCGAAGACAACAGGATGCCTATTATTTTAGGAAGACCAATGCTAGCTACTGCCCATACAAAAGTAGATGTATTCGCTCGAAAATTAACACTCGAAGCTAATGGAGACCTAATAAACTTCTGTCCACCCCTCAAAAGGTTTGCGCGATTGACCCTATAGGCAATTTTGGTGATGCATTGAAAGAGTTTCTTAGTGACCCCCCGAAGACTCCTTCAAATCTTGGCGAGATAGCTTCAGGGAAAGATTTTTATGTGTTTTTTAATTTTGAAGAAGAAGATGACTTGGGAATCAGTGCCGATGATTTCTCTAGTGACGTCGAAATGGTCCATTGGCACAACAACTCTGAAAATACTTTTTCACAATCTGACCAGCCTAAGTTTTATGAGATGGGAACTCGAATCCATCAAAGGAACTCCTATTATCTGAAAATTCCATGCAAGATTGGGTTCATTGATTTCCATCCGTTCATTGACACAAATTCCCCAGTAAACATCATGTCGAAAGAGTGCTACAACCAAGTTATGGAAAAATAACTTGAATATAAAGGAAACAATTTCCTAGGGATTGCGACAAACATTCATGTCTTTGTTGGGACTCACTCATTTTTGGTCGATTTTGTGGTTTTGGATGATGTTAGCGAGTTCGTGGACGATGGGCTAACCGGGGTAATTTTCGGGAAACTCTTTCAAGAACTGTCTGGGTTAGATAAAAATGAGAAGGAAGGGCTAGTATGGTTAAATATTGGCGAAGATAAAACAGTTTTTGAAATGCCAAGGACTGTTAAGAATTTTAAAAATTGGACTAAGAAGCAGTTAAGCCTTCCTCAACCACTACTCGACATCAGTGCCGAAGATAAGGCCAAAGGTATTGACCACCCTTACCAAAAGATAAAGAATTTTTACTTGGGGTGTTTACAACTGGGCAAGGACTACAAGCGGGATGAGAATCTGATCAGTTGGATTCAACGTGGAGATTGCCATATCTACGAAATGACAAACAAGCACTTCTAGCCTCATGGCCTTGAGTCTAACTTAAAGACTCGTAAATAAAGAAAAGTGCTCTTTCGGGAGACAACCCGACTTATCCCTTTCATTTGTTTTATTTCCATTTCTGTTGGGTTTTGTGTTTTTAACCAATTTTGTAGGAAAACGGAGAAAAGTTGCTGCAGCATGCTGAACGGGGACTTGATCTGTCCACAGTTACGGCATAACTCATTCTGATGGTTACACCGTAACATACTTTTTGCAGTAGTTTCTCAGAGCATTACCAATTACGGCGTAATTCCATGCAATGGTTACGCCGTAGCTACACTCCTGTAGCGTCTTCCAGGTTTTGCATTAATTACGCAGTAACTCCTTATAAGAGTTACGGCGTAACTATCCTCTGTAACACTTCTTTCTTTTTAAACAGTATAACCTTGTATTAGTTTTTAAATGAACTTTGTGGGTATGTTCCCTGTAAGCCCTCACGAGACTAAACTCGTCAACTTGGGACACCAAGTGGTTTAAAAGGCTTGTTGCATTCGCTAAATGCAACCGTGATTCCTACGAAAGTGAGTTAGGTTTCTTTTTCATTTTTATTTTTCTTTTTTAGAATTATGCTTGTCGGTAGTGTGATTTCAGGGATTGAAGTTTGTTCGTGGATGCTTATGCGAAGGCACAATTCTTTTCGTGAGACTTCTTTCTTTTTGGAGCAAATTTTAGGAAAGTTCTCGCTCTAATTCTACTTTTCTCTTCACCTTTATTTAACGCTTAGTACAAAAGGGACTTTGTACATTTCAAGTGGGGGGACGGGAGTAGAATTGTCTCTTGAACTTTATTTTGCCCTCGTTTTTCTAATTTATTTTGAAAAATTATGCCATTTTTAAAATTTTGACATTTTTTTCTTAACCTAACTAGATTAGACCTTAGCCGAGCACATTATAAACCCTTGATATTATATGGTGAGATTAGCCTTATCCGTTTCCAAATTTTTACCCCAAATCCACCAAATTATGAGTGTTCCGGTAGCTTGTAAACTTTAGAACTTGGCCTTTGCATCATTTCGAGACCATAGACGAGGTACGTTGAGTTAGCTCGATGTTTTGGACTTTTCAGTTTAAGAAGGAAGTAATATATGATTATCACCCAAATAGCCTATCATTGTGTGTCTATCGATTAGTCACCTCGACTTCTCGACCCCCATGTTAAACCCTTTGTTGCACTCACCTTTAGTGCAAGATACCCCTAGATACACCTATCTGAGCCATTCCTTTCATTTTGTTCACCCAACATATTGTTTCGTTACACCCATACTCCTTAGCCTACCATGTAGTCTTTATTTGTAATTGGGAAGTCATTGTTTGCCTAAGTTCAAGGTTCAAGTGGAAAGGTTTGGGAATCACGCTCAACGACATATTCTTAAATATCATTAAAGACCCCCCAGTTTCTCATATTGTTCATCTCAAGTGGGGGGATGTTATGTTTAGTTTGTTGGAAAAAAATGATGTGATTTGGAAAAAAAAATGTGTTATAGTTATTTATTTGATTGTAAAGTGCGAAGTTATAAGAACTATGTTATGAGCTTATTATAGATTTAGTATCGAGGAGGCCACCTCGGTCACATTTGAAGAATGAAGTTGGTAATGTGCCCATCATGACGTCCTCTAATGGCACATCTACCTGGTATTATCATGATCCAGTTTCTTGACTTCGAAACTTGAACTTTTGATGAACGGTAAGTGGTGATGACTTGGTTATAGATTTAGACTATTTGCTTGATTTTATTTTACACCAATTTTATCCTATGTCTTATCATACCCTTTAGTCATGAAGCGTGTCTAGGTGATGTAGCGAGCAATCTTTGGTGTCTTGGCCATGGATTTGGTCATATATCATTGATTTAGTCCACTTCGCCGTGACATGTTAGTAATGACGACTCTCCCTTAGCCTTCGTTGTGTCTACCCATATTGCCTTCGATAATTGTTTGGCCCTTAACTCTAGTGGTGGAGATTTGTGTAACCGCCAAGCTTATGATAGAATACATGCTATGACTGTATGCTGAGTGATCACCCTAAAATTGACACTTAGAATAGTTGAGAGATTTGAGTGTTTTGTTCCCTTTTCGTAAGGTTTTCGGCTTTGTTTTATTCTAGCATAAGGGATTTGTAAACTTATATTTTCCATGTAATGGGAGATATCTTTTTAGGAAACTATCTAATAAGGTTTACTTGAGGGCAAGTAGAGTTCAAGTGGGGGATATTTGATAACATCAAATAATCCTGAATATTAAGTGTCAATTTCCCCCGATAATGCTCGTATTTTATATCATTTATATGGATTTACGCTTGTTTTCCTCTATATTTCACTTCCAGGTAAATTACGAGCATTGGAGCTAATGAGACGCGGATTTGGAGAGCTTATTGATGATATTTGATAGTATGCCCATTTTGAAGAGGTTACGACATAAATCTCCTCTCACATTACGCCGTAACAAAAGCGTGGCTCGTGAAAACCAACTAAATCGAAGATTACGCGTAACTCCCTCCTAGGATTACGTCGTAACTAATTAGGTCAAATGATGTTCTCAGACCCTGTAAGCTACGCCGTAACTAATTCCACAAATACGGCATAACCACGATTTATTGAAGATACGGCGTAACTCATTCCCGATGTTACGCCAGTAACCACTTTTCTAGAGCAAAATACGAAGAATTGGATGTACTACAGTAATCCTCAACTTAAGTTACCAGTAACTAGATCCGCCTATAAATACCGCCCAAATTCCAGCATTTCGATTCATACACTCCTCACACCAATTCAGAGAACGTGGGTAGAAGGTTGAAGGCAGATCTTGAGGAGCATACGGAGCCATCTCCAAGGGAGAAATCACTCCCCTACGATAAGCATTAGCAATTTATCATTTCTTTACTTTCAATTCATGTATTTCGATATGTTAAACATTGAATCGATTGTTTTAGTTAATATGAGCGGCTAAGCATCTCTAGTGCTAGCCTAGTTATGATTCCTTAATTGTTTTGTTCATGTTTACATTGCTTCCGTACAATTGTTTCTAGTGTATGCATGCATAGTTTGTTGGTAGCTACCTTTGTTTCGGTAGTTTTGAATGGCGGTAGTGGCTAGTTACTTAGGAGATATGACCAACTGACCCTAATTAGGTAGACTAAGTGGGAAGGGTAAGAATTGACCAACTGACGACCCTTCTTAGCTTGTGCGATTTGATCAGCTGATTACCTACCGTTTGGATGAACTTAAGAAGTTAGGGATGAGTGTTTAAGATGCTAGCGCCCGGGCACTCATTGTTATGAATCTTGCATGTAGCGGAACTTAATGACTTGGCTTAGGGGACTAAAAACAACTGGACTTTCAAGGGGTCACTCATTGATCTCCGATGGAAACCTTTGCTGATAGGTTAGGACGAACTGACCAAATGCTGTCCTAGCGACTTAAACCCCCACTTGAAGCAATTGGAAGTAATTAAATGTGAACTTAACATGATAGGATGACTAACTAGGTTAGCACACTTCTCCTCTATTGATCACAACCCTCGCCTTTATTTGATTTCTTTATTTTATTTACTTGTCTTTAGTTATTAATTAGTCGTTTCAACCATAAAATCTGTGACACCTAGACTTAGTTAAAATCCGCACACATAGCTCTTGGGACGACCTTGGTTTTACCGAATACTACACTACACACGACCGGGTACACTGCCCGTTAGTGCATTAGGGTAGACTATAGATATAAAGGGACATTATAAATATTAAAAACCTGGTCAGTAAAACCTACGTTAATACTCCTCATCTTCACTATCCGAGCAAGATTCCTCATCATCACTAGATTCCATTCTTGCCTTTAGAGCAACGGATTTGACTTTCTCTCTTTTTTCTTTGATGATCTCCGAATCTTTCTCCTTCACCATTTCGTGTACTTTGAGATTTCCAATTAGCTCGTCAAGTGACATTATTGAGAGATCTTTTGATTCCTCAATAGCCGTTACTTTTGCTCTCCACTTCGGATTGAGTGATCTAAGAAATTTCCTGACAAAGTTCTTAGTACGAAAAGTTTCATCAAGTGCTTTAAGAGAAGTAACAATAGTATTAAAGCGATTAAATCTACAATCAATGGTTTCATCTTCAGGGATAACAAATTGTTCATATTGTTGAACAAAAAGATCAATTTTGTTATCCTTGACTTGTGAATTTCCTTGATGTGTAATAATCAAAGATTCCCAAATCTCTTTTGCAGTTTCACACACCAAAATTCTTTCATATTCTTTTCTAGGCAAAGCATTATAAAGCATCATTTTAGCTTCATTATTTTTAGTTATTAGTTTCTTTTGATCATCACTAGAAATATCTTTTGTTGTAGACTTAAAGTCTCCTTTAATGATAACAAACCAAAGATCTATATTTTTTTTACTTTACATATGTTTCAAAACGGTTTTTCCAATAGATAAATCCATTGGTTTCAAAGAGTAGTGGTCTTTGCATAGATTTCCCTTCTTTAAAGTTTTCGGAATCCATGGATCGTTTCAAGTTTATAAAATACAATGTATTTTAGAAATTCTTGAGCAACGAGGCTCTGGTACCAATTGTGGAAAACTGGAAGGGGGGTTGAATAGTTTACCGTTTAAAATCTTTGTTTTGAAACTTATTGTAAGATCAATTTATATTGATCAAAGATATGTTAGTGAAGAATAAACAATATGCAAGCAATATATAATGAGTAAATAAGGAAAGAAACAATCAAACCACGACAAGTTGTTTATAGTGGTTTGGTCAACAAGTACTCTTTTTCCTTGCCCTACTCCACTCCCCGAGTCTCCAACTCGAGAGTTATCTTCACTAGTCAACAAAATCCTTCAACCGGCGGAGAAACCTTTATACGTCGCTTACACAATATTTCTGACACAAAGCTAGATGTCGAGTTCTTTTACAAAGGTACAACCACTCCCACACACTATGTATTTTAAGGACTAAAATACTAACCACTCACACTCAGAGGTTTAAGATGGTTTGGTACAACAATGATGTATGAACAAGACTAGATCATACAACAACAAAACAAACAAGCCTTCCAACTATTTGTTGAAGCTTGATTATGCCTTGATCTTCTTTGCTACAAAAGAGGATCACTATAATGATATGAAACTGAGTTAAAAATAATAGAGAGAAGGAATGTATGTGATTATGCTAGAAAGGGATGAGAAAACAACTTGGGTTGGCTTGCTATTTATAGCCAAAGTGTTCTGCTGTCACTACGGACCACGGAACCAAAAAAAGGGGTCCGCCCTTGTATGTTTTTGGTTCCACCAGTCTGACAGCAAGATTGAAAATATCTTTTCAAAGTCAACCAAATATAACCAAGATCATGTAAGATATGTAGAATCCAAATCTAACCAAAATATCATATGAAATCATCTAGAGATTTCAATGATGCAAGCCATGATGTCAAATGTTGTTTTTTATTTTTAGAAATAATATGTTAAATGTAAATACATATGTAATATTGTGTTTAAGAAACTAAAACATACTTGTTCTAAAAATGTTGACACACATTATGGTTTAGAAGGATATCAAAGTTAATTGATACATGACTAGTCAAAATGTAAATGCTTGAGTGATGAAGACTTTATTTAAGGAGAGCTTATTTTATTATCTATTAATTTTGACAAGCTTTATACTTTACAAAAATGAAATTTACTTTTGTCATTAACAAAACTTAGGTAAAGATTATAAAATATAAATAACGTTTAATGACGATATTTGTATTAACAAAAACGACTCTAAAAGAGACATGTTGATAAACGTTTTTAGCATTTAAGAAAAACTCATTATTTGGTTACAAAATGATACCAAGAAGTTTAAAGTACACAAAAGATGAAATCATGAATTTGTGGAAAATGATAACTTATTTTACACCAAAATATAAAGGTCTTGGATGCCCGCTCCATGCCCAAAGGATCTCTTCAGTTATTACCTGAGATAAACATGCTTAAAAAGGTCAATAATAATGTTGAGTGAATTCGTAAGGTTAATAGTAACCAGTTGAACACAAGATAAAAATGATAATTGCTACGAAGACAATTAATTATGAAAAACAGTTATTATTGCCCTAAGCTCATGACACCAAGACTCAACTGCATACACCCAAATAGCGATGTACGTGATAATTGCCCCCAAAAGAGGTAATTTCCAATTGCCTTTGAAATTTAAATATAGTGCGCCTCGTTATTTTCGATAACAAAGACGGGGTCGTTAAACCCCATAGTACTATCCATAATATTTGCTTCACTGCAAGTGACTAATGGTTCATGATGAAGGGGTTTTTTGGCAAGTTGCTTAGGCAATAATAATAATAATCAGATAAGCATATATTTTGCGAAAGACTTGTGTTCTAGTTTATAGCATGTATCTCCCTCGCGGGAGTTGGAAAATAAGTAAAAGTGAGGCTATGAACTCACCTTAGTGATTGATGAGTGTCTAAATACTCATCATTTTTGTACCATTTAAACTGCAAAAACATCTGAAAACACTCAGAAATGCATCAAAATGATGAAAATATCTCAAATAAGTGTTTTATGTGTTTTAAATGCAAAAATATCAAAATCAGATGAAAAACGTATCAAGTTTGCATAATTGGCAGTTTTAGTCCCCCTAGTTTCAAAAGTTGTCAAAACTAGTCCCTGGTAATTCAAAAGCTTGTAAAATGTCATTTAAGGTCCATGGGATTCAAAAGTTGTCAAAATAAACCCTTTAAAGTTTAAAATTTACAAAATGACAACTTTAGTCCTTAAACTTTGAAAAATGTCAAAATCAGTCCTTGGTGAGTTTAAAAAATAGAAGTTATTCAAACTACACCTTGTACTATTAATAAATGACAAAATTGGTCCTTATAGTGAACTTTTGGAAAATTACATGTTTGGTCCCTTAAGTTTCAAAAATGACATAAAAGGCCCTTGGATTTATTAAAAATGGAAAATAATTACATGTATGGTCCTTGGATTATCATATATTGCAGGTTTAGCCCTTGTGATAAGTTTGGATAAGTTACAAATTCAGTCCTTCAGTTTCACTAAATTACATAAATGGTCCTTGTGCTTATTTAAACCAAACGGACCCTTGTGTTATTAAACACCCAAATCCAATCCCAGCCAATCCAATAACACAGCTGGCCCAATCTCCCCAAGCCCAAACCAACCCATAGTGTTTAAATATTAAACCCGCCTTCACTGTACACTGTCCTCTCCCACCACTGCATTCCAAAAACCAGTGGTTTTCACCACTTGTTCTCCACCTCTCCACCTCACCACTACCTCTACACCTGTCTACCCACTACCCCTCCACCTCCACATCCATCCAAGACCCATTAATTGGAAAAACCTGCTAAAGAGGATTTTGGTGCCAAAATCTCCACATGGACGTATATGATTACTTTGACCAATCCAATGGTTGGATTGAGGTGGGAAAGATTCAGAGACAAAGACTGAGTCTCAAATGATGATTATAAAGGGCAGAAGAAGCAATGTGAAGACTTATCTAGAGTAATCTTAATTTCTTAATGTCGTTTTAGTTCAATTTTAAATTTCAGTATATGTTGAAGCTTTCAAGCTATGTAATTCAAGTTTTTAATGTATAATTAAGCTTTTCTGAACATCAATTTCAATTTTTACTTACCATTTCAGTTTATGCAAAAATTTTATTTCAAAATCTCATGAATGTTACAATGTTGTTGTTAGTTGTTATTTTGGACTGATTAAGCACATGTAAGCTCCTATATAGCTTATTAAAGCTATTAGTTACTTTAAAAGTCATTTAAGAAGCAAAAATTCAAAATCACCAAAAATATAAATAAATAGTTGAAAAATAAAAATCGATGGTGAAAGATGCAAGAAAGCTGGAGCAAGGTAGATTCTGGTTGGCCTTGGTATAAAGCTTATTGGTAAGCTTTAGGAAGTGTTTGTATACCTCGCTTCTCACATTTGGAATCAAACTTGTAAGCTTAATTCTCCATTTTGGCAATTCACTATAGAACTGCTTATTATAAGCTTATCCCTGTGTTCTTTGTGCTTATTTGGTGTGAATTAGTGATATTCTAGCTTAATATTACATACTTGCTTTTTTTTTTTTTTTTAAAGTCACTAAGAATTTTATTTTAACAGTCAAAAGGTCATAGTTGTCATACCTCAGTTGTATGATGTTAATACTGTTGTTTAGTGTCTATTTAGTCCTAGTAATTGATATTATAAGGTCTGTTATCTATGGCATGGTTTCAATCTTTGATTTGCTTTGAAAATTTCCAAATCAGTTTAGTTAAGGTGTGTTTGGTTTACTTTGTTTAACTGTGATAAGGTTGTTCTAGTCATTGTCTTTGTTTATACATGTCTCATTAAGTTCTTAGTAACTCATCTCAAAAGAAGTAAAACAAGTGCTTTTGGTTAAAAGTCAAAATACATTTTAATTTCATTTCTATAGTTAACTGTCAGATTTTAGGAAGTAAAACTCATCATAGTTGTTTAGATCTTGGTGCTTTAGCTTATTATAGTCTTATTATACCTTAACTTAACATAATCAGTCATTATCTTTGATTACAAGTTCATAATAGTCAAACTAGTTCATTTCTATAAAAAGTCAAATTTCTTAATACCCGTTTTTGAATAAAACTTAGAATTTTCTTGTGTGCTTAATAATAAGAGTTAGTTCATAAGCTTCTAGGATATTAAAATATAGCTGCTAAACTAAATTAGAAAAATACTAGTTCACTCTTACTCAGCTTATTTAGTGCTTTTTACTTAGCTTGTTTTAGACACCTTCTCCTAAAAGTGCCCTGTGTAGGCATGATTTGATAGCTTAGTTCATAAGCTCTCAGAGAGCTTATTAGTAACCCCTAGCTTATGAAATTTAGCTTTTTGAGAAGCTCACCTAGCTGTCTCAAGGTTACAAGTGCTTATTTTCCATTTTTAGCTTATTTAGCTAGTCTGCTTATAGCTTTTAGTTCTGTCCATTTTGTTTAAATGTACCAACAAGTCAGAGTTCATAAGCTTTTCAAAAGCTTCTCACAAGCTCATTAGCATAATCCAATCTTTGCATTTTAGCTTTTTGGAAAGCTTAACTGGTTATCTTGTTAACTCTAGTTCTCATTTTCATTTTCTAGCTTATTGTAGTGCTTAAAAGTTAGCTTAAAGGTATCTAGTAAACCAATAGAGTGTACTGTGCAAACAGTGTAGCTTGAGCTTATTTGAATCTTGTTCAGTGCTTATTCCTTAGTCATTTTGCTTATTCAGTTGTTAAATTAGCTTATTTAAAGATCCTTAGCTTATTTCCAGTCTTCTTTTACTTGTTCAATAGCTTAATAGCCATTTTAGCTTAACTTGTGCTTATTTCCATTAAAAAAGCCAACTGTGAAAAAATCTTGACTTATTAAAGTGCTTATTAGTGGTTTTTAGAAAAAGTCGTAGTTGTAAAAATTGCTTATTTTCATGTGTTTAATTAGTTTGTAAAAGAAAATCAAAAAATAAAATGTTTTGCAAAAAGGTGGGGAGGCGTGCTCGAACCCGAGACCTCCCACCTTTGAGAGTGATAAGTGTGTACCTGGATACCAGTTGCCCTTGGGACTTGTCTCGTTCATATCTTGCAAAATCTAATATATAACCACTCTTTGTCAATTAAGCTTATACGTTTATTTTAGCTTATTTCTAGCTTATTCAAACTAGCTTTTTCATCCTTTTTATTTTTCTTTAGTTTGTATTAGTATTAAGTATTTTATAAAAAAGTTTCAGATTTTTCTAAATAGTTTTAGTATTTTTAAACATTTAATTAGTATAAAATCTTATTTAATTCATAATAAAAAATATAAAAGTCTAAAAAATATAAATCTTTTTCTAAAATTTTCTTTTATCATATAGTACGTAATAAAATTGTTTTTACACTTGTAGGACTTTTAGTTCATAAATTTTACGTTTTTGCTTACACTCGTAATTTTTAGACTTTACGTACGTTTTCATTTTAAATCACGTTTTTAGATAATTTAAGTTTACATTTTAGTTAAAATAGTTTATTTAAGTTATTTTATTTTATAAAATCACAAAAACATCATTGTAAAAATAGTGATAGTGTTTATTTAATATATTTTAAATTTTTAATTTCCTTTAATTTGCATTTAAGTCACTGTAATTTATAAATCTTTTCTTTAGGTATAATTATCCATCAAAATCCCTTCGATCACTATCCTTAGTGATTATTCGACATCTGTCTGTGTGAAACACCAATTCATCCGCCGTGGGACTTAACGCACCCAGAATCCCCTATATTCCTCTCGATCTTAATTGCATTTGGTTTCGAAAGGCTTTTAAGTTTATTACGGTCAGCCATTCACAAGTGGCTAGCTTGAGTGATTAAACTTGACGGTTCGGGACCAATCAAATTTTGGCGCCGCTGCCGGGGAGGCTGTAAGCGTGTTTTAAGCAGTTTTCAGACCCGTACTTGCACATATACCATCGTTTGTAAGCAGTTTTTTGTAAAGTTAAATATATATTAAAAAGTTCATTAACACTTTTCCTAAAGTGTTAAAAACACCAAAAATAATATAAAACAACAAAACTATCGTAACGTTTTCTAGCTTGTGTTTCTTTTAAGGTGATTCTTAAAGAAATACGATTTGGTTAAACGAGACGATTCCAAAAATATTTTCCAAAAGTTTTAAACCCTTAGCACAAATCATACCTACGCCTTTCGTGGTACTTAATATATACATAAAAATCAACCACCGCGAAATCAAGGCAAGACACCTACCAACCGGGGTGTGATCATAATAAGTTCTCGAACATCAGATTTAAAACTTGCCTTTGTGTCCTTGTGATTTGGTGTACCTTTTCAAAGAAGCCATTTCATTTGTGATTATTGGTTAAGTTCACTTGTCGTTTTGCCTCGCATTTGTTTTGAAAATTGATTTTTAAACTTAGTGCATGCGCACTCGTTCTTCCAGCTCTACAAGTCCACTTTCTGAGTTTGCAAATATTCCTCGAGACGTAGAGGGACGCTTCGCTCCTTCAGCGGATCGAGAACGCCTACCACCACCACCTCCGCCGAAATGGCGTAAGATAAGCCGATGAATGAGCTTCTCCAAGCACCCATCAAGGGTTACGGAGATACCATTGTTGTCCCATGCATCGTGGTCGATACTTTTGAGCTCAAAACAGGGTTGCTTAATCTGGTAACCCAAAGCCAATTCTATGGTTTTGAGCGGGATGATCCTCATGCACACATTCGATGGTTTAACAAGATTGCATCTACCATCAAATACAAGAATGTCCCACATGAAGCTATCAAGCTTCTTCTATTCCCATTCTCTCTAGAGGGACAAGCCCGGAATTGGCTTGAGAAACAACCCCCTCGCTCCATTGAGACATGGGAGGATCTAGTTACCAAGTTTGTTAACGAATTCTATCCTCCATCCCTAACTACAAGTCTTAAGAATGAGATAATGAAATTTTCTCAGAGATTTGATGAATCATTCTGGGAGGCATGGGATCGTTACAAAGAGTTGCTCCGCAAGTGTCCGCATCATGGTTTTACCGAATTAATGCAAATGGATACTTTCTACAATGGTCCTGCACCAAGGACCAAGACTCTTTAAATGCCTCCGCTGGAGGTAATTTCCTTAGCAAGACCACAAAAGAAGCCTTGCAAATCATTGAAAACAAGTCCTAAGTCCCCTTTCCAAGCACAAAGACATATCGACGGCCTAATCGCTTGGACCTTCTACTTCTAAACCCGTGAGTACATCTAGCACCGATGCTAAGATTGACAAACTCACGGATATTGTTCAGGCTTTGGTTCTTGCTAACCAAAAAAAAGTCACTTTCACTCAAACACCATCACATGGTGAAGTGAAGAAAGTTGAAGTTTGTGTTACTTGTGGTGGTCCGCATGCATACTACAACTGAGATCGCCACCGATGGTAGTCCTTTTGAAGCCAATGCTATAGCCGGTACTTCAAATCAAGGAGGTAATCAATACCGTCCTCAAAATGAACCAAACAACCGAGCTAATACTTATCGTGCACCACCCGGTTTTAACCGTAATCCTAACCGAATCGAACCAACCTAGAATGAACCAAGGTTATCAAAACCAAGGTAATTTCTATTCCGGACCTAATCAAGGTTTCCAACATCAAGGAAATCTTAATCAAAACAATTTCAATCGAGGGAATCAATTTCAAGGAAATGTAAATCCTAACCAAGGGAATTTTCAACAACAAGGTCATAATCAAAACATCCGACCGCAAAATTTCCCTCCAGACTACCTCCCAGTACCATCATCCGATGAGTTATTGAAGCAGTTCATGAAATCCCAAGATGAAATGAACAGGTTGTTGGTCACCGATCGCGATCTAAAGAAGTCTTTAAATGATCGACCCTCGAGCTCAGGTACTTTACCGAGCAACACGATCGCTAACCCGAGGGGCGATGTAAAGGCGATCACAACCAGAAGTGGTGTTTCATACAATGGACCCGCTATTCCTACTACCTCTTCTTCTTCTTCTCTCCCCAAGGTAGTGGAAAGTGAACCTGAGGCGACAAAGGACAAGGAACTTCCTACTAATAACGGAGGTACCAATGATGTCCATCCTCAAGTTGTCCAGAAACCCAAATCCAACCCAGGAGTTGTTTTTGAACCTCCTGTAGCTCCTGTTGAAAAACAAATCCAAATCTTCTATTCCTTACCCATCACGTTTGAATGAGCAAAAGCTCCGTGAAAAGCTACCATCAAATGGACAAATTCTTTCAAATTTTCCAAGAATTACATTTTGACATAAGCTATGCGGATGCTATCATGCTGATGCCCAAGTTTGCATCAACTCTCAAACACATGTTAAGCAATAAGGAAAAGCTTTTTGAAATGGCTAAAACTCCTTTTAACGAGAACCGCTCTAGCTATCCTGAAGAAGCTTCCCGAAAAGCTTGGAGATCCTGGAAAATTTCTCTTACCTTGTGTATTTCCATGAATGGTTGAATGCTTTGCCTTAGCCGATCTTGGTGCAAGCATCAACCTCGATGCCGTATTCAGATGGAAGAAACTTCTCTTCCTGAACTTACTCCTACATGCATGACTCTTGAGCTTGCAGATCGTACAATATCCCGTCCACTTGGCATTGCCGAGGGACGATTTGTGAAAGTAGGAAAGTTCCATTTTCCAGCCGACTTCGTGGTTGTTGATTTTGATGCCGATCATCGGGTTCCTCTCATTGTTGGTCGAGGATTCCCGAGAACGGGCCGTGCTCTCATTGATGTATTTGAGCAAGAAATCACATTACGTGTTGGTAATGAATCTGTTACCTTTAACCTTGATCAAACTTCGAGGTACTCTGCAAATTATGATTCTGAGTCGGTTAACCTAATAGATATCATTGATGTTGCTTCTGAAGAGTACTCTCAAGAAGTTCTTGGTTATGATCATAATTCTTCGAGTGATAATCTCACTCATTCATCTCAACCTATCATTGCCAATTCTACTCCTTCTCTCACCCCATTTGAGGAAAGTGACTTCATCTTGGAAGAGATTGAAGCCTACTTATCTAGTGATTCTGTACCATGGGAAATTGATCACGCTCCCATCGACATCGAGGGGGACATACTTCTCATTGAAAAATTGCTTAATGATGATCCATCATCATTTTCACTCCCTCCCGTCGAACTTCATACCAAGGAAGTCAAGTCGGCTTGATAAAACTCAAGAATTTCCTCAAGTCGAACTTAAGGACTTACCACCTCATCTCGAGTATGCATTTCTTGAAGGTGATGATAAATTACCAGTCATTATTGCTAGAGATTTGATTAAAGATGAAAAAGCTGCTCTCATAAAGATCTTGAAGTCACACAAGCAAGCAATTGCTTGGAACTCTCCGACATTAAGGGTATCAACCTTGAATTTTGTACTCACAAAATCTTGATGGAGGATGACTTCAAACCAGCAGTTCAACATCAGAGAAGAGTGAATCCAAAAATCCATGATGTTATCAAACAAGAGGTTATCAAACTTCTTGATGCCGGATTGATTTACCCGATCTCAGATAGTCCTTGGGTTAGCCCAATTCATTATGTTCCTAAAAAGGGTGGCATTACTGTTGTCACAAATGAAGATAACGAAGTTAATTCCAACCCGGGTTACGGATGGCGTGTTTGCATTGACTATCGAAAGTTGAATGACGCCACCCGTAAAGACCATTTTCCTCTACCCTTCATGGACCAAATGCTTGAGAGATTAGCAGGGAACGAATACTATTGTTTCCTGGATGGTTTCTTGGGTTATTTTCAGATCCCCATTGATCCAAAGGATCAAGATAAAACCACATTCACCTGCCCATACGAAACTTTTGCCTACAGACGTATGCCTTTTGGCCTATGTAATGCTCCTGGCACGCTCCAACGATGTATGATGGCCATATTCCACGACATGATCGGGGAAACAATGGAGGTGTTTATGGATGACTTCTCGGTCATTGGGGATTCATTTCAAACATGTCTCTCCCATTTAGATAAAATGCTCAAACGGTATGAAGACACCAATCTTTGTCTAAATTGGGAGAAAAGCCACTTTATGGTCAAAGAAGGCATAGTCCTTGGCCATAAGATTTCAAAAAACGGGATTGAGGTTGATAGAGCAAAAGTTGATGTTATTGCTAAACTACCTCATCCTACTACCGTCAAAGGTATTAGGAGTTTTCTAGGTCATGCCGGTTTCTATCGCAGATTCATACAAGATTTTTCTAAAATCGCCCGGCATATGACCCATCTTCTTGAAAAAGATGCTCCTTTTATCTTCTCACCCGAGTGCATCAAAGCTTTTGAAACATTAAAGAAAAAGCTCACTGAAGCACCCATTCTCGCGTTCCGATCTGGGACTTGCCTTTGAGCTAATGTGCGATGCAAGTGATTTTGCTATCGGTGCAGCCTTAGGGCAACGTGAGAGCTAAGCATTTTCACCTATCCACTACGCAAGTAAGACTATGATCGAAGCTCAAACTCATTACACCACCACATAAAAAGAATTATTAGCCGTGGTGTATGCATTTGAGAAGTTTCGGCCATACTTAATATTGACCAAATGCGTGGTGTATACGGATCACTCGGCTCTCAAATATCTCTTTGCAAAACAAGATGCAAAGCCGAGATTGCTCTGTTGGGTTCTCCTCCTCCGTGAATTTGATATCATCATACGTGATAAAAAGGAGCCGAGAACCTGTCTGCTGATCATCCTGTCCCGATTAGAGAACCCTCACCAAGATGTTTTCGCGAAAAAGGAAATAAATGAAACATTTCCTCTCGAGACACTCAATGCGGTTTCTTTTCGTGGAAACTCTTCTACCCCATGGTTTGTTGACTTTGCAAATTACCATGCGGGTAATTTCATAGTGAAAGGGATGTCAACCCAACAGAAGAACAAATTCTTCAAGGATGTTAAACATTACTTCGGGGACGACCCCTACTTATTCAAAATCAGGCGGATCAAGTCATCCGACGGTGTGTTTATGGACAAGAAGCTCTTGACATTCTCAAAGCTTGCCATGCTGGACCCACCGGGTGCCATCATAGTCCCAACTACATCGCCAAAAGGTGTTTGATTCCGGGTTTTATTGGCCCGCAATTTATAAGGATGCCCACGATTTTGTCAAAACCGTGGACGCTTGTCAACGTCATGGAAATATCTCTCAAAGAAATGAAATGCCACAAAATGCCATTCAAGTTTGTGAGATATTTGACATCTGGGGTATTGACTTTATGGGGCCATTTCCATCTTCTCGAGGAAACAAATACATACTCGTGGCTGTTGACTATTTGTCAAAATGGGTTGAAGCAAAAGCTTTACCTACTAATGATGCCCGAGTAGTTGTGAAATTTTTGAAATCTCTTTTTGCCAGGTTTGGAACTCCGAGAGCTATAATTAGTGATCGTGGTACACATTTCTGCAATGACCAATTTGATCGTGTCATGCAAAAGTATGGTGTAACCCACCGTCTATCTACTGCATACCATCCCCAAACAAGTGGGCAAGTGGAAGTCTCCAACCGTGGTATTAAAAGAATTCTGGAAAGGACAGTAGGCAAAAATCGTGCATCCTGGTCGGATAAGCTAGATGACGCCACTGGGCCTTCCGCAGCAGCTTACAAAACACCAATTGGGTGTACTCCATACAAGCTAGTGTACGGAAAGGCATGTCATCTTCCGATTGAACTAGAGCACAAAGCCTACTGGGCCTTGAAGCATGCAAACTTCGATATTCAGACAGCTGGTGATCATAGAAAAGTTCAAATGAATGAACTAAATGAACTCCGTGATCAAGCATACGAGAACTCTTTGATCTATAAGCAAAAGACAAAGAAGATTCATGACTCTAAAATCAAGAACCGCGTTTTCAACGTTGGTGATCGAGTCCTTCTTTTCAATTCAAGATTGAAGATTTTCTTGGGAAAGCTTAAGTCCCGTTGGTCTGGTCCATTTACTATCACTAAGGTTTATCCTTATGGCACCATTGAGTTATCTCAGCCTGATGGTCCAAATTTTAAAGTAAATGGTCATCGATTAAAGCATTACTTTGGAGAGGACATTCCACCCGTGATTGTCCCGGATCTACAAACTTTCCCCATGAACCAATGAATGCGGGGATCGAGTCAAGCTAATGACTCGGGAATCAAAAAACAGTAGCACACACCATATGGTTTTCACCCATGTTTATGTCTTCTTACCCCCTTTCTACCACCCTAGTGTGGGGGAGTTTCCCCCCGCTGTTGTATATATCAATCTTCTAAAAAAAAAAAAAAAAAAAAAAAAAATGTGTATATATCAAAAACAAAATAATGGCCGTAGTATTTCCATTTTATGTTCTATGTTTCGGCATAACCGCCGGTATTTTGAATATTGAGGGCAATATTCATTTCTAAGTGTGGGGGGGAATTCTCACGAATTTTATCATGTAATTATTCTACCCAATTCCCCCGTTTTTGGCCAAAATTTTTTTGGTGTAAGTGTTTTCACTTACTCAAAGAAATGGTAATCAGTCCGCCATGTCTAACCCACATAAGGATTGGCTAATCCAAGAGCAAACGGCTCTTGGTAAAGATATCTCAAATCCGTTTATGGCTTGCAATTTGCCCAAAATTGTATGGTGTTCAACTCACCATATCTTTAAACTAGTGAAAAGTTGGCTAGCCCGCAAGTTTATGGCTTGTGGTAAAGGCAGTTGAAAATCCATAATTGGTAATCGGCTCACCAAAGATAATATTGATAATTTATCTAAGAGTTGGCTAGTCCAGAAGCAAATGGCTTTCGGTAAAGACAAATCAAATCCGTTTACAGCTTATGATTTGCTCAAAATCATTTGGTTATCATTGTGCCAAGGTTCTTACTTGAACTAAAACAACTGGCTACTCCAGAAGTAATGGCTTTTGGTAAAGAGATGAAATCCATTAATTTTTCTCAAAACATTGCTAGGGACTAGCAATATCTTAGTGTGGGGGATTGATGAGTGTCTAAATACTCATCATTTTTGTACCATTTAAACTGCAAAAACATCTGAAAACACTCAGAAATGCATCAAAATGATGAAAATATCTCAAATAAGTGTTTTATGTGTTTTAAATGCAAAAATATCAAAATCAGATGAAAAACGTATTAATTTTGCATAATTGGCAGCTTTTAGTCCCCTAGTTTCAAAAGTTGTCAAAACTAGTCCCTGGTAATTCAAAAACTTGTAAAATGTCATCTAAGGTCCATGGGATTCAAAAGTTGTCAAAATAAACCCTTTAAAGTTTAAAATTTACAAAATGACAACTTTAGTCCTTAAACTTTGAAAAATGTCAAAATCAGTCCTTGGTGAGTTTAAAAAATAGAAGTTATTCAAACTACACCTTGTACTATTCATAAATGACAAAATTGGTCCTTATAGTGAACTTTTGGAAAATTACATGTTTGGTCCCTTAAGTTTCAAAAATGACATAAAAGGCCATTGGATTTATTAAAAATGGAAAATAATTACATGTATGGTCCTTGGATTATCATATATTGCAGGTTTAGCCCTTGTGATAAGTTTGGATAAGTTACAAATTCAGTCCTTCAGTTTCACTAAATTACATAAATGGTCCTTGTGCTTATTTAAACCAAACGGACCCTTGTGTTATTAAACACCCAAATCCAATCCCAGCCAATCCAATAACACAGCTGGCCCAATCTCCCCAAGCCCAAACCAACCCATAGTGTTTAAATATTAAACCCGCCTTCACTGTACACTGTCCTCTCCCACCACTGCATTCCAAAAACCAGTGGTTTTCACCACTTGTTCTCCACCTCTCCACCTCACCACTACCTCTACACCTGTCTACCCACTACCCATCCACCTCCACATCCATCCAAGACCCATTAATTGGAGGAAAAACTCGCTAAAGAGGATTTTGGCGCCAAAATCTCCACATGGACGTATATGATTACTTTGACCAATCCAATTGTTGGATTGAGGTGGGAAAGATTCAGAGACAAAGACTGAGTCTCAAATGATGATTATAAAGGGCAGAAGAAGCAATGTGAAGACTTATCTAGAGTAATCTTAATTTCTTAATGTCGTTTTAGTTCAATTTTAAATTTCAGTATATGTTGAAGCTTTCAAGCTATGTAATTCAAGTTTTTAATGTATAATTAAGCTTTTCTGAACATCAATTTCAATTTTTACTTACCATTTCAGTTTATGCAAAAAATTCTTATTTCAAAAATCTCATGAATGTTACAATGTTGTTGTTAGTTGTTATTTTGGACTGATTAAGCACATGTAAGCTCCTATATAGCTTATTAAAGCTATTACTTACTTTAAAAGTCATTTTAGAAGCAAAAATTCAAAATCACCAAAAAATATAAATAAATAGTTGAAAAATAAAAATCCATGGTGAAAGATGCAAGAAAGCTGGAGCAAGGTAGATTCTGGATGGCCTTGGTATAGAGCTTATTGGTAAGATTTAGGAAGTGTTTGTATACCTCAGTTCTCAGTTTTCATTTGGAATCAAACTTGTAAGCTTAATTCTCCATTTTGGCAATTCACTATAGAACTGCTTATTATAAGCTTATCCCTGTGTTCTTTGTGCTTATTTGGTGTGAATTAGTGATATTCTAGCTTAATATTACATACTTGCTTTTTTTTTTTTTTTTAAAGTCACTAAGAATTTTATTTTAACAGTCAAAAGATCATAGTTGTCATACCTCAGTTGTATGATGTTAATACTGTTGTTTAGTGTCTATTTAGTCCTAGTAATTGATATTATAAGGTCTGTTATCTATGGCATGGTTTCAATCTTTGATTTGCTTTGAAAATTTCCAAATCAGTTTAGTTAAGGTGTGTTTGGTTTACTTTGTTTAACTGTGATAAGGTTGTTCTAGTCATTGTCTTTGTTTATACATGTCTCATTAAGTTCTTAGTAACTCATCTCAGTAAAGAAAACCAGTGCTCTTTTGGTTAAAAGTCAAAATACATTTTAATTTCATTTCTATAGTTAACTGTTAGATTTTAGGAAGTAAAACTCATCATAGCTGTTTAGATCTTGGTGATTTAGCTTATTATAGTCTTATTATACCTTAACTTAACATAATCAGTCATTATCTTTGATTACAAGTTCATAATAGTCAAACTAGTTCATTTCTATAAAAAGTCAAATTTCTTAATACCCGTTTTTGAATAAAACTTAGAATTTTCTTGTGTGCTTAATAGTAAGAGTTAGTTCATAAGCTTCTAGGATATTAAAATATAGCTGCTAAACTAAATTAGAAAAATACTAGTTCACTCTTACTCAGCTTATTTAGTGCTTTTTACTTAGCTTGTTTTAGACACCTTCTCTGAAAAGTGCCCTGTGCACAGATTTGATAGCTTAGTTCATAAGCTCTCAGAGAGCTTATTAGTAACCCCTAGCTTATGAAATTTAGCTTTTTGAGAAGCTCACCTAGCTGTCTCAAGGTTACAAGTGCTTATTTTCCATTTTTAGCTTATTTAGCTAGTCTGCTTATAGCTTTTAGTTCTGTCCATTTTGTTTAAATGTACCAACAAGTCAGAGTTCATAAGCTTTTCAAAAGCTTCTCACAAGCTCATTAGCATAATCCAATCTTTGTATTTTAGCTTTTTTGGAAAGCTTAACTGGTTATCTTGTTAACTCTAGTTCTCATTTTCATTTTCTAGCTTATTGTAGTGCTTAAAAGTTAGCTTAAAGGTATCTAGTAAACCAATAGAGTGTACTGTGCAAACAGTGTAGCTTGAGCTTATTTGAATCTTGTTCAGTGCTTATTCCTTAGTCATTTTGCTTATTCAGTTGTTAAATTAGCTTATTTAAAGATCCTTAGCTTATTTCCAGTCTTCTTTTACTTGTTCAATAGCTTAATAGCCATTTTAGCTTAACTTGTGCTTATTTCCATTAAAAAGCCAATCTGCATTAAAAATCTTCAGCTTATTCAGTGCTTATTAGTGGTTTTAGAAAAAGTCGTAGTTGTAAAAATTGCTTATTTTCATGTGTTTAATTAGTTTGTAAAAGAAAATCAAAAAAATAAAATGTTTTGCAAAAAGGTGGGGAGGCAGGCTCGAACCTGAGACCTCCCACCTTTGAGAGTGATAAGTGTGTACCTGGATACCAGTTGCCCTTGGGACTTGTCTCGTTCATATCTTGCAAAATCTAATATATAACCACTCTTTGTCAATTAAGCTTATACGTTTATTTTAGCTTATTTCTAGCTTATTCAAACTAGCTTTTTCATCCTTTGTATTTTTCTTTAGTTTGTATTAGTATTAAGTATTTTATAAAAAAGTTTCAGATTTTTCTAAATAGTTTTAGTATTTTTAAACATTTAATTAGTATAAAATCTTATTTAATTCATAATAAAAAATATAAAAGTCTAAAAAATATAAATTTTTTTTCTAAAATTTTCTTTTATCATATAGTACGTAATAAAATTGTTTTTACACTTGTAGGACTTTTAGTTCATAAATTTTACGTTTTTGCTTGCGCACTCGCGTAATTTTTAGACTTTACGTACGTTTTCATTTTAAATCACGTTTTTAGATAATTTAAGTTTACATTTTAGTTAAAATAGTTTATTTAAGTTATTTTATTTTATAAAATCACAAAAACATCATTGTAAAAATAGTGATAGCGTTTATTTAATATATTTTAAATTTTTAATTTCTGTTAATTTGCATTTAAGTCAGAATATATAAACCTTTTCTTTAGGTATAATTATCCATCAAAATCCTTACTGATCACTATCCTTAGTGATTATTCGACATCTGTCTGTGTGAAACACCAATTCATCCTCCGTGGGACTTAACGACCCAAGAATCCCCTATATTCCTCTGATCTTAATTGCATTTGGTTTCTGAGCAGTTTTAAGTTTATTACGGTCAGCCATTCACAAGTGGCTAGCTTGAGTGATTAAACTTGACGGTTCGGGACCAATCAGTGATACAGTAGTAAGATATAGCAATCAAGTAAGTAGTGCTAGCGGCTCCAACACGGAACCTATATATCATATGGCATGTCTTAGGTTTCGGTATTTCCAGATTCGTGACTTTAATTAATATTGTTAGAAATTATTTAGTTGTAAGATATGCATATCGTTTCGGTTTGTGTGGTAATGTTTAAAGTACAAAAAATCAAAAGGTTTTAATAGTTTTCACAATTTATTTACCACGTCAAATACCATCTTTAAATACTTTCATACTAATTTTGATAAAACGTTGATGTTCGAAAAGTCGTGCGTTTATTACTTGTACGTGTTAAGAATTATATATATTTTCTACGTTAAAAATCGAAAATAATAATGTGTAACTTAAAAATATTATATATATATATATATATATATATATATATATATATATATATATATATATATATAGTCCGGTTCTAGAGAAAAGTGTAATTAGATAGAAAAGTGAGAAAAATAGTTATAGGGTAGAATTTGATAACAGTGGAAAGTTGAAGGTAGAAAATAAAAATTTAACAAAAATTACACCAAATGAGTGGTATCAACCAGATACCTCTCATAAACTTACACCAAACACACACACGCTCTCTCTCTAATCAACCATACACTGCTATTTTTCATACCAAACTGATTGTATTTTCAACACCTCCGGTAACCACCATTAGAACCATCACCACCATAAATAATTACGATCATTATCACCACTTATAACCACCATTACAACCATCGCTGGCATCACCACCATTGAAACGCCACCAACAACCATCAAATCACTGACATCAATTACCGGCCACGTTTGTTTGCTCTCACGAATAGTACATCGTCGATGACACTCGCCGAAAATACATACAACAGTAAGTGAACTAATTACAACAACTAAAATAAGTGTTTAATTATGTAAGCTTTTAATTTTGCTTAACCTGAAAGTATTTAATTACAATTTTTTTTATGTTATTTTAGTTTTTTACTAGATATGGAACAAATTTGATGAAAGAAATGCTTGAAAAATATGTTTATTAAAAGTTGCACACCAGGTGTATGATAAAATGTCTGAGTAAGATTTATAACTGTGATGCACTAATTTTCTGCATATGTATTTGATTTTGAATGATATGACATCTTAGGGTATCTATGTGTAAATTTGTAGCATCAGATTACATGTTATGGCACCAGGCTGTATTGGGGCATCTGTGTTTGTGGTTGTTGCATCAGGTTAAAGATTTGTATGTTTAGTGCATCAATGAAACATATTAGGGCATTAGTGAGTGTGATTAGCATCGTTAGATATTTAAGGCATCGGCGTTTATGTTTAGTGTATCCGTTTGTATGTTTTGTACATCGTTGGTCATAGTAGGGCATCCATATGTATGTTTTGTGAATCGCTAGAAATACTTGGGCATACGTTTATATGTTAAGTGCCTCAATGAACATATTAGGGCATCAGTGATTATGATTAGGGTATCTCCAGACATATTAAGGAATCAATGTATATGTTTAGTATATTCATTTGTATGTTTAGTGCATCGTTAGTCATAGTAGGCCATCCATTTGTTTGTTTAGTGCATCGACGTAATACTTGGCCATCCATTTATATGTTTAATAAAACACCTTTTGTTAAAATTTCTTGTATTAACGTGTTAGATTTGATCACGGGAAAAATAAAAATACTCTACTTTTTGAATAATATGATATAGTGGGTATGCATAAAAATACACCTTGGCCAATGTTACCTTTTCTGGTTTTGTCCATTCGACAGTCATGATTAATGGTGTGAAATTGTCAGCACCAAAAAGTTAGAAATGTAAATATTTATTGGTTCAGTTTGTTCACACTCAAGGAAAGGTGATTGCTGACGAGTATGTCATGTAAAAATACATATAAAAAATATGATGTTTGTTGATACTATTTCACCTAAACAAGTGGTTCGATTAGTTTGGCAACTCCGAATGAGGAAGTGTTGGTGATCCATCTTGTAGATATTGTAACTGGTCGCATATTGCATCGCATGACTCATTTAGGATCGCAGCATCCTATTCATGCAGTGAGTATCAATATTCTCTTTGCATTTAATAAAAAGTAACTTGCATATACAAATGAACCGCCTTCTCTTTTTTTTAAGGTCCTTAGAGAGAACTGGGTCGTATACCATTACTTCAACCTATGAGTTCACAGATATAAGATGTCTGTTATTGAGATTTATAATCAGTCTCGTGCGGTATTGCTCTATGTACTGTAAAGTGTCTAGCATTGTATTTTTTTATAAATATACTTTTTTTCTGATTATGATTACTATCCACGGGAAATAAAGATGTTTTGAAGCTGAATGTTGGAAAACATAATCTCACGACCCCCGTATCATTTTCCTCTCGGCCTGAGGATATGAAAAAATCACAATGTTAGTATTTCACTCATTCCGTGAGAGCAATATCAGTAACTTCAACTGCAAAGAGTATTTCATCCAAGCATCTTCTTACTAGCACAGTTGGCGATCAGGTTAGTGTGGAATATATTGATGTATTATAATCTATTAAATTGTAAATTTGAGGGTAAATTTCAATGCTCGAGAAGGAAGGAGTAGAGTAGGGGTAAAGGACTAGTACCTTATTAACATTTTAAATTTCATTCCTTCTTTAATGTTCAAAATTTATGAGCTTTTTTACTGTCAGGTTGTTTATCATTGTATTTGATAGATATTCATATTATTTAATATTTCAGAGCAATAGTAGATTAAATGAGAATTAGGGCATCTATGAGTATGATTAGTGCATCGAAAGGTAGATATTAGGGCATCTATGAGTATCATTAGTGCATCGAAAAGGTAGATATTAAGGCATCTATGAGTATGATTAGTGCATAAAAAAAGGAGATATTAGTGCATCAAAATTAGTGCATCAAAAAGGTTGATGTTTACGCATGGACTCGAAAATTTTCAGCACTTCTAAAAACACGAAAGAAAATAGTAGTGTAATTTTCTTTTTTAGACTGATGTTGTGGTTAATGCGGGACCAGTTGTCTTCATATATACTTCTGGTCCAAATCCCATATTGGTGAAACCTCTACCTTTTCAACCTGGGACTAACTTCGAAGCATGAATGTTTAGTGAATCACAAAAAACCTTATAGCATCTGTGTGTAAGATTAGTGCATCAACTTACATGTGAGGGCACCAATTTCTATGCTTAGTGAATTATATGACATTGTACGACATCTCTGTATTGTTGGACATATTATGGAATCAAATATGTATGATTGGTGCATTGTTGTAGGAAGAATTACATACATATCCTTCTTGAAGTTCAATATTACATCAATATCCTTATTACTTTTGCAATTACATTAATATCCTTCTTAAAAATTTAAATTAACATATATATCCAAAAATCAATTAAATCATAACTATATTAATTTTAAAATCTAAAATTAATACTTATCTTTTATTTAACAACTAATTGACTAATTTACCCTTCTTGCCTAATCACAATAATTGACTCTTTAATTCTCAATGTTTTCATTTCCTCTAGCCTCTTCATCTTCTAATCCAGGAATCATCATTTCTCACACCCTGGAAACAAGTTGTAAGTTGTTTGTGTATTCTTGAAATATGTTTGAGTTAATATTGAATAAATATATGGAAAAAAACTTGTAGGTTTGTGAAACATGTGTGGTTATCTTTTATTTGCATTCTAATATACGAACATGGTTATTGCATTGTAACATACAAACTGTTGGCTTATTTCATTATAATATACGAACAACTTGTTGGTTTTATTCATTGTGTCATACAGATAGATTGTTTATTTAAGATATGCATGTTTCTTTTAGTTTATTTCATTTTAACATACAATCAGAGTGTGTGTAGTTTTATCATCATCTTCATATTGTTGTTATATGTGTCTTTTAGTTTGATAAGATATATTAAGAGGATAAACTTGTAATATTTAGTGAAGGGTAAAATGGTTATTTAATTTATTAAGTAAGAGGTAAAAAATAATTTTATAAATTAAAATGAATATAAATATAATTTAATTGATTTTTGGATATATATGAGAATATAAAAGTTTGGAAAGGATATTGACGTAATTACAAATGTGACAAGGACATTGAAGTAAATTGAACTTTGGCAAGGATATAGATGTAATTTCCCCTTAAAAAAATATTCATCAAATCGTAGAAATAAATGCATCAAATTTGAAAATTAAAACTTGGATAAGTGTATTAAAAAAATGTTTATATATTTAATACATGTGTTTGTTATTGTCACTTTTATTGACATGTTAACACTTTTTTTGCAGCTTCTATTTCTGTATCCGAACTTAACAACAATTTCAAAGAGAGTTACAACGGAAAGAACCATACTGACGATGAGGCTGTGAGATACCAAAAATTTGAAGCAAAAGGGAATATAAAAAAAAGAAACTAGGAGGTTTCGATATGCTACATAAAATCCACACACCAATTTCGTAGGTCCATGATGCATCTTTCAAGACGAATTTCGAAAATTGTAAAATTTGAAACTAAAGAGGACAAACGAATTGGTATATGCTAAGAAACTTCTGAGAAACAAACAAGCAACATGAGTTATATGTTCTGCAACATAGGAATAATGATTTGTGTTAAGCAATTTCAGTGAATCTCATAAGAAGAATTTGTAAGGCAGATGCATTCAAAAAGATTTCTTCAACGGTTTTCATTTTATCATAAACATGAAATATGAATAGGTGGGTAGAAGTAGCTTTTTCATGTTTTTAACTTCATTTAATTGCGTTTAGAAACAATTATGTTTGGGTTTATAAGGTTATGATGTAGCAAAAGCAATGTTATGATTTGTACTTTTTCGTTATGTGTTGGGCATATGGAAATAAAATGCTTTGATGCTTTATGTAGATATAGTTTTTTTATATAAAAATAAGTTTTATAATTGTTAAAGATGATTGAAATGAAATGTCCTCTTCACCTATCAGACACAATCAGATATTTAAAGAACTAAGTTGCATCATCTTGAAAATAAAGGTGCGTCCGTACATAGAAGAAAGTACATCTGTTTGGGTGAGGTAGAATTCATATAGTAAATAAAAATTCAAATTAATTTTTAACTATTGGAATAAAAACAATATTTTTCAAGAAAAAACAATTGAATGATTGTTAAGAAATGATTAGAATGAAATATCCGCATTAATACTTATAAAAAAAATTTGTTTAAGAAAAAAGTGCATTAATGTCAATGATAAAGGTGCATCAACGTTAAAAATAATGTGCATCAACACAAAGTGCTTCTATTCAGGTAAGGTATAATTCAACATGAAACTTAAAAAGGCATTTTTAAAGATAGTAGTGCATTAGTAAAGAGAATGATACTGCATCACAGTTGCAGAAATTTCAATGATACATTAAATGAAAAATATCTTATATACAGAGTATTACCATTGAGCATTCATTTGTTGAAGTATCAAATAAAGAAGAAAAAAAAGTCTATACAAAATGCTCATGATACCAATGAGCAACTATTTGCAAAAGTTTCAATTGCAGAAAAGAAAGAAAATGCACCAAAGTATCAAGTAAGGAAATCAATTTAAAATTCATCGAATATGAAAAAGAAAAATAGTTCTTGGATATGCCAAACGAGTTATGTCCTTGAATCTGTTTGCTGGTGTATTATTCTAAAGAAGTCCCTACTTCCACAAGTAAGGGAGACTCATCTTTCTTTAGTAGATTCAGCTTCAACAACCTAAATAACTCAAACAAAACCTAGCAAAATGGAACAAAATGTGAATATAAGTGCATCACATTAACTAATTCAGAGCATCAGTTTGTTACTAACTAGTGCATCATAGAGTTATCTAATAGGTGCAGGGCAATATCGAAATGATTTATAAGGTAAAGTAACATATAATTCAACTAATATCAAGGTGAATCACAATGAAAACTCAGCACCTCGTTTGTTAACAAATAGTGCAGCATCATTTCAAAACAAATGCATCACACATGCAACTACTTATACATGCCTTTTATACTGATAAAAAAACAAAAAATACCTAATAGATTCGTATTTTTCACAAACCGATTGCATCAACATTATTGAACAGGTGCATCATACATATAACTACATACACCTACTACATCATACAACAATGTTTCAGATCTATATTCGTCACACACAAACACCTATTGAATCAACATTTTAAAATAGCTGCATCACAATACAACTACACATACAAGCCGTTTCTACTGATAAAACAATGAAAAACCTATCTAATAGATCCACATCTATTAAAACAAACACCTATTCATCAAAATTTTAGAACAACTACATCATACATTTAAATACACAAACAAACATTTTCTACTTATAACATAAACATAATTAACCTTTTAGATCTATGGATATGTTTGGCAAAATTAGTCAGTTAAACTGTATCAGATTGTAAGCGCAAAGTTTAACATGAGCTACAAGCTGTATATTTTTTTTCAATAAAAGTGTTTGGTAAATTAGTTGTTAACAGTTATTTTATGTTTTAACAGCTCCGAGATATTTAAAAAGCTTCATGAATCAGCTTTTCATTTTGGAGCTACTTGTTTAAAATAAAAGCTTGAAGTTGATGTATCCAAACGGAGCTACTTATTTTAGAGGAGATTATTTTTATAACAAAAAGCTTACAGCTCCAAAAAAGCTGCGTACCAAACAGGCCCTATATCTGACAAAAAAAAAACTTGAATAATAATTTAGAACAACTACATCGCACATACAACCACATATACAAAGCTCATTCTATTGAAAAAATGACCAAAACAATTAGAGAAACAGTTAATGCGTCACAGTGTAAAATTAGCGCATCACAGTTATAAATTTTCATTGAGACATTTAATCAAACATCTTGTGTGCAGTTTTTACAAACACATATAACAGGTATTTTTCCCTCAAATTTTCTTCAAAAAACTAATCTATACACTGCATCATGTCACAAAACTCTTTAAATTAGTACATCTATGAACAAACCTGATGATTAAATCAAAATTCATAAAACAAAACCATAGCTCACAATGAACAATAATTCGTACAGATAAACACTAATAAACACATATATAACATTTGTATTTGAATTAAAATAGCAAAACTAATAAATCTGTAATTGAAATCAGTTAATTACTTACTTTGATCTTCGATTTGAGAAATTATGAAGAGAGGATTGATTGAATATGATAATAAACCATATCTATTATGTTGATTGGATAGATATTGTCAGTCGGGTGAAAGAAGAAGAAATCGTGAGAAAAATGAGAGGAGCGTATATTCAGAGAAAGAAGAAGTGAAAAAAATGAAAAGGATTACATTTTATGTATGATGGAGCTGGAAATGTGTAAAAGTTACGAACAAATCTCATAAAATACAAGAAGTTGCAATAAGGCCCCTTGAGTTGGAATAAAAAAGGAGGAGAAATGGGAGGGGGTTATTTGCACACTTTTCTCTTGAGATCTACTTTTCTAATGAACCAATTTCTATATATATATATATATATATATATTTGTGTTCATGTGGTAAACATACTTAAAATAAATATAATAGGTACGCTTGTGGACCATTAGATCAAACTTGTTGAGTCGATATCAAAATTAATTAAATGAAATGCTTAATTAGTGTCATTAAGGGTAGTATAGTAATCATACACCACTCCACTCATTCCATTTCTCAACCAAATTCAGCCATCAATTTTATCTCTGCCAACCAACAATAATAAATCTCACAAAACCACTTTTTCCCTTTGTTTGAACACAAATCCACGAACACCCAATCACAAACACCCTTTTGATTTTCAAAATTTTAAACTAAGCGTAAGGTTTTGACTTTGTTTTCTTGTATGCATTCGAAATATAAAGGACCCTTTTGTTCTTAACAAAGATATTGACTAGGATCTTTTGCACAAAGGTCTTGGGCAACATTTTATTTTTGATATTTGCAAAGAACCTGATCTTGTGTTCTTTTATTTTGTTGTTCGTTCTATTTGCAAAGATATCATCCATTTAGTATCGTTTTCATCACTGCCACTAGAAGACCTAAGCATTGTTTCCATGTGTATAAGTGGGTTGTATATGAGATAACAACTGGTAGTTTCGGTTTCCTTTTTTTAAATCGAACACAACAATCCTTCGAAAACTATTTTCCAATATGATTTCAACCGTAACGGGCGGCCGGAATTTGGTTTGTGAAATACCAATGGCAATTAGCAATTCCCACAACAGGCGGTTGCAAAATATTTCTTGAATTTTCTGAATTGGAGTGTAAAAGGTTTTGTGTGTGAGTTGAATTTCTTGATTTATTTGCCTTTTTGTATCAAAGATTCAAAGGTCACATGTTTTTGTTTGGATATGTGGTGTAGCAGCCAACTACACATTTGTATCAATATTGTTACGAGGCTACTAGTTGTTGCCTCACATTTACGTCTTTTTGTGTTTTTTCTATTCGTATATATATTTATAGATATATTTTATTACTCGTAATATGCTTGTGTGTCATTGTTAAAACGAGTGTGGGAACCCGCGCGTTGCTGCGGGAATGCCGTGCTAAATCTAAATATGAAACGAAACAATTACCGAAAGACTAATTCCGTATAGTAAGTTATTCATTAAAGAGTAAATATGCAAAAGATTGATAACCTCAAGTACTATTTTCGTAAGTTATTGCTAAAAATAGTATTGAGTTTTTTACGTGGAAAGCCCATAACTAATGCACAATGTAACAAACATATATGAAGATAAAAGTAGCAACAAGCGACGCAAGGATTGCACCTGCAAATAAGGAGAAAATGGTCATCAGTTGTCTTTTTCATCAAGTATTGCATTAAGTTTAGAAGGAGAATGGATTGTGTAAAGCGTTTGCTTTGTGAACCTCTCGAATATGTAGTGTAGGGTAAACCAAACATTCCATTTGTAAAGTGGTAATATGATATCAGTAGCAAAGTTACATGTCCTTGGACAATATTGATCATAAGTCTTCTTGCAAGCCTATTAGTCAATTATTAAATGTAACATATAAGAGATGTGGTAGGGGTATCTTGGTGAGGAACTGAGGGTTGATTAATAGTTTCATTTTTAATCACATACCAAGTGTAAAAAAGAAATAGTATGCTACCATTTCGTTTACACAAACCTGTCGCATTACCTTATGAAACACCCTTCTTTCTTTATAGTATGACAGCTTAAAACACAACAATGAGAAGGCCAATTAACTTGATCCTGAGCTGTAATGACGTGGCCCTTAGTAAGTTTGCTAATGATACAACTGACCCTTTTTTTGCTTAATGTAACAAATACGCTTCAAAGCAAGAAAACCTTTACAAAGTCGAAATGGATAAATAGCTGGATAGGTTCCTGCACCAAAGTCCAAAGATAAACTTCATCAACAATGGTTGAATGTATAATGTAGAGTGGTCGACACAACTCGACTCTCTAAAATCTTATACGTTTCAACAAACACATTGTGGCCAAGCTCAATTCACTACCATATTACTCAAACCAACAAAATGCATATCAAATACACATATGGAGTTGTTGTTCTGTTTTATATCAAATAACGGATCAGTAATTTAGTTTGTAGAAAGAAGAAAAATAGTTTAACTTAAATTGTCATCCAACCTGAATGTTTCGAGTTATGGCTTCCTATCCAAAATGAATATCCAAACACGACCTTTTTTATTTAAAAGTCCATTATTTACTCCTCTTATTTCACTTATTATAAGTATCTAATGACAGTACAGTCATTGAACCTCATCTGAATGAATGAGTAATCAGTCATGATATCATTGAAACTAATGGCTTGAGCAACACGACTTGTTAATGCGTCTCTTACTAATAAGTTAGTACGCACCGAGAATATATATCACAAAGTTATAGAAATGCAATTCCGGTTCCATATTCACATGAACATGGAAGAATGTAGTTACAACTACGAATAAACAATCAAAAGTGTGATTAGACTCAAAATAGGACATTTTACCCAAATGGTAAACGGCTTACCAAGTGTTGGCTACAGCTAATATGTTGCAAGTGCACTTATGTGTGTAAATCTAAATTTGGCTATTCTGTAATTATTACTCACCTTGCTGATCTTTGGTACTACATACCTCGGCTTAAGAAGATACTTAATAAACTTTTCTCTATGGCCCCTTTCAACCTTCAAGTTTTTAGTTCAATAAAGAAGTAGCTATGCTGCAGTCAAAAAGACATATTTATGACTTTACCATTAGTATTAGAGGAATCCATAAAACCTATGTCAATCAACCGAAACATATATTCAGTAAATATATGGACCAATGACACTGTTACAACCCTCTCATGGCCCTCACTAACACCTTTAAAAACCGGCCAACAAAATCCATTACTTCGTCTTAGTGAGTAATACAAAATTTAGCTAATAGAATTTAGTGTTCTATTCCCCAGACACACACACACACACAAAATAAAGTAAAAAATAATAATAAAAAAATAAAAAAAACTATCGTTATATAGTACTAATAAATTTTAAGTAAATTTGATTTTTTTTAACCCGTTGAAAAATGATTTTATCTCTAACTCTTTGGATCGTACAACTTCGTCATTAGCTAGTATTACCCACGACTACATTCTAGCTTTTAAGTGTTGTAACGACAGAGAAATTCAAGAACACACTAAGAAGGACCTCTTCCCTCTTATCCTAGACTAACTTAAAATCTAAATTGCGTCTACTAAGTGGCATGCCATGCTTCTCAACCTAGTCCCTATACTTCTTCTAATGCATTGTAAAACCCGCTACTCCAACGGCTGTACATCTAACACATATGAACCAATTGCCAAAACTTTCCCCTTCCCATCTAACTCCCAATAAAAAGTAACTCTCATTATTGAACAACCTACTAATCACAGTAAAATTAGATATCCTACACTTTATTTATAACTACGTATATCATTTAAGTCTCATCAAACATGACAAAGAAGTCATCAATTACTTTAGAATCACATGCCGACACATTCCACCTCAAAATATCTTTAATTTTAACCATTTATGCATATTATTATCTAACACTGTGTTGGATATAAGTTTTCACATACACATCAAACCATAACACAAAGTGGCGTATAAATGGAATTCTAAAGAGAGAAAGTTAGAGGTTTAGGGAACTTAGTGAGAGAAAGTGAAAGATATTATTATGAGCTCCAAATCTCTACCTTGGGAGGTAGAGAGTATTTATAGTCTTACATAAAACGCCACACAACGGGCTGTGGATCAGGCATACAGTGGGTAAAGACGTCCGTCCTCCACGGTGTTACTTATCAAAATACTACTTAACTAAATATAACTATGACTACGAGCATTCTAACGATTACATATACTTGAGGTGACCGACTCTTTAATACCTGGAATTTCTAATTCCTAACAATCTCCCCTAAGGGAGGTCACCTCAAACATATACTAAAATGACATTGAATACAATCCGATATTACATTAACAATTGATCTTGCATTCTTGATGTAGTACTTTGCTCCCAAGCTCGTAGTCATTGATTCCACTCATTGCATGTTTGGTTAATCCAAGTGGAGGTCTTTTCCTGATCCACGTGATAATAATGTTGAGCCGACTTTTGAGATCATCACTAATAGAAAATCTGATACATCCATTGTGGTGTTGGTATTATGTGATGTTGCGACTTTCGTACCGACATGCTCACATTCTGGATCATGATATCTTCTCATCGAGTAGCGGAAGCATTCGTTGATTCATGATATTGGCGGCGGCGTAAGCATGGAGTTAGAATATCCGAGTCATTGATGCACCAATCATGATATCTTTTGATATGAATGTGTTGTGAGCATGCATGCTATGGATTGACCGCTCCATTCGATCGGCACCAAGCGTAGGGATGTACTGCATAAAATGCTTAGCAATAAAGCACCGAAAGTGTCTTTGATCACTTTCGTTGAATTGAGGTACACGGCCACGGTTCCGTTGATCGATTACATAAGTACCGCTTTTATGATCGGTATAATTCGAAGAATTTCCTTGACAGGTTTCAAGAAATTGCTCTAGTCGTTTCTCAAACCGGAGCGTCTCAAAGACAACACGTGAGTGAAAGCGAATAGAGATTCACTGATTGATGAAAAGAGATTTGAAAAACAATCGTGTATTGCTCAATAGAAATTGTTTTTGCAATACAACGAAGGTTTTAGTGAAAATCAAGTATCAATCATAAACACCTTTTGATTTGAAATCTTTATACGCAGTCTAAGTGCTAAAGAAAAGAGTTTTTAAGCACAAAGACCGGTTTTTCAAAGGTATCCGTCAATCCATAACCTTAACCAGGATTGATTCAAGACTTGAATCGCCCCATTGTTTCTGTTCAGTTGTCACATGGTTGATCTAATGAATAGATCTCACATGCCACCTACCAGGAGCTTGTTTGATGTTGGCTCCAGAAGGTTTTCCATCTTCATCGTGAATATGTATGCATATCACTCAGATGTTCTGGCAATACCACAAGGATAATGCGTAGGACTCAAGATATAATCTCTCTTTCCACATTGTGTGAAACAGAGAGTCTTCATTGAAAGTGTCCTAATGAGATTTATTGATGATCTCGTGGCTCTAGACTCAATTTGTGCATATTTAGATCCTATATCGCAGACTAGGGAGAGGGTCTCCTCCTTCAATATCAACAATCTCTAAGAGAAAGTCGATAGATAATGTCGGTTCCCCGTGAGAATGAAACAAGTCCTTTTAAGAGGAACTTGAGTGGGTTGGAAAGTTGAAGTGCAGTGCGTCACTGGGTCCATGACGTCTTGTCTTCAATACCGATGTTACCATCAGTAGCATATGAATTGAACCCGGTTTCTGCCCTAAGGTTGAGTAAATGGAGGGCCATTTGTTTTCACCCTTTTCTCATTCAATTCTTTTTCATTCTTCAACCCCTTCAGTGCTTACCGAGACTTCATAGCAAGAACCTTGTTGGGTTTATTCCAGGACTAGCTCAGTCTTAGTCCGCACTCTTCCCATATCTCATTTTTCTCCTTTTATCATCATACCTAAGAACTCTACACTAACTAGTGGATAGCCCCTGGGTAGATCCCTCGTTCGGCGGATCATGAGAACACATACCTAACCTTATCGTCCTTATATCACCATACATAATGTAAAGTTGGTCGGTCTTTTTGGTATTGTTCATCCGCCATAGGAACCAATTGAAAACCATTTGAAAATCAATCCGGATACTTATGATATTTTATCAAAGCATTTTGTACCTGAATTGTTTTTGATATTTTTAGAAGAAGAACTCTCCCTCAACATGTGAATCAAGTATTTGAAATAGTTTTCCACACGGAGGCAAGAGAAAGAATTAACTTCTTTGATTACCATTTTAAAAAATATCAACATCACTTTCCTAATCGAATCAAGTAGATAAAGCATTTTGGGGAAGGATGAGGTTTTCATGATTTTGCTCCCCTCAATATGTGCCTCGAGATTGAAAAGAATTTTGCACATACTAGAGGAACCTCACCTTGAGATAAGTTATCACGTTTCAAATCATAGGTTTAAGATAGATGCTCCCCTCAACATGTGCATGGAAAATTTGAAATCGTTTGTCATATGTGGGAAGGGAGCTTGTACATCCTTATAAAACCATTTACCGAATTATCGGTTTAAATCCAATTTAAATCACACATTCTCCCCCGATCACAATTATCAAATCATTTGAGGTTTGTGATCTCTTATAGATTTAAATTGATTTGAAAGCTTTTAAGGAGAATTGTGACTTGATTATGAAAGCGTTTTAACTGATAATGATCGGATTTTAAGACTTTAGACTCCATTGATAAAACATGCTTGAATATCTTTTGAAAACAATTTAATGCCAAATAACTTTTAATTTAATTGAAATCATTCTCCCCTCAATCAATGACATAGGTTGTTGATTGAGAGATAGAGATTTTGACAAATAAGTCCCGATGATTATCAAAAATAGAGACCGAGTTATTTTTCAAAGCATTTAGTTTTCAACAGATAAATGTTTATAGAATCAGAGCATGGAATTTGAAAACATGGTAAAACATGGCTCGTTCTTTTCTTTTAAAACGGGTTATTGCTGAAAATGACAATAAGCCATTTTTTCTCTTTCTCCCAAAATAATTTTTGATTTTTGGTTTTAATTTTTTTTTTTTTTTTTAAATTCGAACAACATCTAAAGTCCCGTGTCATTCTTTGAATGACAACATCAAGACCGTAGATATTATCGAATCGAGAGAAACATGACAAAAAGAAAATATTTTTTTGAAGATTTTTCTAATTTTTCAACTTTTTATGGATTTTGAAAGTTTTATATTTTTCTATTTGATTTTTTTGAAGGTTTTATAATTTTGTATTTTGTTTTTCGAATAAATATGTAACACCCCGACCCGACAAGGGTAAAGATATCACAATACGGTTTCATATCAGAACTTTAAATACTATTCAATAGCGGAAGCCTTTACAAAATATTCAAAAAGAAAACATAAATAACTAATCTTCCAAAATAAATCTAAGATCTCTATGGTAAAGTCTTGCTCTCAACTCTACTCTCAACCCAGATCAGCTATCCCATAAGCTCATCTTGAATGCTAAATACACCGCCGGGGAAAAGAAAAGTCGGTGAGCTTACAAAGCCAGGTGAGCAGATATAACGAAACAAAAGCTAAACAAAACAAATATCTGAATAACGAAAATAAAATGAAATAATGACTAGGGATCTTTTAGGATTCTACGGAAGCACAAATATACAGAAATCCAAACAACCACATAACAGTTTAGACATCACATAACACATTAATGACACACACAAACACATCGAACAACCAAACACATAACATATCAAATAACAGATTACGTATAAGCCAAACGAAATGTCTAGAGACTAACGGAAAACACTTCTAAACAAATAAACATGGCATTCATACAAATCAATTAATCAACATTTAATACACTTAATGCAATATTGTAGCAAATGAAATGGCGGACAATATAGCTAAACCCGGTTCTCATATCAAATCCTAACCTTAGCAGAGTTTAACATGGCAGGTCACATATGCAGACAGATAATTAACCTTCAAAATACTCGATTATACACTAGCACATTAATCTCGCAGATCAACACATTCACGTAATGATAACAAATCATAATATCGATATACTTAATCATATTTTAACGTATTAATCCTGTCCTAGCATGGCAACTAATAATCACTTAAACAAATACGTCATAAGCACATTCTATAACATATCATCTCAGAATACAAAATATAAACACTCGAAATACCGAATCATACGAATACTTAACACGTAGTAACAGATAAAGATTTAGTCAACTACCACGAGCCCGAAACATATCGATATAACATATCATAAGTAACCATTGTATTTGGAGGGGTGACCTCGGAATACCATATATAATATGAGGGGAGACCTCAAGTAACCAATGGAGTAGCTAGCTTCCCAGAATTTGTGAAACGGCGTATTGCACACGACATCATTCACGGAAAACATATCGGATAACGTGATAACTGATCTAGGATGCATCCATACGCAACGACGGATAGTGGCCATATAATATATAGCGAGCTCATAAACTTAGATAACAGAAAGGGGCGTGGCGAGAACATCACTCTCGCCCTAGAGTCATGTCGGAGGTGCATCACGACATGGACATGGAACCCCCATGACTAGTTATTATTTGGCTCGGGTGTCAAACTAAACTTAGGTCAAACAGGTTGTCATAAATGACACAGATCATAATTCATCATAAAGGTCACAAATAACTTATCAGATAGTTCATATCATAAGGTTCATATTCAGATATTCAGAAATCATAAATTCATGTCATAGTGGCATGTCATATATTCATAAGCGTAAGTTCATATTGAAGTTCATAATCAACCATAGCAAAGTTGAACAGATGTGCATATCAAAATCTTCCTAACATAAGTTCACATCAGATATTGCATAGTTCACTAGAACATAAATTCAGATAAGTAAGTGATCAAACATTCAAGAAAAGGGTTCATAGCAATGGCATTGGGAATCCTAATAAGTGAAATAGAAAAGTTTAAACGAAAAGAACATCATAATGAACCTTTACTAAGAAGGTCAGAATATATGTATGATAACGTAAGTGTCTTAAAGTAAGACGTAATATCCGTATTTTAAAGCAAGTGAGAGAAAAGCAGCACGAATGAACGAATCTGACGAAGATGTAACGTCGCGTCTCCTTCAACGAATCTACACGGATTATGATTTATTTAATACTTATTAGTATAACGGATCAATCTCATTAATACTTTTAAAGTTGTCAGATTATTCTCATTTTTAGTATAATTACAATGTTTTAGAGTCTTAATCATTAATTCTCCAACTTCCTATTTAGATTCTAGGGTTTCCCCTACTCTTTAAATATTACTAAATACGCATTAAATTCACATATTACTTCTTTTAATGATTTCCCAATTTAACCTAGAACGTAAATGATAACAAACCGAAATTAACTTAACTCATGCGTGTCTCTACAAAATCAATTTACACTTGTAGAACCCATAATTACTCAGAATTACAAATTACACCCTTGACACCTCTAAGTTCACAATCTCACCTTACTTTATCAGATTTTACACTTTTAACCCAAAGGTTTTAGAATTTACAAAACGTACCATAATAATTTAAATACAACTCGAATAGCCCTTTAAATATCCAAAATTACATGTTTAATCCCCACACTTATTTTTATACGTTTAGTACAAGTATTTTACTGTTCCCAAAATAACCTTTAAGTTTCATAATTAACAAAACCAACCCAAAACTTTTATTTAGAACCGAAAAGACATAATTCAAGTACAAATCCTAAACCTAAGTTTAACCCATCATTAACTCATCATTACTACTTCATTAATTACCTTCAATGATTACAAGAAACCCTAGATCATGCAAAACCCTAATCGGTCCTTTTAAAAACCTTCCTTTTTCCATGTTTAATCGAACCCTAAAACTCACAACAATTCATACAACCTTCGAATTCACAAATATGTATTTTATTCAGGTCTTATATCATGTAATAGCTTCTGGAAAAATCAAATTATGGTCTCTAAAATTATTATACACCCATTCGTTATTTTTATACGATTTCTAGGGTTTTAGATTCCAATAATTTCATACGACTTATTAAACATGCATGGCCAATTTTTATGTGTTCCATATGACTTATAGGACTGAAATCAACATTAGGAACTTACCCTTGATAAGCTTGAATCGTTAGAACAAAAGAAGCACAAAAACCTCACTTGCCGAAACCCTAATTGACCCAAAAACTCACCACGCTCAAAACAGCAGCTTAGGACTTCGAACACTATTTTTCTCACCTTCTTTACCTTCAAACTTGTCCAAGAAAAATGGCTTTAAGCTCTGGAAACTGGAAGTCGAATTATGGAGGGTTTTTAGGTCGGTTTTAGATATAGTCGCTAGTTAGGGTTTAAACTAAACAGTATAATGTATTTTTATAGGATTTAATATTTTTCTTGTGGGCTTAATAATGTATTGGACTTAAATTAAATGGACTCTTAATTTCATAAATTTATATTGGGCTTTTATTAATTAAATTCTTTTATAAAACAATTTAAATATATACGGCTAATTAGTACAATACAAAACGAATTTTATAAAATCATAAACTATAAAATTACCTTTTTCAAAGTGTTTAATATTTGTTTGGATCATGTGTGATATTTCTTAATAATTTTCTGAATTTACATAGCTTATTTGGTATTCTTTAAACTAATTATTCATACTTTTTGATTGTAGGGGTATTTTGGTCTTTTTGTGAACTTTAGAAATTCGTGTATTACAATTCTTCCCTCTAAAAGAAAATTTAGTCCTCGAAATTGGACAAGACGAACGAGCAGAAAACGAATCGGTTTCGAATTTCTAGGAATATATCGAACGTTAATCTTATCTCAGAACAAATGGATTTCTTATCAGAATATTTGAACTCTTACTTATTCAGAAATCAAATCAATATTCAAATACTTATAATAGATAATTATTTACTCATCAGAACAATGGCGGAGAAAGATGAGCCAGAAAATCAAAACGACAAATTCGACTTATCGGATATCTAATGATGAGGACATCATATGCATAGACGAAATAAATCCTATCGGCTTCAATAGTCGCAGAAATATGGGGAGACACATAAGGTTAAGGTGGTCATAGCAATCTATAGGTTCGTACAGGTCATAACAACTTCGGATTCCAAACGTACAAAACTTACGTAACGATATCTACTACGGATCTCACAATTAGGTGCGAATTTCAAACGAACATGAGAAGCACCAAATAACAGATACAAGTCAAAGTCTATCACATATCAACTCGAGGCATTTCCCAGGCGTCGTATACCTTCAATAAGTTCAGATTATATGATCTCGGTATTATTACGTTGATCAGGCGTCATAATACTTGCATCACATAACAAGTTCTTATTGTCATTATATTCGGTCTCGGGTCATGACAAAACACATAGCTAATAACATACCACATACAGATAACACTCAAATAGCAAGTAACATACTATAACAAACCAGATACTCATGAGTATACCATCATGATGGCCATACTTCATTCAAACAGTAAAATGAAACAATTACATTACGAAAATAAAATAGCTGACAAAACTTATAAGGACTAACGGAAACTTAACGGATCTATCAGAAAGAAACCACAGACAGGAATTATACTTTCAAAATTTTGTTTTATTTCCATCCATCAAACAAAATTTGCAAAGTCGACATAAGATGAATTCCCAAAATGAAATTTAATAATCCGAGATTCAAACGTCAAAATGAGAACAAAAGAACCTAACTTCAAAATCAAATGTCGAAATTTCTCATAAGGGGCAACTAATCGAAGCGAAATTCTATTCTTGTGTCGGATTAAACCTACCATGGCCGTAGATTCTAAATCCGAGTCCACCTCGTATTCTTCCTCATGACTTATTCTTGACGATCCGGAAGAAAAGCTGAGATATACCGAATGCTAAACGATAAAACTTCGATTCACACCGAGTTCGAACAAATCGAGAGAAAAGCAATACGGATCGAATCACTTATGAATATCAAACCGTCTTGAAACGCATGACAAACGAATCGTGAGTGACATAAGTCACGCCCAAATCATATGAAGTAGATGAATCTTCTCAACCACCGGTTGAATCTTGTCTCCGTCTCTTGCGCCTTTGGTTGGTCCATCCAACTTCCTCAAACAACATCCAGATGTCTCAAAGCAACACGGCGGTCGAGTGTGGCTTACGCGCTTCACGAACCTCTCAAAGACAGAACAGACGTCGCAAAGACAACAGGGTCGGCACCATCTTCTTCGGCTCCACGGGTAGTCTCCATCTAACGATCGACAAACGGACGAGCGAAAACAAAATAACAAAATTCGATGCGAACAAAGGAGGGCCAATTCAGTGAAGGCAAAAGGATATCGAAGTCAAATCGGCGACCATCAAAAGGAATCGAAAAATATCAGACAGACGAAACCTAATGTCTACCCACTTCTCACAGGTCATAGCCTAAGCTCTAAGGGTCCTAAAACCTAGATCTCTGATACCATAAATTGTAACACCTCCTACGATCCGACAAGGGTAAAGATATCACAATACGGTTTCATATCAGAACTTTAAATACTATTCAATAGCGGAAGCCTTTACAAAATATCCAAAAGAAAACATAAATAACTAATCTTCCAAAATAAATCTAAGATCTCTATGGTAAAGTCTTGCTCTCGACTCTACTCTCAACCCGGATCGGCTATCCCATAAGCTCATCTTGAATGCTAAATACCGCGAGAAAAGAAAAGTGCGTTGAGCTTACAAAGCCCAGTGAACAGATATAACGAAACAAAAGCTAAACAAAACAAATATACGAATAACGAAAATAAAATGAAATAATGACTAGGGATCTTTTAGGATTCTGCGGAAGCACAAATATCTGAAATCCAAACAACCACATAACAGGTTTAGACATCACATAGCACATTAATGACAATGCACAAACACATCGAGAACAACCAAACACATAACATATCAAATAACAGATTACGTATAAGCCAAACGAAATGTCTAGAGACTAACTAAAAACACTTCTAAACAAATAAACATGGCATTCATACAAATCAATTAATCAACATTTAATACACTTAATGCAATATTGTAGCAGCGGAAATGGCAGACAATATAGCTAAACCAGTTCTCATATCAAATCTTAACCTTAGCGAGAGTTTAACATGGCGAGTCACATATGCGACAGATAATTAACCTTCAAAATACTCGATTATACACTAGCACATTAATCTCGCAGATCAACACATTCACGTAACGATAACAAATCATAATATCGATATACTGAATCATATTTTAACGTATTAATCCTGTCCTAGCATGGCAACTAATAATCACTTAAACAAATACGTCATAAGCACATTCTATAACATATCATCTCAGAATACAAAATATAAACACTCGAAATACCGAATCATGAATACTTAACACGTATAACAGATAAAGATTTAGTCAACTACCACGAGCCCGAAACATATCGGATATAACATATCATAGTAACCATTGTATTGACCGGAGGGGTGACCTCGAATACCATATATAATATGAGGAGACCTCAAGTAACCAATGGAGTAGCTAGCTTCTGAATTTGTGAAGACGCAGCGTATTACGACATCATTCACGAGAAAACATATCGGATAACGAGATACAGGATCTAGGATGCATCCATACGCCCCAATGGATAGTGGCCATATAATATATAGCGAGCTCATAAACGGATAACGAAAGGGCGTGGCGAACATCACTCTATCTGCCCTAGAGTCATGTCGAGAGGTGCATCATCGACATGGACATGGAACCCCCATGACTAGTTATTATTTGGCTCGGGTGTCAAACTAAACTTAGGTCAAAAGAGTTGTCATAAATGACACAGATCATAATTCATCATAAAGGTCACAAATAACTTATCAGATAGTTCATATCATAAGGTTCATATTCAGATATTCAGAAATCATAAATTCATGTCATAGTGGCATGTCATATATTCATAAGCGAAGTTCATATTGAAGTTCATAATCAACCATAGCAAAGTTGAACAGATGTGCATATCAAAATCTTCCTAACATAAGTTCACATCAGATATTGCATAGTTCACTAGAACATAAATTCAGATAAGTAACAGATCAAACATTCAAGAAAAAGGGTTCATAGCAATGGCATTGGGAATCCTAATAAGTGAAATAGAAAAGCGAACGAAAAGAACATCATAATGAACCTTTACTAAGAAGGTCAGAATATATGTATGATAACGTAAGTGTCTTAAAGTAAGACAGAATATCCGTACCTTAAAGCAAGTGAGAGAAAAGCAAGCAGAATGAGCGAATCACGAAGATGTAACGTCGCGTCTCCTTCAACGAATCTACACGGATTATGATTTATTTAATACTTATTAGTATAACGGATCAATCTCATTAATACTTTTAAAGTTGTCAGATTATTCTCATTTTAGTGACAGACGGAATTACAATGTTTTAGAGTCTTAATCATTAATTCTCCAACTTCCTATTTAGATTCTAGGGTTTCCCTACTCTTTAAATATTACTAAATACGCATTAAATTCACATATTACTTCTTTTAATGATTTCCCAATTTAACCTAGAACGTAAATGATAACAAACCGAAATTAACTTAACTCATGCGTGTCTCTACAAAATCAATTTACACTTGTAGAACCCATAATTACTCAGAATTACAAATTACACCCTTGACACCTCTAAGTTCACAATCTCACCTTACTTTATCCGATTTTACACTTTTAACCCAAAGGTTTTAGAATTTACAAAACGTACCCTAATAATTTAAATACAACTCGAATAGCCCTTTAAATATCCAAAATTACATGTTTAATCCCCACACTTATTTTTATACGTTTAGTACAAGTATTTTCTTGTTCCCAAAAATAACCTTTAAGTTTCATAATTAACAAAACCAACCCAAAACTTTTATTTAGAACCGAAAAGACATAATTCAAGTACAAATCCTAAACCTAAGTTTAACCCATCATTAACTCATCATTACTACTTCATTAATTACCTTCAATGATTACAAGAAACCCTAGATCATGCAAAACCCTAATCGGTCCTTTTAAAAACCTTCCTTTTTCCATGTTTAATCGAACCCTAAAACTCACAACAATTCATACAACCTTCGAATTCACAAATATGTATTTTATTCAGGTCTTATATCATGTAATAGCTTCTGGAAAAATCAAATCATGGTCTCTAAAATTATTATACACCCATTCGTTATTTTTATACGATTTCTAGGGTTTTAGATTCCAATAATTTCATACGACTTATTAAACATGCATGGCCAATTTTTATGTGTTCCATATGACTTATAGGACTGAAATCAACATTAGGAACTTACCCTTGATAAGCTTGAATCGTTAGAACAAAAGAAGCACAAAAACCTCACTTGCCGAAACCCTAATTGACCCAAAAACTCACCACGCTCAAAACAGCAGCTTAGGACTTCGAACACTATTTTTCTCACCTTCTTTACCTTCAAACTTGTCCAAGAAAAATGGCTTTAAGCTCTGGAAACTGGAAGTCGAATTATGGAGGGTTTTAGAAGGTCGGTTTTAGATATAGTCGCTAGTTAGGGTTTAAACTAAACGATTATAATGTATTTTTATAGGATTTAATATTTTTCTTGTGGGCTTAATAATGTATTGGACTTAAATTAAATGGACTCTTAATTTCATAAATTTATATTGGGCTTTTATTAATTAAATTCTTTTATAAAACAATTTAAATATATCTGCTAATTAGTAAAATACAAAACGAATTTTATAAAATCATAAACTATAAAATTACCTTTTTCAAAGTGTTTAATATTTGTTTGGATCATGTGTGATATTTCTTAATAATTTTCTGAATTTACATAGCTTATTTGGTATTCTTTAAACTAATTATTCATACTTTTTGATTGTAGGGGTATTTTGGTCTTTTTGTGAACTTTAGAAATTCCAGGTATTACAAAATATTTACAAGAGATAAATTAGTTTAAGAGAATGATGAAATGAGTACCGATATAAAGATATCGTTCAAAGACGTTGTAGAAGAAAGGAATCAACATCTCTTAAACTTTCGCCACCAAAGCATTCGAGGCTTCTAAGAAAATCGTCTGGACATGAGCCTTCTCAATTTGAATCTTTGGTAGCTTCCCCCCAAACCGACAAACATCGAATAAAGACCATTTCCCTAAGAAGTAGAGTTGAATACAAAGAGGTCTCATTGATTGAAGCTTCAGCACCACGGAAGAACACGAGAACACGGTAACAAGTTGAAACATTGATCGTCTCCGGTGGTTATCAAAGATTAACGATTCTGACCGATCACATGAACATGCCGTGCATCCCGATGTACACCTTACTCTTCGAGATTGACCGGTTGTCTATTTAGGGGAACAATATATCAACATCTTCATTTTACCAAGTGCATTCATGTTATATAACATATAACCAATCGCAGCATAATGTACACATGTACCTAACAAGAGTAGAGACGATGACGTCCATGTAACATGTTGAGTCACTAATCATCTCTGTGGATGTCACCTCTGAAATAACTGAATTAGCTTGATCAAGTGAACATGTTGTGCATATAACCGGAAGCACTTTATCATAAACCGTATATAAGATGTCGATAGGCAGTATCATCTCACGTTCCAAATATTCTTCACACATTTCTTCCAACGAACACGGTAACAAAACCAAAGGTCTCCGAGACCACTTCCCTAAATAGTTGGAATAATATATCCTTCCCCCAAATGGTTTTGATACCTCAGAATCATCAAAACATAATATATCCATAAACTTGAAATCTTGTGAGAAGAAATCAAATAGCCCAAATGAATCCTGTGAGAATCAACTGCTACATAAACTCTCTCTCTGACTATCTTTATCAACCCATATGTAGACAATTTGAAGTGACCACTTGTTGAAGAAAAACCCAATATACCAAACTTGAAACTGAAGTCAAATTCCCCGTATTTGTGTCTTAAGCTTGCACTTAAAGATGGAAGAACGGGTAGAATTTATGCACCAAGCAAATCTCTTAAGTACTCAATACTCAATTAAAGTATGAGACATTAACAGCTCTTGCGATTATCCCACGTAATATCTGCGTGTATACGAGTAAAACAACGTAACTCCTAATAGTGATAGTTAACCGGTCTTCAACCATCCACCTCATTGCGGTAACTAGATAACCCAAGACTTCAACTCTAATTCTTAAGCTCGAGCAAGTTATCAAATAAGATCACGCCTTTGTGAACGTCAACTTCAACCTCAAATAAGTGATAAAAGAGTAACTTCGGAGTAATCAACTTGTGTCAAATGCCCAACATGTGAATAAACATACAACCGGATGTACATTCACCTTGAATGAACCGAACAAATGATGCCTCAACATCAATGTATTCTTCCTAAAAGTATTCATGTAGAGGACCGTCCGGAGGATACACCAATAACTTCGAAAGGATGAGGTAGACATTTTCCTTGAAGTTCATGTGGTTGATTTATAGCATGCGCGATGAGAGGAATAATAATCCATGAAGATTTGGCAAAGGAATACCAAAGAGTGGATCATTATTCATGAACAATAATCCGTGAATATTTGGCAAAGGAATACCAAAGAGAGGATCATTATTCATGAGTGCAACTGCAATATTATGATAATCATTATCAACGCCTTGAGGAATAACTGGAGATAGGGCTTTTGAGTAGTCTGAGTTGTACTTCTTTGATGGTGAACAGTTGAGTCAATAGAAACGAGCATGAGCTTGAAGCTAGATGATCAACATTCGCCAGGAGGTTAAAAGTACTCATCAAACATATCTTTGAAAAAACAATGAATCCCAAACATTGATTCCCAATTATCCATAGTAAGTGAAGCATTAGGCGTTGGAGGAGAGTTATCAAAAATCAAAACAATGAATCCCAGTTATCCTTAGTATATTCACTCATAATCCAAAAGAATATACACTCATCATCATCAAAAATAAAGTCGTATAACCATTATTCAAACATCCATCATCATGTAGTATATTCACTCTTCTCCCCTCAAAAATTGCATCCGAAGTTGCCATTTTTGATTTAGCAAGTTAATAAGAGTATACACCAATGAACATAGATCCACTTGATGATTGAATGAGCGTGGAAAAACATGAAGCTTGTTGATGAAGAATGTAGATGAGTATGGCAGTTCATGAGAGAATTTCTCTTTAGCTGAAGATAAAGCGCCGAAAGCGTACACTTTTCTTTTCTTTGAAGAACGGGGCTGAAGTGTTATCTGCAGACACCATAATGATGAAGAACGAGGCCCTGGCCGATGTGAACAGCAGGCGTCATTGTTAAGAGCCCGATTATATGTTTAGAGCCGCCCGAATCCAAATACCAAGGGGCGACTTATGCGACTGCTTTGGACAAATGCACGAAGACGAGAATTGGAAACATTGGATCCCCACGTGCTCATGGGGTCCTTTTGGTTAGTACAAACAATCTTTGAATCAGTAGAAACCCTAGGTGCAATGTCATTGTCACTAGGAGCTGAACTAGTAGAAGCATGAGACTTAGTCGAGGGACATTTTGTGCTTAATGGGATTATTCTACCAGTTGGCTTCCAAACCTTAGCAGGCACTACTCTAGGCATAGTGGGTCTAGTTAAGGGGCAAGGTGTGCCATTCGTGAATATTCGACCTGTTGGCTTCCACGGAAATCCTACATTGGTAAAAACCTTCCTCGTAGGTTTCCTGTGATTGCTTAACTGTTTTGCTCTCCAAACTTTCTTAACCGGGTTATGAATCTTAGACCTCAGAAATAACACATCACATTTATCATGATTACCAGAAATTAAACATTTTTGCATGTTTTGCAGACAACATAAGGCCTCGAATTAATTTTAGTAAGCTTAGAGCTAATACTAGAACTAACACGATTCTTTTTGTTCAAATCAAACTTCTTGTCCCTATGGTGTTCTTTCACTTCCTTATCATGATCACTTTTAGTTTGCGTAATCCTATCCTTCTTTGCATAGCTTCTAGGTTTTGACCCGCTAACTTTAGTGTCAATCTTAACATCTGTAGAAGTAACGATGGGAATATTACATGGCTTCACTACTTTCGCATTCACGGTCTAGAAGTCTTTGGGATTTGAAATTCTAGGAGGCACATCACAGGTTGCTTGCTTGAATTTAGATATGGAACCAGGCATATCAAGGGTGCATGCTTAGCTTTAGGCATAGAACGGATTTCCTGTTTGGCACTAGGCATAGAACAAGGCTTCACGGCTTTGCTTTGCCTTTTCACCTAAGGGTTTTGGACATGTTGCAATTACACATTCAAGCAACTCTTGAGATCGTTTGGCCCGGAGGCAAGCAAACCTAATTTCACTATCAAGAGGTTTGTTAATGAAATCCTCTTCGACAATCTCACGGAGACATTCTAGACTATCCTTAAGGTGAGCACAGTAGTCATGAAAAGCATGTTCATTATTCCTAAGATGAAGAGGAATATATTTAAGCATCGCAGTGTATTTGCAATCTAAGGGTGACTTTGAGACAACATTCTTATTGAAAACAAGTAGCAGTTTCCCATTTCCACGACTTCTCGATTCTCAATTTCCTTTTGTAAAGACGTTACTTTTTCGTTATTTTGGTCACGGGTGACTTTTGTTGAATCATATAACTCTTTAAAATGTCGTTTAACTTTTTCATTTTCTTCTAGAAAACTCTCGTTTTCCTTTTGTAAGGCATTAACTAAGTTTTGAAGATGAAAAGTTTGAGAATTCTGAGAATCTAAAGGAGGAGGCATTTGGGAGCTGTCATATTGTTCTTTTGACCCTTTAATTGAGAGATTTGGGCTTTCAACTTTCTGATCGTGTTCCAATGAGCTTGAATCTGTTCATCACGTTTGTTAATTTGAAAAGCTGCATCAAACTCTGGAGCATTTGAGGATGTCTTGATATTTGAAGTTTTGACATTTTCTTTAAGATGTTGATATTTTAGTTGTAAATTAAAATGCTCAACTTCTAGTTTAGACAAATGTTTAACCAAATTGTCGTGATCATCCAGTTCAATTTTCTCGGATAGTTTGGAATTAGTTTTTCAAGCTCAATGACACGATCATGGGAGACTTTGAGCAGAGATAATTCATGAAATTAAGAAGCATTAATGGAACAATTTATAGCAGTGTAAAACACATCTTGAGCAATACATTAGAAATAAGATTCTCATTCAAGGTATGCAAGTTCTTCCTCTCAATCTCATTATATTTTAATTCTCGCTCATAGTCACTAACCTCAACTATCATTGCATCAAATTCCTTTTCCATTTCTTTAATATCCGATTTTATCCCCTTTTTAAGACTCTCAAAATGATCTTTTAGTTGTTTAAAGAAAGGCATGACCTCAGTTAAATAACATTCTTTCATTTGCTCAAAACCCTTTCCCCGAGTTATCCAGTGGGTGTGATCCTTTTCTTACAAGTTTTCTCAAAATCGACAAATAGTTGAAGAATAACATATTGACTGATTAAGGTCTTGCTCTTAGTGGCAATAGTTCTAGGAACTAAATGCATTGGTGTATTTGGAGGATACACGGTCGCTTTAGGGAATTTCCTACAAGGGGGATTCTTTTCAACAAGATTTTCACTTTTTGCAAGTCCATATCCTTTTCGGAACACTTGTTGAGGGGTCAATAAGTCGAGGCTTAAACATGTTTAAGGATATCCAATTTTCCTTAGTGTAATCATGGGGTTTTATCGTTATCTTGTTCTTTTTACACTCGGGATCTTCTAGCTTCTTATTCATTTTCTCCCTAGTGACTTCATCTGATTTCTTATCTTCCTCGGTGCACTCAGTACAACTAGGTTTTCGTCTAGGCTTAAGGATCTCATTACCATCATACAGTACCTTATGAGCATTTCTAGCCTTTTTAATTACCTTTGGATTAGGTTCCTCAAGGGGAATGCTATGCTTATCGCTTAAGACTCTATGCTTAGTGATCATGTGATCAGTCTGAATGGTATTCCTTATGCGTACAACTTATTTTCAAGCTTGTTTTTCAAAGTTTTAGATTGGAAAAATCATTCAAAAGTTTTGATTCCTTAGCCTTGAATTCTTGCTTAAGCATTTTAACATTTTCTTGAAGTTCGTGTTTTGCTTAGCAGTTTTAGAAAGCTTTTTCTGTAAGGAGTTTAACTCTTGTTTTAATACTTCTTCTCTAAACCTACTTTTTCTAATAGTTTTACGTATTTGGACATCCATTTCCTGCTCACGGGTGGTCAACTCAAACTTAGCATATTTGTTCATAAATAGCAACTTGATCCTTATATATGTTAAGCTCGGTGGTAAAGGAATCATCGAGCACAAATCTGCGTACTCATGCAGTTCATAATCATCATTTTGAGTAGAAGATGCACAACTAGGTACATTGTGAAACATCCATGCAACTTACGAGCATTGACATGGCCGTGGCGGTGCATCTCTATCTTGGGTACATCCGAAGCTTCCATGGAGGCGTTCCTTTGCATTAACTTGCGAGGTTGTGTCTGTGCACCTCTCTCTTGTGAATTTGAGCACGAAGATTCCATTTTTGCATTATCCGACTCATAAATTTTTGTTGTCACGACATTACGCATTCACGGACACCCGATTCTTCAACATATACATTACCCAACTTATCACAACAATCTTTCAACGCACGACACTCATTCACGTCTTCATTCTTTTGGCGAGATTCTTCAATGTACTTTTCACATTATCCATGAGTTGGATAAATGTCTCAATGAATTCACGAATTTCCATTCGATTGTATGTTTTTGAAGGAAATTCCAGTCAAATGTTGATTGTAATCTGCTGAATATTCCCCACTGATGAATGGTTGAAATTGTTTGTAGATTACTTGAAGAAGTGCAGTGGAACCATCCTTTTGAACCTCTTTATTGGTAAGTTGCAGCTTTAAGTGTTCTAAGTTCAACTGCAAGCTTCTTGTCAATGTAGGTAAGTCTGGCGGGAAAGAGCACTACATGTTCGATCCCGGCTATGGATAACTTGATTGTATGAGTGCGGATGAAGTAGGCGATATGGCTCAATCTTGCATTCCATTTAAGTGGCATTCTCATTTATTACTTTCGAACATGAAGATCTCACATCCTCATTGTTCAATTCAAACATCTTTAACCGTTCGGGGTAGCATACTTTATCATTGTTGTCACATCATACAATTTAAGCACTTCGAAATCAATTGGGTCATTAGAGTAAGACATGATGTGGTAGAATGCACGGGATTTTACAAGTCTATGATTTAAAACGAGAAATAGAATCTTTCGCGGGATTTTACTAAAATCAAGACCAAACCGTTAAGCAATGACCAATGGAATGTGTTAAGATGAATGATGGATCGACACAATGATAGACAATTGTGTGTTAGGACTTATGATTGTTTGTGGGATAAGCCGAGATGTTGTTTGGTTGAGATTTGGATTGGTTTATGCACGATTTTCCCGAGAAATTTAGGTCTAAAAACATTAAAACCTCAATAACTTCTGTTCAGAGAGGATTTAGCCCTCGAAGGTTTACCCGAATGAACTTTAGTTACGGATGGGTTTAGCCCTCAATAACTCCTTGTTCTCACGGTCGTTTTGATGGGTAGAACGCTGAAAACGGAGTTACGGATCAAAAGTTATAGCCGTTTGAAGTTTTGTCGGGAAAAGTCAACAAGTCGCTAAGAATTCTTGAACCAAGTCGTTAAGACCAAGTCGCTAGGACCCAAGTCGCTAAGTAACAACTCGCTAAGCTCCAAATTAAACTAGCAAAATTTTGACAGAAAGTCGCTAAGAACTAAGTCGCTAATTTGTCAAGTCGCTAAATAGCAACTCGCTAGGTACCAACTTGCTAACACCAAATCGCTAACAATTTTGGCGACAATTCGCTACTCAAGTAAGCTAAAGAAAGCTTCGCTCTGAGACAGTGTCCTTTACCACCAAGTCGCTACCCGTAGTGGAGAGTCCACTACTTGTACTTTTAATCGCTAGATCTAAGTCGCTAGCTCCAAACGTAACTCGCTACAAAATTGTGAAGCAAAAAGTCGCTCTGAAGAAAAACAATCCGTGGCTCAAGTCGCTAGCAAGAAAATCTCAAAAACACCACTTTTCAATCCAAAAACAACCCAACCACGATGATTCAAGCTTACCAAATCAAAACCTAAACCCTTGTGATGATTCTAAACACAAAAGTACTATCAAAATCCAAACTTTAACACTAGAAATCAACCAAATGATGCACAAACCACTAAACTTTTTCTAACTCAAAAACCACCTAAAAACCACTAGAAATCCAAAGATGTGCAAGATATGATCTAACCATGGCTCTTGATACCAATTGTTGGATATAAGTTTTCACATACACATCAAACCATAACACAAAGTGGCGTATAAGTGGAATTCTAGAGAGAGAAAGTTAGAGGTTTAGGAACTTAGTGAGAGAAAGTGAAAGATATTATTATGAGCTCCAACTCTCTACCTCGAGGGAGGTAGAGTATTATAGTCTTACATAAAACGCCACACAACGGTCGTGGATCGGCATACAATTGGGTAAAGACCGTCCGTCCTCCACGTGTTACTTATCAAAATACTACTTAACTAAATATAACTATGACTACGAGCATTCTAACGATTACATATACTTGAGGTGACCGACTCTTTAATACCGGGAATTACTAATTCCTAACACTGACTTATGAAAGTCACTACAATTACTTCAAAATCACATATTCAAACATATTCCCTAATTTTAATGTAATTTACCATCTAACATTATAGCAATAACATCGAAAACACACATGTAAACACCCCATTTTGACAAAAGAAAAAGAAAGAGATCACATGCTCACTCTTTTGAGGGATTGGGATTACATAAGTGCATACCCAAGCAAGTGCACTTATGCTAGTACACTCAATTGTATTCTAGTTTTTCATTAATATATGTAAAATATCTTGTTATTCTAATGATCAATGTTGTACTAATCCATAATTATAATAGCTCTATTAAATTCCTCATGCATCATATATTTTTCACATTGTTTACGCCTTTATCTTTTTAGAACATCTCCAAACTTGATCCTAGCCAATTTTGGTTTCGTCTACCATATTACGCCATATTTCCTATGTTAAATGAGCTCAATCAGTAGCGATTATGGGATACTTGCAACACAATACAATCCCCCACGACTCATAATAACAACTTAATTGTTTTTTTTATTGTTCCGTTACACTTTTCTATTAGAATGGTGCTAAAGACCATTTATGGTCGGAAACTACTACATACAAGACATAACACCCAAAGTTATGCAAAATCTTCATGAGCGAACATAGCTTACCACGTTGTCTAGGTGTCCAAGACACGAATTTTAATCATTTGCATTAACGTCTGTTCATCCCTTAATATCACCTGCACCAAAAACATTAGGTGATGTTAAATGAAAGTCTTGACATTTTTACCCAATAATGTTGTTACGTTAATCAGTTGCAATTTATATCATTTAGGTAATTGTAGTTCATTAGAATAAGGTTTTTATAGAAATTAGACCAAAGTTTTTCTCTTTTAATAAGAATTTAAATTTATATCATCGGCTGTATTCCACTTTCAACATTACACACCCTAAAATTCGTTTTGAGTGGTTGGGATTGCCATATCAAAATAAACTACGTATTTGCATATGGCAGGTCTCAACCGATGATATGCTTCACTTCTTCATTGGAATCCATAAACATATATATTTTACATACCGTGCTAATGGTGATAAATGTGGGATCACACCACCCTCACGCTCCATGTGTGCAATTGGGTAGCAATCTCAGCTTCTTTACCACCAAATATTCGAGGCGATTGAGTTACGCATGAACAAACTTGAAAAGTCAATCCCAAAACAAACATTAAAACCAAACAATCTTATATCTATATCTACACAAAACTATAATATACACAACGTACATTTCGTCTATGTAAGCGCCATAACCTCAGTTCGTAAAAAATTCAACATAAAGCAAAACATATTTATTTATAAACTATGAAAACTACTGATTTCCCATAGTTAGTATCAAAAGAAGACGAAACACGTGCAACTAACCATAAATTCTCAGTAGTTGGTAACAAATCCACTTCACAAAACGCCGTCATAGAAAACCGATGACACTCTAAACCCCATTTGTCCCTCATATCTTCAAAAACAAAACTCAAAACACCATCTTCATCATCATGAATTCCAAACATACGCAAATCAAATTCTCCACAAAACAACAATATGAAGAAGCTATAAAAATCCAAACTTTGTACCAAATTCTCACTTAATAACATTAAAGCATATGTAATTCATGATAACAAACCAAACCCAATAATTAGACCGATTATATCCTTCCTAAATTATTTGATAAGCTCGCTTTTTCATCCTATGAGCTTATTTACTTGAGCTTAAGGACGTTATAAGCTCATAAGCTCAAATGGATAACCTCATAAGCCCACAAAAATGAGCTTAAAATTTTCAGTAACCTTCTAACTCCTATGTCCATCAAATAAGCTTGGAAAGATATCCCCTAAAATCAATAAGCTCATAAGAAAAAAAATCAGCTTATGATATACAAACCAAACCAAATACGGCCATAAGCCCAAAAGTAGGCATAAACAGATAACCAAATTAGAGAAAGTAGGTTAAATTTATATGTAAACCTACGAACCAAAGTATTTAGACAATTTAAAAAACATTGTTACACATGACCTGAAAAGTTATTTGTACTCTCCTTTTGGAAATCCAACTGAATGCAAAACATCGGTGCAACTTATCCATAATCCTGAAACAATAAGCCTAACGAATTAAAGTAAATTAATTTATACCAAAGCATCTTAATCCCCTGTTTGTTGCCCTAGTCTAAGATAGAAATTATCGTTAAGCCTCAAACAATAAACCTAACGAATTAAAGTATATTTATTTATTCCAAACCATCTGAATTCCCTCTTTATTGACCTAGTCTAAGATAAAAATGCTAAAATGTTTGAGCTTTTACAAATCCAAATGAATGGAAAACATCGGTGCAATCCAACTGAATGCAAAAGATCAGTGCAATTTATCCTTAATCCTCAAACATTAAGCCTAACCAATGGAACTATATTTATTTATACCAAGCATCAACTTATCCTTAATCCTCAAACAATAATCCTTACCAATGAAACTATATTTATTTATACCAAAGCATTTGAATTCCCTGTTTATTTACCTAATTAGAAGAAGATACAAATGCTAAAATGTTTGAGCCTTTACAGATCCAAGTGAATGGAAAACATCGGTGCAACTTATTCTTAGACCTTAAACAATAACCGTAACCAATCAAGTTAACATCACTGCAAGTAATCCTTAATCATGAAACAATAACCCTAACTTCCAGTATTATTATACATCTGACTACAGAGACAACTAAATACCACCAAAGTAAAACAGCAAAAACATAAACAAACCACACACCTAAATTGTCCAACAACATTATCGGTACTCAAGGCCAACACATTAAAACCATGACTTTCTAACATAACCTCCAAATAACTAAATTTAAGGTTCTACGTTCACTTTTATTGCTTGTTGGACTCTTAAAGTTTCATCAAACACATTATGAGCATTCTGCTTAATCCTAAAACAATGACCGCAACTAATAAACCTATATTTGTACTAAACCATAACCAATATTTACACATCCTTCAAAAAAATTACAAACAATAAACATGGGCAACTAATCCTTAATCTTAAAACAATAACCCTTAATTTTACTATAAGAAGATAATAAAGTTCTTTAAAGCTATCTTGTGGATGTTACTTTTTCTAAATGGCAACACTGGTCGTGACATTTCAGTAAAATGCTAAAAGTCCATAAAGCAATATTGTGGGTGTTTTTACGTGGTCTTACTAATTTAGACAAAAAAGCTTCTAAACCCATGTTCTCAGATAGCTTCTTTACTTTTATTATAAAAAACAAATGAAGTACTCAAACTTCACATAGAGAAAGTATAAATCTTTAGAAGCAGCAAATGTTTTAGCGTCAAATACTCACTTTAGAAAACACAATAAGCAAATAAGCAATCCAAACACCACTTCTCAAGTAACCAAATTGTTATTGTAAACACGAGGTTTACCTGATTATGTGGTTATGGCCTTGTAACAATCGTAGCTACAATTTCATGGCACCGAGCATTTAATCAAACACTTTATGGACATCCTCCAACTTGCTGCCAAAAAACATATAAGCAAAGATGATGTAACGATCATAGTAACAACAAATAAAGTGTGAGCAATTTGATATCATAGATGTATAGAATAACATACCGTAACAGAAAATTGTCAAGAAGAATCAAAACCATCAAGCAACTCATCCATTATATTTCTTAAAGCATCAACTTCTTCATTACTTGAAAATGAGTCAATAACCAAATACCCTGCATTCAGTAAATGGGTATTAGAATAAGATGATTATGATGGTACCTTGTGAATTGGAAATGTGAAGCTGATCGGAGGTCAAGGTTCCGGTGAGTCCCATAGTTGAGAAATTAATGGACTTCTCTTATTATTTTGAGTTTAAATTATGGTACTTTGTGGTGGTTGCTTCTTTGAAGTAAAATTATCAAGGGGGGGGGGGAGAATATTTAACAGAGGAGGTGAGATTTTTGGAGAATGGTAGGAGCTGCTCGAAATATCTAGGATGTGAGGTCGGTGGGAGACTGCTCAGCTGCATATATTGTGTGTTCAGGTTCATTTATTGTTTCTCCAATCATGTAAAGACATGTGGGTAACACAATGTTTTGCAAAACTTGCGTTCCTGCCTTTTAGTATATAGGATAATGGATATGCAAAAATCTTTAGTCTTTCAAATTTAATATTTGTCAAAGCGTTAGAGTTTACATATCCTAATAATCATTTTTGTGTCACAATACTAAGTGGTTAATTTGAAATGTAGCAAAAAAGTTAGTGTATCACTACAAATGTATCATTTAAATAAGTGTTTCACAAACTAAGTTTGTTAAAGTGTGTTAACAAATCAGTGTATCACTACAAATGTATCAAAAAACTAAGCGGGTCACAAAAAATTGTTAAAAAACTTAGTGTGTCACTAAAAATGTATTATGAAAGTAAATGTGTCAAAATGTATAGTTTGTCTCTAAAAATGTGTCGTAAAAATATTATGTGTCACTATATATTTATCAAAAAATTTAGTGTGTCATAAAAAATAATGTGACAAACAAAATTGGTGTTTATCAGTTGTTTAACAAAGTACATATATGTGTAAAATTAAAATAATAAAAGGTATTGAATATTGATATATACGAAAAGTAATTATCCATATTAAAATGGATTAAATAGTGATGGTAGTTTAGAATTAATGAATATAAAATTTTCTAAAACTGCTTTTGAAGTAAAGAAAGAAACAACGTATTAAGTTTATCGAAAGACGTGGGGAACCAAACAAAAGCCACCAACTTTTCATGTTTATTACAATACTGCCATATATTTAAATACAATCTTGTAACACCATAATGATACATCCGACAGTTCAGATTAGTACCTATTTTTTCCTATTTTAAGAGTGTACATCACAATAACGCCACCCTATATATATATATATATATATATATATATATATATTCTTTATAGAAAATTTACTTATTAAAATGCATCTAAAAGTTGTGGAAGTAATATTATGTGTTTTTATAAAAGTATATGTATTTTGTTATAATTGCAAGAGTTTGTAAAACTTTTCAAAAGTAACCTTTTAGACCCTCAAGTTATAAAAATTACTATATATACCCCTAAGTTATGTTAAATGACACTTTGAACCCAAAATCCATAATTTACCTTATAATATTCCAACTTAGTTAAATTGACAGTTTTGACCCCTTCATTAAAAACTGTTTCAAGTTTAGTCCTCAAATCAATATTTTAACTTTTAGTCCCTACACGTTACGCATTTTACAAACAAGTCCAAAGTTAGATTATACATGTAAATCACCAAATTTCCTGTTATTACTATTTCTACCCTATAGTTTTCATGCATACGTATATTTACAGCTTCAGTTCCCTATGTTTCCATAATGTACACTTTATACCCGAATATCAAAACATTTGCTAATTTAGTCCGAAAATGTGATTTAAGAAAGCTTATCTTTCTCTCTTCGTTTGGCAACGCATATATAGCTTATTTATGGCTTATAAACTGCTTATTATATTAACGGGCCACGAGAAAAGCTAATTGGGCCTTAGTTCTGGAAAAACAGTTGGGCCTAAGGCCCATTTACTATGCGTTTGGTTTTTATGGGTTAAAACAAATGCGACATAGTTTTCAAAGGGTTGAGGCATGATTTTTACAAGTTATTACGTGGTAAATGTTACTCAATATGATTCTAAAATCCCATTACCATACAAACGTACACGATATGATTCGTTCTAATTTTATACTCAATTAAGTACGTGTAATGTATTCGAAAGAAAATGCAAAGTAATTGGAAATGGGTCGAAGATACTTACTACATCTCAAAGGGTGGTGAGTAACGACTTGGAAATGTAATGAAAGATGCATGAGACTAGATACCCCAAGGAATCTACCCAAAACCCGACTATTTGTAACCCGTAAACCTTGTTCCTTTCCCTTTCGTATACAGTGAGTGAGTGTGTTTGCGTTTGTATGATGCAATGTGTGAGGAGTAGAAGTGTTGAGAGGTGAGTTTAAATAGGCGAGTTAGCCTAGTACTTAGGTGATTATTTAACTTCTTGGTGTTCCATGCATGAGACACCAATATCACAAAGTAAATCATGTTGAGTGTGGTTGTGAACATGTGTGTGTCGAGTGTGAGATTGAGTGAGAGTAGAAAGAGTGAGATTACAGCGCGTTCGTGGTCAAAAGAACTTCCTTTTCGTCGAGCATGTTTTTCAACACCCTAGGCAGTAAACCTAATCGTTGTAATGTAGTATTGGGTAAGCCTCGGGTATTGATATCAGTCTCTAGGGGAATAGGAATGCTAGTGAGAAGTGTACTACGCTAAGGTTGGGGTTGAGGAAGATTATTTTTTTTTATCTTTTTATATTTTTTAGAAAGCTAAGGGTAAAATCTCGGGGTTTGGATTTGGGGGTTGGTACTTCTACCGATTACTCTACTATCTAATTATCTAAACTATGGGTAGTCTTATGTCTATTGATGTGTGCTCGTATGATGATTAAAAATTTGACTACCTAGATACAATTACTCCCTAGTTATCTTTTGTTGGTGGTTGAATTGTCACATCCTTATTCTTAACGCGTTGTGTTTTCTAAGGTCGTAGGGTATGCCTTTTTCCCTAACTCTTTGAGACTACCTTAAGGTTATTGCCTACGAAATTCTCTAAGATTCATAAACTAACTTTAAGGGTTATCTTTGGATGTTTAGACTACAACCCCGCTAAGTGTGTTTTCTAAGCTCATTAGGAATTTGACTTGATCTTCAAGCTCGAGCATCCTACGATTGGAAGGTTGTGAGTCAATGGGAGGCAAGGAGATTGCCTTGACGGTTTTGGGCAACTCACGGGGGTCATTCCAACTTTCGTTGTCATAGAGGGCAAGGTCCTCTATTGTACCCCATGATTATTCAGCTGTGAGATTACTAAGTTTGACACCAGCCGCTTGGTCGATGGATTGCTTAGTTGAGAAGTTGACATGATCATAAAAGATTTGGACTTGAAGCCAAAGATCGATGCTGTGATGAGGGACTTTATGGAGCAAAAGTCCTTGAATCGAGTCCATGCCTCGTAGAGAGTTTCACCTTGACGTTGTTGGAACATCAAGATTTCATTCCTAAGTTTACTAGTTCTCCCCGGTGGGAAAAATTGGGCAAGGAAACGAGTAGTGAGATCATCCGAACTTGAGATGGATCCAGCGGGAAGTCGCTCAAGCCAATACTAGCTTGGTCCTGTAGAGAGAATTGGAAGAGACGCAATCACGTGGTCTCCCGTGTGGTAGCATCAAAGTCGATGGAATCAACGATTTTAAGGAAGTCCTTGAGATGCTGATTAAGATCTTCGGAACGAAGTCCATGGAATGCACATCCGTTTTGCACCAACCGGATGGTGTCAGATCGCAGGGCCGTAGTTTGAGCTTGATCGGGGAGCTCAATGGTGTTCCTATAGCCTTGGTGGCTTGGTCTAGAGTATTCACCAAGAGTACGGCCTCTTGGCGGGTCAATAAGTGGTGGCGGGTTATCACCTTCCATGATGAAAAGTTATGGGGCTACGAACAATTTCACGAAGAAGGGGGATAGACTACGAGGAAGCTAAAAATGAGAAAAAATCTTACTTGATAGGAATCAAGCAAGGGAACCTAAACGAGATAGAAATCTAACAAGCTATTCTATTCCCGCGCAAAACTTGATGCGCGTACAACGCGTTCGGGGTCAACAGAACTTCCTTTTCGTCGAGCAAGTTTTTCAACACCGTAGGCAGTGAACCTAATCGTTGTAGTGTAGTATTGGGTAAGCCTCGGGTAATGATATCGTTCTCTAGGGGGATAGGAATGCTAGTGAGAAGTGTACTACGCTAAGGTTGGGGTTGAGGAATATTATTTTTTTATCTTTTTATATTTTTTAGAAAGCTAAGGGTAAAATCTCGGGGTTTGGATTTGGGGGTTGGTACTTCTACCGATTACTCTACTATCTAATTATCTAAACTATGGGTAGTCTTATGTCTATTGATGTGTGCTCGTATGATGATTAAAAATGTGTCTACCTAGATACTATTACTCCCTAGTTATCTTTTATTGGTGGTTGAATTGTTACGTCCTTATTCTTAACGCGTTGTGTTTTCTAAGATCGTAGGGTATGCCTTTTTCCCTAACTCTTTGAGACTACCTTAAGGTTATTGCCTACGAAATTCTCTAAGATTCATAAACTAACTTTAAGGGTTATCTTTGGATGTTTAGACTACAAACCCACTAAGTGATTCATAAGCCAAGGTTCACAAAGATTACTCAAGCATTTAAACACAACGATGGTCTTATTGCACTCCTAAGCCAATTACAATTAAGATAAGAGACAACCAATCAATAATTAATAACTAGGTTTTATAGATCTAAGCAAACACATAAGAAATTTAGCCGGACATGTTAAACACGCAAGCATACACACATTCAATCGAAGACATAATGAAATTAATGAACTAAAACACTTATCTTGATGTAAAATAGGGTATGAGAGCCCTAAGATACTGTCCAAACCGGAAAATAAATGTTTAGGGTTTTTACTCTACAAGTCTACCTCTTAAAATTATGAAAATTCGATTTCTATATATAAGTTTACACTTGCGACGGCATCGCCTTATAGGTGGGACGCCGTCAGATCGCCGTCATTAGGGTTTCGTCTTGGCCGAGTAATAGTTGGGACGGCCACGCGTTGTAGTTGTGGCCGCCGGGCTTCGAGAGTGATGTCATCGATTCGGATCTAGGCCGTCTGGGATGAAAAGTCTTCGTGACGCCCTTCCTCTTCAAAGCCTGACGTCGTCAGGTGTATTTTAGCAAAAAGTCTACTGAGCCATCACAGATTTTAATTAGCATAAGGGGACGGCATCGTCCTTTGATTGTGACGCCGTCAGGTGCAATTCCAGCAGCTTGAGTGTCTTTGATCTTGACTTAGCCATTTTCTTCATATATTCACTTTTTTTCGTCCAAATATGCATCATTCCAGCATTTTGCTTCCAAGAGACCTAAAAAGTGAAAAGGAATGAAATTAAGCTGTAACGGATATAAAAGTGGTGATTAAGGGCTTAAATGACCCCTTAAAAGTGTACGTTGTAAATCCTCATCAGTGTGATATCGGTTTTTTCAGATAAAAAGAGAGGGAAGAACAAGGATTTTCCAAGTGCTAAATTGATGATGTTTAAGTGTTCTAATCCAAGAGTTAAGCCATAACTATGATTCTTATCAAGTAAGTAATACTAATTGTTGAGTTAATTGAAAATTTGAAAGGTTAAGGTTTATGAAACCTAAATTGGGAAATTGGTTAAAAGATGCTTAAAGGCTAATTAAGATGTTATAGTAAATTATGAGATAAGTTATATTGATTAAAGTTACTAATTTATGTGTTAATTATCATATAATCCTTATATGTCTATATTATGATTAGAGAGGTTAAAGAGGCGACTTAATGGTGATATAAACCATTATTATAGTTAGTTGATTATGTGTTAAGTGTTTATGTGTCTGATGATCTTAACCTAGGATGGTAAGGATGATGATGTCGATGAAGATGATGATGATAATGGTGAAATTAAGAATGATATCTTAGCTTGGAGCTAAGGTAAGTAAACCGGTTATAACGTAAAGTTATAATGATTTCTATGCATTATGTGTTATGTGGGTTAATGTGTTAAGGTTAATGTTTAGCTTGTGTAAATGTGTTTATATGAAAGTGAGTATAAGGTTAGTTAGGTTTTAGTCAAGAATGGAATGAGGAATAAGGAAGGTTAAGGCTTTATGTAGTTAAGGTATGTGAATATGTTTAATGTTGCTCTGGATTAATGGTTATATAATGTGTATTGCGTGAATGAAGTATAATGTTAAGTTATACCCGTTTTACTTACTAAGCATTTGTGCTTACGATTTAATGTTGCAATGTTTTGCAGGCTATGGTATTAATGTGATGGCTTGGATAAGGATTAAGGTTAGATATGCATAATGTAGACAGAAATGGTAAGAAAGTAGAGATAGGTAGAATACCGAGCTCAAGTCAAGGTTGTACCCCCGGAAGTCTTTTAATGGTTTGTAAAGTGGAGTCAAGGGTCAAAATGTATGTTAATGGTGTCATAATGATTTGGTGGTCAAAAGGTGTGTCAAAGCATGTTTGATGTGTTTATAGTCAAAGTTTAAAGGGTGTTTGACATAAGTGTGAAAATACCCATTTCGGGATGTAAACGGGTCATGTGTCTATGGAACGAGTTTAATATGTTAAGTTGTTAGGTCACCATATTGTAACACAAGCATCAATATGTAAAGAAATAGAGTAAGAAGTGATCGGATGAACACAAAAACACAACACACGTATGAAATGAGAATAGTTATGCGTAGAGTGTATGAAAGAAGTGAACAACCAACCTTCAAATGAAGGTTTACAACATTATTTATAGGGAAGGAACTTGGGCAACACACAAGTTCCCTTCCTTTCCTTATTGGGCTTGGGTCAAGGCTTACGAGCTTTCTACATAAGCCTTGCCTTAATTACTAACATAAAAGCCTAATTAAGCAACCTATTACATATTGATTACAAACACTTGATATATAGTTTAGGAGTGATTCCAACAATCTCCCCGTAAGTGTCGGTAATTAATGACTTAAGTAATCTTTAAACGTTGTTGGTGCTGATGTAATAGTTACTTTGACGTCTTTTGACATTCTTCTTTCTTGTGAGAAGAAGTGTCTTGATTCTAACAATCTCCACAGTGTGAGGATCTTGTTTTCTTTGAAGTTTTCAGCTTTGACGTCTTCATTAATCTTTGTTCTTTGTTCTGGTGTGGATATGGTGATGTTATGTTGTGGTAATCTGCATCAGGTCCGCTTCATTGCTCAAGTGTCTCCACGTCCTTCTCCAACATGCTCACACGCTATTTAACGTTGGATTTCAGGATTCATGTAGTTCTCTTTAGTCTTTAAACTTTGTAGATTCTTTGGCTTGATGAAGAATCATTCTGACTTTTATGTTGCCTTTTGAGAGAACTTCAATTTGTGTTATGGTTGGTATGAGCATGTGGAGAATCTGCACGATCATCTCCCAGGAGCATCCATAAGAAGAAAACATAAGAATGGGTTAGTGATAAACACCAATCGATCATTGTGGTCGTTTCTAAAAGAGTTGACCACTACGATTGTTCTTTTGATGAATGTCTTGATTCCATTCACCTTGGTCGGGAGAATCAGCCGTCCGAATCCCATAAAGGAAAGTTGGCATTACATAGAACAAGTTCAAGTAATGACCCACATCTTCAGGACTCGATTCTTGAAAGTAATCTCCTTAGCGGGATTTCCAGCACTTACAAGTTCGAACTTCGAAGCGTGTTAACAAAGATAGTGTGAAAACACATCTCTAATTCTCGCAAAGGTCGCTCCTAAACTGGAGTCCTCAAGTAGGATAACATGATGTACCGTACACCTGTTGGTGAGTCGCCGAGGTACACAAGCATCACCCCACGATCAGTAGACCATTTGAGACAACACTAAGCGTAACCCACAAGGAGTTAACGAAGTGACATGTTATCAGGGTTGTTTGATGTTGACCCTGGCAGAAGTTTCCATTCAATCACTGAGGATCACGGTTGTGAACCCCTCATAAATTTTCTCGACAGATTGCTAAGATCTGTGTAGGAATCTAGAATAGTATCATTTGCGTTCTTATTGTTGAACAACAAGTGATGAAATGTCGAGTGTTCCTAAGAGATCTTTTGATGAATCTCGTGGCTCTAGACTCAATAGTGCGCTTTGGTTTTCCTGAGCGGAGACTAGGGAGAGGGTCTCCTTCTTCAATACCGGCAATCTCTAAAAGAAAGCCGATAGTTTACGTAGGGTTCCCTGTGAGAATGAAACAAGCTTCTGTTGAGAGAAACTTGAGTGGCTAAGAAGGTTTAGAGCATGCATCACTGGGTCCATGACGTCTTTAATCTTCAATACCGGTGTCATCAGGTGATAACCAGTAGCATATGAATTAAACCCGGTGTCTGCCCTAAGTTGAATAATTTGGAGGGTAGTTTCTTTTCAACCTTTTCTTTACTTTTCTTTTTATTTCTTCAACTCCTTCTTTCTCTGATTCTCATTTTCTCCTTTTTATAATCATACCTAAGGACTTCTAAATTCTAACTATTGGTGGTGTCCTTGGGTAGATCCCTCCGGCTCTGGTGGATCATAGGACGGTTATTCCTAACCTTAGTCACCTTATAACTTCATGACTAACCTATGTTGCCATAAAACCATTTACATCAAAAATCTCTCAAAGTGGTTATGAGTAAAAACATTTTGTACCACTGTGAGAGTTTTGTATTTTGCAGAAATACTCCCCCTCAACACGTGCTTAAGTGTTTTGACATAAATCTGCACGGTGAGAGAAGAGCGCACACATTTGAATTGATCGACTAAAGATAGACAATTCCCCGCGAGACACGGTTACGTTGCATAGTTAAAGAGTTACATTGTCAGCTTTTAGGTGACAAATAGCTCTAATAACTACCTTGAAGGTGTGGACAACCCTCGAAAGGTTGCCAAACCCGTCAGAGTTTATGTCTATCAAGAGCTTCTCGAATAGGTACAATTTACACGGATAAGTCTTGGAAGACAAATCTTTTCAATGTATGACAGTTCAGATCTCATCAATTCATAGGTTAAGTCTTTAGCACTAAGATTTAATCACAATTTTCACAACATATTTGTATCACTCAATTTTTCTCCCCCTCAAAAATGGCATATAAATGTTATTTTTGATAAAATTTTGATATCGAATATGTCTGTTTCGAGTTTTGTGGGAAGATTCCACCAAGAACAATTTGTGAACAAAGGTTTTAAGCAAGTACTCCCCCTCAACAAGTAATACTAACTTTTGAGGTTTTGAAAAACATAAGGGGAAGTACTTGTTCTTTTGAGCAAAACTTTGAAAAATGAAAGTTTTGATAAGTTTTACTCAAAAGTAAGAAGCTTTCGCTCCTTTTATAGGATTGTGGCACTGAAGCGTACCACAGGGTCTTTTCATTACAAGTACGGGTTGTACACTGTTTTGTGTGCACAAGCCATTATCAAATATAGATCAACACATCCAAATATAAATGAAAGAAACAAATCAAGGAGTACCGGGAAGTCCGTCAATAACACCAGGAGTTCTTTTTGGACGTTGATAGCCTGTTAGAGATATGCTCTGACGTCCACCCACGAAACTCTCCAAAGTCCTCATCTGATCGCGACGAAACAACCTTTCATCAATCTTTGTAATGATCTTCTTCGCATCCCTCTTTTCCCTAGAATTCCACCTCTTCTTCGACCCTATGCCTTCATGAATCTCCTTTAACCGATATGCTAACCCGTCCCGAACCTTCTTTAAAGTGTGATCACAAAACTTGTGAAGCTCCTTGCACGCCATGAAGCAATTACGGTGAAGCTCACTACGGTAAACTACCCCAAACGTTGGTTTCTTAAGAATGGTATACTGTGGAAGATGGTTAATATCAGGAAGGTCTAGTTGTGGTTTGGTGAGATTAACACATTTTTGGTATGATTCCACGACAAGTTGAAGGTCTTCAACACGTTCCTGGATAATGATGCTTGTGATGAATATTAGCAATGACTTGATGTACTGGAGCTGGATGTTCGTGGAGAAGTGTCGCATTCGTCCTTGTACCTTGGCAAGATACATATCTTCAATGTCATTGAGTGACAATCTCGGAAAATCCGCTTCAGAAAAGTCATATTCCTATTCGTCTTGGCGTTTAACTACGATTTTCTTCAGGAATGAGTAGTCCCACTTGGTAGACAAGCTAACATGCATTATGGAAATGATCCGTTGTTCACTGTACACCTCCTTTTTCGATTTGAGTACCTGGCAGCTTCTGTAGTATATTCTTCTTCGTTCAGGCCAATGATGAATTCCATATAGTGCATCGAGGTCATACTTTACCACATTATCAACGAACATATGTGTGGCTTCTTCCTCGATGGCCACATTGTTGGAGAAGATTGCTGCCGGGAAAGGGAAGGTGAGTGAGGTAGCGTATTTCTTGCTTACATTGCTACCGTGCTGAAGAAATTCTAGGTCATTGTTGAAGAAATATCGGTAGGGAATCTTCGGTTGATCAGGTTGGCCAATGGTGGGTAGTGGCTTTGTCGAGTCGGTGTAGTATGGAGCCTTGTCAGGTCTGGTGAAGTCGATATTGGATTCAGGGTTGAGCCAATCAATTTTGTTGGACATGGCTCGTGCTATGTTGTCGAGATGCTATTCGACTTCAATTGCACTATTGGAGCTATCTTTTAGCAGTTGAAAAGCTTCGTTCTTGATGTGTCTTAACTCTGATTTCGTCATCTTCTTCACCTTAAACTTTTCTTGAATTAACTTGGCATGCTCCATAGTTCGACCATCTACCGGTTCTTGGCCTTTCGGTAATTGAGGGGTTGCATCAACAAGCTTTGAAAACCAATCATATTCTTCAGTTTCATCTTCATCTAGCCATGATACAACTGATGTTGACTTTTTCTTCTTTGGCTTGGAGGATGATGCTGGTTGCTTAGTTGATGTAGAAGAAGGAGTTTGTTGTTGGGGCTCAGGAATCTCCTCATCGTCACCACCAGTGTATTCAAAACGATCACCAGTTTTCTCCGTTGGTGGTGGAAACTCAGAGTCCTGAGGTTTGTCTTTAGCAGGAGGACGTTGTGGAGATCTTCTAGTGGTGGTGGTCCTTTGGGTTGGTGGAGGCATTGATGATGATTCTTCAGTTTTCTTCTTGCGTTTCAGCTCAGAATCCTTGTCCGCATCATCGTCATCTCTTGATCGCTTAGCCCTTTCAGCTGACTCTTTACACGATGTCTTGAGTTGATATTCAAGAAATGCCTCAAATAGTTTAGCTTCGTCAGAAGTGAAAGTGCCGGATCATTGAGACATTTACAATACCAGCTTCGATATCAATTCATCATCGGAGACAACCTGAGGTGTGACTGGATTGATTTGCATAGCAACGGGAGTAGTTGACAATGTATTCTTGACCAATCGCATGAGATTAGGATAGAGTTTTCTGGCGAACATTTCTCTTGTCACTCCAGGGACGGTGTCGAGAAGAAACTTGTAAGTATATTCTCTGATCGTCTTGTCCATTTCCCCTTGGATATCTCTATTTAGAAACTGCTAGATTTATTCTCGTTCTCCCGAAAACTCGTTTATCACAGTCTGAAGTAGATTGATTATGTCCGCAAGCTGATTCAGTTTCTTGTTGACCACGTTTCTTTTCCTTACTTGCCTGACAGCTTTCACAATTTTAGTCTTAGCCCGTGATACCCAAGTATCGGTTGGTTTCTTAACCGATTTGGATGTGGATCTTGTGGTAGCATCTTTGGATGGTGGTGGTGATGAATGAGATGATGAGTCAGATGAAGATGAGCCATGAGAAGGCTCTGGGTCATTTGGAGGCTCAGAAGTTTGTTCCGGGTTATGTTCAGGATTATCTAGAAGATAATCATCAGCTTCTTTTTTAGCTTTAGCCTGTTCTTCAGCCTTTACCCTAGCCTCTTCTTTAGCTCGAGCTTCCTCTTCAGCTCTTTCACGAGAAGCTTCTTCAATAACTTCATAAGTAATCCTTTCATCCTTCTACTTTTCCTCTTCTTCCTCAAAGATAAATGGAACCTCATAGTTTTGCTGCTGCTGCTCCGTGGATTCCTTAGCGGTGGCACCAATTCGCTTATCGGGTTGATTAACCGCATCACGAACTGGTATGGTAAGTGCACCACCGCTGGAACCTCCAGGGCCACGAGTTTGTTGAAGGTTAAATTCCGTAGCAGCATGTTGTTGCCTGAGATGCTTCAGTGTTTTGCGGTAGTCTTTGTCCTCATCCTTTGGTTCTTCATCTGAACTCTCTTCTTCTTCCTGCTCTTCAACTGGAGTTTTACCCTTGTCTGTTTTGGGACTTTGAGGTTTTTCTACTGTTGTTGTATCATCCGTAACAGACTCTAAGTAGTGAACTTCCTCATCCGTCTCAGTATCCTCGGATTCTTGATCCTCTAATTTGAATGCCGGTTTAGGAGTAGGAGTAGCTCCTTTAGATGGAACTATCCTTTTGCTGGGAGGATTTCTCTTTGGATACTTTAGGGAACTTCCAGTGCTTGCTACACTTCCAGCACTACCTCTCCTAGTCTTCTTAACTGGTATGGCGGAAGACTTTTCATCCATGAAGCCGACTTTGCCTAAGGTCACTGCTTCTTGATATCCTGAGTATGATTGAAGGCTTTTAATAGCATCAGTGAGTAGGCAGTCAGTCAAAACTACACCTTGTTTCTTTGTTGATGAGTCTTTGAATCTGACAAAGATTTAAAGTAGCCTCAAACAATGCAGAATGATGGTTGGGGTCATCAAGTCTCAAGGGAATGTCTTGATTATTCCCGAGTATCCTCTAGATCAACAACTTTGTGTATCTGATGTAACGGACCTTCGTACCAGGCTTCTTGAGGTAAGACATCATGTCTTCCCAAATCAGACTTGCGAAGTCAATATGCATCTTGTTGACCATGCCCCAGAAGACTTGTAATTCCATTAGCTTTGGATGCTCATAACCGCTGTCTCTGCCGGAAACAGACTTTACAATCATGATGTATAAAGTTCTCCATGGCTGAGGGATGTTCTTTAAATCAACTGAAGAATGTTTGGTGATGATTCCTGCAACTTCATCATAGCCAATATCGACCATGAATCTGAGAGTAGCCTCTTCGGTTGGAGTTGGCACGTACTGAGCATGCTGGATAGCAGGGAGCAGAAGAATTGCTTGAACATCAGCAACTGTGACGGTGACTTTTTTATTGTTGATTGTCACTGTAACAGCAACTTGACCATCAATTTTCTTCATAGTGTGCCAGAACTGATGGATATAGATTTCTAGCACTCGCTATGAATTGGTGAGCATGTTGTTGTAAGGATGAGTCTTCAGAATATCCACAGCAATACGGCATGAAGACTCGGAGCATGTGAAGTTTTCAAAGTCAACTTTGAGGTTGTTCTTTCCAATCTTCATTCTATAACCGGTAGGGAAAATGTCTTCCATTGTGAGTACGTTTGGTGCGTTAACGTTTTCCATTGTGACGTCCATATTGTGATCTGAAAGATATTGAGCCAAAAGAACCAACATATAGAAAGACATTACGTTAGTCAAAAGTTGATTTTTATTGTCCAATTATTGAATATGTTATGTTAATGAATGTTACGAGTCTAATGTCACTTGTTTGTCCAATAGTCTAAAGTAGTCGTGATAAGTTTCGTGAGTATATTAATTTTGAATTTTAAAGTTGAAATTTTCACTCATTCACACAACATTTTAACCATCATAGCTTATTAGTGACATATTGGTTTTGTGACGTTATGAGTAACTTATATACAAGTTTGTACGCGTAACAATTCATAAGTGAGGTTAAATTAAGGCTTAAGCGTAAGAGTGTAAGCTTATGCGTAAACAGTGTGTGACCATACGCGTAGACATAAGCTTATGCGTAGGAGTTTCTCTTACGCGTAAGAAATCTTACGCGTAGTAAAAGGCTCTTGGCATAAGGCTTACACTTAAGCGTATGTAGGAGCTTATGCGTAAGGTTTACTCGTGAGAGTGAACCTTATGCGTAAGATCCAAGTTTACGCATATCCTTCACAGGATACGCGTAGTCCCCATGTGGACCCTTACGCGTAAGTGTTACGCGTAAGATTTCTCTTACGTGTAACCTCTACACGTAAAGTATTCCTTATGCATAGAAATCCAATTTAACCTTGATTCTGATTTTGCATACGTAAAACCGAAAATAAATTCATCACAACATTACCATTAACACTTTTATTCAACCTCTTTCAAGATCACTAGTTATCATAGTTTATGATGGTTACGCATAAAGTTTGCTTATGCGTAAACTTAAACCCTAGGGATTCAAATTATATGCGTCAACGTTTCAACCATAGGAATCCAACCAAACTAATTCTGGGACAACATAGAAGCTATGTGAGATGTTTCCAACAAGTTTTAACATCTAACACCTCAAGAATCAAAGATACCCAATTTCAACGAGACATAAACCCTAAAGTTTAATTTTGAAAAATTCACGTTTCTGGGTAAGATTCAAGGTGGTTATTGGTTAATTAAACATATTTCAAACACATTACAAGCCTCTAATTAGACAGAACCACTCACAATAGAGAATACTCAATTATCACGCATAAACCCTAATTATGAATAAGTGATTAAAACAGTTTCTGGGTAAGTTTTTATGATAAAAATGGTTTAAAGACTTGGTATAAACTTTGAAAACACAACCCATTACATCAAAAAGACTCCATGGTGATTTCATGTTCATACGCTTATGTGTAGAACATAAAATCATCACTATCATAAAATCTAACAGTTAGATTTGCATACAATTAAAAACCATTATTTAAAATCACTCAATGATGCTTAATACACTTACAAATTCGAAGATTTTCACACGAATTAAGTATAAACATTTGACAACTTTGGCCCTTCCACCTCAACCATTTTCATCCATAGCCCATAACTTCCTTTTTGGTTAAGTAAAGCATGATATTTGGAAAGAAACATGACGACACTCCCCCTCGACTTTAAAAATAGTGAAATTTTACAATTTTGGGTCCGAGGAGTGTCAAGAAGCAAGAAACGTAACCACTAGTATCAAAGATACAACCAGTTCTGGGTAACATGCAAGTACAAGGTTTTATGAAACAAAAAAATATTTACTTTCTCCCCCTCAACACTTGTTCGGGAAAATTGTGAAAAGTTTGATAGAACAAAGTGTTGACGGAAGTCTTGTACTTGCAATGTTTGAAAGAAATTAGATAGAAGAATATTTTTGTATTTTATCAGATTTTATATTTTTCTATTTTTGTTTTTGAAAAATGTATTTACAAAAGAGGTTGTGGTGTTTGACTGGTTTTAAGATTGTTTTAAAAGTTCGTCCAGTTCCTCTGGAGTCAAACACCTCATACCAATCCGGTGGACCAACTCAGTAAACCTAGCAGGAGCTAAGGCTTTGGTGAGAAGGTCCGCCATTGGTATTCAGTACCCACAAAATATAATTCAACGGTACCCTTTTCCACATGCTTCTTGATGAAATGATATCGAAGATCGATGTGCTTAGACTTCGAATGTTGGACGGAGTTGCACGAGATCCCAATAGCACTTCGATTGTCGCAGACATCGATTCGTCAAATACGTAACCATAGTCTTTGAGTTGTGTTCTCATCCAAATGACTTGAGCACAACATGTCGACATGGCTACATATTCTGCTTCGGTTGAGGACAGTGATGTACAATCCTGCTTCTTCGATTTCCATGACACCAGTTTATCACCAAGAAATTGTAGAGCACCTTAAGTACTTTTCCGAGAATCTAAGCAACCTGCGTGATCGACATCTAAAAAAGCTATTAGTTGAAAACCAGAATCCTTCGGATACCAGATCCTCAAATTAATTGTTCCTTTTATGTATCGGATTATGCTTTTAGCCTCATAGAGGTGAGTTTCAGCTTGGTCTGACCGATAACGGAGCAAAGATATACAGAAAATACAATGTGAGGCCTCGGTCGTTAGATACATGAGAGACCCAATAATACTTTAGTATTTGGTAGGGTCAACCAATTTCCCATGCAAATCAGTATCCAGTTTATTGGTATGTGCCATTGGTGTGGCATAGGTATCACAGTTTTGCATTCCATGTTTGTTTAAAATCTCAAGAGCATATTTGGACTGACTCAGGAAAATACCACAGGGTGATTGATGAACTTGCAGTCCTAGAAAGAACATAAGTTCACCCATCATGGACATTTCAAAATGTTTTTTCATAAGTTTTGAAAAAGCGTTTGAGTACTTTATATGTGTTGACCCAAAAATGATGTCATCCACATAAATTTGAACGATTAAAACGTGTTCCCCGTGATATTGTATGAATAGTGTTGGGTCGACCGATCCTTTAACGAAATTATAAGAGATGAGAAAGGATGACAACTTATCATACCACGCCCGAGGGGCTTATTTGAGACCTTAGAGAGCCTTGTTCAGTTTTTAGACGTGATTAGGGAACTCTGGATCAACAAATCCTTCTGGCTGACTAACATAGACCGTTTCCTTGAGTTTACCATTCAAAAGCGCTTTGACGTCCATCCGAAGACCGTGATGTTCATGTGAGCCGCGAATGCCAGAAAAATCCGAACAACCTCAAGTCTAGCAACTGGTGCGAATGATTCTTCGTAGTCAATCCCTTCTTCTTGTCTATAACCCTTAGCCACCAGACATGACTTATTTCTGATAACCGTGCCTTCAGCATCCAATTTGTTTTTCCAAATCCATTTCAGACCAATAACATAGACCCCAGTTGGTTTTTCAACTAATTCCCATACTTCAAGAAGTTTAAACTGATTAAGTTCTTCTTGCATGGATTCGATCCAGTTGTCATATGCCATGGCTTCTTTACTATTTTTGGGTTCAGCTTGGCAGACGGTAAGTGCATAAATTCAATGTTCACCATCAGTCTGAAGGCGTTGTCTAGTTACAACTGGTTGATTCGGGTTTCCAATAATGTTCACAAGAGGATGGTCTCTAGTCCAACGATGTGTGGAGGGTTGATGTTGATATTCATTGTGCAGATTAGGAGGATTCAAATGGCTTGTAGATGATTCCGCAACATTATAAGTGGCAGTTTCATTTGCAAAAGGGTTGAAGAACGCATTTGGATCATAATTTGCAGGTGGGGGTACTTCATTGTTCGAAGATCATCACTGGTTCGGCGTCATTGGATGCGGTTTGCGGCCGTTGTTTTAGAATCAATTGAGGTGATTCTTCAAGCTTGTTGTTGTTTCGTGTATCGTATTGGATTGTTATCGTTGAGCAAATGGAAACATTTGATACATTTGGAGCACGTTGATCAATATCATCACTAAATAGAGGAGCAAATAGTTGTTCCATTTGCTGACGAGTAAGTTGTAGGCTTAGTTCAGCTGATGATGAGGTTTGGGGGAAGTTTAGACGGTTATGTCTGGGTTCCAAGTTGTTTTGCTCAGAAGCCATATCTGTAAGCTCATCGAAATTTGCATGAATCGTTTCCATAATCTCCCTTGTACGACGATTCCAGATCCGGTAGCCTTTAGAATTCACACAGTATCCAATAAAGACTCCTATGTCAGCTTTGGCTTTGAGCTTAACAAAGACTCCTATGTCAGATTTAAAGAAGATGAAGCACATGATGTGAGCTGTGTTCCACCTTTAAAGGAAAGTGAGCACGAGTGCTTTTCCCTTGTTCACAAGCTGAGCATAGGTGATCTTTAGAATACCGAAATATTGGGAGACCTTCAAAAAGTTTGTAGCGTGCAAGATTGGTTATGGTTTGAAAGTTTAAGTGTGAGAGTCGACGGTGCCAAAGCCAAGATTTTGTAGATGTTGCCTTTGAAAGTAGAAAGATGGGAGATGAAGCAATCATGTCTTGCATTGAAATTGTATAAAGACTTGATGTGCGGGTATCAGATATAAGATTGTTTCCTTGTAGATCACGAATGAAATAAGTTTTCTCCCGAAAAGTAACTTCCAAATCTCCATCACAAAATTGACCAACTGAGAAGAGATTGTGACCGAGACCTTCCACATAATAAACCCTGCTAATTTCGATGTTACCATTGATGTAATCTCCGTAGGCCATGATAGCTGCGAAGTGATCATTCCCGAACCTGACAGTGCCAATGAACTTTGAAACAAAGTTTGATAATAGTTTGAGATTGCCTGTCATGTGTCGGGAACTTTCGCTGTCAACAATCCAGAGGATGATCTGTATCACCTGCATTACACACAGAAGACACAGATGGAATAGAAGTAGATGTGGAACCCGACGAGTTAGAGGGTTCCGATGCAGTTATAGTTGAAACACACATGTTTATGATTTTTGGTATCCATTTAAAGCCAAGTGTATTATGTAACCATTTCTGCCATCGCCAACTAGTCTTACCTTTGGTCTTAGTAAATGCACTGGGTGATAAGTTCTTCCTAGGAGGTGAGGGAGGTTCTAAGGGTACATCAATGATCGTAGCCAGAATACTAGAGGGTGGTTTACCTAGCACAGACTTAGAAGCATTAGTGGGCCTAGAGGTATTCCGTTTTCTATTATTCCGCTTATGAGATAAGATAGCATTAGCAACACATTTATCATGACAACCAGAAAACATGCTTTTACAACAACCAACACAAGAAGTTTCAAACCTAACATTTAAAGTACTTAAAGGTTGAGCATTCGTTACATCACTTTTTTTATTACATTTGTCTAACGCAATGTCTAAAGTGGGTGCAACTTGAGTCTTATTCAATGTCCTAAGGTGTTCTTCTACTTCAGAGGTCTTTATTGTTCTTTTCTTACGTCGCAACTTCCTATTCTTCCTTGATGTGCTCTTAAGCTGTGAAGTGCTAGCGTTGGGAAAAGAGGCAACTATTTCTGTTTCAGTAGAGGGAAGCACATTAGTTTCTTGTGATGTGCCATTAGGCAGTCTAAGAATTCCTGGTGCAATTACGTTTGTGTTACTATTCCTATCTTGCTTAAGTTATACCAATTCAACTTTTAGACCATGGATAGTGTGTAACAAATCTTGATTTTCAGAACGAGTGTTTCCATTTTGTCGTAAAACATCTTTGGTATATGCAAGATGATCATCAAGATCTTTTGACGCTTGAGCACGAGTCTTTTTGAGTAAATCAAATATGACACCATATTCTGTTTTAACTTTTGAAATTTCTTGTTCATATTCTGAAATTTGACACTTCAAAGACACGTTTTCATCGTTCAGTTGCTCAAATTTTGGATTAAGAGTTTTGGTATGCAACTGATTGATTTTGTTTTGAAAAGTAAGTTCGTGATTTTGACAATCTTTTTGACACCATTGAAGAGGACGTTTTGCATTTAAAAGCTCGTTTAACAATCGCTCATTTTCAACTTTTAAAGACTTGATTTGTGACACATTATCGGTATTCTCAACATTTTCAACAGAATCATCAGAATCAACAGCGATATAATCAAATGCATATGCAACAGAATGTAGTAACACAACATTTATGGTATCAGCACAGATAACATCTTCCAAGAGTCGATCAACATCTTTTCTTAACATTTTCTTTTACGTTTAGTATTTGAAATCGATGTTTCGGTTTTCTCAAAAACTGTTTTCATAAGACCAAGCTCCTTGTGAAAATCCCTTTCCCAATATATTGCACACCTTTTCAAATTTCGGACATGAGGTAAAATTCTTTTTTGAAAAATATCTCTTTGTTCTCGCGCATGAGGCGATTGAAAATGTTCAACTTTTATTTCAGAATTGATTTCAATTTCACGTTCCAAAAGTTTGATGTCCGATATGAATGTTTCAAAATATTTAAGAATTTGACAACGTTCGGGTAATGTTTTTCCTTCACTGAGTGAAGGTAAAGGACCATTAATTTGTGCCGTATTGGGTTGGGGACCAACATTAGAAGACTCAGAAGTAGGTGTGATGACCCAAGGTGTGTTAGAATTATCCTGTTGTGCGACGAAAGTTATGGCTTTTTAATAGTTAAATGGTTTGTTATAAACAATATTTTCTAATTTTGACCGACTCTCGTCTTCTGAATCTAATTCCTCCAAACGATTATATTCAACAACACTCATAATGGAATCATCAATTCTGTGTTCTGCACTGTAAACTTGAGGAATTGGTTTGAATGCTCTATGTGAAAACTTTGGTTTGTAATCAGCAAGATTCGGTCCATATCCATTTGGATTTGGTTTAAAAGTAAACTTTTGAATAGTTGTAATTGACTCACCATGTTTATAAACAACATTTTGAAACTCTTTGATTTTGTTTTGTAAGTCGACAATTTCTTCAAGATAGTCATCTATTTGTTTCCTTGAATGCTTTTTGTACTCACAGAACTGTTTTTGACAAGTTAACAGCTCAGACTTGGCTTTTGAGTTTCCGGCGAGAGCGTTAAGTTGTTGTTTATGATCATATTTCCGTTGTTCTATTTGAGACAACAAAGCATTCTTGGATGCAACTAGATCACATATCTGTTTTTCCAAAGATTTTTCATTTTGGTAAGATTTAGCAAATGCGACTTCAAAACCTTTTTCACGTTTCTCTTTTGTTTGAAAAATGTTGAGTTGGTACTTTAAGCATTCATTATCCTTAGTTAACAGTGAAATTTTATCGTTTAATTTCTAATTGATGTCTAGGCACATTTCCATTAGAGCTTCTTGGGTCTGAATTAAGGTCATGAGCTCAAGATCTGGATTAGACACAGGTTCAGCTTGTTCAACGTGAGTCTTAACACGATCATTATTTAGATCCTCAAATACAACCATGGAGTCAACTTGATTATCAGAATTAACCATAAGGTCATCTAGATCGTCAAATATAACTACGGGATGTATTTGATTATCATCGGAATGAGATGTAGACGGCTCATGCTGAACACTTTGATCCTCGTCGGATGCAGATGTTGGCGGAGATATCAGATCAGAATGAATATAGTTTGATCCGGTACCTGAGACAAGCCGTCAGTGTCATACATTGGGCCTATGTCACTCATGTGGAGTTCTTGCATGTTAGCCATTAACATCACTGCTGCATTAGGCTTCAAGTCCTCCATGTCATCATCAGAATCTGCATTTTCTATGAAGCTCTGTTCCTTGTTGGTAAGAGTTCCACCTGCTTCATCCTTGAGAGCCAAGAGTAAATCCTCTTTGTAAGCGCTGCCTCTTGTCCTCGGATTTGGGCACGCATTAGCCAGATGACCCTTCTCATTACAGTTATAACAACGAAGACCATTAACCCCAGTCTGAGCATTTCCCTGATCAACTACATGAGCTCGTTGTTGTGGAGCACCCATGTTATTCCTTCCATTAGCATTAAACCCTTGACCACTACCCATCTGACGAACATTACCATGATTCTGAACTTCAACACGTCCATTGTTAACAACAACCTGATTCCTTATGTTTTATGAGGTACGAATGTGATTGTTGGATTTATTGGAATATCGGTCGAAGGCTCTAGCAATCAAGACAAACCCTTGTCGCAATGCATCGAAAGCTTCTGCATCCTCATTAGATTCACTGTAAAGTGCTTGATCATTGTTGTTGTTGTATGGAACCAGTTGAGTTTCTTGTGAGGGATCATATGGTGTGATTTGAGCAGTTGGTTGTGGAGGATTTGTGAAGACAGTTTGTAAGGTTGGGAATTGAGGATAACATGCTTGAGCCCACAAAGCTAGAGTTTGATTGTCCGGTAGTGGCAGGGACTCCATGGATGATCCTTTCTTTGTCAACTTCCTTTTGGTGGGGCTTCAAATAGTCGTACAACAATCTGTAGGTAGCATGATGAAGATTCTTCGCTTGACGGATGAAAATAACATACTTTTCCCAATCAGGACCAAGACTATCAAGGAACTTAGTGTTGACTGCAATTCTTGGCATAATGATGTTATGTTTTTCCAAGTCATTGATGATGTCTGAGAATTGCTGATGATATGACTCTCATGTCTCCCTTGGTTCAATCATGAAGTGTTCATATGCTAAGTAGATTTTGGATTCCATGTCTTCTTGATTGAGTTATGTGCCTTCCATTAAAAGATGAATGTGCTCACACATTGCTTTAGCAGTATTCTGAGCATCAACACTTCGAAGTATCGGATTGGGTAATCCCAAAAGGATATACTGCATTGCAAGTTCATCGGCTTCCAAGTGTAGAAGTTGGTCAGTAGTAAGTTCATTAAGACCGACAACGTTGGTGATATCATCTCTTGGTGGATTAGCATTAGGATCTCCGGGTACAGTGATAGTAGGCATCTGAAATGAACCTTCAAGGATGACCTTCTTCAAGAACTTTCCATGTGGCTTCTTTAGATCACAAAACCTAAAAAACCTTATCACCCATTGATCGTAGTTTCCGGGAGTGAGCATTGGAGGTCTATCAAGTGATCTAGCTTCATGAATGGATTGTTAGCTACTTAAAGCTTCACACATCTTTGCAAACCAAGACGGTTCCTTCATAGCATACTTGGATGGATGCTGATTTTGAAAGTTTGTGTAAGGTTGTACTTGTAGACTAGGGGGTGGTTGAATCATTAGTGGTGGAATTGCTCCTTGAGGAAATTTTTTTGAAATTGTTGCATTTGTTGTGGTGATGGTGGAGGATATTGTTGATAGAGTTTTTGTTGTTGTTGTTGTTGAGGATACACATGAGGAAAGTTGCTAGAGTATGGTGGTTGAGACATCTTGAAACTTGGGTTGATGATGGATCTTTGTAGTCGAATGAAACTTAGTTGATGAAGTAACCTTATGCGTAGAAACCAGCTTAAGTGTAGAAAAATACCTTATGTGTAAAAACCAACTTACGCGTAAAAGAGAGCTTACGCGTAGACTTGAGGAAAACTTAGCTTAGGCGTAAGCCAAAGGCTTAGTAGTAGAATCTTTATGCGTAATATTAGCTTATGCGTAAGACTAGGCTTAGGCGTAAGAAAATGCTTAGGCAAAGAAAATTCTACGCGTAAGAATTTGCTTATGCATAAAACTAGGGTTTTGCCCAAAAATCCTTTACACTTATACCAGTGTAAAAGATATCCAAAGTCAAAGTGTTTTCAGGCTTATCCAAGCAAGAAAACACTGAGTACACCAACAGCACTGAAGATCACTGGATGAAAATCTTACGCGTAAACAGATGCTTAGGCGTAGACTTTGTGCTTACGAGTAAGATTAGGGTTTTGCTACGCCTAGAAAATAGCAAACTTAACCAAAACTGATTTTTCTGCCCAAAAGTGTTTAGAAACCTGATTTTTTTGGATGAAAAAGCTTCAATATCACCAAAATAAAAATAAAGTTGAAAACTTGATGATCCAAGATTAGTTTTACCCTTATGCGTAGAGGATACTACACGAATAAAACCAAGCTCTAAAATGAATCTACACACGTAAAGTTTCAAATTTTATGCTAAAAACTTACACTTTAACACTAAATAAACCTAAAACCACAAGAATCTTGAGTTTTAAAGTGTAAAAAATGAAGCTTTTAAGCGTATGAAAATAGTAAACGCAAAACCCACGCGTATAGAACACAAATTCAAAAAACAAAAGTGTTTCACCCAACTAGATGGCGAATGATACCACTGTTAGGTCACCATATTGTAACACAAGCATCAATATGTAAAGAAATAGAGTAAGAAGTGATCGGATGAACACACAAACACAACACACGTATGAAATGAGAATAGTTATGGGTAGAGTGTATGAATGAAGTGAACAACCAACCTTCAAATGAAGGTTTACAACATTATTTATAGGGAAGGAACTAGGGCAACACACAAGTTCCCTTACTTTCCTTATTGGGCTTGGGACAAGGCTTATGGGCTTTCTACATAAGCCTTGCCTTAATTACTAACATAAAAGCCTAATTAAGCAATCTAATACATATTGATTGCAAACACTTGATATATAGTTTAGGAGTGATTCCAACATAAGTTAATGATGTTGGTTAAGTTCAGTGGGAAAATGAAGTGATAAAAATGGTGTATGGTGAAAATGGGTCGAAACGATTTTTGGCTCAAAACCCGTTGTTTTGTAAAGTACTATTCCCAGGGTCAAACGGTACATGTTTTTATATGAAAATGAGCCCAAGGATAGAATAAGTAAATATGGAAAGTTTCGTTAATTGTCGGGTCATAGAAGTTGTTTTTCCGGAAAATGGGTCAAAAAGATGCATAAAAGGGTTATGCAGAAAAAGGGGCGTTTGGGTTAAGTGTGTTCTTACCCATTTTGGTTAGCAAATGTGTTGATTGATTATGTAAACGATTTAGTATGAAATGCTAATGGCTTTGAGTGAGTTTGGTGTGGAAATAAGGTATTATGGGTTGTTCATTGTGAAAATGGGTAAAATTTCGGTATAGGGTACACTAAATGTCGGTATGGAACCAAAACTCCCAAATTTCGGTTTGGGAGTGAATCTGTGGGCAGATTTCATCGGTTTTTAAAAAATCATATCTTTTCATCCGTAAGGCGTCACAAGTCGTGCCACCCGGCATTTCGAAGGTAATCGAGTCTAGTTTCATTTACAAATAGTCTCAATGTGTGCATGTTTATAGATTTTTTTCAATGGTCAAAAGAGTAACAGCATGTCAGTTTTGATCATGTCGCTTCCGCGCAAAATTTTTAAATTTTGAGTCAAATCGTTCACGAGGTGTAACAAATTGGTATCAGAGCTTCAGTTTAAGTGAATTAGGTTTCCACTTTAGGTTGCCTAAACTTAAACAACTATTAGATGCGTTAAATATAAGAGTAGTAATGTGTAGAAGTAAATGTTTAAGTATTGAAGCAAATTATGAGATAAGTTATATGAACCTAAGTAGATAATGATGAATGTGATTTATAATGTTAGCATGTATGTGATATAAGTCTGTGGAGGACTTAAAATATTTAAATGATTGAATCGCCGTGCAACTTGGTTTGTGCCGGTAATCGCTTTGTGATTATAATAACGTGTTTTAAGAATGGTGGTAATGGAATGTGATTAAAATGGTAAGTGGTATTAGAGATGGGATAAAAGTGAATTAAAGTATTTGATGCTTAAAGTGTGAAATGTAGTAATGACAAATGTGCTAAATTATAATGTGTGAAGGTAAAATGAGAATTGCCACACTAATTATTAAGCATCTATTAATACGAAAAGTAAAGAATGGGATTAAAGAAATGATGACAAGTAATGATGAGATGAAAGTAGTATAGCTAATGTGCTAAAAACTAAAAGAGATGAGTTAAGAATGTAAGGATATGTTGCCTAACTAAACACGAAGAGATCATGTTAATGTATAAAGTGTATATAAAGGATAAATGTAAGTTAATGAAGTTGTTATCGAACTAACCTATGTAAGGTTAGATGTAGAAAAGAATTGAATAACCTAAAAGAGGTAAGAGTAAAGATGTGGAAATGGTTAACGCACGTTAAAGAATGTAAGTTGTAATGATAAATGTAAACACATTGTACATGTGTAACTATGATATGCCAGTTTCATATACTCTATGATGCTTGCTTTAGCTAAATAGCATGAATGGAATAATGTATGCGTTAGAATATTAATGGCTTGGATCCAAAGTTAAATGTGAAAGGTTAAAGATGGCTATCATGTAACCAATGAGTTAATGATAGCTAATGATGGCATCCTTCGGGATGGCCGAGCTAATGATGTTAATGATGGTATCCTTCGGGATGGCCAAGCTAATGATGTCAATGATGGTATCCTTCGAGATGACCATGTTAATGATGTTAATGATGGTATCCTTCGAAATGACCAAGCTAATGATGTTAATGATGGTGATGCAGGTTTTACTGACCAAGTCTTAATATTTATAGTGTCTCGCTATACCTATGGTCTACCCTAATGCACTAACGGGCAGTGTACCCAGTCGTGTGTAGTGTAGTAAATGGTAAAGCCGAGGTCGTCCCGAGAGCTATGTGTGTTGGATTATTACTAAGTCTAATTGTCACAGAATTTATAATGGTATGATAGGGTTTTAATTAATTAAACTACTAATACGGAAAATAACAGCAAATAAATGGTAAAGGGAAATCAATAGAGGAATAGTGGTGCTAACCTAGTCAATCCTCCTAGCTAGTTATGTCTACGTCTACCTACTTCCAATTACTTCGGGTGGGGTCAAATTCGAGAGGACAAAGATTTGGTCAATTAGCCCTAACCTATCGCAAAGATGCCACCACAGAGAAATCAGCGCACCGTCATAAGTCCTGTTGTTCCCGGTCCCCTAAGCCAAGTCATTAAGTACCGCTACATGCTAGATTCTAAATAGTTAGTGCCCGGCCGTTAGGAACTTAGACACTACACCCCCAATTCTTAAGTTCATCCAAACGATAGGTGATCACAAATCGCACAAGTAGAAAGGGTCGCCGTCGGTTGGTCATATCTTACCCTTCCGTCTCATCCGCTCACCTAGGGTCAATTGGTCATATCTCCTAGGCAATTGGCCTCTATCGCCATTCAAAACTACCGAACCAAGGGTGACTACCAAAGAACTATGCATGCATGCAATTAGAAATAATTGTAACAAAGTAAAAGTAAAACGCAAAACAAAACAATTAAGGAATCATAACTAGGATAGCACCAAAGGGTGCTTAGCGCCATATTAATCATGCAAATCAATTCAATATTCAAAGGTACGAAATACATAAATTGAAAGTAAAATAAATAATAAATGCTAAAGCTTATCGTAATGGTGTGACTTCTCCCTTGGAAACAAATTTCGATGCTTCCCTAGACCTGCCTTGAGCTTTTCCCCACATTCTCGAGTGTTGTGTGTGGAATGGGATGCTTTGAAATGCTGGAATTCGTGGGGTATTTATACGTCAGTTATGGGTTACGGCGTAACCAATAGATGAGTTACGTCGTGACCTTCTATTTCCTCGTAAATGCACTAGATCTGCTGGTTAAAGCGTAACCTTATAAAGGGTTACGCCGTAGTCTTCAATAAACTCGTTACGCCGTAGTGATGCAGTAGTTACGGCGTAAGTAACAGCGGCGTGGAACCTCTTTTGACCTAATAGAGTTACGTCGTAACCTTTGGGAAGAGTTACGCCGTAACATCTTGATAAGTTGGACTTCTGGGTACGCAATAGTTACGGCGAATGTGAGAGACGAAGTTACGCCGTAACTTCTTCCAAATAAGCATACTGTGATAAATCTTTAGTAATGTTTCCATTTCCGCGTCTCTTTAGCTCCAATGCTCGTAATTTACCTGAAAGTGGAAAAGAATGGAAACCAAGCGTAAATCCATATAAATTATATAAATAACGAGCATTATCGGGGGAAATTGACACTTAATATCCAGGACTATTTGATGTTATCAAATATCCCCCCACTTGAACTCTACTTGCCCTCAAGTAGACCTTATTAGAAAGATTCCTAAAAAGATATCTCCCAAAACTTGGAAAATATGAATTTACAAATCCCTTATGCTAGAATAAAACAAAGCCAACACCTCACCTGGGGAACAAACACTCAAATCTCTCAACTATTCTAAGTGTCAATTTCGGGGTGATCACTCAATCGCAATGTCATAGCATGTATTCTATCATAAGCTTGGCGGTTACACAAATCTCCACCACTAGAGTTAAGGGCTAAACAATTCTCGAAGGCAATATGGGTAGACACGCCAAAGGTTAAGGGGTGACTCGTCATTACTAACATGTCACGGCGAAGTGGACAAAATCAATGATACATGACCAAATTCATGGCCAAGACACCAAAGATTGCTCGCTGCATCACCTAGACATGCTTCATGACTAAAGGGTAGGATAAGACATGGGATATATAATTGGTGTAAAATGAAAAACAAGCAGGTAGTCTAAATCTATAACTAAGTCATCACCACTAACCGTCCGCCCAAAGTTCAAGTTTAGAAGTCTAGAGACCGGATCATGAAATGCAAGGTAGATGCATCATTAGAGGACGTCGTGATGGGCACACTACCTTTTCTTCTTCAGTTGGTATACCTCCAACTCCAATCTTCTAATGTGACCGAGGTGGCCTCCTCGATACTAATCAATAAAGCTCATACTATAGTGCTTATAACATTGCACTTTACATACATCAATCAACTCTTTTTTTTTTTCGAATCACATTTTTTTTGAATCATAACAATATAACATAACATCCCCCCACTTGAGATGAACAATGAGAATTCGGGGGGGTCTTCAATGATCTTCATAATTGTTGACGATGAAAGCGTGATTTCCAAACCTTTCCACTCAAACCTTGAACTTAGGCAAATGATGACTTCCCAATTACAAATAAAGACTACAGGGTAGGCTAAGGTGTAAGGGTGTAACGAAACAATAAATAGGGTTCACAAAATGAAAGGAATGGCTCAGAAGGGTGTATCTAGGGGTATCTTGCACTAAAGGGGAGTGCAACAAAAGGGTTTCACATGGGGGTCGAAAAGTCGAGGTGACTAATCGATAGACTCACAATGGTAGGCTGTTTGGGTGATAATCCTATAATACTGCCTTCTAAAAGTGAAAAGTCCAAATACATCGAGCTAACTCAACATACCTCGTCTATGGTCTCAAATGATGCAAAGGCCAAGTTCTAAAGTTTACAAGCTACCGGCACACTCATAATTTGGTGGATTTGGGGTAAAATATTGGAAACGGATAAGGCTAATCTCACCATGTAATGTCAAGGGTTGTATGTGCTCGGCTAACGTCTAATCTAGTTAGGTTCGGAAAAACATGTCAAAATTTTCAAAATGGCATAATTTTTCAAAATAAACTAGAAAAATGAGGGAAAAATAAAGTTCAAGATATAATTCTACTCCCGTCCCCCCACTTGAATTGTACAAAGTCCCTTTTGTACTAGGGATTAAAATAAAGGTGAAGAGAAAGGTAGAATTAGAGCGAGAACTTCCCTGAAATTTGCTCCAAAAAGAAGAAGGCCCACGAGAAAGAACCGTGCCTTCGTTTAAGCGTCATGAACAAACTTCCATCCCTGAAATCACAATACCGACAAGCATAATTCTAAATGAGAAAAAGAAAAATGAAAAACAAACCTAACTCACTTTCGTAGGAATCACGGTTGCATTTAGCGATTGCAACAAGCCTTTTAAACCACTTGGTGTCCCAAGAGGAAGAGTGTAGTCTCGTGAGGGTTTACAGGGAACACACCCATAAAGTTCATTTAAAAACTAATACAAGGTTATTGTGTTTTAAAATGAAAGAATTAAAGCAGAGGAGAGTTACGCCGTAACTCCTATTAGGGAGTTACGCCGTAACTGGCAAAACCTGGTATTAGCTGTGAAGCGAGTAGTTACGGCTTAACCACTGAGATGGCATTACGCCGTAATTGGTAATGCGTTAAGAATTCTGCTGCTAAAATGTTGGTTACGGCGTAATCACCAAAATGAATTACGCCGTAACTCTATGCAGATCAGCAACTGCAGCAGTAATTACTTCTTTGTCTCCTGCAAAAATGGTTAGAAAACACAAAACCCAACAGAAAGGAAATAAAAAAAAAGAAAGGGATAATTCGGGTTGTCTCCCAAAAGAGAACTTTTCTTTATTAACGAGTCTTTAAGTTAGACTCAGAGCCGCGAGGCTCCTATGGGGGTCTTTGAGCTTTCCCTACTTGTTCAATATCCTTCATTAGATTATGTCTCATCCATGCAACATTGAGGCAAAGACGGAGGTATTCAATGGTTTCGATTTTTCAGACCTTACAAAATTTCTCTTCCGGACCTAGGTGGTAGCGAGTGAATTCATATTTTTCGACTATAATTGGGAGTGGTCTTTTGTAAGGAATTCCCAGGAGCTTGCACCTCCTTTGTTCGTAAGCCTCGTCATCGGGATCAGTGAACTCCTCATTTCCTTGCAATTCAAGGTAATCTAGGATCCCTTCAATATTATCGTCATTAGAAGCTGTGTCCTTGAACCATTCTTCATCGAGCAGATTTTCCACTAGAACGCGCTTGCATTCTTCTTTATCATTACAAACCAATTCTTTCTCATTGTCAACAGTTATTTCATTCGTGTAGTCGAGACTTTTGTTAGAGTTTTCTCGATCCATGAATTCCTTCCAAATTTTTTCTTTGGTTAGTGTGTCCACATATCCATACTTAATTTTTACCCAACTATCGAATCCTAAATTGTCCAGCCAAGGTAAACTTGTTCTCTCCTCATTATTGGTTAAGGACCAAAAGAATTCATCTTTTCCTAACCTTCCAGAGTTGCTTCCCCCATTACACATATCGTCGTACGGGTTGCATGACGCCCAGAAAATTTCCCCAGGGGTTTTTAATTTTTCACACCAGTGATTGCGTAGTTTCTTGTTGTCAGTTTCTCTTGAGTGCTCCTCCGTGCATCGTATATCTTTATTAGTCTCTTCTTTTTTCTAAATGTGTTCTGAGTAATCAATTTTAAGCTTCCTAAGAAGATTGGGATTGATCTTGGCATCCCCAAATTGAATTGCGTACCAATCTTTAAAGGCCAAATTACCAAATTTAATACTATGTCTTTCACGCTCATGAGGGCACGTCCATTCTTCCTTTCTTTCATTGTCTCCTCCATTGCAATACTCGTGGAAGGGGCTGCATGTAGGCCATGCCCTTGTGGTTTCTTCATCAGTGATGACGACAGGAGTACACCAGTGAGTGATAAGTGGTTCTTCTTCATCTTCAAGGGAGAGTTCCTCGAGTTTTTCTGACTCGTCCATGTCGAGGAATTTTTCTGCCCATGTATCCTAGTTACGCCGTAACTGAGATTCTTGGTTATGGCGTAATTCATTAGAGTTACTTTCCTTAGTATTCTTCACAACCCCGTTATCGCTGTCAAACACGAGGTTACGCCGTAACTCATTAGGTATGTTATGCCATAACTCAGATCTGTTGACGAAATCGTCCCCTAAACCCGTATTACTGGCCTGACCCTTCGAGTTATCATCAGAAAAATTACCTTACATTCCATAGCTGGTTTAGATCCTTCAGGTTTATCGTTATTTCTCCTTACTTTTTCGCAGAGCTTTATCAGCATGGATTCAAGGTTTTTCAGAGTTGAGTCATGTTTGGAAATGTTTCGTCAGTTGTTTTCCTTGAATTCCATCAACCACTCATCCTGCTCCTTTTGTCTTTGGGCTGAATTTTCCAGAAATTTATTAATTGTTTCTTCAAGACTGGGCTTTCTTTCTCCAAAAGGCCCACGGTTGTAATTTCCACAATAACCATTACTATTTCGATTATCACCGTAAAATGGTCGATTTTCTCCATACTTAGCCTCTTCAATATCCTCTTCATCCATATGAGGACATTTCTTCGTAAGATTTCCTCCTCCACTGTTTTCACAACCCACTTGGATGGCATGAACGGTTTCTCTGACCTTCAAAGATATCTCGACTGAGACTTTCAATTTTACTAGTGATTGCTGCAATTCCGTCTAAGCTTCCGCCTTGGTTTCTATTACTACCACCGTCCTGCCATTTTTGAGAATGATCCGCCATTTTTTGAATGGCTTCAATTGCAGTAGTAGGATTCATGTTCGGATAGGTCCTTGATAGTCCAAAGATCTGTCTTGTAGTAACATTTATTCCTTTGTAGAAAATATTCACCTTCACTGGTTATTTAGATCATTGGTAGGACACTTATAAAGAAGATCGGTGTATCTGCCCCAAGCTTGATACAGAGTTTCACTTCTTGTTTGAAGTTATGGATCTCCAAAAGTCGATGAGAAATATTCGATGGTGGGCAATATCTTTAGATAAAGTGTTTCTTCAGCAGTGCCCAAGTGTTAACTGCCTTGGCGGGCAATCTTTCGGTCCATCTTCTAGTGCCCGGTCAGAGTCATAGGGAAGACCCGAGCATAACAGATCATGAGACACGCCGGAATGTTGAAAAGGCTAGCGATGTATAGGACATTTTCAACGTGCTCATATGCGCCTTCGTCCCTGTTTCCTGAAAAAGGGTTAGCGCAAGTTCCTCATAAATTGATCTTTAATCTCGAAACGAACGTCCGCTCCGATTGCTGGCTTACGAAACCCGGCCCTTGATCTGCTCTAGTCAACGCCAAGTATTCCTCAAGAGTGTGGTCATCGATGTTAATAACTTCCATGGTACCTGAAAACTTGAAATATGATCGTGAGAAAAGTTTTGAAATGAAAGACTTAATATCAATCCTAATATAACTAGCGGCGCCAAAAACTTGATGCGTGTTTTATCTGACTGTGTCTTAATATTTATAGTGTCTCGCTATACCTATGGTCTACCCTAATGCACTAACGGGCAGTGTACCCGGTCGTGTGTAGTGTAGTAAATGGTAAAGCCGAGGTCATCCCAAGAGCTATGTGTGTTGGATTATTACTAAGTCTAATTGTCACAGAATTTATAATGGTATGATAGGGTTTTAATTAATTAAACTACTAATGCAGAAAATAACATAAAAGCAAATAAATGGTAAAGGGAAATCAATAGAGGAATAGTGGTGCTAACTTAGTCAATCCTCCTAGCTAGTTATGTCTACGTCTACCTACTTCCAATTACTTCAGGTGGGGTCAAATTTGAGAGGACAGCATTTGGTTAATTCGCCCTAACCTATCAGCAAAGATGCCACCACAGAGAAATCAGCGCACCATCATAAGTCCCTGTTGTTCCCGGTCCCCTAAGCCAAGTCATTAAGTACCGCTACATGCTAGATTCTAAATAGTGAGTGCCCGGCCGTTAGGAACTTAGACACTACACCCCCCAATTCTTAAGTTCATCCAAACGATAGGTGATCAGTTGGTCAAATCGCACAAGTAGAAAGGGTCGTCAGTTGGTCATATCTTACCCTTCCCGTCTCAGTCCGCTCACCTAGGGTCAGTTGGTCATATCTCCTAGGAAATTGGCCTCTATCACCATTCAAAACTACCTAACCAAGGGTGACTACCAAAGAACTATGCATGCATACACTTAGAAATAATTGTATGGAAGTAAAAGTAAACGTAAACAAAACAATTAAGGAATCATAACTAGGCTAGCACCAAAGGGTGCTTAGCCGCTCATATTAATCATGCAAATCAATTCAATATTCAAAGGTACGAAATACATAAATTGAAAGTAAAATAAATAATAAACGCTAAAGCTTATCGTAATGGTGTGACTTCTCCTTTGGAAACAGCTCCGTATGCTTTCCTAGACCTGCCTTGAGCTTTTTCCCACGTTCTCAGAGTGTTGTGTGTGGAATGGGATGCTTTGAAATGCTGGAATTCGTGGGGCATTTATAGGCCAGGTCTGGGTTACGGCGTAACCAATAGATGAGTTACGCCGTAACCTTCTATTTCCTCGTAAATGCACTAGATCTGCTGGTTACGGCGTAACCTTATAAGGGGTTACGCCGTAGTCTTCAATAAACTCGTTACGCCGTAAGTGATGCAGAGTTACGGCGTAAGTATCAGCGCGTGGAACCTCTTTTGACCTAATGGAGTTACGTCGTAACCTTTGGGAAGAGTTACGCCGTAACCTCTTGATAAGTTGGACTTCTGGGTCACGCAATAATTACGGCGTAATGTGAGAGACGAGTTACGCCGTAACTTCTTCCAAATAAGCATACTGTGATAAATCTTTAGTAATGTTTCCATTTCCGCGTCTCTTTAGCTCCAATGCTCGTAATTTGCCTGAAAGTGGAAAACAATGGAAAACAAGCGTAAATCCATATAAATAATATAAATAACGAGCATTATCAGGGGAAATTGACACTTAATATTCAGGACTATTTGATGTTATCAGATGGTATCCTTCGGGATGACCATGTTAATGATGGTATCCTTCGGGATGACCAAGCTAATGATGTTAATGATTGTTACTTTCGGGATGACCAAATTAATGATTTTAATGATGGTATCATCCAGGATGACCAAGCTTGAAATGTTAAAGTAAGATGGATCCAAGCTAGAAGAGAGAAATGTTAAAAGTGAAATATTTAATTTACAAACAATGAATGTGAAATGAGAAAGAGAAACATAAGTTAAAATGTGTAACGAATAGGTGTGAATGTTATGTCGAAAGTGTATAAGTAGGACGATTTATGATTTCCTTAGTTAAATAGATTGGGACGCCTTTTCATTTAATTAAAGATATTGTGAATCGCCGAACCATGAGTTTATGTTTCTTGATTTACATCGATTGAGACGCCTTTCAATGTAAATGAGGAAGTATAAATTAGTGGGCTTATGTATTCCCAACATGGCATGAATAAATAAGAAGACTAGAAAATGAGGGCCTAGTAGTAGTTAGAAGTCGCAAGAACTAAGATAAGTGGAAATAAAATTCGAATGAGACTTTTATTGAGATGTTATGTAAAACTTCCTATTGGGATATTTGTAGTAGAACTTGAAAAGATTAAGAATTTGTAAGTAAAAGTTTGAACTTATGAAGTTAAAATATTAAAATTTCCTACAAGACTTGTAGTCTTTGACGAGGAAATTAAAGAAAGAATTAGAGGAAACAAGGCATTATAGTAAAAATGTTAATGAAATAATGGAATAACCAGAGTAAAATGTGAAAGTATTAGTTAATTTTGACCTGTGAAAGTCAAAATAACCTAAGATTCCCTAAGTGACTCATAATACTTAGCGAAAATCCTTAAAATAAAGTGGAGAATGTAAGGTGTTAAAGCAAAAATATAAAAGGGTAATAAGATAACTATAGTAAAGATGGGAATGATAAGTCGTGTTGGTCACTATTTGACTTATATAAAGTCAAAATGGTGCAAATTTTCTAAAGTGACATATAGTCCTTGGTTAAAGAGTTGGAAATAAGCAAGTAACAATGCAATGTAATATAATGTAGTTGGTCAAATGACACGTTGGTCATAGTATATGTGTCTTGATTGGCATAATGACCTTAATAAGAACCGTTTGGTTATAGAAAATTAAGTGAGAAGTATAGTGGATTAAGGATTTTGGAATGTGTTACCTTGTGTTTCAAGATCACTTAGATCATTGCAATGAAATGTTTGAATAAAAGTGTGCTTAGTACTAAGAATGGGGGTAAGAAATGACCAAGTCATGCTTAGTTTAAGTGAGAGATTTCGAGGACGAAATTTAAATAAGGGGATTAGAATTGTAAAACCCTGAAATCGATCCTTATGTATTTATTGTGAGAATGCCATTTGAATAGTTGACTACGACTTTCATAAGTTTAAAGGACTTAAGGGATTGGTTAGTCAACCCGATAGTCAAATTATAAGTATTAAATGTATGTAAATGGTAATAAAAAGTATGACGTGTCACATTTTTAAGGTACATGGACTCAAAAGGCCTTAGTTGTTAAGCTATAAATGTTATAGAAAGTTTATCGTGGTCAAAATAGAAGCAAAAGGACTTGAGGGACCAAAAGTGTCAAATAATGAAATAGCTCTGTTGTGAAGAAAGTTATAACTAGAAATCTCTAGGATATCTCATTCCATAATTATCCAGGAGTGTATGTGTGATATCGGTTTTTGTCAGAAAAAAAGAGAGGGAAGAACAAGGATTTTCCAAGTGCTAAATTGATGATGTTTAAGTGTTCTAATCCAAGAGTTAAGCCATAACTATGATTCTTATCAAGTAAGTAATCCTAATTGTTGAGTTAATTGAAGAATTAAAAAGTTAAGGTTTATGAAACCTAAATTGGGAAATTGGGTAAAAGATGCTTAAAGGCTAATTAAGATGTTATAGTAAATTATGAGATAAGTTATATTGATTAAAGTTAGTAATTTATGGGTTAGTTATCATATAATCCTTATATGTCTATATTATGATTAGAGATGTTAAAGAGGTGACTTAATGGTTATATAAACCATTATTATAGTTAGTTGATTATGTGTTAAGTGTTTATGTGTCTGATGATCTTAACCTAGGATGGTAAGGATGATGATGTCTATGAAGATGATGATGATAATGGTGAAATTAAGAATGATATCTTAGGTTGGAGCTAAGGTAAGTAAACCGGTTATAACGTAAAGTTATAATGATTTCTATGCATTATGTATGTGTTATGTGGGTTAATGTGTTAAGGTTAATGTTTAGCTTGTGTAAATGTGTTTATATGGAATTGAGTATAAGGTTAGTTAGGTGTTAGTCAAGAATGGAATGAGGAATAAGGAAGGTTAAGGCTTTATGTAGTTAAGGTATGTGAATATGTTTAATGTTGCTTTGGAGTAATGGTTATATAATGTGTATTACGTGAATGAAGTATAATGTTAAGTTATACCCGTTTTACTTACTAAGCATTTGTGCTTACGGTTTAATGTTTCAATGTTTTGCAGGCTATGGTATTAATGTGATGGCTTGGATAAGGATTAAGGTTAGATATGCGTAATGTAGAAATAATTGGTAAGAAAGTAGAGCTAGGTAGAATGCCGAGCTCAAGTCAAGGTTCTACCCCAGAAGTCTATTAATGGTTTGTAAAGTGGATTCAAGGGTCAAAATGTATGTTAATGGTGTCATAATTATTTGGTGGTCAAAAGGTGTGCCAAAGCATGTTTGATGTGTTTATAGTCAAAGTTTAAGGGGTGTTTGACATAAGTGTGAAAATACCCATTTCGGGATGTAAACGGGTCATGTGTCTATGGAACAAGTTTAATATGTTAAGTTAATGATGTTGGTTAAGTTCAGTGGGAAACTGAAGTGATAAAAATGGTTTATGGTGAAAATGGGTCGAAACGGTTTTTGGCTCAAAACCTGTTATTTTGTAAAGTACTATTCTCAGGGTCAAACGGTAAATGTTTTTATATGAAAATGAGCCCAAGGATAGAATAAGTAAATCTGGAAAGTTTCGTTAATTGTCGGGTCATAGAAGTTGTTTTTTCGGAAAATGGGTCAAAGAGATGCATAAAAGGGTTATGTAGAAAAATGGGCATTTGGGTTAAGTGTGTTCTTACCCATTTTGGTTAGCAAACGGGTTGATTGATTATGTAAATGATTTAGTATGAAATGTTAATGGCTTTGAGTGAGTTTGGTGTGGAAATAAGGTATTATGGGTTTTTTATTGTGAAAATGGGTGAAATTTCGGTATGGGGTACACTAAATTTCGGGATGGAACCAAAACTCCCAAATTTCGGTTTGGGAGTGAATCTGTGGGCAGATTTTGTCGGTTTTCAAAAAATCATATCTTTTGATCCGTAAGGCGCCACGAGTCGTGCCACCCGGCGTTTCGAAGGTAATTGAGTCTAGTTTCATTTAAAAATAGTCTCAATGTGTGAATGTTTATAGATTTTTGTCAATGGTCAAAAGAGTAACAGCAGGTCAGTTTTGATCATGTCGCTTCCGCGCAAAAGTTTTAAATTTTGAGTCAAATCGTTCACGGGGTGTAACAAGCCGAGGCCCAAGAAATGCAAGGGTCCATTTAGTCATCGCGGATTAATGGAACGGGCCCAAAAAAAATTTATTTTATGTTAATATTAATAATTATAGTGAAATTAATTTATTATTATAAGGTAAATGATTTTGCCAAGTCGGGACGTTTCATGGTTTGATTCGTGAATTACTATACGTCTTGCATTGCACAAAAATTATGTCACATGTGAACTTGTGGGGTTGCATTCCATTGTATAAAAAGAAAAAGGTAACCTGTAATTATCGTTAATCCGTGTTTATATTTACAAATGGCTTGATTATTTTTCGGGTTCTTACAGTACCTACCCCTGAAGAGAACCACGTCCCGCGGTTTAGTCTGTGATGGTTGTCAGGGTTGATTCAGAGAATAGATGAGGATATTTAGCGCGAATTTGATTCTCGCGATCACAGGTGTATTTCGCACCTCTCTTCTTATGGTTCCATCGAACCTTGACAATGGGTATGCGGCTTTGTTTTAAACATCTGACATCCCTATCCATGATCTCCACAGGCTCTTTAACAAAATTGAGCTTGTCATTAACGTGGATGTCCTTTAGTGGGACAACAAGAGTTTCATCGGATAAACATTTCTTGAGGTTGGAAACATGGAAGGTATCGTGGATTCTGTTAAGTTCTTCGGGTAGTTCAAGTTTATATGCCACTGGACCAATTCTTTCCAGGATCTTGAATGGTCCAACATATCGGGGTTTAAGCTTTCCACGCTTACCGAATCTGACCATTCCCTTCCAAAGAGATACTTTCAACATGACTCTATCTCCCACTTGGAATTTCATAGGTTTTCGTCTAACATTGGCATAGATTTTCTGTCGATCTCTTGCAGCTTGCAAGTGTTGTCGAATTTGTACAATTTTCTCGGTTGTTTCTTGGACAATCTAGGGTTCGGTAAATTGAAAATCTCCAACTTCGGCCCAACAGGAAAGTGATCGACATTTGCGACCATAGAGTGCTTCGAATGGAATTGCCTTGATGTTAGCATGGTAATTGTTGTTTTAAGAAACTTCTGCTAGTGGTAAGTGTCTATCCCAACCTTTACCAAAATCGATTACACATGCTCGAAGCATGTCTTCTAAAGTTTGAATGGTCCTTTCAGTTTGACCATCGGTTTAGGGATGATAGGCGGTACTCATATCCAAACGAGTACCCAGAGCCCTTTGAAGAGTTTGCTTGAATCTAGAAGTAAAACGGCTATCATGATCAGAGATGATGGAAATTGGTACCCCATGTCGAGATACGATTTCCTTCAGATATACCCGAGCAAGATTATTCATTTATTCCAAGGCTGTCAAGATCGCGTGTAAACTCGTAGGATCGTACTAGTTTACGTGTTTACTAGCTAAAACCGTGTAGGATCATGGTAGGATCGTATATGTGGTAGGATCGTAAGTAAGATCGTAGGATCGTCACGCGATCCGAGTTCACTTTTTTTTTAACTTTTTCTATCTTTTAAGTCCATCTCACTTGCTTAGGCAAAAAAACAAACGTGTGTTTTACTAATGTCTAATAAGTAAACCACTGTTGTTTCATTTTATAAATAGATTATAGTTTATACCTAGTTTTCTACTTTCTAAATATTTTATAGTCTAAAAGTGTTCAATAATTAAATTACTTTACTTCATTGCGATTAAACTAATCAAAGGGTATTTTTTGGAATGTCACTATTGACATGTTTGTTTCGTTGAAATCATGTAGATAGCTCGTATATTTTGAGACATTTAGGACTCATGTTATGTTATATTATTTCGCTAAATCGTTAATTTAACGATTGAAACTTGATTTTTTTGTGTTTTATTATTACTTTGTTGTTTTCTTTGTTATTTTCAAGAGAATATTCTATGAATTTATCTTTAACGTTGAGTAGAAATGTAAAATATTTTGACTCATTCATCATTTGTTTACAAGCTATGACAAACTGGTAGGATCGTAGGATCGCGATCCGATCCTACGATTTCGATCTTGCAAAGACAAAAACGATCCCACGTAGGATCGCGATCTTGACAGCCTTGATTTATTCAGTCTCTTTGATAGGTAAGAAATGAGAGGATTTGGTAAGACAATCAACTACAACCAAGATGGTGTCATATCCGTTAGCGGTCTTTGGTAGTTTGGTGATGAAATCCATAGTAATTCTTTCCCATTTCCAAACTGGGATTACTGGTTGTGTTAGCAAACCGGAGGGTTTTTGGCATTCGTCTTTGACCCTAGAACATGTTATACATTTTTTGTCATATTCCGCGATCTCAGCTTTCATGTTTGGCCACCAATAAAGCTTCTTAAGATCTTGGTACATTTTGTCAAATCCCGGATGAATGGAGTACTTTGACTTGTGGGATTCATACATGATGAGATCACAAAATCCCCCGTAAAGTGGAATCCAACTTCTGTCATTGAAACACAACACCCCATCAGATCTTTTACGAATCCGTTCTCGCTTTCTGGCATTCCAAATATTTTCTCGTTGGGTCGGTTTTCTTCCTTGAGTGCCACAGCTTGAGCCTCAAAAATCTTTGATAGAAGTGGAGAGTTAATCGTCATTCCCAACAATCTCACTCAGAGTGGTTTGAGTCTTTCCTTTCTACTTAAGGCATCTACTACAACATTTTCCTTTCCAGGGTGGTAACATATTTCACATTCATAATCACTGAGCAACTTTAGCCATCGGCGTTGTCGCATGTTCAACTCTTTTTTATCTAAGATGTGTTTTAGACTTTTATGATATGTGAAAACTGTACATTTGGTGTCGTATAGGTAATGTCTCCACAATTTAAGAGCAAACACCACTGCTCTGAATTCCAGTTCATGAGTGGTGTAATTATTCTCATGGGTTTTGAGTTGTCAGGAAGCATATGCAATCACTTTAGTCCTTTGCATCAATACCGCACCTAACCCTTGGTATGATGCATCACAGTATACCACAAAGTCTTAAATTAATGCCAAGATAGGAGCTTCACAAAGCTTCTGCTTCAAGATTGGAAAGCGGAGTCTTGATCGGTTCCCCAGTTAAACTTTTTGGTTTTCTGAGTTAATTCCGTCAACGGTTTAGCAATCGTGGAGAAGCATTCTATAAACCTTCGGTAATAATCAGCAAGGCCCAAGAATTGACAAATTTTGATAGGGTTTGTAGGAGTAGCCCAATTTTTAACAGCTTTGATCTTTGCAGGATCGACGTGAATGCCTTGGCTATCAATCACGTGCCCAAAAAATTGTACCGTTTGAATCCAGAAGTCACACTTGGAAAAAATTTCATGCAACTCTTCCTTCTTTAGTAATTCCAAGATAGTCTTTAGATTTTTGGCATGCTCTTCCTTGTCGTGAGAATAGATGAGAATATCGTCAATGAACACTATTACAAATTTATCCAAATATGGTTTGCACACCCGATTCATTAAATCCATGAATACTGCTGGGGCATTCGTCAAACCAAATGGCATTACTTGGAACTCATAATGACCGTAACGTGTTCTGAAAGCATTTTTAGGAATATCTTCTTTCTTGACTCGCAGTTGATGGTAACCCGACCTAAGATCAATTTTCGAGTAGACACTCGATCCTTGTAACTGGTCGAACAAATCATCAATTCGGGGTAGTGGACATCGATTTTTAATTGTAAGTTTGTTCAACTCTCGATAATCGATAAACATTCGGAAAGATCCGTCATTTTTCTTGACAAACAGAACCAGAGCTCCCCATGGCGGAGAACTCGGTCGGATGAAACCCTTATCAGAAAATTCTTGCAACTGTTTAGATGTCTCTTGCATTTCAGATGGAGCTAATCGGTATGGTGCTCGGGCAACAGGGGCTGCTCCCGGCACAAGATCAATTTGAAACTCGACTTGCCGAACAGGTGGAAGAACGAGCAAGTCTTCAGGAAACACTTTTGGCAAATCCTTTACTACAAGCACATCTTCAAGTCGCTTCTCCTCTGACTTTTTCTCCATACTTCACTGTTTTGATGTAAGAAATGATGCTTAAGCGAGTTTGACTTCGTTCTCCCCGGATAACCAAGGTTTCATCATTAAAATGGATGTGAACAACTTTTTCGTCACATATGATTCTTGCATGGTTCTTGGATAGCCAATCCATGCCAATAACAACATCGAAATTACCGAGCTTGACGGGAATAAAATCTATATTGAAGGGTTGATCGAGCAAAAGTAAGGTACAACCTCAGATGATAGTGTTAGTGCTTACGAGTTTTTCTTTGGCTAGTTCCACTTCATAGGTGGTGTTTAGGGCAGTTGGTGTGATATCAAGTAATGGTGTAAACGAAAAAGACACAAAATTCTTATCGGCTCCAGAATCAAATAATAGTTTAGCTAAATGTTTTTTGAGTAAGAACGTACCCCGTGACGACGTCAGGGTTCTGTTGTGCATCACCATCTCCTAGCACATAAGCTCTTGCACGAGCATTTCCGTTGACATTCAGTTTCGGACATCGACTCTTGACATGCCCAGCTTCTCCACACCCAAAACAAGTTACATTCACTGGTTGCAGATTACTCCCAGTGGCAGGATTTTGGCAATTTCTGGTTGGATGACCCACCTTGTTACACTTTCTGCACTTAACAAAGGCAAGGTCCAATGTGATTCATAGTGCATCGAGTACAAAAAGGTTGGGGTCCAGCATAACCTCTTCCCGCGGTTGGAGTAGTAGCATAAGCCCTTGCAGCTTCTTGCCTGCGATTTTTTTGGTTGTGGTGGTTGTTTCAATTTTCGTGATACTGATTTTTATTGTTGTTGCGGTGTTGATTGTTGTTGTTGCGGTTGTTGTTGTGATGAAAGGAGTTGTTATGATGATAGGAGTTGTTATGATGATAGGAGCTGTTGTGGTTGGAGGTATTGCCTTTTCGATCATCGAACTTCCTCTTAGTATCATTACCATTCTGCATAGATCCATACTTCAAAACCTAATCCATGAGTTGATGGGAAATTGTGATCACTTCTTCCAAAGACTTAGGTTTTGATGCAGTGACAGTACCCTCAATGCTTCGGGGTTGGCCCCCAATAATATTTTCCAAGACTTTAACCTCATCAGAAACCATAGCCGAACACAAGGCTTTCAGTTCTTGGAATCATATGAAGTAATTCTTAAGATCATTGCCTTTAGTGGTCAGATGATAGAACTCATCTTCCAGCTTCTTAACTTCGGTTCTAGGGCAATACTGTTTCATCATCAACTGTTTCAGTTCTGACCAAGTTGTCTTGTAAGCCTCTCCCATGCCAATAGGTTGGGCATAGGCCTTCCACCAAGACAAGGCATCTTCCAACAAAGTTCTGGTAGCAAACTTAACCTTGAAATCTTCCAAACAGTCACTTAAGAGGAACACAGTTTCAAACCTTTCGAACCAATGAATAAGGCTAACAGCGCCTTCGGTTCCCTTAATGAAAGTAGGCTTGCAATTCATAAACTCTTTGTAACCGCATTTGCAAGTCACAACAGATTCACTTCGGTTAGTCTGATTATCTCCTTCATTTGAGTGGACAGCCTCAGTTTGTCGTGCAACAATAGCAGCATCAACCTCTGTAAGATATTGGTTTTCATAAACACATAACAAACACAAGTATGGATCGAATGAGATAGAGAGTTTAGAGAGAGAAAGTAGAATGGGAGCCTTTCTAGAGAGAGAAAGTAAAAAAAAGAAAGAAGGTTAGATTGAGTGAAAGGTCCAACCCTCTACCTTGGGAGGTAGAGGGTATTTATAGTTACATACTAAACGTCCTCCTTCGGACTGTGGATCAGGCATACAGTGGGTAAAGACCCGTCCATCCTCCACGGTGTTGCTCTAAACTAAATAACTAACTAAATAACTAGAACATAACATAATGTCTACTAGCTAACATATGCTAGACTAGAGTTGGGGTGACCGACTCTTCAACATGGATTTTCTAAATCCTAACAATCTCCCCCTAAGGGAGGTCACCCCATGAAATACATTTTGTATCCTAGCATTCTATCTTTATCTTGATGCTCGAGCTCGTAGACTACAATTCTTCAACTCGGCAATCTTTGTGCTTTAGCAGTGATACTTCAAAGTTTGACTGCTTTGTACTTTAAGTGGAGGTCTTTGAACTGATCCAAATCTTGATGATCTTCGAGCTTTCTTTGAGATCATCAGCCACAGTAAATCTCTGGATCACCCTTTGTTGTGTTGCCTTCATGTGATGTTGTGACTTTTGGATCGACATGCTCACACTTTCTGGATCATGACATCTTTACATCAGAGTAGCGGAAGCTTTACTGGTTCATGATATTGGCAGCTATCAGAGCCAGGTTATGTAGATAAGCACTTGTCATGATTTCTTTAAATTAAGTGTGGATGCTGTGAGCATGTGGCTAGGAATTGACTTCTCAATATCGATCAGCTGCAACCGTCCAAATGTACCTGCAAACAACAGTTAGTAATAAAACACACGAAAGTGTCTATGACCACTTTCGTTGAATTGAGGTACACGGCCCACAGTTCCCCGTTGATTAGTACAAGTACTTCAGGTGATCAGGTATAATTCCGAAGAATCTCCTTGACAGGTTTCACAATTGTTCTAGCTGTTCTCAAACCGAACGTCTCAAAGAAGACAACACGGAGTGAGTGAACCAGCGAATTGAGATTCACTGATTGATGAAAAATTGATTTGAAAACAATCGCGTATTGCTTAGAAGAAAGAGTTTTGCAATACGACAAAGGTTTTATGAGAAAGATCAATTTTCAATCAGAAATACTTTTTGTATTTGAAAGAGAATACACATTTGATGTGCTAGAGAAAAGAAGAGATTTGCACATCGAACGGTTTTTCCAAAAGTATTTTTTCAATCAGAGATACTTTTTGCGTTTGAAAACATTAGTACACATTCGATGTGCTATATAAAAGAAGATTTGCACATCGAACGGTTTTTCCAAAAGTATTCGTCAATTTATTTCCTGGACCAAGGTTGATTCAATAATGAATTGCCCCATTGTTTCTATCCAGTTGTCATAAGCTTGATCTTTTAGAAAAGATCTCACATGTCACCCACCAAGAGCTTGTTTGATGTTGGCTCTAGAAAGATTTCCATCTTCATCGTGAATACTTTACATATCACTCAGATGTTCTGGCAATACCACAAGGATAATGCGTAGGACTCTTAATATATTCTTACTTCCCACATTGTGCGAAATAGCAAGTCTTCATTAATTTTGTGTCCTAGTGAGATATTGTGGATGATCTCTTGGCTCTAGACTCAATTGTGCACATTTGGTTTCCTATACCGGAGACTAGGGAGAGGGTCTCCTTCTTCAATATCAACAATCTCTAAGAGAAAGTCGATAGATTATGTTGGTTCCCCGTGAGAATGAAACAAGCCCCTTTTAAGAGGAACTTGAGTAGCTTGGGAAGTTAGGTGCAGTGCGTCACTGGGTCCATGATGTCTTGTCTTTAATACCAGTGTTACCTTAGTAACCACCAGTAGCATATGTATTGAACCCGGTTTCTGCCCTAAGGTTGAATTAATGGAGGGCTATTATTTTTCACCCTTTTTCACATTCAATTCTTTTTCATTCTTCAACCCCTTCAATGCTTACTGAGACTTCATTACTAGAACCTTGTTGGTTTTATTCAAGTTCTAGCTCTATCTCAGTCCGCACTCTTCCCATATTCTCATTTTTCTCCTTTTTTTTCTCATACCTAAGGATTTCTGAACTATCTAGTGGATTGTCCATGGGTAGATCCCTCTGGCTCTGGCGGGTTCGTGGGAACGAATACCTAACCTAACCATCCTTATAACACCATGCATAAAGTAAATTGGTCGGTCTTTTGGTATTTTTCTTTCCTTCTCGAAACCAATTGAAAAATCATTTGGAAGAACAATTAAGGTACTTGTGATATAATATCAAAGCATTTGGTACCTTAATTGTTTTTTATCATTTAGAAATGCTCCCCCTCAACATGTGCATATGATTTTGAAATTGTTTAGCACATGGAGGCAAGAGTTCATTGAAATGATTTCTTGATCACAAATTCCTTAGAAAAAGCCCTTTGAATTTCTTTGGTAAATTCTCCCCCTCAATATGTGCGTAGGATATTTGAAATCATTTTATCACATAGAGGAAAGAGTTATTTTTGAAGCACATTCACGATAACAAAAGCCATTTAGAAACCAATAGAAAATCAATCAAGGTACTTTATGTTGAAACATAAAAATCTTTGTACCTTGAAAGTTTATTTTCTTTTTGAAATGCTCCCCCTCAATATGTACTTCGAGATTCGAAAGCGTTTAGCACGTATGGGAGAGCAGTATGCACATTTGAATCAAAATGATCACCTTTCATCAAGTTTCATTATTAAATCACAAATTCTCCCCCGATCCAAAATATCAAACCCTTTGAGATTTTGGATCCCAAGTGATTTAATACGGTTTAGAAAACATGGGAGAAAATGTGCCTGATTTAAAAGCTCTTCTGGTTTATGGTTTAATGCTCCTCCACAATCATGTGCATTATGTATTTCAAAATCGTTTGGCATAAAAAGGAAGGAGTGCTTTAGAAACAATCACCCTTTAAAACCGATTTGAGATTTAAATCACGATCTCTCCCCCGATCAAAAATTTAAAACCAATTGAGATTTTGGATCCTAATTGATTTAAATCAATTAGAAAATTTTGGGGAAAGACGTGGCAAAATTTAATTTTGAAAAATGACTGATAAGGATCAATTTTAGACATTAATGATTGTTAGTGTCAGGTATGATAGTTTTAAGAGATCTTTAAGTAAAATAAAACAATTTCACAATCAAATAAGAACAGAAAAAAATTTATTTAAAAAGATCTTTGAGTTTTAAAGAAAATCATACCATGACATAACGTTAAATCTTTAGATCACCACTTATTTTGTTCAAACGGACTTGATTGATGAAATATTGTTTGAAAATATTTTATTTTAAATCACTCTCCCCCTCAATCGATGACCGTAGTCGATGATTGAGTGACTTAAGTTTTGATAAAAAGAAGTCCGGTGATTATCAAAATTAATTCCAATTTATTTTAAAAACCAATATTTTTCCATTTTTTAAAACAATATTATTTAAAAATTGTTTTAAAAAAATGGTAGCATCACTACTTATCCTGCACAAAGATACGTTAGGTGGTTGAGCTGCTTTTGTTGTTGTTGCTGAAGGTTGGAAGAAAACCTTCTGCTGATGCAGTGAGACCTCTTACGTTGCATTTTTTCATGCCACCTCTCCATAGAAGTCAAATTAAGCTCCGTTTCTTCATTTGTCAACCCAAGATATAGTTACCCTTTCCTTTTGGCGTCCAATCATCTTCAATTGTGGGATACGGACCAGGAACATTCTTATATACCAATATACCTGCATACGTTAGTGAACACACATACAGATATATGGTGGTCGACATCACCCAAATAGCAATCGACTAATAAAATTCAATTCAACATATCAATCAGATCATGTAAAGGCATGGGATAATTTAATCATCTAATCATCTAATCCTAACAATCATATCCTAAATTCCTAGTCCTTCGGCATAGGCCAATATCATTTTTAGTTAAGCACGTAGGATAATTTAGAAAGCCCGTTAGATGATGTAAATTTGAAAAACATTCTCCCCATCAATCAATGACTCATTTTATGAAAAGTTTTTAACTATGCTGAAGTCATTGATTGGGTTTTTCAAATTAATGAAAATTCTGATTCTGATTGATTTTAAAGCAACTCATTTACCAACATTTTGTTAAAACAAATATTTTTCTGTAGAATTTTAGAAGGAAAAATATTTGAGTAGGAACAGCAGTCCTTCGACATACTTTCCTCAAGATGTTTTAGGATAAGTGCACAAATTTTTTGAAAATCGTTTAAGCATAGCGCTTTCCTTCTTTGAAAAACGGGTTGCTATCTGAAATAATTGCAAGCCATGGTTTAAGCACGGGTTACAGTCTGAAATAACTGCAAGCCATATTTTGAGACATGTTTAGAAGGAAATATTTACACCTCCTGCTCGAACTTCATCTAAAGTCCCATGCCATTATTGAATGACATTTCTAAGACCGTAGATGTTATCGATACCAGGAGACATGTCTTGAGAAAACATATTTTTGTTATTTTTAAAATTTTCTGATTTTTTATTTATTTTTTTTTTTTTCCTATTTGTTGGTTTTATATTTTTTTTATTTTGGTTTTTGATAAGTATTTACAGATAGAGTAATAGTTTAAGAAGATGATGATACAAGTACTAAGATAAAGAAATCGATCAGCACTTTGTAGAAGATAGAAGTCATCATCTCTTAAAATTTCACCACCAAAGCATTCGAGGCTCTTGAATCGTCGCAAGAACTTGAGCCTTCTAAAAGTGAATCTTTGGCAGCTTCCCCCCAAACCAACAATCCTCGAAAAAAGGCCATTCCCCTCAAGAAGAAGAAGTGAAGCAAACAGTCTCATTTAATGAAGCTCAACACCCCGAAGAAGACGAGAACACCGAAGTAAAAAGTTAACACGAATCATTTCTGAGGTTATCAAACCCGAAATAAATGATTAAGCCCGATCACATGATCCTGTTGTGCGTCCTCGATGTACACATTACTCTTCGAGTTTGAGCAGTTGTCTATTCGGGAGAACACTATATCAACATCTTCATTTCACCAAATGAATTCCAGTTATCTATCATATAACCAATCAGCCCATAATGTACGCATGTACCCAACAAGAGTAGAGACGATGACATCCATGTAACATGTTGAGTCACTAATCATCTCTGCGGATTTCAACTCCGGAATAACTGAATTAGCTCGATCAAGTGAACATGTTGTGCATCCTTGATGTACACATATCTCTCCCCTGATGGTTGCGATCTCATCGGAATCATCATTGCATTGTGTACATAAAGCAATAACCGGAAGCACTACCATAAATCATATAGACGATGTCGATAAGCAATATCATCTCACGCTCTACATATTCTTCTCATATTTCTTCCTACTGAAAGCTGAGTTAACACATACCAAAAGTATCCAGAGACCACTTCCCCCCAAATGGTTGGAATAATGAATCCTTCCCCCAAATAGTTGGAATAATATATCCTTCCCCCAAATAGTTGGAATAATACATCCTTCCCCTAAATAGTTGGAATAACACACCAAAGGCTACGAGTTAAACACAGAGTTTCTCTACGGTTATGACATTTGTCTTTCCCGGGATTACTTCAATAGAGAAGAAGTATTAAGTTCATCACGTGTACTCGTTGTGTGTTTAGATGTATATCTCCTTCCCCCTTGCTGGTTTTGATACCTCAGAATCAGCAACACATTATACATGCCAAATACTCTTGAAATAGAGAAGAACAAACAATTAGCTCAACTGAATCCTGTGAGAATCAACTGCTACAGAAACTCTCTCTGACTATCTTTATCAACCCATATGTAGACAATTTGAAGTGATCACTAATGAAGAAAACTTGATATACCAAACTTGAAACTGAAGTCGAATTCCCTACATTTGTATCTTAAGCTTGCACTTAATGATGGAAGAACGGTGTTGAGAATCTATGCTTCAAGCAAATCTCTAAGTACTCACGACTCAACCAAAGTATGAGACATTAACACCTCTTGCGATTATCCACACCATCATCTGCATGTGACACTGAATAAAGCAACGTAACTCCTAATAGTGATAGTTAACCAGATCTTCAACCATGCACCCCGACTGCTGGTAACTAGATAAACCAAGTCTTCAACTCAAATTCTTAAGCCTGAGCAAGTTATCAAATAAGAACACGCCTTTGTAGAAAGTCAACTTCAATCTCAAATAGAGCTGGCAAATTGGGTACCTGTTAAGACCTGTTAAGAGAAAAAATGTACTATGCAATTTTTTTTTAAAAATATTTGTTTTTAGTATTTTAGGGTTCAATATTTAACTTTTTTGATAAATAAAACGTATATCTGCCATGCTCAAACCACCAAAGCTAAGTATTAAACGAGTTGTTTTCATGTTTGAAACTTATGTTATTCACGCGCACCGGACCTGTTAAGACACGATTTGCCAGCTTTAACTTCAATCTCAAATAAGTGATAAATAATTAACTCTGAAGTAATCAACTTGTGTCAAATGCCCAACACGTGAATAAACATACAATCGGATGTACATTGACCCACTGAATGAACCGGAAAAAATGATTCCTCAACATTAATGCATTCTTCCTAAAGGTATACATGTAGAGACAGATATCGAAGATTCACCGATAATGTCTTCGAGCGGATGAGGTAGTTATTTTCCTTAATGTTCATGTGGTTGATTTATAGCGTGCACAATGAGAGGAACAATAATTCATGAAGATTTGGCAAAGAAATACCAAAGAGCGGATCATTATTAAATAGTGCAACTACAATATCATGATAGCCATTGTCAACGCCTTGTGAAGTAACTGGAGATAAGGTTTCTTGAGAATTCCGATAAGTACTTCTCATATGGTGAACCAGTTGAGTCAGTAGGAACTGGAGCATGATCCTCAGAAACTGGATGATCAATATTCGTTGAAGGTTGGAAGTACTCATCAAACATATCTTGAAAAACAATAAATCCCAAATAGTAAATCTCAGTTATCCTTAGTGAGTGAAGACATTAGGCGTTGGACAGTTGTATGACCATAACTCAAGCATCCATCAACATGTAGTGTATTCACTCTTCTTCCCCTCAAAAATTGCAAATGAAGTTTGCCATTTTTGATTGAGCAAGTGAATAAGAATATATACCAATGAACGGAGATCCACTTGAGGATTGAATGAGAATGGAAAAACATGAAGCTTGTTGACGAAGAATGTCAATGAGAATGGTCATAAAAATGAAGATTTCCCTTCTTCTGAAGATAAAGCGCACTGACGCATACACTTTTCTTTTCTTTGAGGAACGAGGCCTGAAGTGTTATCTACAGACACCATAATGATGAAGTATTGCTGATAGAATATCAAGGTTGAGTTACTTGAACCCGTGAGTTATGAGATATCAATCCTTGTGTTATCCATACTTTAAGCCAGTCCATGTATTGAAGGATCGAAGTATCTGCAACTGAGTAAGGACTACCTGCACTAACATTACAAGCTTGTTTGCATATATATTGTGTTAGCCTTAATAGTTTTTATTAGAAGTGATGGTCATTCACATTTAGGAACTTTGTAACGTGTGTTAGATATCGTGCTAAAATAGTCAAAGGGCTCGTGGACAAGGTTAAGCTAAATGGCTAGAAGTTATGTTAAGCTAGCCTTGTATAAGTTATTGTCCAATCCATGTCCAACCCATTTCCACGAGGCCCATGGAAAGCCCATTAGGGCACCTAGTATTTGTAGTATAAATACACCTCAAATAAGTCATTTGAGGTGTGTGCTTGGGTGTGCTTGAGTGTGTGTGTGTGTGTGTGTTTCATATGAATATTGTTTTCATCTTCTACTCTTTGTCTCTCTAAACACATACACGATCTATACATCAAGTCACCATCTTTCTCATCTTTATTTCTTTCATCTTCACGCATAGTTTGTGTTTGTGTGTTAACGAGTTCTACGCATAACGTGTTGGGTTTGTGATAAGGTTGATAGATTTAAGGTTTTACAATTTGTATCAGAGCCTAACAATGGTTTAGGAGTGTTGTGTTACGTTTTTGGTTAAAGCTTTTCAAAAAGGTTGCATTTTTTACATAAAACGAGGTCCTTTTTGCATCAAGTTTTGATTTTTACGTGTTCTTAAGGATAAAGTTGTCGACTTTATTGTTTTTTAAGTGTTTTGGAAGAAGTTTGTGCAAAAGAAATCGTTTGAAAACGTGTTTTTGGGTGAAAAGTAGCGTTTTTGCAAAATCTGGGCAGTCTTACGCGTAAGCCACTTTTTGGTCAAAACCCTTTTCTTACGCGTAAGAAAAGTCAAAACCCTAATCCTACGCGTAAGTTTCTACGCATAACTTTTTGGTGCAGATTCTTCGAGCTTCAACGGTTACTCAGTGCTTCCCTCACTTGGATAAGTGTGTGGAACACTTCGACTTTTGGATATCTTTTACGCTGTGACAGTGTAAAGGATTTTTGGTTTTTAACCTAAGTTTACGCATAAGCATAAACGCTTACGAGTAACACTCTACGCATAAGCTCACACTTACGCGTAAGGTGTTTACGACTAAGTCTTTTTGTTTACGCATAAGCCTAAGGTTACGCGTAAGATACTTTCTACGCATAAGGAATCCTACGCCTAAGCTTTCTACGCATAAGATCCTACGCCTAATCATCCTACGCATAAGCATCATATCCTACTCGTAACTTATTCTCTCTACGCCTAAGCTCTTAATTTCCAAAAAAAAATGGCGGGAAAACTTGAGTAAAATTTAAATTTTCGAGGAGACTAAACGTTCAATTTTTACGCGAAATTCAAATTTTGGTATAACTTGAAAAATTTTGGTCAAAAATTCAAATTTTTGGGCCTAAATTCAAATTTTTTCGGTAAAATTTGGCGTCAAAATTGTCATAACTCAAATTTTTCATACAACCTTAGAATTGATTTTTACTGTGAATTTCAAATTTTGGGAGAGAAAAATTTTACGCCTTCGAGCAGGTTTACGAGTAAGATTCTCTGAAAAACTTCATACGGCCATCAACACAACTCCTTTATCGTTGAATCGATCCTACATCAACTTTATCATTACATACCTTCATCAATGGCAACTATGCAAGATCGTTATACAACTGCTGTCACAACTGCTATTGCTGCATTCGCCAATAATGCATTAAACATCAGTGGTTACTCTACACCGAATAACAACAACCAATGGATTTCATCGTATAATCCGCAGTCTGCTCAACCGAGTATGCATATGGGTCAAGGAGGACAAATGGTTGATGTTATTGGGAATCAGAATGGATTTGCTACGGGTATACAAATGGGGAATCAGATGCAATATGCAGGGCAGTTTAATGGACATCAGAGGAGTCAGATTGTGAATCAGAATATGGGATATCAGAATATGGGAAATCAAAATGGGAATAACTGTTTTATGACTTCTGTTCAGAATGCTACTTCCGAACATCAAAGCCAAAATTCAGGTTATTTTGATTCAGAATCTAGGGTCAAACGACTGACGAAGCTTGAAAGGCTCAAGTACATGTTGATGTTAGCACAGAAATAAGAGTCGGGAATTGAATTGACTGATGCGGAATACGAATTCATGAATCTAGGACGGGCAGATAAAGCAATCAATACTCCTAACTCCAGTCATACAATCAATCAGCCGGACACAACATCGTGCAGTACTTTTGATACACCTCCCGTCTACGACACATATCCCCTCAATGAGGTACCAAATTATACTAATGTTGCTAATTCGTTTACTCATAAGAAGCCACATTCTGTGTCTCCCAAACCTTATTATGACACATATGTGGAGGAGCAAGTTAATAGGAATGTTAACTCTGAAACTCCATATATGGATCCTAATGGAGGTCAAGGTGAACAGAATGGTGCTAATGATGAGGAAACACGTGCTTATTTTGAAACATTAATTAATAATTGTGGTATTGAGATTGAGAAAGTTAGAACGGTCAATCGCGAAGTTAAGACCGCGAATGCCAAATTGACCGCTGAGCTTGAGAGTTACAAGGAGAACGCAAAAGCCTTTGAATTTCAGAAAAACAAAGAATCAGAATTAGAAATTGGTTATCGAAATTTGGTTTCTAAAGAAAAAGAATTGCAAATCAAGTATAACACACTTGATGTGAATTCGAACTTGAAAATTAAATCTTTAAACAAGGAAATTTCAGATCTAAATGACCAACTTTCAAAACAAAAATCATTGTTTTCTGATCTTGAAAAAGAAAAGAAGCAGTTGATTACTGATTTTTCAAAACGAGAAGATTCTCTTCTTGATGAAATTCTTGACAAAAATGAGAAAATCAAATCCTTGGAAAATTTGCTTCTTACAACGGGTCAGTCAGCTAAATCAAACAAGATGCTTTCTAATCAAGTAAATCCATGTTTTCATACTTCACATAGAATGGCACTTGGTAACGACCCTTCTTCGTTCCTCAAGAAAGCTCAGAAAGAACGGAATGTGTTGAACAATGGAAAACCTTTGCATGAACCCATAATTGTTCGTGATTCTCTTGAAACGTTAGAACTATCTAAGGAGAGCAGAGAAAGAATGAAACAAAAAGGTCCGGAAATCAAACCTATTGACTATAAAAAATGGAACAAACTTTCTGGAATCACTTTTGTTAATCAAAAAGAAAAGTCAAAGTTCTCCATCACACAAAATGTTTCAAACAAAGAGTCAACACCTGTTTCAAAATTTGTTTCAAAACCAGTCGTTGTCTCAAAATCTCTTTCGAATATTGAACAAATGTCTTCAAACAATCCTTTTAACTCAAGTGATGCGAGAAGTATTTTAGACAATGTGAAAACGAGAATTGCGGATCTTCAAGAAACTGTTAAAACTAAAACCACTATTACACCTAATAACTGGTTCTCTAGTTTTGATATTGAACAGAGAAAGTTCTTTGAAACTCAAATTGCCCCTCAGCTGAATGCCATCAGTGCAAGGGTAATTCATTTTGAACAAGCATTTTTGAAAGAAATAGCTGACTTTGTCAAGGACCATAAATCCCTGATAAAGCAAGCTAATGAATGTTTTGAACACACCAAAGTTTTGGAAAAATTGAATGATTCTCTCTTCGAAGATGTTATGACTACCGATATCATGTCCATTATCTTACAAACATATTCTGTTGAAGATCATGAAAGACTCCAGTCTGAGACCTCCGCAATTGTTTCAAAATATGAAAAAGCTCTTGAAAAACTTGAAAAAGAAAATGTGTCCTATTTTAAACAACTTGATCGAAAATCTGAGGAATGCAAGTATGACAAACTGTCGTATGAGCGTGCCTACAAGGACATGAAAGAGCAAAATGATCTTTTGAGAGCTCAGCTAGGATGTCAAAAAGGAAAGGTTGTGGATACTAAGTTTGCAAAACCATTGACTGAGGAGAAAACAAATGTTCCCAAACCGGTTTCCAAACCAAAAATGTCAATTTCTCAGCCTCCTCCAAAAGTCAATGAGAAAAATGATTTGTCAAAAACAGTCACTCCACAGTCCCTGCCTATTAAAAAGAGAATTGTCAAAAGTTTTGAAAAAGGAAAAGCAGTTGCTGAAACACCAAAAGTGATAACACCTGGCATCTCTAGGATTAGTACACGGAATGTGACCAAAAATCCAGTTAAAGAATCTGTTGGTTCTAACGACATGGTCAACAATCACTATCTAGAAGAAGCTAGGAAAAAGGCACAAACTCGAAAAGACGGAATTTTAGGTGCAACATCTAGGGTGACGAATTCTACAATATTTCAAGGCACTGCTAGTAGTAGTAAACCATTACCTAGTAACACTCTACAAAAGACTAGGGATTGGATTGCATCTAAGAGTAGTTGCGCAAAAGAAAATGCTATGCACGTAGGAAACAACACTAGAAATTCTAAGTCTTTTTCGAACAAGAATCAATTTCCAAAAGACTGTAGTGACAAAGTTAAAGCTGCTGTTTTAAACAAGAATATTGAATTTGTCTGTACTACATGTAAAAAATGTGTCTTTTCAGCTAATCATGATGCATGTGTCTCACAATATCTCAAGAAAGATAATTCTCGTGCCAAGGCACAATCCACTAAGACACCAAATAGAAACAAGCCCGTTGATATAAAGACAAACAAAAAGACACCTAATAGGACGATCTCTTCAGGACGTAGTTTTTCCAAAAATGAGTCTTCCGCTGCATCTGATAAGAAAACAACTCCTAGATCTTACCTTAGGTGGATACCCACGGGAAAAATTTTCAACCAAGTTGGTCTTAGATGGATTCCCACAGGAAAGATTTTTGATACTCGCACCAACACAGATAATAGTACCAATCATCAGGATAAAGAAGTAGAAACAACTACAACCGTTGATAGTGATCACCCTCACCGTGAGGAAAAATGTACTTCTAACACTGTTATTTGTGAAAATTCTTCTTCTGTGGATGCAGGTACTTGTAAAAGTGTTGAAGGTTCATATACCCCTTGTGGTAAAGAAGAAATTTATGTCAATTTCGCATGTGGAAATCCTTTTCTAGTTCCACTCTTAACTCCACTTTTACTTGTCCCAACTTAATCTTCTTTCTTCAAATCTTCTATGTAAATATTTTTGAAAAACGAAATACAAAATTTGAAAAACCAACAAAAGCAAAACACAAAAATAGAAAATCTTTCAAAAATACAAAAACAATTTAAAATCAAAAATCCAAAAATATTCTTCTCACGACATGTCTCTCGTATAATCGATATTCTGTACGTTTCTAGAAATGTCATTCAACAATGATACGGGCATGTACAGATGCTTGAGCGAGAGTTCTTTAAATGTTTTCTAAAACATGTCGTTTCTCAAAAATTTCTTCAAATTAATGGCTTTCGTATACTTCAGTACGAAACCCGACCTAAAATGATGACTTTTGATTATTTTTCAAATCAAAACTCGTGCTTTTATAGAAAAAAATCAAGTGTACGCTTCAGTGCACTACATTTAAAACTGGTGAGAAATCATCATCATCTTGAGCACCTTTTCAAGATTGTTCAAAAAGATTTTCAAAATCTTTCAAAATATTTTGTGCTCAAGATAACTCCCTCTAAAACCCTTTAATTGATTATGCTTTATTAAAGGGGGAGTATAAAACTAAAATGTTCCAAATTCATGCTTAAATCAAATCCGTTTGTCTCCCCAAACGATTCTAAAATGTTGTTTAATCCATTGATATCAAAAATATCACGAATATGCTATTTTTGAGGGGTAGGAGACGTGATTAAAATGTGATCAAAGATGTTTAATGATCGGTGTTTGAATCTCATAATGAGCTCGACTCAGTCGGAACCAATGAATTGACGGGAATCTAAGTCAGTATATGTACCATCTTGAGAAACTTGTGATAGATATGCACCTTCATGGGTCTAACCTCCTTTTCAAGGAGTGTTTACAACTTCAAGTTAGTTATTAGAACTAGTTGTCACCTAAAAACTCACAATGGAACTCTTTAACTAGGCAACGTAACCGTGTCTCGTGGGGAATTGTCTATCATGAGCCGATCAATTCAAAAAGTGCGAACTCTACCCTCTATGTGCAGATTTCTGTCAAAAATTATAAGCACATGTGAAGGGGGAGTGTTTCTGAAAATATAAAACTCTCGAAGTGTTCCAAACATGTTTTCAATCATAAACACTCTGAGAGATTTTCAAGAAAAATGGTTTTATGGCAACAATAGGACAGTCATGGAGTTATAAGGTGTCTAAGGATAGGAATATTCGTCCTATGATCCGCTAGAGCCGGAGGAATCTACCCAAGGACATCACAAATAGTTAGTATTAGAAGTCCTTAGGAATGATTGAAAAAAGGAGTAATGTGAGAAAGGAGAAAGAAGGGGTTGAAGAATTAAAAAGAAAAGTAAAAGAAAGGGTGAAAAGAAATAGCCCTGCATATTCAACCTTAGGGCAGAAACCGGGTTCAATTCATATGCTACTGGTTGTCACTAAGTTGACACTGGTATTGAAGACAAAGACGTCATGGACCCAGTGACGCACTGCACTAAACCTTCTAGCCACTCAATTCCTCTCAAAAGGATTTATTTCATTCTCACTGGGAACCCTACATAATCTATCGACTTTCTCTTAGAGATCGTTGGTATTTAAGAAGGAGACCCTTTCCCAAGTCTCCGCTCAGGAAAACCAAAATGCACTAATGGAGTCTAGAGCCACGAGATTCATCAAAAGATCTCATAGGAACACTTGACATGACATTGCTTGTTGTTCATCAATAAGGACACAAGTGATATATTCTAGAGTCCTACGCAGGTCTTAGCAATCTGCCAGAATATTTATGAGAAGTTTCACATCTGTGATCTTCAGTGATTGAATGGAAACTCCTGCCAGGGTCAACATCTAGCAGCCCTGACAGCAGGTCACTTCGGTAACTCCCCGTGGATTACGCTTAGTGTGTCTCAAACGGTCTACAGTCGTGGGGTGATGCTTCGGTGTACCTCAGCGACTCATCTGAACTGTAGATGTATTTCGGTATTCGTGTTATCTCACTTGTGGGACTCCAGTTCAGGAACGGCCCTTGTGAGAATTAGAGACGTGTTTTCACACTATGCTGTTAACACCCTCGAAATTCAAACTTGTAAGTGCCGGAATCCGCTTATTACTAACCTGTTTTTATGTTTTCTTCTTATGGAAGCTCCGGAGCGGATTGATCGTGCAGACTCTCCACATGCTCATACCAACAACACATGAAAGTTCTCATCAAAATCAAAGGCAACACAAAGTTAAAGATGATTCTTCGTCAATATCAAAGAATCTACAAAGTCTAAAGACTCGAGAACTACATCATTGGTAACCAAAAGACAAATAGAAGTGTGAGCATGGTGGAGAAAGGCGAGGAGACACCTAACCAACGAAGTTGACAACGGCAGAATACCACATTATCTAATCATAAAGCATGAAGGAACAAAGAATCAAGACTATTCTATATCTACGCACAAAGTTCAAGCTCGAGAAAAGTAAATACCTAATCAAGTGGAGCATCATTTGAATGACCACCCCTTAGGGGGAGATTGTTAGCCTTAATAGTTTTTATTAGAAGTGATGGTCATTCACATTTAGGAACTTTGTAACGTGTGTTAGATATCATGATAGAATAGTCAACGGGCTCGTGGATTGGACTAAGCTAAATGGGTATTAGTTTAGTTAAGCTTGCCTTATATCCAATCCAACCCATGTCCAATCCAATCCAAACGAGCCCATGCCAAGCCCATTAGGGCATCTTCTACTTGTACTATATAAACCCCTCAAAGTCTCATTTGAGGGGTGTGCTTGAGTGTGTGTGTGTGTGTGTGTTTCATATGAATATTGTTTTCATCTTCTACTCTTTGTCTCTCTAAACACATACACGATCTATACATCAAGTCACCATCTTTCTCATCTTTATTTCTTTCATCTTCACGCATAGTTTGTGTTTGTGTGTTAACGAGTTCTACGCATAACGTGTTGGGTTTGTGATAAGGTTGATAGATTTAAGGTTTTACATATTGGTTAGTGACATTAGTATCCAAACCCTTTGGGGTTTCACGGTCAACCTTGATTTTGCCATCAGAAAATAGCTTTCTGATAGGTATCCACCTAAGTCCAACATCCTTAAACATTCTACCAGACGGTATCCACTTATGGCAAGGTCTAGGATTGTTAAGCTTCTTATGCATAGTGGAAGACTTATCGTTATTCCTAGTTTCCAAAGATTTAGCAGTTGGTATCCATTTAGGCGAAGTTTTTTGTTTGTTTTGCTTCATAGACTTAGTGTAGATCCTAGAATTAACAGGTTGAGCCTTTGCATGAGCATTTACTTTCTTTAGGGATTTTGAAAAACAATTATCATGATTTTCCTTAAAGATGCATTTCAGACAATTCGAGCAAACAGCTTGTTTGGATTCAGAAGATGATCTAGAGTTCTTAGAGTGATCTACTATGGGAATAGATTTATTAGAAATGCAACTACTCTTAGATCCAATCCAATCCCAAGTCTTTAGTTGAGTGTTCCTAGGTAATGGTTTAAAACTACTAGCAGTGCCTTGAAATCTCGTAGAATTCATCACCCTAGGTCTAGCACCTAAGATTCCATATTTTCAAATCTGTGCCTTTTTCCTAGATTTTTCTAGATCATAGTTCTTGCACAAGTCATTCATATCATGTGAATTGTTTGGCAAATAAGGTGAAGTGACTGGTTTTGACAAAATTTGTTTAGCATCAACTTGGGAGGCAAACCGGATTTTCAAATATTTTGTTCTTTCAGATATAAATCAGTAGGCTGCCTAACAACAGACCGGTCTCTAGTGGGATGAGAAACTGGCTTCCCCAAGGTTGATAGTTTTGTAAACTTAGTATTCACACTTTTCCCTACAGTTTTTCTAAGCTCATTCTTTAAGGCAACTATCGCAAAACTCTTATCCTGAAGTTGAGCTTTGAGTTCATCAATTTTTGCTTTCAAAGATTTAGTTCGTTCCACGGACTTAGTTCTAGTTTCATTGATAGAGTCGCTTAAGTCATTTTGATGCTTTTTCAAAGTCTCATTTTCCTTAAGAACTTTAGCCACATAAATTTCCAATTCATTATTTCTTATTTTAATAGCATCAATGTCTTGTTTAGTCATAACTAAATTACTTTTCAAATTCAGGACAGAAATATGTTTCTTCAGATTGTAAATGGTTGAGTCTTTGACTTGAAGTTGATCTTTCAAAGTGTTAATTTCAAAAAGTTCACGGAATTCAGGAAGTTTCGGATTTTTACATGGTTTGTTAAGTTGAAAACTTTCTTCTTTACTCTGTATCGCAATTTCAAGTGAAATGCAATATTTTTCAAGATTTGAGAATTTGTTTGAAAGTTCATCAAAAGCCTTTTTATCAACCGTATCTTTTATTTTAAAACACTTAATCTCATACTCAGCCTCAGTTACAGAACATTTATCAAAGTCATGTTCAGCATCATGATCAGTTTGTTTAAGCACTTTAGCAGATGCACTATGTTGAACAGTTAAGGGTACCTCATTACATGACACCTGTTCAATTTTTGGTCTGATATCTGCATCCACATCATGTGTAATAAGAGTCACTGGACTGCTGGTTGTGTCAAGCTTATCTATCTCTGAGCCTCTGTATTCAGTGTCAACTGATCCATCATCTGGTGCTTTACCTGACTCAACACTACAATCTTTTGATTCTGCCCAACATTCATTCCCCTTTCTGATTATTGCATCTACTTCATGTATGTTAGGAGTAACTGAACAGCTGGTTACATCATTATTTGTTGTCTCTGACATTCTGCATTCAGCAACACCCGATTCTTCAACTGATACATTACCCAACTCATCACAACTATCTCTCAACTGCACCAGACTCTCATCCACTTTTTCATCTTTCTGAGTAACTTCCTCAATATACTTCTCCACATTATCCATGAGATGGATAAGTGTCTCTATGAACACGCTAATTTCCATTCCAGTGTGTCTCTTGAAGGACATTTCAGTCATGTCTTGATCATAATCTGATGTAAATTCCCCACTGATGAATGACTGAAATTGGTTGTGGATCACTTGAAGTGCAGCACTGGAACTATCCTTTTGAACCTTCTCTTCGTCAAGTTGTAGCTCCAATTGCTCTAAGTTTAATAGCAAAGTTCCTGTTAATGTAGATAAGTCCTGACGGAAGAGGGCATCCGTTGTTATGGGTAGAAGTAACATGAGGTGAGAGTGAAGTTGTTGATAAGGTATAATGCAGCATTCCTTTTGCATGGCATTCTGTAGCATTAGCAGGTGCAATTCATTCTCATTGTACTCAGAACATGAAGATCTCACATCCTCATTGATTAATTCAAGCATCTTTAATCATTTAGTGTAGCATACATTATCATTGTTGTCCACAGCATCATACAATTTAAGTACTTCCGAAATCACTGGGTCAGTAGTGAAAGACATGATGTAGTAGTATACACGGGATTTTACAAGTCTATGATTTAAACAGAGAAATAGATTCTTTCGCGGGATTTTACAAAATCAAGAAGAAACCGTGATACAATGACCAATAGAACGTGTTAAGATAACTGATGGACCCACACAATGATAGAGGATTATGTGTTAGGAGTGATGATTGTTTGAAGGATTAGCTGAAGTGTTATTTGGTTGTGAATTGGTTTTGTTAATGCACGTTTTTACGGTGAAATTTAGGTCTAAAAACTTAAAAGCTCAATAACTTCCTTTCAGAGGTGATTTGGGCCTCGAAAAATTCGTTTCACGACTACGTGGTGAAACCTCACAATATTCAGCCTGTTCCGGTCATTTTTACAGGTATTTCGCTGAAAACAGAGTTACGGATCAAAAGTTATGGCCGTTTGAAGTTTTGACGTAAAAAATCAACTTTGGTCAAACCTCTTCTTTAGACAAATCGCTTCTTTAGACAAATCGCTTCAGAACGTATTGAAGACAAATCGCTTCTCACACAAGTCGCTGCATTGACAAATCGCTTAGGCATACACGTCGCTAAAGTGACAAGTCGCTAGAGAGACAAGTCGTTGGAGTGACAAATCGCTAAACGGACAAGTCGCTAAAGGGAAAAATCGCTAGAAAGACAAGTCGCTAGTGACAAATCGCTAGACACACAAATCGCTAGGTAGACAAGTCGCTAGACAGTCAAGTACATCCACTACCTTGTCCTTTTTGTCCTTTTTGTCGCTTTGTCTCAAAAGACAAATCGCTTAGTGCTCAAGTCGCTTCACACAACAAAGACAAGTCGCTGAAAACGTAGAGACAAGTCGCTACGAAGAACTCTAGTCCGTGACACAAGTCGCTAGTAAGAAAAATTCAAAAACAACACTTTTCAATCCGAAACTAACCCAATCACACTGATTCAAGCCTTCCAAATCAAAGCCTAAGCACTTATAATGATTCTAAACACAAAAGTACAATCAAAATCCAAACTTTAACACTAGAAATGGTCCAAATGATGCAAATACCACTAAACTTTTTCAAACCCAAAAAACATATAAAACCACTAGAAATCCAAGAACATGTAAGAGAGATGATCAAACCATGACTCTTGATACCAATTGTAAGATATTGGTTTTCATACACACATAACAAACACAAGTATGGATCGAATGAGATAGAGAGTTTAGAGAGAGAAAGTAGAATGGGAGCCTTTCTAGAGAGAGAAAGTAAACAAAAGAAAGAAGGTTAGATTGAGTGAAAGGTCCAACCCTCTACCTTGGGAGGTAGAGGGTATTTATAGTTACATACTAAACGTCCTCCTTTGAACTGTGGATCAGGCATACAGTGGGTAAAGACCCGTCCGTCCTCCACGGTGTTGCTCTAAACTAAATAACTAACTAAATAACTAGAAAATAACGTAATGTCCACGAGCTAACATATGCTAGACTAGAGTTGGGGTGACCGACTCTTCAACATGGATTTTCTAAATCCTAACAACCTCATCAGTAATCAACTTTTGAATTGCAACTGGAGTAATAGCGGGAGCAGGAGTAGATGTGGTTTTCCTCTTTGCCATTTTTCTAAAAATTAACAAAAAACATACATCAAGATTTTTAGAATTATTGACATTAACATAAGTGAAAATTATTATAAAAAATAATTTCATAATAGTCAAAATCACCACATTTGGTCAATGGAATATAGTCATCATAAGCAGGAATCATACAACATCACGACATGTCTTAATAAGATCAACACACATAGATATATATAAATGATCCTCTCGATTTGCACAAATCGATATATGTAAAAGGATCACCATACACAATAATATAAGAAAACAACCACAGTATCATAAATAAATCATCCATACATAGCGAGTACAATAACCGATCAACATCACATTAACTTGTTCTATTGTTTAACAAAACATAAAGATACAAGGCCTTTTTATTAATGCCACATGCGGCAGGCTAAAATAATACTAGGCTACATAGGTGTATCTCCGATCTATGAATCTCATGGTGCGCCTCCCAATCGACGCTGCAGATCTCTCACCAGCTCCGTCAAGTCATCAATCCTTTGGTCTCTAACCTCCTCCCTAGCTCAGGAGTCCTCTAAACTCTGCTATAGAGCTGATGCATGGGTAGCAGTGGTAGAAATATCCTCATACTATCTCTTAGTGGTCTCTTCCATGAGTGTGGCTCTGTCATGCAACTCAACTATCTCCTGCCTCTCCGTCTCCAATCTCACCTCCAGATCTGACACTGTCTCCCTAGCCTGCTCAATCTGGGTGCCCATCTAATAAAAAACCTCCTACATCACTATGCGTCCAATCACGAGGTTCTCCACCTCGTCCTCAATACTCTCTATCCGAAAAAGCGGGACCTCATCGACATACCCAAGAATCTCATCTAGATGGTCCTCAGGCCTCATCAATCGACCAGCCAACAAAGGAATGAAGTGGTGAATAGGCTCTTCCATGAGTAAAATAACTCTCACCAAGCTCAACAGTGCTGGTAGTACCCTCCTCCGATCTCAACCTACGCATAACTGGTACTAGGAAGGACAAGCGACGGGCATCGACCCTCCTACGGGGTCTAGAGTAGGCGGTGGCAGCAGCCATGGCCTCAACATACGGGTCAGATGAATATGGAAAGAACCGATCCCTCTTACAAGGTGGAAGCTGGGGGTAGTGGTGAAAGTGGAAATGGAAATGTATGAGTGTGCATATCAAACAGTGAGTCAGGCCTCACTGGTGGTAGTACCGATGATGATGGCATATTGGGTGGTGGAGCTGATGGTGGTGATGATGTGGTAGCTAGTAGTACAAAAGTAACAGCAGGTGCACGCACTCGTTTCCGAGCGGTGTGTTTGAAGACAAGACCTCCCCGACGTCGTCAGTAAGGTCGACCAAAAGGTGCAGGCTCGTAGGGATTAAGAACCCTAACTTTCCTACGCCGGGGATGAACCGGTGTAGGTGGTGAAGATGGTGCAACAGAAAACATGGACGTAGTGTCCTCAAATGACTCGGACTGGTCATCATCAGCCTCTGAGCCGGTAGTGTAGTAACCCGCATGACACGATCATAATCGTCGTCGGACAAGGGTGAGTAAACAAGACTAGTCGGAATGAGTGGAGTAGGTGCAACCTCCCCCTCCTTGAAGGGTTCGGTTTCACCGAGAGCAATAACTGGTGAGACTGGGGCTGGACTCCCAGGCACACGCACAGTGGTGGAGGACATAGCGTCCTCTATTTCTGAGTTAGAAGATAGCACGATGGGATGAGATGCTAAAGACATTGTACTATAATAACCTAGAAAAATAATAACATAAGTATGAGTCAAATCATGTGATAAACAAAGTTTTAGTTAGTCGCGCATAATTTTCCTAGCAAATCTCAATGCCTAACTAAATGGTAAATGCAATTAACTCATTAATTCGTTTCAGGTAATGTTTTCACTAGTGATGTATTATCTGCCAAGAAAATCTTAATACATATTGTTGGTACAAAGCGTGCACGGAGGGCGTAAGGTAGTGGTGTAAAAATGGTCCATTTCAAAAATGTAGTTATAGTCCAATTTGTTTTAAATACAAGTTGGTTCTCTATAACCTAGGATCTGATGCCAATCTGTAACACCTCCAAAATTTCAACATTGCAGCGGAAGGCTAATTGAGGTATTACGTAGTGGATCACAGTCATAAGTCATAGAAAATGACTCTAAAAGAGACGTTTTGATAAAAGTTATTATCATTCAAGAAAAACTCATTATTTGGCTGCAAAATGATACCAAGAATTTTAAAGTACACAAAAGATGAAATCAAAAGTTTGTGGAAAGTGATAACTTTTTTACACCAAAATATAAAGGTCTTGGATGCCCGATCCATGCCCAAAGGAACTCTTCAATTATTACCTAAGATAAACATGCTTAAAAAGGTCAACAATAATGTTAAGTGAATCCGTAGGTTTAATAGTAATCAGTTGAACACAAAATAAAGATGATAATTGCTTCGAAGACAATTAATCATGAAAAACAGTTATTATTTCCCTAAGCTCATGACACCAAGACTCAACTGCATACACCCAAATAGCGATGTACGTGATAATTGCTCCCAAAAGAGGTAATTGCCAGTTACCTATTGAAATTCAAATATAGTGCGCCCCGTTATTTCCGATAATTGTAAAATATGCGTATCGTTTCCGTTAGTGTGGTAATGTTTAAAGTACAAAAAAAAGGTTTTAATAGTTTTCACAATTTATTTACCATGTCAAATACCATCTTTAAATACTTTCGTACTGATTTTGATAAAACGTTGATGTTCGAAAAGTCATGCGTTTATTACTTGTACGTGTTATGAATTATATATATTTCCTACGTTAAAACCCGAAAATAATAATGTGAAACTTATAAATATTATATATATATATATATATATATATATATATATATATATATATATATATATATATATATATATATGTGTGTGTGTGTGTGTGTATGTATATAATATTTATAAGTTACACATTATTATATTCGGGTTTTAACATAGGAAATATATATAATTCATAACACGTACAAGTAATAAATGCACGACTTTTCGAACATCAACGTTCTATCAAAATCAGTATGAAAGTATTTAAATCACAAAGTTTTGTCCTCAAATCAATATTTTTACTTTTAGCCCCTACATGTTACGCATTTTACAAAACAAGTCCAAAGTTAGGTTTTACATGTAAATCACCAAGTTTCCTGTTATTACAGTTTCTATCCTATAGTTTTCATGCATACGTATATTTACAGCTTCGTTTCCCTATGTTTCCATAATGTACACTTTATACCCGAATATCAAAACATTTGGAAATTTAGTCCGAAAATGTGATTTAAGAAAACTTATCTTTCTCTCTTCGTTTGGCAATGCGTATATAGCTTATTTATGGCTTATGAACTGCCTATTATGTTAATGGGCCATGAGAAAAGCTTATTGGGCCTTACTTTGGAAAAACATTTGGGCCTAAGGCCCATTTACTATGCGTTTGGTTTTTATGGGTTATAACGAATTCGACATGGTTTTCAAAGGGTCGAGGCATGATTTTTACAAGTTATTACGTGGCAAATGTTACTCAATAGGATTCTAAAAACCCATTACCATACAAACCTACACGATATGATGCGTTCTGGTTTTATACTCGATCAAGTATGTGTAATGTATTCGAAAGAAAATGAAAAGTAATTGGAAATGGGTCGAAGATACTTACTACACCTCAAAGGGTGGTGAGTAACGACTTGGAAATGAAATGAAAGATGCACGAGACTAGATACCCCAAGGAATCTACCCACAACCCGACTATTTTTAACCCGTAAACCTTGTTCCTTTCCCTTTCGTATACAGTGAGTGAGTCTGTTTGCGTTTGTATGTTTCAATGTGTGAGGAGTATAAGTGTTGAAAGGGGAGTTTAAATAGGCGATTTAGCCTAGTACTTAGGTGATTATTTAACTTCTTGGTGTTCCATGCATGAGAGACTAATATCCCAAAGTAAATCATGTTGAGTGTGGTTGCGAACATGTGTGTGTCGAGTGTGAGATTGAGTGAGAGTAGAAAGAGTGCTCGTTTAGTTTTGCTCAATCCACGCCCGACCAAGGGAAAGCTAGCAAGGCCAAGTCATGTCCAAGGTTGTGTTAGTGGCAAACAATACCCAAGGATTAAAAAGATTTTTTAATTGTTTATTATACTAGGTTTAGTCTTTGTTTAAGTTTGGGGAACAAGGTTAAAGGGTGTAAGTGTAGTTTGTAACTTAAGTTACATTGTAACTAGTTTTGTTTAGGGTGCTTTTGAGTGAAATTCGAGGCCAATGAGGTGTGTTCGGTTTGATGTTGCAGCCACAAAAGTAAAACACAAAGGCATGTTGGGCTTGAAGTAGTTCGACCCAAGGAGTTATAAGGAGGTGTTGTTGGGTCAAGGTAAGCCGGGGCCCAAGAAATGCAAGGGTCCGTTTGGTCGTCGCGGGTTAAAGGAACTGGCCCAAGAAATAATTAAAGATATTTATTTTATGTTAATATTAATAATTATAGTGAAATTAATTTATTATTATAAGGTAAATGATTTTGCCAAGTTGGAACGTTTCAAGGTTTGATTCGTAAATTGCTATACGTCTTGCATTGCTCAAAAATTATGTCACATGTGAACTTGTCGGGTTGAATTCCATTGTATAAAAAGAAAAAGGTAACATGTAATATCGTTAATCCGTGTTTATATTTACAAATGACTTGATGATTTTTCGGGTTCTTATATATAAAACGTACAAAAACGGACGAATACGCATAAAAACGAATGTAAACGTATAGAAATGGATGAAAACATATAAAAATGGATGTAAACATTTAAAAATGGAGGAAAACGTATGTAACCAGACGAAAACGTATAAAAACAGAAGAAAACGTATGAAAACATACAAAAATGGACGAAAACGTATAAAAATGGACGAAAACGTATGAAAAAGCATGAAACGTACGAAAATGTGTAAAAATAGACGAAAGCGTATAAAAAATGACGAAAACGTATAAAAATGGACGAAAATGTATAAAACGGATAAAAACGTATGATAACGTAAGAAAAACGTAACGAACAAAAACGTATAAAAACAGACTAATACGTATGAAAATGTAAGAAAACGGGAGGAAACGTGTAAAAACGGAAAAAATATATGAAAGCGTAAGAAAAACGGACGAAAACTTATAAAAACGGGCAAAAACGTTTAAAACCGGAATAAAACAGATAATAACGTAAGTAAACGTATAAAACGGATGAAAACGTATAAAAACGGACAAAAACGGATAAAAACGTACCTAAAGTTGAAAATTTTAAACTATAAACGACCATTATTAAAAAGGATAGACGATGCAATGGTCTTTAACAAAAGGCTAACGTGTAAATGATAACGGAACTCACTTAACACCAGGTAAAAAAGGACCATAAGTGTTACTTTTTTCAAAGATAGGGACTGTCTATGAAACTTTAAACTTTTAGGGACTATGAGTGAAAATAGGCAAACCACAGGGACCATCGATGTAATTTACTCATATTCTAATGTATATTTATAGGTATGTTGGAAACATGTTTAATTGTATTTGCTATGTTTGGTATAAAATAATGCGAGTCGTGTAAGTTGCATTAAGGATAACTGAGATTATACGTACTACATACGTTCTACGATTATATCCGGTTCGAATCAATCATCGATCCACCAGAAGTTTACATTTTAACAATAAACTGTTCTAATGGGAATATATATCCTGATTATATCCGGTTTGAACCAATCATTGATCCACCAGAAGCATACATTTTAATCATATACTATTCATTACAACTATGCGGTTAATAGTACTCATGAATTGTTCCTGCAACCAGTATCAAATCAACTTAAAAGGAGGACTAAATATAACGATGTTAAACCATAACAAATAACTAAAATATACGAATTATTTCTAAATTGATAAACGTTTAAACATTAATTAACAAATTCAAATAAACAGCCTGTGTTTATTTGATTAACGACATAAAGTTAAGTACAAATTTAAACGACGGCTAAATGAAAAATCCACACAGAGTTTTTTCATGTCATTTAAAAGCTCATGAAATATTGCAATTGATTGACACGCGTGGTCCTCGGGATGCCTTTCTATTTCTAGTCATGCCTCCAGCATCTTTATCTTTAGATCTTTGACCTTGCAATTTGACCACTCTGTTTGTGCTGAGCTAGAATTCCTTGGAGAATAACTCGGACATGTTGAAGGTCACGGAGAAAAACCTTCGGGTGTTGAAGGTCCAGAATAAGAGATTATACCTAACCGGGTATCAAATTCATCCATCCACATAAAATATCCACATCCTTCCACATAAAATATCCAAAATCAAATGATATTCATAAATTTGGCTAACACTTAAGGGTGTTAGCCCATAATCTCGATAGCAAAATACAAAGACATAATCAAAGGAGAACGTAGGGAATTCATAGATAAATTTGATACGCTAACGGAATGATTAAACGATGTAATATGATTAGAGATGTTCTTCAAGTATGATATGGTCTTCAATACAGGTCTTCTCCTATTTGGAGGTGTTTTCAGACGCCTGGGAATGATCCCAAGGGTCCTCAATGATGCCCTAAGTCATTAATAGGTCTTCTACTTATATTTTCTGAAATCAAGGTCGATACGGCATATTGGGAGGGTCCAATATACCGTATTCAATAAGTAAACGTAGCCTCCAAGTCTGAAACTGACCTGATACGCCATATTCAAGGTCCCCAATACGGTGTATTGTAAATACGGCTAATTCCCATAGCCCAATACGCCGTATTGGCCTCTAGAACAGGTAGATATTCGTTTTCTCTTCGCATAGCCGCTTAAATCAACTATAACGGAGTTCGGATGAAGAAATTATGGTCAAAATACTAAAGCATCTTCGAGTATCATCATGTAATCTTGATTTCGTCTTTTGGCTTCATTTTTTCTCTGATTTTTGTGTAAAGCATGTATTTAGTGTGCTCCTACAAGTATAAATGCCATATGAGTTCAAATCGCATCGGATGGCATATTTGCGTCTGATTAATTGACTTTTCCCGAATCTCCTCGTTTTAGCTCAAAAACACGTCTTTTTCCTTAACTTTCTCCAATTGTTCCAATATTACTGAGTACAAAAGTGAACGATTAGTACCGATTCTCATATAAATAGTATAAAATGAGTGATATAAACGGGATAAATGATGCATAATAATTAGTACTTATTTGATGTCATCGGTAAGGTTTAGTAGTTAGGGTTTAGGGTGTAAGTATATATCACTTGTGATATTAGACCATTATCACCACCACCATTGATCATATCACTTTTCAGTTGTGATATTATACCTAGTGGTTAGAGGTTTATGGTTTAGTTATACATCACTTGTGATATTATACCTAATGATTAAGGGTTTGGGGTTTTTGGTATATAGTTTAGTGGTCATGGGTTTATGGTTTAGTAGAGAGTTTAGGGTTTTTTGTATAGGTTTTAGTAGTTAGGGTTTAGGGTGTGGGTATATATCAGTTGTGATATTAGACAATCATCATCTCCACCATTAATCATATCACTTTTTAGTTGTATATTATACCAAGTGGTTAGGGGTTTCCGGTTTGGAGTTTAGGTTTATATCAATTGTGATATTATACATAGTGGTTAGGGTTTAGGGTTTTTGGTATAAAGTTTAGTGGTATAACAATAACCTGAAAGTTCGAACGCTCAATATGTTGTCATAAAATAAGCATAAGTATTAATATAGAACTTCAAAAGATTCACCTTTTTTTGCATTGAAAGATAAACATTCTAAGATTTCCAACCATAAATCACACATAATATTTGAACCTCTAAATCAATAAGGTTAATTCATCGAAGTTGGTGAAAATAGAAAAAAGAAGTTGATATTTAAACTCGTTTGATATATCACTTATGAAATAACACTAATATGTAAGTTCGAACATTAGACACGTTGTCATAAAATAGGCATAAGTATTTGCATTCAACTCCAAAAGATCATTTTTTGCATTTATGTCAATATCTTATGTCTTCGAATCTAAAAATTAGTGTTATATTACATGTTATAGATCAAGCGTGTTCTAATATAACAAAAAATCATATATTTTTTTTCAACTTCTATAAATAAACTGTAATGATTTAAAAGTTCAAAAATTATGTGATATATGATTAGAAAACTAAGAAATTGAAATTTTAAATGCAAAAAACGGTGAATCATATGGAGTTATATACAAATATTTATGATAATTTTAAAACAACATGTTGAGTGTTCGAACTTACCGATTAGTGTTATATCACAAGTGTTATCTCAAGTAAAATACTACAACGAGAAAGAAAAAAAAAATTGTCGAAAATATATGAAAGTGATCCTCTATTAAAAGATAATTAAATGCTTGTCACGAAGGTGTAATTTAACGGTTTACGGTTTTTAAAATATGTAATATTTGAAAATGAGAGATAAAAGTAAGTTTTAATTTTAAAAAAAAAAAAGTGAAGGCTGTCCAGATTTACTTTTTAGGCCAGTCTATGTTTTTTTTCCTTAAATCTTGTCCTTTAATTTTAATGATTTGTGTGATGCAAATTTGACTCTTAGTTTGTAGTAGATTATAGCCTATAGGTATATAAAATAACTCGAGTCATAAATTAGAACCATCTCTTCTATTATTTTTTGTTTATTAATTTATCTATTTTTTTTAATTCCAAAGAAATTTTTTTAATATAAAACAAAACATAACTACCAAAGAAGAAAAAAAAAAAAAAAAAAAAAAGTAAATACGATATGATGATTTAAAATTCGCGAAAATTACTCTAGTACCCATTTTTTTAGTGCGTGTCTGTACATGTCCTTACTTTTCTTTCATTCTCATTTCTATCCATCAATGTCGGGTAAAAATATACCATATATACACGATACACACGTGTAGGGCCAAGATTAAGTTCTACAATTAATTCAAGACAATGTCGTGTATATATTTACCCTATATACACGACATTGATTTTTTTATTCATCATCTAGCTAATGTCGGGTATAATTTTACCCTATATACACGACATGGATTTTTTATTCAAAATAGGACGAGGTATAGCCAATGTCGGGTATAATATTACACGACATTGAATACAAAAGTGATGATTGGCTATATAGAAAAGAAATACAGTAGAATAAAAAATGCATTTGCTCCATCATCACTTTTTTATCTACTTCAATTAAATCATTACTTCAAATCATTGGCTCCATTTTACTTCATTTAAAAATGCATGTCGTGTATGTAGTGTAAGTATCTACCCTACATTGGCTATATAAAGAATAAAAAAATCAATATCGTGTATATAGGGTAAATATATACATGACATTATCTTGAATTAATTGTAGAACGTAATCTTGGCCTTACACGTGTGTGTCGTGTATATAGGGTATATTTTTACCCGACATTATTGGGTAGAAATGGGAATGAAAAAAAAAATGAAAGCATGTACAAACATACACTAGAAAAAATCAAGGTTGTAAAAATCGCTAGGCGTTAGTGAGGCGGTCGGGTAGGGCCTAGCGATTAATCGGTTAAGCGGGGATTAATCAGAGATTAATCTGATTGGAATTTTTATGCACAAAATCGTAATTTTAGATATTATACTATATTATATGTATGAGATAAGTATAGTGCATTAAAGTTCAAATATTTCATGTGTTCAAATATAAACATAATACATAATTATTCAAAGTTCAAAGTTAAACATAGATTTTAGTCGGTTTGTTGATCATTTTAAGCGATCTTTGACCGATTAATCGGTTTGTTGACTGATTTTTAAGTGATTTTGTTCAATTTTTAAGCGATTTTGTTTGATTAATCCGATTAGACCGATTTTGTTCGATTTTGTCTGATTAATCGGTTTGTTGACCGATTTTTAAGCGATCTTTGACCAAACCGATTAAATAGGCCGATTATAATAAATTAAAACGTTTAGTGAGCGATCAACAATTATGCGAGAATTAATCGATCGCCTGAACCAATTTTTACGACAGAGGAAAAAATATGTACTACAGTAATTTTCGCTTAAAATTCTAATCACCTTGTCTTTATTAAAGCACATGCAACAAAATGCTTTCAAAGTTAGACACGTGGTTTTGAGCAAAATCTCCGATAATGAGACAAATACAGTAATAAAATTTTGCACTAAAAGTTAACGGTTGGTGAAACATCTCTTTTGTTCACTATTTGATTAATAAAATGGAACCACTCATTTTACACTACTACGCGAGTAATCGCGTCTAGCGGCAGCGGTTTTTAGCGTCAGATAATTAATGATTTGTGATATTTTGGTGAGTGTTTTGTGTAGCGTTTAAAATAGAACGTGAACCGATGAAAATGCAATTGCAAACGGTTGTACTATACGATAACTAAAGTCTACACAAAATTCTTAACATCTATCAAACACCATATAAAAACATTTAATGAAAATGAAAGTAAACATTACATCAGTTATGAGATAAAAACTAACAACACACGTTACTTGTCGCGTAAAAACTAACAAGAATGGGATTAATGGTGCCGTTGTTAAGAAGAACGCAAGTACCAAAATTAGTATGAATGTGATTACCCCAAAATATAAAAAAAAATGATAATTTTGGCTATTTTGTAAAAGATTTTGGCACAATTAGCCCCATCTTTTTTTTAAATGGGCGTATTTAGCCTATTGAAAAGTTAAATGTGCACTAACGGGCACATATATTCTCTGAATTGTAAAACATTATAATCGTTTTTGAAAAAAAACTTATATATATATAATATACTTATATAGCGACAGATCGTTTTATGTCAAAAAAAGTTTATGGGTTCTAAACGAAAAATAATAAAAGTTTGAAGATTTGGGGATTAAACATAATGTTTTGAAACCCGGTTCGACCCGGGTGGTTCAATCGGTTGAACTGTTCCCGTCGAAAAACGGGTCGATTTAAACCGAGTCAACCAAACAGGTTGGGTCAAATTAAACAGAGTCAACCCACCGGGTTTGAAGCGTCCCGGGTCAACCCGGTTTTCGATATGTATTAATAGTTTCAAATTTTCACTTTTTACTTTTTGGTTTTTCATTTATATCTAGTATAGCAGGGTACCCGCGCGTTGCGGCGGTGGGTACCCTGTGACGATTAATCGGAGAAATAGATCTTGATGAGACATGATTCACCATTTTGTATCTTTTTCAACGGGTCCTCTCTAGTTCGTTTTCGGATGGCTGTTATTGGTTAGCCGAACCGGTGGCGAAACCGGTTTCCGGTTGAACCCGTTTCTGGTCCGATTTTCAAAACTATATGTACCTTCAACTTGTTAACTTGTATGAAGCTTTCTGTGTTTTATTAATTTGTATACTGTGTAAAATAACATGTACTTTTCATTTAAGGGTGTTTTAAAAATAACATTAATTAGTGTGTTTAATTATTTTATATTTAGAATTATGTTGTAGCTTGTTTAAATTTTACATTGTGAAAATTTAATGTACTTTTTAGTAAATGGTGTTTTAATTGGTTGTTTTTAATTTGATAGACATGCATTTAATTGGTTGTACAATGTGAATAAATTATTGTACTTTTAAGTAATGGGGTATTTTAATAAGAGTATTAATTACACAATACATTTCTCTCACATTTGACTTTCAACTTTTCACTTTTCAAGGTTTGACCGTTTTTCTATTATATGTAGTATAGATATTTGGCACGAGGATTATAAAGGGTTCAAGCTTTTAAAATTATCTGGTTTATAAATAAATTTTATTTGTCACACGGGTTTATAAAAGCTTTTATAGGTCATAAGTATCCGTAAGCTCAAACTTATTAAAAGGTGTTTATGAGGCTTACAACTACTCAAATTATTTAAATTTCTTTTAAAATATAATGAATTATTACGCAAAAATAGAAATATATTTTAATTTAATTTGATATATTTTTATAAGATTTTACATAATAAACTTCTACTCGAACTAATTTTTAAACAACTTTATAAAAATACAAAATCTAACTTTTGACTTTTAATATAAGCTTTAGCCTCAATTCCAGCTTTAGCTCAGCTTCAGCTCATTTGTCAAACATAAACCATTTTTGAGACCCTTGAATGGATCCAAACAGAAGGGTTAAAATGGCGAAAATTTCCTGAATGGCCCTGTAGAAAAGTGGTTTTCTTGCAGAGGACCACTTTTTCTGACATTACTAATTTGTCCAAGTTGATCGCTGCTTATTAGCAAAGAAGTAAAAAATTAACACATGTTTGGCCCACATTAAAAGTAATACAAAGTAAGAAAATGCAACATCCTAGTCACCAATTTCGCTGCTTCTTAGCAGCGAATTCATTCAACTGGGGCACACAATTATCGCAAACTAAAAAAAAAAAAAAAAAAAAAAAAAAAAAAAAAAAAAAAAAACCTATTTCGCTGTCTTTTAGCAGCGAGATCTTCACCAAGCATTAAACAAACATCCAGTTACAGTACTATTTAGACAAGCATTTATTAAATGAAATATAAAAATGTGCAAAACTCCCCCTTGAACCTTTTAATATTTACAACTTTTAATATAACAAACTTTATACGTCAAATATCTAGCGAATTCGTTAATTAAAAATATACCGTTGCGAAGAGCTCTGGATTACGAACAAAACGAGTCCAATATCGATATGCTTTTACAAAACGAGTCCAATATCGATAATCTTAAAACGGAATCCTTTTATTCATAAAACTCGCCAACTTTTTTTATATATATAAAACTAAAACATTTTATTCATAAATTTTAACTCACACCCATCGCTACTTTATGATCAAAACTCATACCCATCGCAACCATTTGAAACTAAAAAAAAGTTGGCGAGTTTTATGAATAAAATGATAAGAGTTTGGATGGATAAGAGTTGGATGGATAAGAGTTGGAAAAATTATATAAAATACAGTACTAAACAACATCTTTTTTTTTTGGATAATAAGAGTTGGATGGATAAAGTAATTGTATGATAATGCGAACTCTGCATGGCTTCTAAACGGAACCGTGTCAGAAAAAGCTTAATCAGACCGAAAAACAAACAAAATGTAAGAGTACAGATTAAAAAGTCGATCAAATGAGTTCAGGAAGGACGGATTTTATAATTGACAAGCCTAAAACAACACATAACATAAATCTCGATTAGCGATGATACTTTTCTTTTCTTTTATTTTTCCCTTTTGTTTGACTAACCTTAAGTTACTTAGCTTCCAACTTTATCTACTAGCTAATTGTAGTAAAAGTTTTTAGCCAAGTATGAGATACAAGTTCAAGTTCATTTGAGCATCCTTTGTCTTTTTATCTAAAGATAACTTCTAGATTAGCTTGTGATTACAATAAATATTAAGATCAACTCAAATGGCTTACAAATTTTAGTTTCTAGTATAAATCGAAATTTCTTTTGTAGTTAGGTATCTCTAAGTTTGTAATACATTTAAGCCTAGTATTTTTTACACGTATTCTTTACAAACCGACATTTCATATACATGTTTCAACTAAGCTAAACTAAACAAAATATATATGAAAAATTATTCAATAAAATGTAGGATTATTCCAGTAACGAAACGTGGCATGTTATTTAAACTTGTGTCTAATACAATTTAGTCAACATCTGAAATGTAGAAAATTTAAGGGAAAATTCTCTAATTGCCCCAGTTGCCCAACATTATTACCCTAAATGCCCCATTTTTTTTTCACTTCTCATAATCTTTGCGTAGGCAACTCTCTCAACTCCAAATTTGGGCAACCAACCCAAATAATTGACATGTGTCCCATGTTGTGGGGCCACCATGTACTTTCTTAGTACAAGTGTACTATTGAATTGATTGGGCAACTTTGACTTCAATGTTGCCGCAATTGACATTTTTTGTCTTTTAGTTAAAAAGTATGGTCTTATTTTATTAATAAAAAGTACAAAAATGTTGGGCAACCGGGTCTCACCCTTATGTACTTTTTGGCAACTTACTATGTATATAGTATTATAAAGTATTATTTGTATAAAAATTAAAAGGGTATAAAATTTTATAACCTGTATACATTTATACACTTTATATATACAAATACAATCTTCATAGCTCAACACACTCTCTATTTCTTCCTCAACACAGTTCTTCCATAACCACCACACTTCTTCCACAACCACATAATACACTTTCTTCCTCAACAGATAACACAGTTCTTCACATTGCCACGACACTCTACCAGCTAATGTCTATAAGAAAAACTATTTGGGCTAGGGTAAGTAATTTTGTTTTTGATTAAGGGTTTCGCTATTTGGGCGTTTAATTTTACGTATTTCATCTATTGATTTATGGTTTTGTTAATTTAGGGTTTCGCTAATTTAGGGTGTCGGTTATTGATTGTGTATCGGTTATTTAGGGTTACCTTTTTAAGTTGGTATCGTATTGATATAGGGTTTCGCTTATTTAGTAGTTAACGTATTGGGTGATTAATTGTTTTTGTTAAGTTTTGTGAAACAAATTGTGGATGTGAAAAAAGCAGTGTAAGAAAACTGGTAACGTATTGGTTGATTAATTGTTCTTGTGGTTTTAGTGATTTGTTGCTACTTATTAAGTTTGAGAAACAAAATGATTGATGTTGTTGCAGACTAAGTGAATAAAGCACTGTAAGATAACTGGCACTAAGTGAATAAAGCGCATATGATGGTGCAAACGGGTTCGGTTAACGAAACAAAATACAATGAAAATTAAACTGCGACACAACTAAATATAATCCGGGTGATCCCAAGTTTGAGAGTTGTTAGAGTCGTAACCATCGTCGTAAAGATACTCAGAGCAACTTTCAAATCTGCGCTCATCCCACTCTGCATACAATGCATTGAATTCTCTGTCCCGAGCAGCTTCCTCCATCTCTAACAGCACTTCTTCATCTTGGATCATAAGTCGCTCCCTTTCGGCTTCCTCCTTAAGAGCAGCTTCTCTTTCTGCTATCTCCCATTCTTCTTCCTCCTTAATAGCAGCCTCCTCCATTTCTATTAAAAGTTGTTCTTCATCAATTTGTTGGCCAAAGTCTTTTTGTTCCGGAAACAGTTCCGGAAATTGTTGGCTGAAGTCTTTTGTAGACATTTTTTTATAGAATTTTGTAACCTATTTAGCAACACCACTTGAATTTAAATCCACACATATAAGGTGGGTATGTTTGAAAATTTATTACCCTCAATATGTCAATAAATGTGGTGCAGTTGGAACCTCTCCCATATAGTTTACATGGGCCCACATTGTACTTACGTAGCTGATTTATTGGGCAACTTTTGCTTATTTATTTTAATGTGTGTTTGAGAAGGAAGGTTTGAAATGTATTTTGTATTTAGTACATTTAAGAATTGGCGTGATGATGATTATCTTATTTGATATGCAAATGATGTGATTTACCGTATGTTGGCATGACAATTTTAATACATTATTTGCGAGCCACGGCGGTTATATCCTGATGTTTTTGTGTTTATCAAACCTTTTACAGATCTGAGCCTTGCTAATGCATATAAATAGAAACTCCTGATTGGTATACTTACATAGATGATTAACATCTTTGGGTCAATCATGTTTCATTGTGGTTGGCATCCTATGGCAACACATGAATATATATTTTTTGTGAGAGTATATAATCATTTCTCCCTAGCAGGATCGTCCCAATGAACCATGATTGGCTCGAAGATTTGTATCATGTATGTTAGTAAACTAGACATGTAACTTTTTCAAACAATTTGATTATGTATATATGATGTTAATTGGTAAGAGGCTGTGATGACAAGTATCTTATTAAATCATTCAAATGATGTGATATTCTGTTTCATGGCGCGACAATTCTATAGTATTGCAACCATGGCGGTTGTATCCTGATGTTGTGTAAACTATTGATTTATACAGATCTGAGCCTCCGTATTATGTTACGAAACAAAAATATGAATGATCAAAGATGGATGTTGTTTGCGACCATGACGTTATATCTTAGATGCAGCCGGGTTGACCAAATGCATATAGTTTGTTTACTTACAATTTTTCCTTTGCTGATTGAATGGCATGTCAGAGACACTGGATCATTTGTGTGAATCATAAATCAACCTAGATCTGACATGCTATTCAATCACCAAACCCTGGATTGCAGTGAACAAACAAGTATATGGAGGAGCTTTACACCAATGTCAAAGCCGATTGTTGCCAATGGGGCATTTAGGGAAGTTAATTTTTTCATATTTTGATATTTTGTTACTTTATAGTATGACTTGGTTAAGTAGATACTTTCATGATGAGGGTTGAATCTCGAAGGGTAGAAAGGTGGTGCAAAAAGGTTTAGCTTGCTGAGAGTTCTTAAGCTGTGTGTGTGTTTTAGTGTGTAATTTTTGGTGTGAAACTCTCTGTGTGTGTGTGAGAAGAGAGGTGAAGATGATACGAAAAAGAGATGAAAAGGTTGGTAAGGATAGTGGTGGAATGGTGGCGAGAGATATGGAAGGGTTTGTAAGGGTGCCTCATTAACACTTCACTACACTATTGTAGCTATCATTACAAATTTCATCTCTTTTCTTATCATCTCTTCTCTCTTTCACCACTTATACATAGTTTCACACCAAGAATTACACTAAACATACATACTATATTTCGTAGAGCAAACTAAACCATTTTGCACACCTTTCTACCTTAGATTCTCATCGTATTAAATAACAAGAAATGAGTGTCATATAATTGTTATAGACTGTTGATATATGTAAAGGAGTTAGTTAACGAAGAAGGAACAATATGATATACTTGTGGATTCAAATTGTCTTTGAATATCTCGATGATCACGATAGTGTCTATTGTTCATGACACGCCACACTCCATGATTATCCAAGTGAAATGCTTTTCTATAATCATGAATTGTAGAAAGGCGTTGGTACTGAGCTTCCCTCGAAAACCCATTCCTATATCACTTGTCATAGCAATGGGTTTTGACATGCCAATGGGATTTCGTGGAGGGGTCAAAGTACTAAAGTTTATCCACTTGTTTATAACATATTGACAAGCAACTTTGTTAACCAACTCCTTTACATAGGTAATTGTTTGAAGTAGTTGGTTTATTTTGGGACACGTGTGTATTTGTGATATGCAAGAGGCTGTGATGACAGATTATCTTATTTGACACGCAAATGATGTGATTTACATGTTGGCATGGCAATTTAATTACATTATATTGCGCAGCCATGGTTATATCCTGATGTTCGGTGTTTATCCAACTTTTTGAGATCTGAGCCTTGCTAATGCATACTACACGCACACTCAGGGTTGGAAGTTTATATGAGTGCGGTATACTTGTTATAGACTATTGCTCTGTTTTTAAAAAAGTTAAGGATCAATTTGATATACTTGTGGATTGAAAGGGAAGTAGAACATTTCTAGGTGGCAAACGTTACTTTGTGTATGCGTAGGGAATTTCAGCATAGCGACCTAAATTCCCAAAGCAGTTCCTTTTGTTTTTCAACGATCTAGCAATTGCACAGTGCGAGGCCTTTGCCCAAAGGGAGTTGAAACGACAAAGAGGATTCGGAGATAGTTCACTAAGTACAACACGTACGGCTTCTTTTGTTCAACGCCAAGTATATCAAATTGTTCTTTCTTTTAAAAACATAGCAAAATACACATCGAGGTGTGTGTATGAGGTATGTGACGACATGTATCTTATTAAATCATGCAAGTGATGCGATATTCGTATCTTGGCAATTCTATACTTTATACTATTGCGTACCATGGCGGTTATATCCGATGTTTTGTAAACTATTGATTTATCTGAGATCTGAGCCTCATTCAAAAGTTTAAAAAGTTGTCTAAAATTGGGCTATTGTTTATTTGGTGTGAGTATGATACAAATAATTCATTTGTTAAATATGATTGCTGTATTAGGAATGCAGTATCGTTTTTATTGATTGTAGTTGTGGTAAGATACTTGTTAATTGTTGTTAACTTCTTTTTTCTTGTAAGAATCTGAAGCCAATGTTATCGTTAGGAGAAAATTGAAATACTTTTCAATAATTAAAGAAAAGTTTGAATCATACTCGAAGAAATTGTTTAGGACAACTTTTTTTGGAGGGTGGTGGATATGTTCTTTTTGACCATGAACCACACATGTTAGATTATGTTTTACAAAAACAAGGTTTTGTGGATAAAACAAGCTATGACATGCCCCTTATATATACTATTGATGGTCGTAGTCTACATTTTGGTCGAACCGAGTTTTCTCTTATAACAGGCTTTCATTTTGGGACAGCAAGTTTTGATTTATATAGTTCGGGGGATTTAACATTTAAGTTGAGGGTATTTCCAAAAATAGGGGTAAAATTTCCAACTTAGATCTTCTTGGTGTTATTGAGGATAAGAGTTGTTCGGTAAATTAGCGATGAAGACTTGATCCGTGTGTCTATTGTTATCGTTAGAGGTTATTTTTATGGGTCGCTTATTGGTAGAAGATGTGGATGATTCACTCATTCGTTTGGTCGAAGACCTAGATTCATGGAATTCCTTTCCATTGGGGGAGCACATTTGGAGGCACTTGTGCGACCGGATACTAGATGTTGTATCAAACCACAAGTGGGAACACCTAAAGGGTGCGGAAAGAGACCGGAGTATGTTCCAACATACACGTTCTTTGGATTTGTTTGGGCATTTAAGGTTATTCCTATTTATATTATCTATTCTTCTTATTATTATTGAACCCAAGGTATGAGAGTAATGCATCTTTATTATTGTAGATATGTCTTGAGTCGTTTGAAAAGAAGGGTTGGTGGAATAAAGTCCCAGATGTCATACCAAGGCGGTATCGTGGTCAAGGAAACTAATGTTTACAAGATCGGATTATGGATTGCTATTTGGCAAGGTAAAACACATTCAAACGTTTCAATGCATTAGAGCGAGCACCGTCGACGGTATTATGCAATTTAATTTCCTTGTTGTTGATGATGTAATTTAGGACTCGAAGATAATTTATGATCTGAAACCAACATTAGGCGAGCACCCGATCGGGTGGTATATTCAATTTAGGGAATTTTACACGCACTACATACCAAGGACTCTTCCAACAAAATTACGCATGATTACGATGTATCTACAAAAGTTGGTGCTTGCACGGAAACGTGGTAGAGACGAAAAAAAGTTTTACCGATTGTGTCTAGGGTACGGACGGTAGTCTTCTATCAAAATCGCCTCAAGGATTGTGTCATTCAAGAGTTGAATTCTCGTGTTTTCAAACTCGAGGCTATTATTCAAGTTATTTACTAGTCAATGTTAAATAATAACTATACGTTTATATTAGAATTATTGTTAAGGATAATACCCTTTATTACTTTGTAGGTCCTTGCATTTGAAAGAACTTGCGGATTGGGTAGGTCATTCATCGATATATTATCTTTATTTCTTTAAACTATCCGTTTGGTTAAAAATGAACTTTATTTCCCTTACAGGATAAATTGGACTTTCACTTCCTTTCCCACCTCAGCTATGAGTTTCGAGACCAACTAAATCGTGAATTCTATGAATTGGTTGACTCTCTTATTTCTAGCGATGCGTTCGAGAGCCGTGATTGTGATGATGAGGATGATGTAGTTATGGTAATGTGATTTCCAAATGTACACTTTTGCCATAGTATAGTATTAAATGTATTTTAAATGCATCACATTTACTTTCGAGTATCTTTGGAAGAGGAATTAAGGTTGAGGAAAGAAGAGGAAGAACGGTGGAGGCTAGAAGAACAAAAGATGATGGAAAAGGATTTTCTAATGGCGATGATAGAGAGAAGAATCGCGAGTTGCAAAAGGCAAAGTTGTTGAAGATTGAGAAGGAAAATAAAAAGAGGTCTATAGCTTTCTATAATTCAGACCATTGGAAAAGAGCCAAGGCGGATATAACACGACATCGGAGTAAAAAGGATGGTCTTGAGTGCGTGTATTCTGGTCAAAAAGATTTGTGGAATCTGAAAATAATCGAACACCGGTGGGATCCGATATGACCGAACATTACTTCATGTTAAACCTTGGGTCGAGGTATGAAAAACAACTTTTAACATTTATAAATTTAAAGTGTTTTTAATTTACGTGTTAGTAACAACGTATGTTTAGGTTCTTTCCCGAAGGAACAAGGCTATCGACAAAGTACATCTTCTTGATGAGTACGGCGAATTTGTTGGAAGCGGGGCCCATGTATGTTTCCTTGGTCGAAAGTTAATTCGTGGATCGGAGGTTTTGGGAATCCTTAGTGTGTTTAGACCCTCCTAAGAAAGGTTGGCTTATGGGCGGTAACAATCACGTATCTTTCACTCAGATAGTATATTCATTTTATATTGTTGCTTTTATACCCTAATCATTTTTATTGTTGCTTTATAGCACATAGAGTTGTGGGTGGAATACATGTTGTATTTGGACCGATGGTGATTGGGCTATGGTTCTTGCATACTTTGTTCAGATGCTCTTACAACACTCCATCCCCATTTGGTATGTTAACGGGGAAAAGTACAAACTCCAATGGGCTGATGTTGAACATGTAATAGTTGTGTTCATTCCTTTATACATATATTGGTATGTCTTTTTGTTAGGGCTTTGGTATTATCTGGCGAGGTTTATATGCCTATCAATGAAAAGGAAAAACATTGGTTTCTGGCTCGATTCCATATTAGGGCGGGGGTTGTAACATTTTATGACGATGGCTATAAGCACTGTGAGTGGCGTCCTTGGTACAAGGAGATGCGGCATGTTTCAGGTACCATTGCTTTAAGTTCTTAATTGTTAAATGTTTGTCAAACTAGTTATTCCCTAAGTTGCCTATCAATGAAAAGGAACAACATTTTTGTAAGTTGTAGTTACAAACAAACTAGTTATTGACTAAGTTGCCCATGCGTCATAGTTGCCCAACTATAATAAATTATGGAACATAAACTTTCAAGTGTATATGAACCTTGCTTGTACTTGTTCATTAATTTGATGGTAGTATTAAGCAACAACTCAAGTCTTTAAACTCCAACTTCTTGTTTAACCATTTAATACAAGTACTATTTCTTAGATGCATATCTTATGGGTTGTTCCATAGATATGAATGCTCTAATTGTTCTATTTATAATACTCTTACTTGCCCACAACACTAAACACATACTTACAGTTTAATAGTTGCCACAAAATTATTGTGAAAGTTGCCCATCTTAATTGATTTCAAAGTTGCCCATTAAAATTTCGATGTCGACACCATTCCAATTGAAGTTCAAATGGACATAGTTAATAGACTCTCAGTGAAGTGTGTGGCTCAATGCAGATTGTGCGCAAGGCTTGGAAGTCTTGCATAGACAACATGCATTTCACCGTCCGTTATGGTGTTTGAATCAATCCACCAGTTTCATACATTTTGTTTATGCGAAGAGTCATAAAGGTTACGTTGGTTTGGTAGATCAAAATTTTCATGTGAACCCTCTTTCCTCAAACATTTCTTTTTCGGCGTCAAACCAATTGGTTGGTCACATGGAGTTTGTGGTTTTACCTATGGACCAATTGTCCGTGATAGCATGGCGGTCGTTTGGAACCCACCATCAACCGATCGGTCGCCACATTTGTCCCTATTTGAACACATCACAGGGAGTATGAAAACTTCTTGGCTTTTGGGATTCGTCGACAATTTAGATCCGACCTTCCTAAAATTTCATACGTTCAATCCAACACAGCCATGCCTTTGTCTTAATTTTCACATTCTCCTCAAAACAATGGATGTCGTTAGGTCAGCATTGCTTGCTTCCTAACACAATCATAATCAAAAAAGAAGCAAATGTTTGGGGGTTATATCTATTGGTGTGGTTATCAACGGTTGTATGCTAACGATGGTACCACATTCGTGACTATTCGATTGTTTCTTTTGACTTGCTCACCCACCGTTTCCAAGTCCTCGACATACCTGATGAATTAATAGGCAAACTTCCTTTACCGTTCTATGTTTCAAACCTAAGAGACAATCTTGTGGTTTCGGAAACATTCGGGGATGTCGGTTCATTTTCTCTATATGGGTTATAACGGTTGTTGGTGGAACGATAGCATCTGCTACGGCTTTTAGCATCACCACTCCAATACGAATCAAATTAATTGGTTTTGCGACAACAACGACCACTTGCTTGAACTTGAAAGGGAAGGATTTACGCAACCATTGTACTATACAAGCTTGCTACTGGGAACTTCCTGCACATGGGCATCGAGGGAGATGTTGGGTCCTTTTTGTTAAAACCGTTACGTGAATCACTTATGCTTGCTCATGTATTGATATGGCGGTTTATTAGGATGTCTGGTTTCATTGTAGTTTGGTGTAGTTTACGTTTTTAGTGGATGTTGTAGCTTCATGTGTCGGATGTAAACATTTAAGTTGTTATGTATTGTGTTAAGTTGGTATGTAAAATAATAAAATATGTTTGGATGTATATAAATTTGGACTACCGATCGTTCTAGAGCGGTGTCTTCCAGAAGAAAGGTATAAATCCGACAACATATGCAATTACCTTCAAGAATGCACCCAACGTTCGGTCGAGGGGACTCTGTTTGGTGATTGTGGTATCTGGGTATGCATATTCTTATCTGAGGCTGTCACATGGGAAGTCATTGGCCGTCGATAACCCTGCAGTGCCCTTGCATATCGTGAGCATATGGCTAATTTTTTAAAACAGAGTATGTGTTTGGTAGACATGTCATATGTTGTAATTGTTTATTTTGTAACAAGGGATGAATTTTGTATTAGGGTATGTAGTAGCTAAGCGGTGTATCAACTACTTTAATTAATGTGAACCCCAAATAGGGATGTATTATTTTGTTAATATCGTTGTCATTAAAAGTGTTAATATGTTGCGTTTTTGTATCGAGCTCTATTTAAAGAATGTATCGGAGGAATGCTTCTCATTTTGGGAATAAGTGCCCTTTTCATGGTGGCCTTTTATTACAACTTATTAATTTTCTTGTTAAGTTATATTTAAATAATGAAAAGCTTTTCATTTTTGTATGTTCTTTGTATCCTACTGTTCGAAGAAACAAGCTGCTGCAAAGTTAAAGAATGTACTCGATGGAATTCTTCTCATTTTGCAAGATAAGTGCCCTTTTCATGGTGGCCAATTTAGGTTAACTACTTACTAATTTTCTTGTTAACATATTTTTTAATGACATATTCATCGATTGCTTTGATCCCCCGTGGTTTCAACAATGCTTATATCCGTGGTTCCAGCGGCGTTGGAGAAGAAACCGGCTAGTGGAGAAGAAACGACGGCTAGTGGAGAAGAAACCACGGCTAGTTGAAAGAAACCGACTAGTTGAGAAGAAACCACGGCTAGTTGAGAAGAAACCCGCGGCTAGTTCAGAAGAAACCACGGCTAGTTTAACACAAAACGCAACTAGTACTTGTGAGGTAATTCTATCCAACAATACTTAATATGCACACTTTTTGGTAACCATAATCAAACCACAATTTAAAATTAAAGTGGAAGAAGAAAAACATGAATTCATACAAATTTAACAACCCATTTTATTCAATTCAATATCTTACAATCGCATTTCATGGGTCACACACAACCACTACAAGAACACTCATAATAAGATAACGGACACATACACTAAAAACAACAAACAACATAGAACACACGAAAAGACACACACTTAGAGATCCATCAAGCCCCGAGTTTCTCGATAAAGATGCCATGGTTGCAGCATTTAGCTCCAGTTCCGTGAAATGATGCGCTCTGCATGATCTTTTGATCATCTTTACCATTTACCCCCCTCAAATATTCGCTGTTTTTGAGCATGCCATTTTCAACACTCTCCAATTCTTGAATGAAGCTAAGCCTTTCTTGATTATTTGAAGCAATCTTCCCATAGCGCATTCAATTGTTGTGCCATCTGAACATCTTCGCGGATTGGTAGCAATAGAAGACTAACATATCAGGGCGGTTGTTAGAATTTGCATCCGCTCTAAGCTTATCACACCTAGGAAATCTAGACATTTCCTTATCCCAATACTTTATCACAAATAAACAAAATAAATAAACTTCGTTAACTAACACGCGTGGGCTGCCTTTAAATAGGCAGCATAATACATTATTAGCGTATTTGTATTATCATGAAACCAATTCATGTCCTCATATAGCATTTGTCACATGATGCACAGTTGGTCCCATATTATTGAATAACATCCAAAAAATTTATACTGACCTTTCAAATGCTTTAAACCCCATCCACATATTGTCCCTATATTTGTTTTTTTTTCACTTACACATGCTCACAAGATTTACTATTTAGAACAAACATCCAAAGCAGGGACAAATTCTAGCTGGTTTTGCCCTAGCCTTTTGCATTGACTAACCTTTCACAATTATTTACCATGACAAAATACAAATACTTGGTTAATACAAACACAACGTTTTATTCATGACAAAATACAAATACTTGGTTAAAACTACACAACCATATGCAGTAGGGTTTAACTTTTTATTATCTTCGAACCACAATCAAACGACACAACCATATGCAGTAGTGTTTAACTTTAAGCATACACATACGTAGCCGTACACAACCATTTAGCAACAATTACATTAGTTAAATAAAGAGAACATTGAACTAGTAATTATCCATGTTATTGAAATCATCCAAGTGATATGTATTTAATAATTCAGGGAGTGAGTTTAGGTTAATGCCGAATTATCTCGTAACCTCTCACAGCATTACCTTGGTTCACCATCCCAACGTACGGCATCCCAATCCTGGTAAATTCTCCCATTTTGAAAATACTCGTCGTCCACTTGCGCTTTTGGGTCATCTTTCAACGAAAATGAGTACGGACGTGCGTTTACTGCGTTCCCTTTTAGGTGCCATCTCTTGCATAACTTCTTTACCATTGTGCACGTCTGCTATTCGTTTTTTCGACAACCAAATAGAACCTATCTTGTCGAATACTAAAAACAATATTAGATGTACATTTGAATGAACTATCTAGGTTACCTATTTTACGCAATGGTTCCATGCAATGCTGCGGGTATGCCCTACGGTACCACACCTCCCACATTTTCTAACTTTTGGCTCCTCATTTTTTGATGGGAAGCGATCTTTGTTTTTAGTCTTCTGCCTGCCTCTTGTCCATCAACGAGCGGTTTAACCTTTTACAAGTTACCCGGATCATGCCATTCGACTCTTTTCCAAAGGATACACCATTTCATGATATGTGCCTTTGAGTGCGATTTTGTAAACCATGTTTCCGCCTATTTGTTACAGTTAGTCAATTTTTCTTCTCTACACACGGCACACACATGACCACATGGTAGTCCTGAAAGTTGCCATTTCCTGCACGTTATTCGTAATCAAAACCATACGAATAAACAACATTTACCGTAATTGACAACACAGTATATTTACTGTACACACTGCGCATTCATTCTTTACTGAAATCAACAATATGACTATGGCGTTATGTCTACTTGGTACCAGCGCACATGGCAATGCCTCTTACTTCCCAATTAGCACTCTTCCACATTCTATGCTCAACCTTCCTAGATGCCCATTTTGTAAGTTCAAATTCCGTGCGTGCGCAAAATAAGCGCATCGGTAACATTTATCGAACAAGTAAATGTGAGACGGCGAATATAGTTATACTTATAGTATTTTTTGCGGCGTTCGAAATACCAATTTGTAGAAAGACGTCTTAGTACTCCAAGAGCATAGTTATTGGTACCTTTCGAACGTGCCTTGTTAATGAATTTATTGACTCCGCCTGTTTGGCGTCAAATAATTGTATCTTTTTCCACTGCAATATGCCCTTGACCACTTTTTCGTTGCGGCGTTTTCAAGTTTTTGGCGGCTTCGATTTTTTCACGAAGCTCGAAATTGCATTATCAAAATCTTCAGGTGTATAGCTTTTGCACACCTTCCGTACAAAGCCTTATGCTTTTCTTCGGTGATATTGCAATTCATCATCAAGTGACGACAACAATAACCATGAAAGCAATTTGGAAATCTTTGTCACGCTTTTGTTATTGAATGATGCAGCTGAAATAATGCCAGATTAGGCACTTCACCAATGCATTCTTTCAACCACCCCAAAAACAATGTCCAGGCTTGAGCGGTCTCACCCTGCGACCCGGTAGCGATTGGAATAATCGATTATTTCCGTCCATACCAACGGCAAGCATGTTGGTTCCTAGATACTTCCTTTGGTCTGCGGCATCAATTATAATCAATGGCCGCATGAGGCTATAAAACTCGAATCTAGTATCGTTAAGTATATATTAGTGATTAGTATTCGATAAAGCTTAATAAGATGTGTGTATAAGAATAATAATAGTAAAAATACTAATACTAACAGTTAATATAAATGTGCGAAACTTACCTAAAACCAAATGCTACAAAAACCATCTTAAATCTTCCAGCGTTATGCGTATCGATGTGTTTACAGTCCCCTCGTTTTTAGCTTTAGGTTATGACAATATAAAGCTAATTGCTCAAATGATTGTTCATGTTTACCGTTCAACACCTCAAAAGCCAAATTCCTACCCCCAAGCTCGTTTGTAAGAAACGTTTACTTTCCATTCAAGACTCAGATCTCTTTGTATGTCCTTTCCATTATATACCCTCAGGTATCTTTCAATTTTCGATTAGAAGCTGACTAAGTAATTTCATTGTCGCATTACGATGATTAGGATGTAATTGAGTTCTTGAACATGTGTGGACATTGTTGATGCTAGAAACAAAGAATGTGCTATCCATTTTTTTACGGGTGTATATGTTCCATGACCTTTTTATACATTTCCGCTGTACCTCGTGGGTTCAGATTTAATAACTTTGTATTCAAAGCGCTCAAGTAATGATATCTTTCCAATAGTAAACATGCATTACGCTTTATTATAAAATTCTTAATGTTTAAAAAAGGTTTTGGTTTTGGGAATCGATGTTTTTAATTACGGTTGTGGTGCGCTTGGTGGCGTGGGCATATTTTTAAATGAGTCTCTTTGCGACGAGAGAAGTGAATGATCGAGGTTGGTGAAAAAGGTATCCTCGACCTTTGGTGTGTGATAACTATCATTGTGAAGCGGCGGAAAATTCAGGTCTAATGATAAATGATTAGAAGCCGAAGATGATTTTACCTCTGAAGGTGGTGGTTCTTTTGTTGAAATTAACAGAGCTTGAGTTTGCTCATTCTTACAACATAGTTCATGAATGAAGTATTGGATGTCTTCATCATCAACCACGTCAATTCCATGGAACCATCTTTGTAAGATAACCTGACTCTATCATTTGGTGTCTCTTTGACAGCGTGAACCTTTTTCCACATCGTAACTAGTTTATTGAAAGTGATATTTTTAGGTAGTTTCCTTTGCATGTTTAGATGAAGGATGCACTAAATAAACCTTAAAAGTAGAATTGTCATCGTAATCCATGGTTGTGTTTTGAACAAACTTAGGTGGAAATAATTGTTGGACTGATGAGTGTCTAAATACTCATCATTTTTGTACAATCTAAACTGCAAAATCATCTGAAAACACTAAAAAATGCATCAAAATGATGAAATATCACAAATAAGTGTTTTATGTGTTTTAAATGCAAAAATATCAAAATGGATGAAATGTAAAGTTTGCAAAATTGGGATTTTAGTCCCAGTTTTAAAAGTTGTCAAATCTAGTCCACGGAATCAAAAATGTGGAATTTTATCATTCAAGGTCCTTGAAATATTCTAAGTTGTTAAAATTGGTCCTTGAATGATTCTTTGGTTAATGGCGGAAAGGTCTCACTTTGAAAATGTCAAAATTAGTCTTGGACTTGTAAAATGGAATTTTATGCAAAAAGGGTCCTTGTTCTATCAAAGTTTGTCAAGTTTGGTCCTTGTGATAAGTTTGGAAAAGTGTCATGTTCAGTCCCTCAAGTTTGGAAATTTTATGGTGGTCCTATGTTAACTAACCAATGGACATCTTTTAATAACACAAGCCCAATCCAATCCTTAGCCCAAACCCAAGCTTGACCCTTGAACCTTGGCCCCCCGAGCGATCCACATATTCCTTTTGACCCCTGTCATAACCATTTTGACCCAGTTTTCTATTAATACAGGTCAAAAATCAAATACAGCGCAAAAAACGGTAACATTCACTCTTCTCTCCCATGCCGATATCCCAAAACCAGTAATGGTTTCCCACTTTTCAACATCCCTCACCTTACCTTGTCCCTCCACCTCCACTAACACCCAAAACCTTTAATTGATTCAAACCAGCCCAATTAATATCAACACACTAAAAAGAAGAATTTGGGCAAAAATCTACACTTAGATGGTTAAATGATTTAAGAGATCCAGGGCTGGAAATTGGTGGGCAATGAGAGAGATCACCATAGAGTCCAAAAAGTCATTATAAAAAGGAGGGGATGCAATGTATCAACAATATCTAGAGTAATTTATATTTTCTTTAGTCGTTTTTTTTAATCTAAGCTTTCCAGTGTATGTTTTCACTTCCAAGTACTTTGTTTAAGTTTCTCAAGTGTATTTGAATCCTTTTTAATAATCAATTTCAAGTTTTCAGTATCAAATTTAGTTTATGCAATTTTCAAGTGCTCAAAATCTCTTATGATTCGAATGTTATTTTTAGGTGTTATCATGAATTTGAATAAGCATATAGGCTCCTAGATAGCTTATAAAAGCTATTAGATATCTTAAAATCAGTTTAGAAGCAAAAATCAAAAATCACCAAAAATACAAATTAAATAGGTGAAAAATAAAAAATCCATTGGAAATGGTGTTCACAAATTTGGAGCAGGTAAATCTTGGATGGCCTTGGGTTAGTGGCTTAGTGGTAAGCCTATAGGAGTGTTCTTGGTTCCTAGTTCTTGGTTTTTCAGTTGGATAGCCTTTGTAAGCCTTTTTGTTCAATTTTGTTATTTCAACATTTTAAAGTTTAGTAGCTTTAATCTTTGTGTTTTAGTGTTAATTAGTCTTAGTTAAGGATAATTAACCATAAAAATCGATGGTTTGTTCTTTAAATTTGTAGCTAGCCAAATCTCATTTTGACATAAAATTATTATAATCATCATCTTGTGTTTGATGTTGTTAGTACTATTGTTTCATGTTTATTTGATCTGCATATGATAATATATGGTTACATGTCAATCTCATGGTTTAAATTTGTGTTTAGCTTTGAAAATAATCAAACAGGTTATATCAAGGCTTGTTTGGTTTTGCTAGTTAAATTGTGTTATTGAGTGTTTGTGTTATCACTTTTGGTTGTTTTGTGTTCAACTTGGCCATACTAGTGATTGCAAGCAAGATAAAAGGTGCTCATAAGCAAAGTCAAAATCTCTTTTGATCAAATGTGTGTCCTTTGTTGGGTTTTAATGATTCATGGTCATCATTTTGTGTTTACAAGTTGTTATCATTGATCAAAATAGTCTTATTACACCTTAAAACAACAAAATCAGTGAGTAGTAGTGAATCAAAGTTCATATTAGTCAACTCTTTTGGTTTTGATAAAAGTCAAATTTTTCATTTGGGTCGTTTTGATTAAAATAGATAATTTCTTTGTGTGTTTAATAGTAAGATTTAGCTTAAAAGCTTTTGGGTTATCAAAGTTTAGTTGCTAAACAAAATTAGAAAAATACTAATTCTCTTTCAATCAGCTTATAAAGTGCTTTTTAACTAGCTTATTTTGGTACCTTGGTAAAAGGGTGCCCATTACTGATTGGGTGGTCAACTTGATAAGCTCACATAGAGCTTATTAGTTGCTCAAATCTTGTGATTTTTGGTTCTTTGGGTAGCTAACCTAGCCATCTTGAGATCCCAAGCTTAATTTTATATTTTGTAGCTTATTTTCTAGGGTTTGTATCGGCTTAAACTTTGTCCCATTCCATCGATTTTATCTTGAGTTAATCGGTATACACGAGTAATCATTTATGGCCTTTTCACAAGCTCACCATAAGCTCTCTAGTTGCCCTTTCGGTGTGTGAGCTTTGGCTTTTGGATAGTCTACAGTATCTGGTTACTTCATCTTTGATTTGAACTTTTGAGCTTATTTACTTAGCTTAATTGTCCTACAAAAGATCCACAAGTACATTTGGTTTGTAAGTTTAGTATTTGTGCTTGTTAGCTTATTAGAGCTTTTCAGTGTGCTTATCTTTGTCTTTTAGCTTCATTTGAGTAGCTTTAGCTTGTTTATAGCTTATTTCATCTTTGTTTCCAGTTTATAACTTTGTTTGAGCTTAAATTCACCAAGATAAGCTCATTAAGCTCACTGTTGGCTCATAAGCTTCTCAAACTGCTTATTTGTGATTTGTAAAAATTTGGTCTTTGTAAAAGTTTCATATTTTTAGTATTTAAGTAGTTCTCAAAAAGAAAAATCCAGAAAAACTTCATTTTTTAAAACAGTGATAGTGTTTATTTAATAGGTTTTAGCTTTTGATTTTCTTTTCATCTTATTAATAAGCAAATCTTGTTTTTATATTTTTCTTAGTTTTCTGTCACCTTAAGTTATTTTTAGAAAGAGTTTCATATTTTTCTCTATCTTTTTAGTATTTATTAGAATTTTTAATAGTTAAAAGTATTAAATAATTAGTAATAAATATTTAAAAAGTATAAAAAATATATTTTCAGTTTTAAAATTAGTTTTATCATATTTTAGATTTTTCCAAGTTAAAATTTCATTTTCCAGGTTTATTTTATATTTTATAGAATTTAAGTGTATTTTAAATAATAATTAATTAGTAATAATTAGATAAAAAGTGTGAAAAATATAATTTTAATTTTAAAATTAGTTTTATAATATTTTAGATTTTTCTGAATCATAATCTTATTTTTCTAGCCTTATTTCATATTTTCTTTTATTTTAGGTTATTTTTAAATAGTTTAAAATAGTTTTAATTAATAATAATTAATTAAATAGTTGTAAAAATAATTTTCTTTTTCTAATAATTTTCTTTTATTTTTAGGATTTCAAAAATGTCATTTTCATATTTTTAGGTTTTATTTCTTAAATATCACTTTTTATTTTGTACGTTTACGTAGTTTTTAAACATACGTTTTACGTTTGTCTATCGATTGTTGTGTTTTCAAGTCTGTTTCCAATCTCATTCCAATCAATGTAGTGTAATATTCTCTCCAAATCCTTCTTGATCTATCCTGGTGATCATTCTATCATCTGAATTAGTGTTTGCACCATTGAGTCTCCGTGGGACTTAACGACGAGAATTCATTCTATTCTCGGGACTTCATTGTATTTGTGTTTTAAGCGGTTTTAAGCTTCTTACGGTTAGCCATTCACAAGTGGCTAGCTTGTGAATAATAACTTGCGGTTTAGCACAGATCAAATTTTAACTGCCGTAGGGAGGCTTTAGCGTGTGTTAAACTGTTCAGACCATTCTTGCACATATACCACCATTTGTAAAAAGTTTTTTGTAAAGTTATCGAGAAAATCAAAAGTTCATTAGCTTTCCTAAAGTGTTAAAAACACCAAAATATTTTCATTCTTTGTTTTACATCATATTCTTCTTTATAACACCCTTTTGATTCTTCATTTCTTACCCTCTAGAACCATTTGATTCTTTCTATGTCTTATCCTCAACCTCTTGGTTGTCAATGGTGTGGTGGTCCTTATAATGGTGGCAATTGCCCCAGTTGTAGCATGGTGGAATAGGAAACGGGTCCTCATAACGGGATCCCTATTCCTACCATAACACAATGATTTATTCCATCCTACCTGCTGTGAGACTCGGTGATTTCTTGTTGTGATGCGTAATGGTTCACATTCCGGTTCGATTGTCAATGGAAACACGCTTGTCTATGAGCAGGTTCGATAACAATTATGACTACAACACATACCACTCTGACCCGCATCGGTTTTCTGTTGTGAGTATTGAGAGGTCCTCACTCTAGCTCGGATTGTCTAACAAGGAATCCATTTACTTGTAGCGATTACGGCTCTTCGTATCATGACCAACCTCTCTGATTACCGGCTGAGCCACTTCCTCAAAATCTTCTCCTTGATCTTTTGGATTTCTTGAAGATTTGAAGGAATCTAAACACTCCCAAGATAATCCAAATGAAAAATCAATGGAAGTTTTGTTAGTAGAAGAGATTTGCTAAATTAGATTCCCAAATTGCCTTTGAAAAATCTATTAGGGAACCAATTGCAAAGAAAAGCAGCCAGATCTAGCTCTCGATTCCGTTTCATTCCCGATGACGATGATGATGAAGATATCCTTGATATCCTTCAATTTTATAACGGTTCATCAGGTTCATCTGTTGAAACTCATTCCATGAAAAATCAGGGAGAAAAGACTATGATGGAATTACTAGCAGAAGAACAAATGGAAAGTATAAAAAATATGTATGCTGGTCCTTCTAAACTCCTCATCACTTTGTTATCACCCGATATTCCCACTCATCTCTAAACATGGGGGATGAGCTTCTTGACTTGTTCACGAAGTCGGACGAATTTATAAAGTAAGTGTTGAGGACCTTGTCCCAATCGAGAGAGTCACGAATTTCGATCATATGTGTGATTCTTCTTCCCCTCTTGAGTGTTCAAATGATCATTTTGAGACTTTCTTCGATTTTAGCGATGATTGTAAATCTTATGGAGACATTGAGTATGTTGAGGCATCTTCCAGCGATCTTGATCATCTTCTTGAGGAGTTAACCGATGAACTCGCTCACATCAACCACTTTCATCGAAAGTGATGATGATCTCTTTGATTTGACCGACCTAGGAGAAATTGAAAGTCTCCTTGATAATGATCGATTCACTCACTTCTTCAACGGTCAATAGAGAATGTTGATCACTTTGTTACCGAAACATTCAAAGCTACTTTCACCAATCCTCTATTTGAATTACACTCTGAATTCACTTTATTTGAGAATCCACTCTTTGATACCAGTTGAGGATAGTGATGAGTTCACAATGGAACAAGAGTTCACAAATTCACATCATGTGAATGATTCTCTTCAATGAGGAGTTTAGGTGAACTCACTCATATCATGATGACTCCGCGGAGTATGATAAACGGATGGCAAAATCATGATGGGGGAAAATTTCTCAATCATGAGAGTTTGTATTTCTATGACAAATTTTCCAACCCTCCCTCCCTAGATGCTTTCCAACCCAAAGAGCTCAACCAACAAAATCCAAACGAGTGCAAGCGCACGATCACGAGGAAAAGATCTTATCATGATCGTCATCATGATTTTCTTTCTTTCTTCATATATTATGTCACTTCTCTGTTCTTCACTCCTTCGGAATGAAGACATTATCGTCGGCATTTCCATGTACCGTATATTGGGCAGGGAATATATCTCATCGATTGGAACTTCCGTGCCTAATATTCTTTCTGTTCTACCACCTAGTGTGGGGAATTTACCCAACATGTTTATATATATATATATCTAAAAAAAAAAACTCTCAAAATAATGGTAGTAGTATTTCCCTTTTACGTTCTTTGTTTTTGGCATAACATGCATTACTTTGAATATTGAGGGCAATATTCATTTCTAAGTGGGGGAATTCTCGAATTTTATCATGTAATTATACCACCCAATTCCCCATTTTGGCCAAATTTTTTGGGTAAGTGTTTACCTTTTGCTCATTTGGTATCAGTTAGCCATGTCAAAAACAAAAGGATTGGCTAATCCAGAGCAAACGGCTCTTGGTAAAGATTTCTCATCGTTTATGGCTTGCAATTTGCCCCAAATTGTATGGTATTCAGCTCACCATATCCTTAAAAGTGAAGAGTTGGCTAGCCCTTAAGTTTATGGCTTGTGGTAAAGGCAGTGGAAAATCCATAATTGGTATTCAGCTCACCAAAGATAATTCGGATAATTTATCTAAGAGTTGGCTAGTCGAGCAAACGGCCTCGGTAAAGACAAATCAAATCCGTTCACAGCTTATGATTTGCTCAAAATCATTTGGTTATCGTTGTACCAAGGTTCTTACTTGAATCGAAACAACTGGCTACTCCAGAAGTGATGGCTTTTGGTAAAGAGTTTTTAAAATCCATTAAAGATCTAAATCATTCTTAGGACTACAATATCTCATATGGGGATTGATGAGTGTCTAAATACTCATCATTTTGTACAATCTAAACTGCAAAATCATCTGAAAACACTCAAAATGCATCAAAATGATGAAAATATCACAAATCAGTGTTTTATGTGTTTTAAATGCAAAAGATCAAAATCAGATGAAAAATGTATCAAGTTTGCAAAATTGGAAGTTTTAGTCCCCAAGTTTTAAAGTTGTCAAATCTAGTCCCCGGAATCCAAAATGTGGAATTTTATCATTCAAGGTCCCTGAAATATTCTAAGTTGTTAAAATTGGTCCTTTAATGATTCTTTGGTCAAATGGCGGAAAAGGTCCCTAAACTTTGAAAAATGTCAAAATTAGTCCTTGGACTTGTAAAAATGGAATTTTATGCAAAAAGGGTCCTTGTTCTATCAAAGTTTGTCAAGTTTGGTCCTTGTGATAAGTTTGGAAAAGTGTCATGTTCATCCACTCAAGTTTGGAGAATTTGCAAAATTGGTCCTTGTGTTAACAACAAACGGACATCTTTTATATACAAGCCCAATCAATCCTTAGCCAAACCAAGCTTGACCCTTGAACCTTATTTGGCAGGCAGTCCATATTCCTTTTGACCCTGTCATAACCATTTTGGACCCGCTTTTCTATTAATACAGGTCAAAAAATCAAACATGTGCCAAAAAACCATTTGTTATTCCTCTCTTCTCCATGCATGTAAAAACCAGTATGGTTTTCCCACTTTTCAACATCCCTCACCTTACCTTGTCCCTCCTCCACTAACACCCAAAACCTTTAATTGATTCAAACCAACCATTAATATCAACACCTAAAGAAAATTTGGCCAAAATCTACACTTGGATGGTTAAGATGATTTAGAAGATCCAAATTTTGGAAATTGGTGGGAAAGCAATCGAGATCACCATAGAGTCCAAAAAGTCATTATAAAAAGGAGGGATGCAATGTATCACAATATCTAGAGTAATTTATATTTTCTTTAGTCGTTTTTTTTAATCTAAGCTTTCCAGTGTATGTTTTCACTTCCAAGTACTTTGTTTAAGTTTCTCAAGTGTATTTGAATCCTTTTAATAATCAATTTCAAGTTTTCAATTATCAAATTTAGTTTATGCAATTTTCAAGTGCTCAAATCTCTTATGATTGAATGTTATTGTTAGGTGTTATCATGGAATAACACATATAGGCTCCTAGATAGCTTATAAAAGCTATTAGATATCTTAAAATCCAGTTTAGAAGAAAAAAAATCAAAAATCACCAAAAATACAAATTAAATAGTTGAAAAATAAAATCCATTGGAAATGGTGTTCACAATTTGGGCGGGTAAATCTTGGATGGCCTTGGGTTAGTGGCTTAGTGGTAAGCCTATAGGAGTGTTCTTGGTTCCTAGTTCTTGGTTTTTCAGTTGGATAGCCTTTGTAAGCCTTTTTGTTCAATTTTATTATTTCTTTGTTTTAAAGTTTAGTAGCTAATCTTTGTGTTTAGTGTTAATTAGTCTTGTTAGGATAATTAACAATAAAATCATGGTTTGTTCTTTTAAATTTGTAGCTAGCCAAATCTCATTTTGACATAAATTAATATAATCATCATCTTGTGTTTGATGTTGTTAGTACTATTGTTTCATGTTTATTTATTCTCTGCATATGATAATATATGGTGCAGTAATCAATCTCATGGTTTAAATTTGTGTTTAGCTTTGAAAATAATCAAAATGTTGTTATATCAAGGCTTGTTTGGTTTTGCTAGTTAAATTGTGTTATTGAGTGTTTGTGTTATCACTTTTGGTTGTTTATTTCAACTTGGCCATACTAGTCGATTGCAAGCAAGATAAAATGTCGGTGCTTCATAAAAAAGTCAAAATCTCTTTGATCAAAGCGGGTGGCCTTTGTTGGGTTTTAATGATTCATGGTCATCATTTTGTGTTTACAAGTTGTTATCATTGATCAAAATAGTCTTATTACACCTTAAAACAACAAAATCAGTGAGTAGTAGTGAATCAAAGTTCATATTAGTCATCTCTGTTGGTTTTGATAAAAAGTCAAAATTTTCATTTGGGTCGTTTTTGATTAAAATAGATAATTTCCTTGTGTGTTTAATAGTAAGATTTAGCTTAAAAGCTTTTGGGTTATCAAAGTTTAGTTGCTAAACAAAATTAGAAAAATACTAATTCTCTTTCAATCAGCTTATAAAGTGCTTTTTAACTAGCTTATTTTGGTACCTTAGTGAAAAGGGTGCCACAGTACTTCAGTTAGGTGGTCAACTTGATAAGCTCACAGAAGCTTATTAGTTGCTCAAATCTTGTGATTTTTGGTTCTTTGGGTAGCTAACCTAGCCATCTTGAGATCCCAAGCTTAATTTTATATTTTGTAGCTTATTTGCTGGGCTGCTCGGCAAACTTTGTCCCATTCCATCAAGTACATCTGAGTTAATGTTGATATACACGAGTAATAGAGTGTTTATGGCCTACAAGCTCACCATAAGCTCTCTAGTTGCCCTCAATTATGTGAGCTTTGGCTTTTTGGATAGTCTACCAGCTAATCTGGTTGACTCAGTCTTTGATTTGAACTTTTGAGCTTATTTACTTAGCTTAAATTGTCCTACAAAAAGTCCACAAGTTGCATTTGGTTTGTAAGTTTAGTATTTGTGCTTGTTAGCTTATTAGAGAGCTTTTGATTGTATATCTTTGTCTTTTAGCTTCATTTGAGTAGCTTTAGCTTGTTTATAGCTTATTTCATCTTTGTTTCCAGTTTATAACTTTGTTTGAGCTTAAATTCATCAAGATAAGCTCATTAAGCTCTTGTTGAAACCATAAGCTTCTCAAAATGCTTATTTGTGATTTGTAAAATTTGGTCTTTGTAAAAGTTTCATATTTTAGTATTTAAGTAGTTCTCAAAGAAAAATCCGAAAAACTTCATTTTTTAAAGTGATAGTGTTTATTTAATAGGTTTTAGCTTTTTGATTTTTCTTTTCATCTTATTAATAAGAAAATCTTGTTTTTATATTTTCTTAGTTTTCTGTCACCTTAAGTTATTTTTAGAAAGGTTTCATATTTTTTCTCTATCTTTTTAGTATTTATTAGAATTTTTAATAGTTAAAAGTATTAAATAATTAGTAATAAATATTTAAAAAGCATAAAAAATATATTTTCAGTTTTAAAATTAGTTTTATCATATTTTAGATTTTTCCAAGTTAAAATTTCATTTTTCCAGGTTTATTTTATATTTTATAGAATTTAAGTGTATTTTAAATAATAATTAATTAGTAATAATTAGATAAAAAGTGTGAAAAATATAATTTTAATTTTAAAATTAGTTTTATAATATTTTAGATTTTTCTGAATCATAATCTTATTTTTCTAGCCTTATTTCATATTTTCTTTTATTTTAGGTTATTTTTAAATAGTTTAAAATAGTTTTAATTAATAATAATTAATTAAATAGTTGTAAAAATAATTTTCTTTTTTCTAATAATTTTCTTTTATTTTTAGGATTTCAAAAATGTCATTTTCATATTTTTAGGTTTTATTTCTTAAATATCACTTTTTATTTTGTGCGTTTAAGTAGTTTTTTAACGTCACGTTTCACGTTTGTCTTATCGATTGTTGTGTTTCCAAGTTATTTTAATCTCATTCCAATCAATCAGTAGTGTAATATTCACTCCAAATCCTTACTGATCACTATCCTTACTGATCATTCTATCATCCCAATTAGTGTTTGCACACCATTGAGTCTCCGTGGGACTTAACGACCCGGGAATTCATTCTATTCTCCAGGACTTCATTGTATTTGTGTTTTAAGCAGTTTTAAGCTTCTTACGGTTAGCCATTCACAAGTGGCTAGCTTGTGTGAGATAGCTTGACGGTTTAGCACGGATCATGGACATTACAGTAAAGTCTTTTTAGTAAGCCAAGTGCAAACTACCAGCCCTTTGTACTTGTGCATTTACTTAGGTTGCCCAACAATGTAAACTTTCTAAGGTTGCCCAAAATTAGTGTATCAACATTGATACACTTTAATGAGTGTATTAAGTATGAACCACCCATTTGTGATTGTTTATTATTAATGTTGTACTTGTGCCAACTGCCTAAGATTTACTAAGATACATATTTATTTGTGTTATGTGAAAAATTTATTAACTTTCCTAAACTTGCCAAGCGCCCCTTTGGATGAAACTAGTAACTTATCCCAACTACATATACATTCTTTAAGTAATACCAATTTCATAGTTGTAGTAATGTCTAAGGTAAAATTCATTACTATTGTTAGTATGCTATAACTAGTTTTAGTAATATATTTAGGATCCTTACTTTTGTTTTTCATAATTAACAGGGATTGTGCGTAAGCGTTTGTCTTTTGAAGTGGAACGACCATATGATGGCGTGATTCATGAAATATATAGCAAAACTTAACAAAAGATCTAAGAAGGATGTAGCTGAAAAGGTGGGTTGGCGGTCAAGGAAATAGGTGACAATAATAAAGATGAGCACAACAATATAAATGGAAATGTTGATGGTGAGAAATCGCTTACTAAGCGACATGAAGATGAAGCAATAATGGAACAACTAGCCGAACAAGATAGGGCCGAAAGAGAAATGGAAGAGAGATGCGCAAGACCGGGAGCAGAGGATCGTTCTTAAGATAGAATAAGGTCACCTTGGACAGTCAAAATGAAGGATAAATTTAGTAGAATTTAGTTATAGTTAGATTATCAGCTGCTTGATGATGCATGTTTCTTTCCTAAACTTAATCTTAGTTTAAGAAAACATGTAATTCAGTTCTTTAAAGTTCATATATTTCACTTTCTAGACTTGCATGTTTGTTTCCAGGCTTATATACTTGGAAATTCATTAATTTATTAAAGCTGCATCAAGCGATGCGAGTGCTAGATGCTTCCCATTCATACAATCATCTAATAAGTACATCAAAAGTTATCCGATGGGACTACTATCAAAAGACTACTACATCAACATAACCTCCTAAACCATCTATAGCCTCTTTGGTATGGCCCATCTTTGTATCTTCGGTGAACTCCTTGTCCCCAATAACATTACATAGTTTTTGAAGCAATACTAGCTCTCTTATGGGGTGCTGGTGATGAGGCCCATGAGTGCGTGGTTGAGATGCAAGTGCTTAAATGGGTAGAAGGTGTGAGTTGTTGTGTAATAAATAAAGTCATTGACTATTTGACTTGGTGTTTCTAACCACCCCTGTGTGTGGGCAACTCACGGATAGTATAAATCGAACCACTTGCTAGTTGCAATTTTTGTGGGCAACCCACGGGTAGTATCTTTCTAACCACCCTGCATTGTGTGGGCAACTCACGGCTAGTATATTTCAAACCACTGCTAGTGCATTATTGATGAAAATGGAAACTCAATTTTGCATTTATGTAACATGTTGATCTAAAGTATATAATCCCCAAATCAACTGCGCTATCAAATAATTGATCTTTAAACACTTGAAATTGGCGCTCTACACAAACCCTAACCCACTCCCAAACTGATAATTAAACATCTTTTACATCCAAATCACACAAATGCCGAAAGAATATCCCACCACACACAACGTCGTTGCATACCTAACCAAGAACAATCATCTTGAAAGGGTTCCATGAGATGATTGATTTTATCAAACACACACCAATTCACTATGCAATAAGTGTACAACCTATCATTCTTAAAGCCTACATTCATCGATTTTGGTTGAAGGCGAAATTCAAGAACCTTGAGATGGGCGAGAGAGGTTATTAGGAGTGTTGTTGGTAGAATGAGATAATAGTCGAGAGGAGGTGATTAGGGAGGTTTTGAAAAGGATCCCGGATGGGGTTGTCAATTTAATGCGATCACAGAATATTTTGAGGGTTGAAAAGATTGGGTTATGAAAAAATGTGGAAATAATTATCATAAAGGTATGTTCTCACTGATGGAAGTTTTAATACATACTTTGCTACGTAATACAGCAATAAGACCACTGGGTTTGATGAGTTTTTCATAAAAATAGCAATTTCTTTGTCATATGTTTATCACGAGGGAGGGTGTTTAGCGGTCTAGGATGATCTTTGAGGGGTTTATGAAGAACATTAAAGAAAAGGGTAAATACTACTTATATCCTAGGTTTATTCAATTAATAGTGCAGTCAAAAACCGTTCGTGATAAAGGGAGTATGAGGTTACATCATATATAGCCACAGGTGTAAACACACTTGAAAAAATGACAAGTTACAGGGAAAGCTTACACCTTTATTCCCTAATATGCTTAACTTGCGGACATTCATGATAATGAGGAGGTACTTGACTCCCAACCCAATGTGACAACCTGTACTTTCAGGTCATTTCTCGAAACAATTTATGCCTCACTATTTCAACATTT
>OU343225.1:172808500-172860293 GCA_910596185.1 Chrysanthemum makinoi
TAGTAGCTAGTTACTTAGGAGATATGACCAACTGACCCTAATTAGGTAGACTAAGTGGGAAGGGTAAGAATTGACCAACCGACGACCCTTCTTAGCTTGTGCGATTTGATCAGCTGATTACCTACCGTTTGGATGAACTTAAGAAGTTAGGGATGAGTGTTTAAGATGCTAGCGCCCGGGCACTCATTGTTATGAATCTTGCATGTAGCGGAACTTAATGACTTGGCTTAGGGGACTAAAAACAACTGGACTTTCAAGGGGTCACTCATTGATCTCCGATGGAAACCTTTGCTGATAGGTTAGGACGAACTGACCAAATGTTGTCCTAGCGACTTAAACCCCCACTTGAAGCAATTGGAAGTAATTAAATGTGAACTTAACATGATAGGATGACTAACTAGGTTAGCACACTTCTCCTCTATTGATCACAACCCTCGCCTTTATTTGCTTTCTTTATTTTATTTACTTGTCTTTAGTTATTAATTAGTCGTTTCAACCATAAAATCTGTGACACCTAGACTTAGTTAAAATCCGCACACATAGCTCTTGGGACGACCTTGGTTTTACCGAATACTACACTACACACGACCGGGTACACTGCCCGTTAGTGCATTAGGGTAGACTATAGATATAAAGGGACATTATAAATATTAAAAACCTGGTCAGTAAAACCTGCATTAATACTCCTCATCTTCACTATCCGAGCAAGATTCCTCATCATCACTAGATTCCGTTCTTGCCTTTAGAGCAACGGATTTGACTTTCTCTCTTTTTTCTTTGATGATCTCCGAATCTTTCTCCTTCACCATTTCGTGTACTTTGAGATTTCCAATTAGCTCGTCAAGTGACATTATTGAGAGATCTTTTGATTCCTCAATAGCCGTTACTTTGCTCTCACTTCGGTTGAGTGATCTAAGAAATTTTCGACAAAGTTCTTAGTACGAAAAGTTTCATCAAGTGCTTTAAGAGAAGTAACAATAGTATTAAAGCGATTAAATCTACAATCAATGGTTTCATCTTCAGGGATAACAAATTGTTCATATTGTTGAACAAAAGGATCAATTTTGTTATCCTTGACTTGTGAATTACCTTGATGTGTAACAATCAAAGATTCCCAAATCTCTTTTCAGGTTTCACACACCAAAATTCTTTCATATTCTTTTCTAGGCAAAGCATTATAAAGCATCATTTTAGCTTCATTATTTTTAGTTATTAGTTTCTTTTGATCATCACTAGAAATATCTTTTGTTGTAGACTTAAAGTCTCCTTTAATGATAACAAACCAAAGATCTATATTTTTTTTACTTTACATATGTTTCAAAACGGTTTTTCCAATAGATAAATCCATTGGTTTCAAAGAGTAGTGGTCTTTGCATAGATTTCCCTTCTTTAAATTTTTCGGAATCCATGGATCGTTTCAAGTTTATAAAATACAATGTATTTTAGAAATTCTTGAGCAACGAGGCTCTGGTACCAATTGTGGAAAACTGGAAGGGGGGTTGAATAGTTTACCGTTTAAAATCTTTGTTTTGAAACTTATTGTAAGATCAATTTATATTGATCAAAGATATGATAGTGAAGAATAAACAATATGCAAGCAATATATAATGAGTAAATAAGGAAAGAAACAATCAAACCACGACAAGTTGTTTATAGTGGTTTGGTCAACAAGTACTCTTTTTCCTTGCCCTACTCCACTCCCCGAGTCTCCAACTCGAGAGTTATCTTCCCTAGTCAACAAAATCCTTCAACCGGCAGAGAAACCTTTATATTAAACACACAATATTTCTGACACAAAGCTAGATGTCGAGTTCTTTTACAAAGGTTCAACCACTCCCACACACTATGTATTTTAAGGACTAAAATACTAACCACTCACACTCAGAGGTTTAAGATGGTTTGGTACAACAATGATGTATGAACAAGACTAGATCATACAACAACAAAACAAACAAGCCTTCCAACTATTTGTTGAAGCTTGATTATGCCTTGATCTTCTTTGCTACAAAGGAGGATCACTATAATGATATGAATGAGTTAAAAATAGAGAGAAGGAATGTATGTGATTATGCTAGGAAGGGATGAGAAAACAACTTGGGTTGGCTTGCTATTTATAGCCAAAGTGTTCTGCTGTCACTACGGACCACGGAACCAAAAAAAGGGGTCCGCCCTTGTATGTTTTTGGTTCCACCAGTCTGACAGCAAGATTGAAAATATCTTTTCAAAGTCAACCAAATATAACCAAGATCATGTAAGATATGTAGAATCCAAATCTAACCAAAATATCATATGAAATCTTCTAGAGATTTCAATGATGCAAGCCATGATGTCAAATGTTGTTTTTTATTTTTAGAAATAATATGTTAAATGTAAATACATATGTAATATTGTGTTTAAGAAACTAAAACATACTTGTTCTAAAAATGTTGACACACATTATGGTTTAGAAGGATATCAAAGTTAATTGATACATGACTAGTCAAAATGTAAATGCTTGAGTGATGAAGACTTTATTTAAGGAGAGCTTATTTTATTATCTATTAATTTTGACAAGCTTTATACTTTACAAGAAATCTACTTATTAAAAACTTAGGTAAAGATTATAAAATATAAATAACGTTTATGACGATATTTGTATTAACAAAAACGACTCTAAAAGAGACATGTTGATAAACGTTTTTAGCATTTAAGAAAAACTCATAATTTGGTTACAAAATGATACCAAGAAGTTTAAAGTACACAAAAGATGAAATCATGAATTTGTGGAAAATGATAACTTATTTTACACCAAAATATAAAGGTCTTGGATGCCCGCTCCATGCCCAAAGGATCTCTTCAGTTATTACCTGAGATAAACATGCTTAAAAAGGTCAATAATAATGTTGAGTGAATTCGTAAGGTTAATAGTAATCAGTTGAACACAAGATAAAAATGATAATTGCTACGAAGACAATTAATTATGAAAAACAGTTATTATTGCCCTAAGCTCATGACACCAAGACTCAACTGCATACACCCAAATAGCGATGTACGTGATAATTGCCCCCAAAAGAGGTAATTTCCAATTGCCTTTGAAATTTAAATATAGTGCGCCTCGTTATTTTCGATAACAAAGACGGGGTCGTTAAACCCCATAGTACTATCCATAATATTTGCGTTCACTCGCAGTGACTAATGGTTCATGATGAAGGGGTTTTTTGGCAAGTTGCTTAGGCAATAATAATAATAATCAGATAAGCATATATTTTGCGAAAGACTTGTGTTCTAGTTTATAGCATGTATCTCCCTCGCGGGAGTTGGAAAATAAGTAAAAGTGAGGCTATGAACTCACCTTAGTGATACAGTAGTAAGATATAGCAATCAAGTAAGTAGTGCTAGCGGCTCCAACACGGAACCTATATATCATATGGCATGTCTTAGGTTTCGGTATTTCCAGATTCGTGACTTTAATTAATATTGTTAGAAATTATTTAGTTGTAAGATATGCATATCGTTTCGGTTTGTGTGGTAATGTTTAAAGTACAAAAAAATCAAAAGGTTTTAATAGTTTTCACAATTTATTTACCACGTCAAATACCATCTTTAAATACTTTCATACTAATTTTGATAAAACGTTGATGTTCGAAAAGTCGTGCGTTTATTACTTGTACGTGTTAAGAATTATATATATTTTCTACGTTAAAACTCGAAAATAATAATGTGTAACTTAAAATATTATATATATATATATATATATATATATATATATATATATATATATATATATATATTCGGTTCTAGAGAAAAGTGATATTAGATAGAAAAGTGAGAAAAATAGTTATAGGGTAGAATTTGATAACAGTGGAAAGTTGAAGGTAGAAAATAAAAATTTAACAAAAATTACACCAAATGAGTGGTATCAACCAGATACCTCTCATAAACTTACACCAAACACACACACGCTCTCTCTCTAATCAACCATACACTGCTATTTTTCATACCAAACTGATTGTATTTTCAACACCTCCGGTAACCACCATTAGAACCATCACCGCCATAAATAATTACGATCATTATCACCACTTATAACCACCATTACAACCATCGCTGGCATCACCACCATTGAAACGCCACCAACAACCGTCAAATCACTGACATCAATTACCGGCCACGTTTGTTTGCTCTCACGAATAGTACATCGTCGATGACACTCGCCGAAAATACATACAACAGTAAGTGAACTAATTACAACAACTAAAATAAGTGTTTAATTATGTAAGCTTTTAATTTTGCTTAACCTGAAAGTATTTAATTACAATTTTTTTTATGTTATTTTAGTTTTTTACTAGATATGGAACAAATTTGATGAAAGAAATGCTTGAAAAATATGTTTATTAAAAGTTGCACACCAGGTGTATGATAAAATGTCTGAGTAAGATTTATAACTGTGATGCACTAATTTTCTGCATATGTATTTGATTTTGAATGATATGACATCTTAGGGTATCTATGTGTAAATTTGTAGCATCAGATTACATGTTATGGCACCAGGCTGTATTGGGGCATCTGTGTTTGTGGTTGTTGCATCAGGTTAAAGATTTGTATGTTTAGTGCATCAATGAAACATATTAGGGCATTAGTGAGTGTGATTAGCATCGTTAGATATTTAAGGCATCGGCGTTTATGTTTAGTGTATCCGTTTGTATGTTTTGTACATCGTTGGTCATAGTAGGGCATCCATATGTATGTTTTGTGAATCGCTAGAAATACTTGGGCATACGTTTATATGTTAAGTGCAAATGAACATATTAGGCATCATGATTATGATTAGGGTATCTCCAGACATATTAAGGAATCAATGTATATGTTTAGTATATTCGTTTGTATGTTTAGTGCATCGTTAGTCATAGTAGGCCATCCATTTGTTTGTTTAGTGCATCCTAATACTTGGGCATCCATTTATATGTTTAATAAAACACCTTTTGTTAAAATTTCTTGTATTAACGTGTTAGATTTGATCACGGGAAAAATAAAAATACTCTACTTTTTGAATAATATGATATAGTGGGTATGCATAAAAATACACCTTGGCCAATGTTACCTTTTCTGGTTTTGTCCATTCGACAGTCATGATTAATGGTGTGAAATTGTCGCACACCAAAATGTTAGAAATGTAAATATTCATTGGTTTAGGTTGTTCACACTCAAGAAAAGATGATTGCTTGACGAGTATGTCATGTAAAAATACATATAAAAAATATGATGTTTGTTGATACTATTTCACCTAAACAAGTGGTTCGATTAGTTTGGCAACTCCGAATGAGGAAGTGTTGGTGATCCATCTTGTAGATATTGTAACTGGTCGCATATTGCATCACATGACTCATTTAGGATCAGACATCCTATTCATGCAGTGAGTATCAATATTCTCTTTGCATTTAATAAAAAGTAACTTGCATATACAAATGAACCACCTTCTCTTTTTAAGGTCCTTAGAGAGACTGGGTCGTATACCATTACTTCAACCTATGAGTTCACGATATAAGATGTCTGTTATTGAGATTTATAATCAGTCTCGTGCGGTATTGCTCTATGTACTGTAAAGTGTCTAGCATTGTATTTTTTTATAAATATACTTTTTTTCTGATTATGATTACTATCCACGGGAAATAAAGATGTTTTGAAGCTGAATGTTGGAAAACATAATCTCACGACCCCGTATCATTTTCCTCGGCCTGAGGCTATGAAAAAATCACAATGTTAGTATTTCACTCATTCCGTGAGAGCAATATCAGTAACTTCAACTGGAAAGAGTATTTCATCCAAGCATCTTCTTACTAGCACAGTTGGCGATCAGGTTAGTGTGGAATATATTGATGTATTATAATCTATTAAATTGTAAATTTGAGGGTAAATTTCAATGCTCGAGAAGGAAGGAGTAGAGTAGGGGTAAAGGACTAGTACCTTATTAACATTTTAAATTTCATTTCTTCTTTAATGTTCAAAATTTATGAGCTTTTTTACTGTCAGGGTGTTTATCATTGTATTTGATAGATATTCATATTATTTAATATTTGGGAGCAATAGTAGATTAAATGGGAATTAGGGCATCTATGAGTATGATTAGTGCATCAAAGGTAGATTTTAGGGCATCTATAAGTATGATTAGTGCATCAAAAAGGTAGATATTAAGGCATCTATGAGTATGATTAGTGCATAAAAAAAGGAGATATTAGTGCATCAAAATTAGTGCATCAAAAAGGTTGATGTTTACGCATGGACTCGAAAATTTTCAGCACTTCTAAAAACACGAAAGAAAATAGTAGTTTAATTTTCTTTTTTAGACTGATGTTGTGGTTAATGCGGGACCAGTTGTCTTCATATATACTTCTGGTCCAAATCCCATATTGGTGCAACCTCTACCTTTTCAACCTGGGACTAGCTTCGAAGCATGAATGTTTAGTGAATCACAAAAAACCTTATAGCATCTGTGTGTAAGATTAGTGCATCAACTTACATGTGAGGGCACCAATTTCTATGCTTAGTGAATTATATGACATTGTACGACATCTCTGTATTGTTGGACATATTATGGAATCAAATATGTATGATTGGTGCATTGTTGTAGGAAGAATTACATACATATCCTTCTTGAAGTTCAATATTACATCAATATCCTTATTACTTTTGCAATTACATTAATATCCTTCTTAAAAATTTAAATTAACATATATATCCAAAAATCAATTAAATCATAACTATATTAATTTTAAAATCTAAAATTAATACTTATCTTTTATTTAACAACTAATTGACTAATTTACCCTTCTTGCCTAATCACAATAATTGACTCTTTAATTCTCAATGTTTTCATTTCCTCTAGCCTCTTCATCTTCTAATCCAGGAATCATCATTTCTCACACCCTGGAAACAAGTTGTAAGTTGTTTGTGTATTCTTGAAATATGTTTGAGTTAATATTGAATAAATATATGGAAAAAAACTTGTAGGTTTGTGAAACATGTGTGGTTATCTTTTATTTGCATTCTAATATACGAACATGGTTATTGCATTGTTACAACAACTGTTGGCTTATTTCATTATAATATCGAACAACTTGTTGGTTTTATTCATTGTGTCATCTGAGATAGATTGTTTATTTGAGATATGCATGTTTCTTTTAGTTTATTTCATTTTAACATACAATCAGAGTGTGTGTAGTTTTATCATCATCTTCATATTGTTGTTATATGTGTCTTTTAGTTTGATAAGATATATTAAGAGGATAAACTTGTAATATTTAGTGAAGGGTAAAATGGTTATTTAATTTATTAAGTAAGAGGTAAAAAATAATTTTATAAATTAAAATGAATATAAATATAATTTAATTGATTTTTGGATATATATGAGAATATAAAAGTTTGGAAAGGATATTGACGTAATTACAAATGTGACAAGGACATTGAAGTAAATTGAACTTTGGCAAGGATATAGATGTAATTTCCTTAAAAATATTCATCAAATCGTAGAAATAAATGCATCAAATTTGAAAATTAAAACTTGGATAAGTGTATTAAAAAAATGTTTATATATTTAATACATGTGTTTGTTATTGTCACTTTTATTGACATGTTAACACTTTTTTTGCAGCTTCTATTTCTGTATCCGAACTTAACAACAATTTCAAAGAGAGTTACAACGGAAAGAACCATACTGACGATGAGGCTGTGAGATACCAAAAATTTGAAGCAAAAGGGAATATAAAAAAAAGAAACTAGGAGGTTTCGATATGCTACATAAAATCCACACACCAATTTCGTAGGTCCATGATGCATCTTTCAAGACGAATTTCGAAAATTGTAAAATTTGAAACTAAAGAGGACAAACGAATTGGTATATGCTAAGAAACTTCTGAGAAACAAACAAGCAACATGAGAAGAATTTGTAAGGCAGATGCATTCAAAAAGATTTCTTCAACGGTTTTCATTTTATCATAAACATGAAATATGAATAGGTGGGTAGAAGTAGCTTTTTCATGTTTTTAACTTCATTTAATTGCGTTTAGAAACAATTATGTTTGGTTTTATAAGGTTATGATGTAGCAAAAGCAATGTTATGATTTGTACTTTTTCGTTATGTGTTGGGCATATGGAAATAAAATGCTTTGATGCTTTATGTAGATATAGTTTTTTTTATTTAAAAATAAGTTTTATAATTGTTAAAGATGATTGAAATGAAATGTCCTCTTCACCTATCAGACACAATCAGATATTTAAAGAACTAAGTTGCATCAGTGCTGAAAATAAAGGTGCGTCCGTACATAGAAGAAAGTACATCTGTTTGGGTGAGGTAGAATTCATATAGTAAATAAAATTTCAAATTAATTTTTAACTATTGGAATAAAAACAATATTTTTCAAGAAAAAACAATTGAATGATTGTTAAGAAATGATTAGAATGAAATATCCGCATTAATACTTATAAAAAAAATTTGTTTAAGAAAAAAGTGCATTAATGTCAATGATAAAGGTGCATCAACGTTAAAAATAATGTGCATCAACACAAAGTGCTTCTATTCAGGTAAGGTAGAATTCAACATGAAACTTAAAAATGCATTTTTAAAGATAGTAGTGCATTAGTAAAGAGAATGATGCTGCATCACAGTTGCAGAAATTTCAATGATACATTAAATGAAAAATATCTTATATACAGAGTATTACCATTGAGCATTCATTTGTAGAAGTATCAAATAAAGAAGAAAAAAAAGTCTATACAAAATGCTCATGATACCAATGAGCAACTATTTGCAAAAGTTTCAATTGCAGAAAAGAAAGAAAATGCACCAAAGTATCAAGTAAGGAAATCAATTTAAAATTCATCGAATATGAAAAAGAAAAATAGTTCTTGGATATGCCAAACGAGTTATGTCCTTGAATCTGTTTGCTGGTGTATTATTCTAAAGAAGTCCCTACTTCCACAAGTAAGGGAGACTCATCTTTCTTTAGTAGATTCAGCTTCAACAACCTAAATAACTCAAACAAAACCTAGCAAAATGGAACAAAATGTGAATATAAGTGCATCACATTAACTAATTCAGAGCATCAGTTTGTTACTAACTAGTGCATCATAGAGTTATCTAATAGGTGCAGGGCAATATCAGCAAATGATTTATAAGGTAAAGTAACATATAATTCAACTAATATCAGTGAATCACAATGAAAAACTCAGGGCACCCGTTTGTTAACAAATAGTGCAACATCATTTCAAAACAAATGCATTACACATGCAACTACTTATACATGCCTTTTATACTGATAAAAAAACAAAAAATACCTAATAGATTCGTATTTTTCACAAACCGATTGCATCAACATTACTGAACAGGTGCATCATACATATAACTACATACACCTACTACATCATACAACAATGTTTCAGATCTATATTCGTCACACACAAACACCTATTGAATCAACATTTTAAAATATCTGCATCACAATACAACTACACATACAAGCCGTTTCTACTGATAAAACAATGAAAAACCTATCTAATAGATCCACATCTATTAAAACAAACACCTATTCATCAAAATTTTAGAACAACTACATCATACATTTAAATACACAAACAAACATTTTCTACTTATAACATAAACATAATTAACCTTTTAGATCTATGGATATGTTTGGCAAAATTAGCTGTAAACTGTATGCTGTAAGCTGCAAAGCTGTTAACATGAGCTACAAGCTGTATCTTTTTTTTTCAATAAAAGTGTTTGGTAAATAAAAGTGTTTGGTAAATTAGCTGTTAAATGTAATTATAAGATGTTAACAGTTATTTTATGTTTTAACAGCTCCGAGATATTTAAAAAGCTTCATGAATCAGCTTTTCATTTTGGAGCTACTTGTTTAAAATAAAAGCTTGAAGTTGATGTATCCAAACAGAGCTACTTATTTTAGAGGAGATTATTTTTATAACAAAAAGCTTACAGCTCCAAAAAAGCTGCGACCCAAACAGGCCCTATATCTGACAAAAAAAAACTTGAATAATAATTTAGAACAACTACATCACACATACAACCACATATACAAAGCTCATTCCATTGAAAAAATGACCAAAACAATTAGAGAAACAGTTAATGCGTCACAGTGTAAAATTAGCGCATCACAGTTATAAATTTTCATTGAGACATTTAATCAAACATCTTGTGTGCAGTTTTTACAAACACATATAACAGGTATTTTTTCCTCAAATTTTCTTCAAAAAACTAATCTATACACTGCATCATGTCACAAAACTCTTTAAATTAGTACATCTATGAACAAACCTGATGATTAAATCGAAATTCATAAAACAAAACCATAGCTCACAATGAACAATAATTCGTACAGATAAACACTAATAAACACATATATAACATTTGTATTTGAATTAAAATAGCAAAACTAATAAATCTGTAATTGAAATCAGTTAATTACTTACTTTGATCTTCGATTTGAGAAATTATGAAGAGAGGATTGATTGAATATGATAATAAACCATATCTATTATGTTGATTGGATAGATATTGTCAGTCGGGTGAAAGAAGAAGAAATCGTGAGAAAAATGAGAGGAGCGTATATTCAGAGAAAGAAGAAGTAAGAAAAAAAAATGAAAAGGATTACATTTTATGTATGATGGAGCTGGAAATGTGTAAAAGTTACGAACAAACCTCATAAAATACAAGAAGTTGCAATAAGGCCCCTTGAGTTGGAATAAAAAAGGAGGAGAAATGGGAGGGGGTTATTTGCACACTTTTCTCTTGAGATCTACTTTTCTAATGAACCAATTTCTATATATATATATATATATATATATATATATATATATATATATATATATTTGTGTTCATGTGGTAAACATACTTAAAATAAATATAATAGGTACGCTTGTGGACCATTAGATCAAACTTGTTGAGTCGATATCAAAATTAATTAAATGAAATGCTTAATTAGTGTCATTAAGGGTAGTATAGTAATCATACGCCACTCCACTCATTCCATTTCTCAACCAAATTCAGCCATCAATTTTATCTCTGCCAACCAACAATAATAAATCTCACAAAACCACTTTTTCCCTTTGTTTGAACACAAATCCACGAACACCCAATCACAAACACCCTTTTGATTTTCAAAATTTTAAACTAAGCGTAAGGTTTTGACTTTGTTTTCTTGTATGAATTCGAAATATAAACAGACCCTTTTGTTCTTAACAAAGATATTGACTAGGATCTTTTGCACAAAGGTCTTGGGCAACATTTTATTTTTGATATTTGCAAAGAACCTGATCTTGTGTTCTTTTATTTTGTTGTTCGTTCTATTTGCAAAGATATCATCCATTTAGTATCGTTTTCATCACTGCCACTAGAAGATCTAAACATTGTTTCCATGTGTATAAGTGGGTTGTATATGAGATAACAACTTGTAGTTTCGGTTTCCTTTTTTTAAATCGAACACAACAATCCTTCGAAAAGTATTTTCCAATATGATTTCAACCGTAATGGGCGGCCGGAATTTGGTTTGGGAAATATCAATGGCAATTAGCAATTCCCACAACAGGAGGTTGCAAAATATTTCTTGAATTTTCTGAATTAGTGTGTAAAAGGTTTTGTGTGTGAGTTGAATTTCTTGATTTATTTGCCTTTTTGTATCAAAGATTCAAAGGTCACATGTTTTTGTTTGGATATGTGGTGTAGCAGCCAACTACACATTTGTATCAATATTGTTACGAGGCTACTAGTTGTTGCCTCACATTTACGTCTTTTTGTGTTTTTTCTATTCGTATATATATTTATAGATATATTTTATTACTCGTAATATGCTTGTGTGTCATTGTTAAAACGAGTGTGGGAACCCGCGCGTTGCTGCGGGAATGCCGTGCTAAATCTAAATATGAAACGAAACAATTACCGAAAGACTAATTCCGTATAGTAAGTTATTCATTAAAGAGTAAATATGCAAAAGATTGATAACCTCAAGTACTATTTTCGTAAGTTATTGCTAAAAATAGTATTGAGTTTTTTTACGGTGGAAAGCCCATAACTAACTGCTGCACAATGTAACAAACATATATGAAGATAAACAGTAGCAACAAACGACAGCAAGGATTGCACCTGCAAATAAGGAGAAAATGGTCATCAGTTGTCTTTTTCATCAAGTATTGCATTAAGTTTAGAAGGAGAATGGATTGTGTAAAGCGTTTGCTGTGAACCTCTGTAAATATGTAGTGTAGGGTAAACATTCCATTTGTAAAGTGGTAATATGATATCAGTAGAAAAGTTACATGTCCTTGGACAATATTGATCATAAGTCTTCTTGCAAGCCTATTAGTCAATTATTAAATGTAACATATAAGAGATGTGGTAGGGGTATCTTGGTGAGGAACTGAGGGTTGATTAATAGTTTCATTTTTAATCACATACCAAGTGTAAAAAAGAAATAGTATGCTACCATTTCGTTTACACAGACCTGTCGCATTACCTTATGAAACACCCTTCTTTCTTTATAGTATGACAGCTTAAAACACAACAATGAGAAGGCCAATTAACTTGATCACGAAATGTAATGACCCGTGTATTAGTAAGTTTGCTAATGATACAACTGACCAGCTTTTTTGCTTAATGTAACAACAGTCGCTTCAGCAAGAAAACCTTTTACAAAGTCGAAATGGATAAATAGCTGGATAGGTTCCTGCACCAAAGTCCAAAGATAAACTTCATCAACAATGGTTGAATGTATAATGTAGAGTGGTCGACACAACTCGACTCTCTCAAATCTTATACGTTTCAACAAACACATTGTGGCCAAGCTCAATTCACTACCATATTACTCAAACCAACAAAATGCATATCAAATACACATATGGAGTTGTTGTTCTGTTTTATATCAAATAACGGATCAGTAATTTAGTTTGTAGAAAGAAGAAAAAATAGTTTAACTTAAATTGTCATCCAACTGAATGTTTCTGAGTTATGGCTTCCTATCCAAAATGAATATCCAAACACGCACCTTTTTTTATTTAAAAGTCCATTATTTACTCCTCTTATTTCACTTATTATAAGTATCTAATGACAGTATAGTCATTGAACCTCATACGAATGAATGAGTAATCAGTCATGATATCATTGAAACTAATGGCTTGAGCAACACGACTTGTTAATGCGTCTCTTACTAATAAGTTAGTACGCACCGAGAATATATATCACAAAGTTATAGAAATGAAATTCCGGTTCCATATTCACATGAACATGGAAGAATGTAGTTACAACTACGAATAAACAATCAAAAGTGTGATTAGACTCAAAATATGACATTTTGCCCAAATGGTAAACGGCTTACCAAGTGTTGGCTACAGCTAATATGTTGCAAGTGCACTTATGTGTGTAAATCTAAATTTGGCTATTCTGTAATTATTACTCACCTTGCTGATCTTTGGTACTACATACCTCGGCTTAAGAAGATACTTAATAAACTTTTCTCTGTGGCCCCTTTCAACCTTCAAGTTTTTAGTTCAATAAAGAAGTAGCTATGCTGCAGTCAAAAGGACATATTTATGACTTTACCATTAGTATTAGAGGCATCCATAAAACCTATGTCAATCAACCGAAACATATATTCAGTAAATATATGGACCAATGACACTGTTACAACCCTCTCATGGCCCTCACTAACACCTTTAAAAAAAACTGGGCCAACAAAATCCATTACTTCGTCTTAGTGAGTAATACAAAATTTAGCTAATAGAATTTAGTGTTCTATTCCCCAGACACACACACACACACAAAATAAAGTAAAAAATAATAATAAAAAAATAAAAAAAAACTATCGTTATATAGTACTAATAAATTTTAAGTAAATTTGATTTTTTTTAACCTGTTGAAAAATGATTTTATCTCTAACTCTTTGGATCGTACAACTTCGTCATTAGCTAGTATTACCCACGACTACATTCTAGCTTTTAAGTGTTGTAACGACAGAGAAATTCAAGAACACACTAAGAAGGACCTCTTCCCTCTTATCCTAGACTAACTTAAAATCTAAATTGCGTCTACTAAGTGGCATGCCATGCTTCTCAACCTAGTCCCTATACTTCTTCTAATGCATTGTAAAACCTTTCCCCTTCCCATCTAACTCCAAATAAAAAGTAGCTCTCATTATTGAACAACCTACTAATCACAGTAAAATTAGATATCCTACACTTTATTTATAACTACGTATATCATTTAAGTCTCATCAAACATGACAGCAAGTCAGCAATTACTTTAGAATCACATGCCGACACATTCCACCTCAAAATATCTTTAATTTTAACCACTTATGCATATTATTATCTAACACTGACTTATGAAAGTCACTACAATTACTTCAAAATCACATATTCAAACATATTCCCTAATTTTAATGTAATTTACCATCTAACATTATAGCAATAACATCGAAAACACACATGTAAACACCCCATTTTGACAAAAAAGAAAAAAAGAAAGAGATCACATGCTCACTCTTTTGAGGATTCAGGATTACATAAGTGCATACCCGTTGCAAGTGCACTTATGCTAGTACACTCAATTGTATTCTAGTTTTCCATTAATATATGTAAAATATCTTGTTATTCTAATGATCAATGTTGTACTAATCCATAATTATAATAGCTCTATTAAATTCCTCATGCATCATATATTTTTCACATTGTTTCTGCCTTTATCTTTTTAGAACATCTCCAAACTTGATCCTAGCCAATTTTCAGGACTCGTCTACCATATTACCTATATATTTCCTATGTTAAATGAGCTCAATCCGTAACGATTATGGGATACTTGCAACACAATACAATCCCCCACGACTCATAATAACAACTTAATTGTTTTTTTTGATTGTTCCGTTACACTTTTCTATTAGAATGGTCAGCTAAAGCCATTTATGGTCAGGAAACTACTACATACAACAGCATAACACCCAAAGTTATGCAAAATCTTCATGAGCGAACATAGCTTACCACGTTGTCTAGGTGTCCAAGACCTGAATTTTAATCATTTGCATTAACGTCCTGTTCATCCCTTAATATCGCCTGCACCAAAAACATTCAGCTGATGTTAAATGAAAGTCTTGACATTTTTACCCAATAATGTTGTTACGTTAATCAGTTGCAATTTATATCATTTAGGTAATTGTAGTTCATTAGAATAAGGTTTTTATAGAAATTAGACCAAAGTTTTTCTCTTTTAATAAGAATTTAAATTTATATCATCGGCTTGTATTCACTGCACATTACACACCCCCTAAAATTCGTTTCAGAGAGTGGTTGGGATTGCCATATCAAAATAGACTACGTATTTGCATATGGCAGGTCTCAACCGATGATATGCTTCACTTCTTCATTGGAATCCATAAACATATATATTTTTACATACCTGTGCTAATGGTGATAAATGTGGGATCACACCACCCTCAAGCTCCATGTGTGCAATTGGGTAGCAATTCTCAGCTTCTTTTACCACCAAATATTCCAGGCGATTCAGAGTTCTGCATGAACAAACTTGAAAAGTCAATCACAAAACAAACATTAAAACCAAACAATCTTATATCTATATCTACACAAAACTATAATATACACAGCATACATTTCGTCTATATGTCCCGCCATAACCTCCGTTCTGTCAAAAAAAATTCAACATAAAGCAAAACATATTTATTTATAAACTATGAAAACTACTGATTTCCCATAGTTAGTATCAAAAGAAGACGAAACACGTGCAACTAACCATAAATTCTCAGTAGTTGGTAACAAATCCACTTCACAAAACGCCGTCATAGAAAACCGATGACACTCTAAACCCCATTTGTCCCTCATATCTTCAAAAAACAAAAAACTCAAAACACCATCTTCATCACCATGAATTCCAAACATACGCAAATCAAAATCTCCACAAAACAGCAATATGAAGAAGCTATAAAAATCCAAACTTTGTACCAAATTCTCACTTAATAACATTAAAGCATATGTAATTCATGATAACAAACCAAACCCAATAATTAGACCGATTATATCCTTCCTAAATTATTTGATAAGCTCGCTTTTTCACCCTATGAGCTTATTTACTTGAGCTTAAGGACGTTATAAGCTCATAAGCTCAAATGGATAACCTCATAAGCCCACAAAAATGAGCTTAAAATTTTCAGTAACCTTCTAACTCCTATGTCCATCAAATAAGCTTGGAAAGATATCCCCTAAAATCAATAAGCTCATAAGAAAAAATGGAAACACTTGATATAAACCAAACCAAATACTGACCATAAGCCCAAAGTAGGCATAAGCAGGATAACCAAATTAGAAAGTTAGGTTAAATTTATATGTAAAACCTATGAACCAAAGTATTTAGACAATTTAAAAGTATTGTTATTGCACTTGTTTTGAAAAGTTATTTGTACTCTCCTTTTGGAAATCCAACTGAATGCAAAACATCGGTGCAACTTATCCATAATCCTGAAACAATAAGCCTAACGAATGAAAGTAAATTAATTTATACCAAAGCATCTTCGATCCGTTTGTTTGCCACACAGTCACAAGATAGAAATTATCGTTAAGCCTCAAACAATAAACCTAACTAATTAAAGTATATTTATTTATTCCAAAGCCATCGAATTCCCTCTTTATTGACCTAGTCTAAGATAAAAATGCTAAAATGTTTGAGCTTTTACAAATCCAAATGAATGGAAAACATCAGTTGCAATCAGTGAATGCAAAAGATCAGTGTAATTTATCCTTAATCCTCAAACATTAAGCCTAACCAATGGAACTATATTTATTTATACCAAGCATCAACTTATCCTTAATCCTCAAACAATAAGCCTTACCAATGAAACTATATTTATTTATACCAAAACATTTGAATTCCCTTTGTTTATTTACCTAGTCAGAAGATACAAATGCTAAAATGTTTGAAACTCTACGAGATCCAAGTGAATGGAAAACATCGGTTACTTTTCTTAGAACTTAAACAATAACCGTAACCAATCAAGTTAACATCAACACAAGTAATCCTTAATCCTGAAACAATAACCCTAACTTCCAGTATTATTATACATCTGATTACAGAGACAGCTAAATACCACCAAAGTAAAACTGCAAAAACAAAAACAAACCACACACCTAAATTGTCCAACAACATTATCGGTACTCAAAGCCAACACATTAAAACCAAGACTTTCTAACATAACCTCCAAATAACTAAATTTAAGGTTCTACGTCCACTTTTATTGCTTGTTGGACTCTTAAAGTTTCATCAAATACATTATGAGCATTCTGCTTAATCCTAAAACAATGACCGCAACTAATAAACCTATATTTGTACTAAACCATAACCAATATTTACACATCCTTCAAAAAAATTACAAACAATAAACATGGGCAACTAATCCTTAATCTTAAAACAATAACCCTTAATTTTACTATAAGAAGATAATAAAGTTCTTTAAAGCTATCTTGTGGATGTTACTTTTCTAAATGTAACACTGGTCGTGACATTTCGATAAAATGCTAAAGTCCATAAAAATACAATATTATTAAGGTGTTTTACGCGGTCTTACTAATTTAGACAAAAAGCTTCTAAACCCATGTTCTCGGATAGCTTCTTTACTTTTATTATAAAAACAAATGAAGTACTCAAACTTCACATAGAGAAAGTATAAATCTTTAGAAGCAAAGAAATTTTTTTAGCGTCAAATACTCACTTTAGAAAACGATAAGCAAATAAGCAATCCAAACACCACTTCTCCAGTAACCAAATTGTTATTGTAAACACGAGGGTTTACGATTATGTGGTTATGGCCTTGTAACAATGTGCTACAATTTCATGGCACCGAGCATTTAATCAAACACTTTATGGACATCCTCCAACTTAACGCCAAAACATATAGCAAAGATGATGTAACGATCATAGTAACAACAAATAAAGTGTGAGCAATTTGATATCATAGATGTATAGAATAACATACCGCGTGTAAAATTGTCGAAGAATCAAAACCATCAAGCAACTCATCCATTATTTTTCTTAAAGAATCAATTCTTCATTACTTGAAAATGAGTCAATAACCAATACCACGCATTCAAGAAATGGGTATTAGAATAAGATGATTATGATGGTACCTTGTGAATTGGAAATGTGAAGTGATCCGGTCAAGGTTCGGTGAGTCCCATAGTTGAGAAATTAATGGACTTCTCTTATTATTTTGAGTTTAAATTATGGTACTTTGTGGTGGTTGCTTCTTTGAAGTAAAATTATCAAGGGGGAGAATATTTAACAGAGGAGGTGAGATTTTTGGAGAATGGTAGGATGCTGAAATATCTAGGATGTGAGGTCGATTGGGAGAGGCCTCCATTGCATATATTGTGTGTTGGGTTCATTTATTGCTTCTCCAATCATGTAAAGACATATGTACGTAACACATGTTTTGCAAAACTTGGCGTTCCGCCTTTTTAGTATATAGGATAATGGATATGCAAAAATCTTTAGTCTTTCAAATTTAATATTTGTCAAAGCGTTAGAGTTTACATATCCTAATAATCATTTTTGTGTCACAATACTAAGTGGTTAATTTGAAATGTAGCAAAAAAGTTAGTGTATCACTACAAATGTATCATTTAAATAAGTGTTTCACAAACTAAGTTTGTTAAAGTGTGTTAACAAATCCTGAGTATATCTACAAATGTATCAAAAAACTAAGCGGGTCACAAAAAATTGTTAAAAAACTTAGTGTGTCACTAAAAATGTATTATGAAAGTAAATGTGTCAAAATGTATAGTTTGTCTCTAAAAATGTGTCGTAAAAATATTATGTGTCACTATATATTTATCAAAAAATTTAGTGTGTCATAAAAAATAATGTGACAAACAAAATTGGTGTTTATCAGTTGTTTAACAAAGTACATATATGTGTAAAATTAAAATAATAAAAGGTATTGAATATTGATATATACGAAAAGTAATTATCCATATTAAAATGGATTAAATAGTGATGGTAGTTTAGAATTAATGAATATAAAATTTTCTAAAACTGCTTTTGAAGTAAAGAAAGAAACAACGTATTAAGTTTATCGAAAGGCGTGGGAACCAAACAAAGCCACCAACTTTTCATGTTTATTACAATCTTGCCATATATTTAAATACAATCTTGTAACACCATAATGATACATCCAAACTGTTCAGTTAGTACCTATTTTTCCTATTTTAAGAGTGTACATCACAATAATATCCATATATATATATATATATATATATATAAATATATATATATATATATATATATATATATATATATATATATATATTCTTTATAGAAAATTTACTTATTAAAATGCATCTAAAAGTTGTGGAAGTAATATTATGTGTTTTTATAAAAGTATATGTATTTTGTTATAATTGCAAGAGTTTGTAAAACTTTTCAAAAGTAACCCTTTAGACCCTCAAGTTATAAAAATTACTATATATACCCCTAAGTTATGTTAAATGACACTTTGAACCCAAAATCCATAATTTACCTTATAATATTCCAACTTAGTTAAATTGACGGTTTTGACCCTTCATTAAAAGCTGTTTCAAGTTTAGTCCTCGAATCAATATTTTAACTTTTAGTCCCTAGTTCGCATTTTACAAACAAGTCCAAAGTTAGATTATACATGTAAATCCCAAATTTCTGTTATTCTGTTTCTACCCTATAGTTTTCATGCATACGATATATTTTACGACTTGTTCCCTATGTTTCCATAATGTACACTTTGCCGAATATCAAAACATTTGCTAATTTAGTCCGAAAATGTGATTTAAGAAAGCTTATCTTTCTCTCTTAGTTTATTAGCCATATATAGCTTATTTATGGCTTATAAACGCTTATTATATTAAGCGGGCCCACGAGAAAGCTAATTGGGCCTTAGTTACGGAAAAACAGTTGGGCCTAAGGCCCATTTACTATCGTTTGGTTTTATGGGTTAAAACAAATGCGACATAGTTTTCAAAGGGTTGAGGCATGATTTTTACAAGTTATTACGTGGTAAATGTTACTCAATACGATTCTAAAATCCCATTACCATACAAGCGTTACCACGATATGATTCGTTCTAATTTTATACTCAATTAAGTACGTGTAATGTATTTGAAAGAAAATGCAAAGTAATTGGAAATGGGTCGAAGATACTTACTACATCTCAAAGGGTGGTGAGTAACGACTTGGAAATGTAATGAAAGATGCATGAGACTAGATACCCCAAGGAATCTACCCAAAACCGACTATTTGTAACCGTAAACCGTGTTCCTTTCCCTTTCATTATCGGTGAGTGAGTGTGTTTGCGTTTGTATGATGCAATGTGTGAGGAGTAGAAGTGTTGAGAGGTGAGTTTAAATAGGCGAGTTAGCCTAGTACTTAGGTGATTATTTAACTTCTTGGTGTTCCATGCATGAGACACCAATATCACAAAGTAAATCATGTTGAGTGTGGTTGTGAACATGTGTGTGTCGAGTGTGAGATTGAGTGAGAGTAGAAAGAGTGAGATTACAGTAGTTAGGTGGTCAAAAGAACTTCCTTTTAAGATGAGAGCATGTTTTCAACACCCTAGGCGATAAACCTAATCGTTGTAATGTAGTATTGGGTAAGCCTCGGGTATTGATATCGTTCTTTAGGAGAATAGGAATGCTAGTGAGAAGTGTACTACGCTAAGGTTGGGGTTGAGGAAGATTATTTTTTATCTTTTTATATTTTTTAAGCTAAGGGTAAAATCTCGGGGTTTGGATTTGGGGGTTGGTACTTCTAGATTACTCTACTATTCTAATTATCTAAACTATGGGTAGTCTTATGTCTATTGATGTGTGCTCATATGATGATTAAAAATTTGACTACCTAGATACAATTACTCCCTAGTTATCTTTTGTTGGTGGTTGAATTGTCACATCCTTATTCTAGCGTTGTGTTTTCTAAGATTAAGTAGGGTATGCCTTTTCCCTAACTCTTTGAGACTACCTTAAGGTTATTGCCTACGAAATTCTCTAAGATTCATAAACTAACTTTAAGGGTTATCTTTGGATGTTTAGACTACAACCCCGCTAAGTGATTCATAAGCTAAGGTTCACAAAGATTACTCAAGAATTTAAACACAACGATGGTCTTATTGTACTCCTAAGCCAATTACAATTAGGATAAGAGACAACCAATCAATAATTAATAACTAGGTTTTATAGATCTAAGCAAACACACAAGAAATTTAGCCGGACATGTTAAACACGCAAGCATACACACATTCAATCAAAGACATAATGAAATTAATGAAGTAAAACACTTATCTTGATGTAAAATAGGGTATGAGAACCCTAAGATACTGTCCAAACCGGACTACAAACGTTTAGGGTTTTTACTCCACAAGTCTACCTCTTAAAATTCTGAAAATTCGATTTCTATATATATTTTACACTTAGCTGACGTGCCTATATAGAGTGGGGCGCGTCGGTCAGCCGTGATTAGGGTTTTCGTCTTGGGTAATAGTTGGGATCACGTTGTAGTTGTGGCCGTGCGCTTCAATAGTGGCGTCGTCGATTACGATCGGGACATATGGGATTAAAGTCTCCGTGGCCTTCCCTTCCCGTCAAGTGTGTATTTTAGCAAAAGTCTACGGGCGTCACAGATTTTAATTAGCATAATCAGACGGCGTCGCCCTTTGATTCTGACGTTGTCAGATTCAATTCAAGTAGCTTGAGTGTCTTTGATCTTGACTTAGCCATTTTCTTCATATATTCACTCCTTTTCATCCAAATATACATCATTCCAGAATTTTGCTTCCAAGAGACCTAAAAAGTGAAAAGGAACGAAATTAAGCAGTAACGGATATAAAATTGGGCGATTAAGGGCTTAAATGACCTCTTCAAAGTGTACATTTTCAATCCTCATCAAATATCCCTACACTTGGTATTTGTTTGACCTCAAGCAAATGTGCTTTCGGCCAATCAATATATAAGTTAGGGGGCATGAATCATTGGTTTAACATAATTCACAAGAAGTAAAAGCACCGCAATAGTCATAACAAGCACGAAAATTACATACTAGCACCTCACAAGGGGTGTTTGGATTCTCTCATCTCTCGGGTGTATATGAAATATAGTAAATGGAAATGGAAGATAAACACTCATTAACAGGTCATAGTACATAAAATACCATAGGCTTGAGACTAGATCAAACCTCAGCGGCAAGCTGCTTGGAACAACTATCTACGAGGTCTTTAAAGGGTTGTAACGTTAGGCTTACGGTAGGGAAACAAAGGTGTTAATACAAATAAGCCATAAAAACGTTTATTTATATACGATGCTTTGTCGATAACAAACGTAAAATCATCTTAACGAAACAAATAAAATACGTAAATGGTTTGAACTAATAGTTTCTAACATACTAACGTTTTTACATAAAACACTAAAACAAGTATAAGTTATTTTATGATTTAATATTACTTATGTACAACAACTAGTGTTTACATATTTGGGTAAAATATACACATAACTAGTATGTAGTATATTAGGTAATATAAATGGGTAGAAACTTAAGTATCATAACCCATTGACCAAATACATTGAATGTAGTTGGGTACAACCCAAAGTCCATGACCCATGGAGCTTGACCCATAACCCATTTGATGACATCATGCTTATATCATATATGGATCATATCCATAACCCATAGTATTGACCCATACCCACAAGACTAGATACATTGTACTCATTAGATACATTGAATCTAAAAGAATACCATGGATCAACCCACGACCCATGCAAAATATGGGTAAAGGGCGTCCGGATCCCTAGCTTTTCGCTAGACGGATCCCTGTGGGAGGATCCGTGGGATCGAGGGAAGCAGTAGAATTTTTCCTCTATAAATAGTCAGCCACTTCTTCATTGTTCCTCACCCCTTTCTAACATACTTTCCCCTTAAGTTAAAAACTCTCTAACCTCATATCCAAGAGATCTATGTTTGTAGTTTTGTGTTTGTATGATTATCTAGGTTCCTCTTAAAGGCGAGATCACCACCTTTGAAGTCAAGCAAGCTCAAGTTCATGAGTTGCCATGCTTCCTCATCATCAAGACTCTGAAGTCTTCTTTGTTCTTTTCTTTCTTCTAATAAGTTTAGTGTTGAAGACATTAGTGAAAGATGTCTCAAGGGTCAAGACGAAGACATTAGTGAAAGGTGTCGATCCTCCGTATTGTAGGCATTAGTGAAGGGTGCCTAGAATTCAAGACACAAGACATTAGTGAAGGATTTCTTGAAGATCTAGTTAAAGGCATTAGTTAAAGGTGCCTTAGATGTACATTGGAAATGGTGTGTTTCGATGTACAAGATAGATTTGCATTAGATCCAAGGGTATTGATATCCTTGATAATGTTGTAATAAGGAGTTGGTCTCCTTTGGGATTAGTCGTTGGTGTAGTGTTGGGTAGTAGTTCCTCCATTGTAATGGAACTCGGTACTTAGCCTAGTACCAGATAAATGGTAGGCGACGTTGTGAAAGGATTAGTTCTCCTTGGAGTGAAAGAACTCGGTGGTTAGCCTAGCAGGATAAAGGGTGGCGACGTTGTGTTAGGTGTGGTTCACCTTGGTATGAAAGAACCCAATGGTTAACCTAGTACCGAAAAAAGAGTAGGCAACGTTTTGAAGGTTTCTCCACCATAAGGAGTCGGTGTTGTGTAGTGATTACGAACTATCGAGTAGGTGACTCGAGGTGGAGTAGGAGAGCAAGGAAGGTGTCCTTGTAGCGAACCACTATAAATACTATGTTGTGGTTTTGTGCTTCTTACTCTTATATTTTCATTACATACTTCTATATGTTTGCTTATCAACATCCAACACACATCTAAATAGATTGACATAAGTCGATCTAAATATTTAAAAGAAAGTTTTAAATGGGTAAAACTATTCAACCCCCATCTAGTTTTCCACAATTGGCATCGAGCTTAATACCAAGTTTCTTTAAGTATATTGTACTTTAAAAACTTGATCCATGGTTAATTGAAAACTACAAAGAAGGTTTTTCATAAAAACAAACACCATGTCTTTTTCAACTTTTTGTTTGGATGTTGATTAGATGACAACATTTTTTTATTTATCTTTCATTTAATTGCACTAATCCTCTTTGTCATGTTGATTAGTCAAAGCTTATATCTACCAAGCCATAGGAATCGCTTGGTAACAAGAATACCTTCCCTAAGAAGGTATCTTAAGCACAAAGGCTGGAATTGTCTTACGACATTTGTTGTGTCATTTGTAAAGACATTCCTAAGTGCATTCGAGGTATGACTTTCCACTTATCTCTAAATGACATTAGCTTGTTAAATAAGTATGCTTACCTAGGTATTTATTTGATTATTTTTTTGTCCATATACATGCTTTACATGTAGCTTCATTAGGAAGCTTTTTCTCATATACGTGTCACTCTTTCGTCTAAAAGTCATGGTTTATAAAACTTGTGTTTTATTTCACTTAATCCAAAAATCATATATTTCTAATAATAAAATAAAACACAAATCTCAAAAATTCCTCCTTCCCCATAAATAAACCCTCCGTCGACCACTCTATCAAATCCCCACTTTTTCAAATCTTCCAATTTCAAAAATTTCCTCTCATTCAAAACTTCATCTTCCTCTCCATTTCATCTCAACCGAAACCAAGAAGGATCGTCTTAAACATGGTTTACATCGCCCTCGTGCTCATCATCTTAACACTCATCGCTCTTGTGTTCCCTATGACGAAGTTCTCAATGAGAGACATTTACTTTGTATTTTTAATCTACATTGGGGTTATATACCCAATCCTTTGTATCATTCTTAGCATTGAAATGAAATATTAATAGAGTCTAGTTTATCTAGGTTATTATCATAATGTGTTTATCATTTCTTTTTATTTTATTTCATTCTCTTGTGATACATTAGAAGTCATGTATGCATACTAAAAGAAAATGTAGGCTAAAACACATATCTTGGTATAAAACTATGAGATCTAAAACCTATGTTTTTCATGAAATCGTTTACGTAACTTCTGAATCTACGATCGAGGAAAAAAATATACTAGTCGGATCCCTTTGAAGAGCGGTAGAGCTGTGCTTCTTGAGAGCAGTTTTTCATGCAAATTAAAAACTACTTTCTTTCTAAAAGTAATATTCCACTAGAATATCAAAATCATAAGTGAGTTAAGTGTCATTGTTGTTAAAAACCATTGTTAATAAAAATCTAGTAAAAACGTTTGATAATCATTGGTTGACCACAAACATCATTTTCTATTAACTCATTATTTCTATAGGTTCAACTATGACGCATGAATATGAGTTTGATTTTTCACTTACTAGCGTCTACACTCCGAACATCTCCCTTGAGCCGAACACACCCTTCGTAATGCGTGGGTTCAATAATCCTAAACCGTCACTTCCCACGAAGGACGTATTGTAGATACCTCTCTACAATTGAAGAAGGTATCAATAACTCGCCAGAGCCATAGGATTAGAATGTCTTCTTGAAATCAAGCGAAGATATGTCCAAGGTTCATAATGGAATTTTTAGTCTAGTTGAACTTCGTTCGTAATGAGGATCGCTCTCTATCTCTTTGGTTTTATATCGAAAACCAAAAGTTCACTCTAACCCTTGGGCATTTTGCTCACATCCTCCGGATTCCAAATCATGGACAAAGTGCCTTCACCGAAGATTGGTCTCTTGATTCTCTCTTCAACTTTAGTGAAGAAAATAGTCCATATTGTTCACACATACCCTCCAGGAAGATTTAAATCAGCAATATGCAAACCTCGACCATGTTACTCCGATCCAAACATTATCTTCACACGGGATATCCGAGAAGAGTACAATCCCCTTGCACTCATTCTACATGAAAATGTTTGAGTCTTAGAAATCGAGAAATCCTTATCGCTTGTTGTGCTCACATAATGTATTGTTTGCTAACACAACAACCATACAAATCTCGCCTACTTCTTTGCAAGGGGAATTGTAAATCTTCAAGGTTCCAAGAATAAACTCATCCCTTATGGAATGTTCTTGGAGCGCTCTATCATAGCGTCATGCATTTTCATCCTCAATTTCAAAGTCCGTTGTACGTACTTGTGAACAAGATGATGGAACATTAAACACATCACTCATGAAGACTTTCTTCATTCTTGATTCCACCAACACTCATCAACAACTTGATGATCCTTCTAGCAGCTTCGAGGAACTTAGTAGTATTTCAAATAGGATCAATCCTTTTGTACTCGTGCTTTATAAATGTAATCCAATTTCCCTCATGAAATAAAACATCTTACATTTGATATCTTAGTGTTAGAACCTCTTAAACTAAACTTGTAATATAATGCATTGTCAAGATCATTGCATACCTTTATTAAATATTCTGCTTAGCATATGGACGGATCCCAAAGTTTGTGCTAGACGGATCCCTACACTTTGGGAACTGTGGGATCCGGCAAACAGAAAATGCAATTGCAATCATTGTATTTCAAACATGTCCTTAGAACACCTCACACTAAGCTATACATAGTGCCCTAAGGCAAATTAAGTCCTTATCAAGTTAAATAAATCTTTTCTACTCACACATAACTCACCTAGATCACACTCAAGACGCTTGTAGATCTATTGTTTCACTTAAATCCATTACTCTTCCGCTCTCTAGATCACTCATCATTTCTCACATGATCCTTCACATCTAGACTTAGAAATCTTTCGATTATGGAAAAATTGATCCTAATCATCCTTACCTCAAAATTGGTCGAAATTGATCAAATTCTAGTTTTTCCATATTAAGCCTTTAGGATATTCTCCAAAGCATTACTCTAAGTCACTATCTGATCTCTTGGGTCATTTAGCTTCACTTGACACTCTCAAAATCTTTAGTGTCATCCTTGTTCATTCATTGCTACTCATGAAGGTTCCAATTTCTTCCATAAAAGGCAATCATTAGCTACATCACTCATTACCTTCAAGTACTTAAGCACCCCTTCATTTAAAACACTTAGGAGGACTGAAACACTCAAGATGGTATAGATCCTAGCCCTTAGAAACTTCATTTATAACCTTTCATAACTGCTGAGAGCCGGATCCCTAGGATTAGCCTATTCGGATCCCTTGTTGGAGGGAACCGTGGGATCCGTATGACAGATGTCATGTCACTCTAGCTAAAACAATAATTTCAAGCTCATCTTTCTAACTTAAACACTCCATCTCATCTTAAATGAGTTCCTAGATCAGTACAAACTTTAAAATTGACTCTTGTGTATGTTAATCATCACATTCCAAAGAATTTTAGTGGCTTAAGACTTGAATGCACTTGCCAAATCTCTTGCTTTATAAACCACATTGTTAAGACTTCTAAAGTCATCACCTTCATCCTTATTTTCAGCACTTAAGAAACCTTTACAAACCTCTTGATCTCATCAGAGAAAACTCAAGTAGCAACTTATCCACCAAAGAACCACCCAAGAAAATTGCTCGTGTTGTACACGAAATTTCTTCAACTGAATCATCTCCGGTCAAGCCAACAAATGCAAGGATTTCTTCTCAACCAATCAAACCAATTCCTAAAAGGATAGTACCCACAAAACTACCAATGCCAAACACCACCATACCTCCTAGGCCAAACAATATCATCTCCACTAAACCATCACCATTGGTTCCTAGAGCTATCTCGTTTACATCTCCATTATCGTCACCACACCTCTACAATTTAGAGGATTTACCTCTAGGCCGCCTCATCCTCCTCCACCAGAGCAACATTCTCATCATTAGGAGGAATAATGGTACAAAATCAAGGTGTTGAGTCAACATTAGCTCCGACTTCCTTTTTGCTACATCACCAGTATAATCCCATTTGGATTATGAGAAATCATCAAAGTCAACCAACCGACCATATGGAAGTTGACACTTCTCTACCACCATCATCATTATTGGTCGGGTCATTTTCAAATCGCCTCCACACAATCCCTCCGTCGTTTGAGGCTCCACAAGCCATTTCACTTGATCCGTCGCATCAAACAATTTCATTTTTCACCACCACTACCGAGCCATGACAAAGATTGTTATCATTGTCAACATGTTGAAAGTTTGATACATGAAGTACGAGAAGACCAACGTTTCATGTTCTATCACCTCCTCACATTTCGGCGAGATTAAACCTAAACAAACTTGAGCTAGAGGATTTTAGTGGTGTCCTAGTTTCAAGCGTTACTTAGTTAGGTCTAGTAATTCCAAGTCATGTATCATTTTCTTAGTTTTTAGAGTCATGTATATCATATCTCTAGTTTTATTAAATAAGAATATATGTTACTTGCTATATTTCTGAGTATATGATTATGTTGTATAATACATATCTCACTTTGATATTAACATAATGTGTTATATCACCATTCTTGAAATTGATCATCGGCCATCGGATCCTCATATTTGCCTAGAGTTCCTACAAAGGAGGAACCGTGGGATCCGTGTCTGAGAAAAACTATTTTTCTACTAACTTGGATCATATTTGCGTGAAATGCGTGCATTATACTTTTTTTCTAACCTTTTTTTTGTAGTTATTCAATTTACACATAAAGACTTTGTCACCCTAAAGCTAGGGGGAATTTTATGTCAAAGCAATACATTGAAATTTAATTGCAATATTAGGAGTACATTTCATGACATCCCATTGCATAATTACAATCATCAAGGAGCACATTCGATACATAGGCAAATCTTTTGCAAACTTAGTTGCAAATGAACTACCTTGGTATTATTTTCTTGACGCCCTTACATAGGATGGACTCGTCAAGGGGAGTAAAGGCGAGATCCTTTCTGTTACTTGCTCTCTATTTTTTATTTCTTTCACATGCTTTTCCTAAAATAATGTGTTAGTTTCCTTCGAAGCTCTTTTGTTTTTGGCAAAAGGGGAGAAAAGTAAAACTACAAATTCAAACTTTTACGAATTTTAGGTTTTCCTTAAAATAATTTTATGTTTTGTCATCAACAACAAAGATTGTTAATACAAATAAACCATAAAAATGTTTATTTATATTTTACGATCTTCTAATGTTCTGTCGATAACAAACGTAAAATCATTTTAATGAAACAAATAAAATATGTAAATGGTTTGAACTAATAGTTTATAACATACTTACGTTTTCACATAAAACACTAAAACAAGTATAAGTGATTTTATGATTTAATATTACATATGTACAACAACTAGTGTTTACATATTTGGGTAAAATATACACATAACTAGTATGTAGTATATTGGGTAATATAAATGGGTATAAACTTAAGTATCATAACCCATTGACCAAATACATTGAACGTAGTTGGGTACAACCCAAAGTCCATGACCCATGGAGCTTGACCCATAACCCATTTCATGACATCATGCTTATATCATATATGGATCATATCCATAACCCATGTATTGACTACTAAAGACTAAGACTTGTACTCATTAGATACATTAAATCTAAAAGAATACCCATGGATCAACCCATGACCCATAACCAAAATACTCATGGGTAAAGGGAGCGTCCATGGATCCCTAACTACGCGAAGACGAATCCCTTGTGGGAGGGATCCGTGGGATCCGGGGAACAGTATAATTTTTCCACTATAAATAGTGAGCCATTTCTTCATTGTTCCTCACCCCTTTTTAACATAGTTTCCCCTTGAGTTAAAAACTCTGTAACCTCAGATCCAAGAGATATATGTTTGTAGTTTTGGTGTGATTCTCTCTCTTAAAGTGAGATCACCACCTTTGAAGTCAAGCAAGCTCAAGTTCATGAGTTGACATGCTTCCTCATCATCAAGAGAAGTCAAGTCTTTTGATGATTCTTTTCTTTCTTCTAAGAAGTGTAGTGATGAAGACATTAGTGAAAGATGTCTCAAGGGGTCAAGAGAACATTAGTGAAAGGTGTATCGATCCGTATTGTAGGCATTAGTGAAGGGTGCCTAGAAGTCAAGACACAAGACATTAGTGAAGGATGTCTTGAAGATCTAGTTAAAGGCATTAGTGAAAGGTGCCTTAGATGTACATTCGATATGGTATGTTTCGATGTACAAGATAGATTTGCATTAGATCCAAGGATATTGATATCCTTGATAATGTTGTAATAAGGAGTTGGTCTCCTTTGGGATTAGTTGATGGTGTAGTGTTGGGTAGTAGTTCCTCCATTGTAATGGAACTCGGTACTTGCTGACCGGATAAAGGGTAGGCGACGTTGTGAAAGGATTAGTTCTCCTTGGAGTGAAAGAACTTCGGTGGTTGGAACGGAATAAAGGGTGGCGCGTTGTGTTAGGTTGTGGTTCACCTTGGTGTGAAAGAACCGGTGGTTAGCCTAGTGCGGGAAAAAGAGTAGGCAACGCGTTGAAGGTTTCTCCACCATAAAGAGTCGGTGTTGTGTAGTGATTGAACTCGAGTGGAGGTGACTTCGGGAGTGGAGTAGGGCAAGGAAGGTGTCCTTGTAGCGAACCACTATAAATACTTGCGTTGTGGTTTTGTGCTTCTTACTCTTATCTTTTCATTACATACTTCTATATGTTTGCTTATCAACATCCAACACACACATCTAAATAGATTGACATAAATCGATCTAAATATTTAAAAGAAAGTTTTAAATCGGTAAAACTATTCAACCCCCCCTACTAGTTTTCCACAAAAGGGTTTGGTTGGATAGACGATTTAGTGGTGGCAAGTCAAAAATCTTATGTTACAAGCGTGAAAAGAATGGCGTTGCTTAGCCAAGACTCGACTCACTAAACTCTAAATAACTTTGAAACAAACAAACATAAATATAAAGATAGACGTAGGATGGTAGCCCATAAGTTTTTTTTTTTTTTTTTTGCATACACTTTTACTCTACCATCCTCTAAGATAACATCAAAATATAAGGGATTTATAGGAGCATCCCTACACTTGATTTTTTATTACTCTAACACTAATTTGCCCCGAATTGAAAAGATCAAGACACTTGGAGTATTTTATTACGTAAATAAAGGGAATTTGAATTTAACGTTCTTTCCCGTCACTCCATAAAATTTTACTTTACCCATGAGTCCCAATCTTCCAAAAGTTGTGTACAAAAGATATGACTCGACTTAGCAACCATGCAAGTAACTAGAAAATTAAACTAAGGGTTTAGTATGATAACAATAATACACTAAAGGTGAGTGCATACAAGGTAGGCTAAGGCGATTTGGGTGTACATTTGGGGGTGGATTGTTAACAATGCTCTTTATTGATATTCCGGAAAACTGAACCATCACGAGAACCGCGAAAAGGATAGGCTCTGAGGGGTTAACTAGGGGTATCGTGTACTAAAGATGAGTACATCGCAAGGGTGTGGGGTAATTACTCAACCGATGTGGAAGAAGAAATTATAATACAGGTATCAAACAAGGGTTATCCTAAGGCCTCTTATCATTTAGCCATTCCTAACTACACAAGTGTAGTCTCACTAGCGATCTCGGAATGCATCACAAAACAAGTTCTAGAATTTATTATACTACCGGTACACTCTCGAAGCATTACATGTGAATGCTTTAATTCCTATATATCTAGGGGTGAAACTCACATTTTTGGGGTGGAATTTGAGTGGTAAACGGTTTTTGTGCTAGTCATATAACTCCTATCCATGAGACGCTTTATTAAGACTAAAGTCCCACTCGTATATTTCATGAAAATTTTTAAATTTGGCCCTAAAATTGCTCTAACAAATATTTCTCATAGCTTATTACACAAATGAAATAGGACAAGACAAATATTCAAGGATAAGCATAGTTTCAAAGATCCCGTTTTATTCTCCCTCCCTACACTTAAACTGAACATTGTCCCCAATTTTCTCCGAAAGTATTAAAGTTATGATAATGGAAGGTAATTAAAAGAGAAAGAAACTAGTACTCCCCTGATTAGCTCGGTAGGGATCCGTGTAAAGTAGTGGTTAAATTCTTTCCCAAGAAGAATGTATGCGTGATAAGCTTCATCCAATATTATGTTTCTTCTTGATAAATAAAACCTGCACACTTTAAGAAAATAAACGAAACCAAGTAAAATCGGTAAAATTATATATCACTCAACTACACTAGGATATAATGCTTGTGGAATGGATGTTTCAGATTTTCCGAAAATTAAGACTGAGAATTTCCAAAAATTTATAATTAGCACATAAAACGAGAAGAATTATATAAGTTATTTCTGCTCCTCGTTCGGTTATAATTCTTCATATCGGTTATCATTGACTGATGCGCATTTTGGAAAAATTACACCTTTAAAATCACGGAAAAATTCACGAAACATCCATTATGACTTGATACAAGCATTTAACTCTAACAAACAAAAATATATATATCAATTTCAATAATCGTAGTTCTCATGTTCACGTTCTTAAAAGCATTATGTAATCTTCCCTACATCCTTTTGTAAAAAAAATATTTATATAATTAAGGGGTTAAACACAAAATAAAGCATTTTCACAAATTCAAACATGAGGACATACAAGAATGAAAAGATATATGACACATAAACAAGCAAACAATTAAGCATGGGTTGCCTCCCACGAAACGCTTTTCTTTATTTATGAGTCTTGTAGACTTCGAGTCGTTACTCACGTGACTTCATCGCTGTCACCTTCTTCCTCATGACGGTCTCTATTGGGGTTTTCCATATTATAATAATTCCCTATAATGCATCTTTCTAGAAAGTCATTTCCCCCCCCCCCCCAATCGGTTCTATATTTTGGTCCTAGTTTCAAACAATCCTTATAGAACCCAAAAATCTTATTCATCACATAATCTACTCCTTTCTCCTTATCCTCATTCCTATAGTAGACCGATAGCTTAAATTCCTTTTCATCATTGGATAGTGATGAAAATTTCTCAATCTTAAATGGCATTTGGTAAGCTATGTCATCGATCTCATCCTTGAATCTAACTATTCCTAACGATGGATCATAAGTCATCCCGGTGTTTTCTATGAAAGGCTTTCCTAGAATTACGTGGGACAAGCTAGGATCTATGGTCGTACTAATATCCTCCACAATTATAAAATCCGTAAAGTGCATTGAAACTACCTATAGGCGGAACGTCTAGCTCTACCAAGGAAATTATAACTAACTCCAGGATCATTGGGATCTTGCCTATTTGGGATCGGTTTCTTTATCACCCAATTATAATATGTGCTAGTCATGATGTTTATTGGGGACTTGCGATCAATGTAGGCCTTTGCCACGAAAAGATGTCCTATGCAACATGGTATATTGAGATTTCAAGGATTTCCAAATTTGATTTGAGGGCTTTTCCTAACATACATGTAACGAAGGTCGCGCACTAAGTGTGGGTGGCGAGAGAGTTCCTCTTCCGTAGGAAACTTATTGAAGTATTCATCAACTTCTTTATCTACTTCGTTGGTCGATTCTTCCTTAGGAGTTTTACTAACCTCAAGTGTGTCCTCATGGTTTGCTTCATTAGTCCTATTTGGTCTCACTAAGGCGATGGTGACGAATTGAACATGCTTGGATAATTTACTGGGTCCTTAATTTTCACAGGAAGCTTCGTTGAAAATGAGTCAAGATGGCATTAACCGATTGGTCTTCCTATCACTAATGGTCATGGCTTTCTAAAGGTTATCTATCTTCCTATCCATCTCGGCTTGTTGTTGGTTAAAGTCCAAAGCTTGGATATTTGAGCTTCTTGGGATGTAACAAGGTGTTGCAACATCCCTTCTATGTTTTGTTGGCTAGGGCCGTGGGACTATGGGAATCATGAGAGTTCTTTGGTTTGTCCCCGATTGTAGTCGGGTTTTCCCTCCATGCTTCTCGAGCATCATTGAAATTCCTAGGTCCGGTGTTGTGGGAATCTCCTCCCATTCCATTGATGCGGGAGGATGCATTGTCAAAGGAAGCTTGTTGAGTCTCGATGTGTCATGGGGACCACCACATAGCTCACACAAGGAAGAGACTTTGTTCACTTGGTGTGAAGACTTAGGATTCTTGTAGGAGCTCATTAGGAATTTGACTTGATCTTCAAGCTCGAGCATCCTACGATTGGAAGGTTGTGAGTCAATGGGAGGCAAGGAGATTGCCTTGGCGGTTTTGGGCAACTTCATGGGGTCATTCCAACTTTCGTTGTCATAGAGGGCAAGGTCCTCTATTGTCCCATGATTATTCATTTATGAGATTACTAAGTTTGACACCGGCGATGGATTGCTTAGTTGAGAAGTTGACATGATCATAAAAGAAGGTTGGAAGCCAAGATCGATCGTGATGAGGGACTTTATGGAGCAAAAGTCCTTGAATCGAGTCCATGCCTCGTAGAGAGTTTCACCTTGACGTTGTTGGAACATCAAGATTTCATTCCTAAGTTTACTAGTTCTCCCCGGTGGGAAAAATTGGGCAAGAAGCAGTAGTGAGATCATCCGAACTTGAGATGGATCCAGGAAGTCAAAACCAATACTAGCTTGGTCTGTAGAGAATTGGAAGAGACGCGATCCGTGGTCTCGTGTGGTAGCATCAAAGTCGATGGAATCAACGATTTTAAGGAAGTCCTTGAGATCTTGATTAAGATCTTGAGCGAAGTCCATGGAATACACATCCGTTTTGCAACCGGATGGTGTCGATCAGCAGTAGTAGTTTGAGCTTGTCGGGAGCTCAATGGTGTTCTATAGCCTTGGTGGCTTGTTCTAGAGTATTCACCAAGAGTACGGCCTCTCGGTGGGTCAATAAGTGGTGGCGGGTTATCACCTTCCATGATGTTATGGGGCTGAACAATTTCACGAAGAAGGGGATAGACTACGAGGAAGCTAAAAATGAAAAATCTTAGGAATGAAGCAAAGAACCGCGAGAAGAAATCTAACTAGCTATTCTATTCCGGCGTGGCGTAAAAAACTTGATGTGCATAACGCGTTCGGGGTCAACGAGAACTTCCTGGAGCAAGTTTTTCAAGTAAGCGATGGAACCTTGTAGTGTAGTATTGGGTAAGCCTCGTTCGATGGGGCTCGGAATGCTGAGTGAGAAGTGTACTACGCTAAGGTTGAGGTTGAGGAATATTATTTTTTATCTTTTTATATTTTTTTAGAAAGCTAAGGGTAAAATCTCGGGGGTTTGGATTTGGGGGTTGGTACTCTCTACTATCTACGGCGTGTCTATGATGTGTGCGGTCCATTACTCCCTATTAGTTATCTTTTATTGGTGGTTGAATTGTTACGTCCTTATTGCGTTGTGTTTTCTAAGGTTGTAGGGTATGCCTTTTTCCCTAACTCTTTGAGACTACCTTAAGGTTATTGCCTATGAAATTCTCTAAGATTCATAAACTAACTTTAAGGGTTATCTTTGGATGTTTAGACTACAAACCCACTAAGTGATTCATAAGCCAAGGTTCACAAAGATTACTCAAGCATTTAAACACAACGATGGTCTTATTGCACTCCTAAGCCAATTACAATTAAGATAAGAGACAACCAATCAATAATTAATAACTAGGTTTTATAGATCTAAGCAAACACATAAGAAATTTAGCGGACATGTTAAACACTGAAGCATACACACATTCAATCGAAGACATAATGAAATTAATGAACTAAAACACTTATCTTGATGTAAAATAGGGTATGAGAGCCCTAAGATACTGTCCAAACCGGAAAATAAATGTTTAGGGTTTTTACTCTACAAGTCTACCTCTTAAAATTATGAAAATTCGATTTCTATATATAAGTTTACACTTGCGACGTTGTCGCCTTATAGGTGGGGCGCACGGTCATGCGTCATTAGGGTTTCGTCTTGGCAGTAATAGTTGGGGCCGGCGTCGCGTTGTAGTTGTGGCGCCGGTCGGACCATTGGTGATGTCATCGATTACGGATCTAATGCGGGATGAAAAGTCTTCGTGATGCCCTTCCTTTTCAAAGCGGCGTCGTTAGGTGTATTTTAGCGTCTCTTGAGCCATCACAGATTTTAATTAGCATAAAGGGGCGGCATCGTCCTTTGATTTGCGACGCCGCTCGTGGAGCAATTCAGCTGACTTGAGTGTCTTTGACCTTGACTTAGCCATTTTCTTCATATATTCACTCCTTTTCGTCCAAATATGCATCATTCCGGCATTTTGCTTCCAAGAGACCTAAAAGTGAAAAGGGAATGAAATTAAGCGTGCGGATATAAAAGTGGGGATTAAGGGCAAATGACCCCTTAAAGTGTGCGTTGTAAATCCTCATCAGTGTGATATCGGTTTTGTCAGATAAAAAGAGAGGGAAGAACAAGGATTTTCCAAGTGCTAAATTGATGATGTTTAAGTGTTCTAATCCAAGAGTTAAGCCATAACTATGATTCTTATCAAGTAAGTAATACTAATTGTTGAGTTAATTGAAAATTTGAAAAGTTAAGGTTTATGAAACCTAAATTGGGAAATTGGTTAAAAGATGCTTAAAGGCTAATTAAGATGTTATAGTAAATTATGAGATAAGTTATATTGATTAAAGTTACTAATTTATGTGTTAATTATCATATAATCCTTATATGTCTATATTATGATTAGAGAGGTTAAAGAGGTGACTTAATGGTGATATAAACCATTATTATAGTTAGTTGATTATGTGTTAAGTGTTTATGTGTCGGAGTCTTAACCTAGGATGGTAAGGATGATGATGTCGATGAAGATGATGATGATAATGGTAAAATTAAGAATGATATCTTAGCTTGGAGCTAAGGTAAGTAAACGGTTATAGCGTAAAGTTATAATGATTTCTATGCATTATGTGTTATGTGGGTTAATGTGTTAAGGTTAATGTTTAGCTTGTGTAAATGTGTTTATATGAAAGTGAGTATAAGGTTAGTTAGGTTTTAGTCAAGAATGGAATGAGGAATAAGGAAGGTTAAGGCTTTATGTAGTTAAGGTATGTGAATATGTTTAATGTTGCTCTGGATTAATGGTTATATAATGTGTATTACGTGAATGAAGTATAATGTTAAGTTATACCCGTTTTACTTACTAAGCATTTGTGCTACACGATTTAATGTTGCAATGTTTTGCGGGCTATGGTATTAATGTGATGGCTTGGATAAGAATTAAGGTTAGATATGCGTAATGTAAAAGGAATTGGTAAGAAAGTAGAGCTAGGTAGAATACCAAGCTCAAGTCAAGGTTGTACCCAGGAAGTCTTTTAATGGTTTGTAAAGTGGAGTCAAGGGTCAAAATGTATGTTAATGGTGTCATAATGATTTGGTGGTCAAAAGGTGTGTCAAAGCATGTTTGATGTGTTTATAGTCAAAGTTTAAAGGGTGTTTGACATAAGTGTGAAAATACCCATTTCGGGATGTAAACGGGTCATGTGTCTATGGAACGAGTTTAATATGTTAAGTTGTTAGGTCACCATATTGTAACACAAGCATCAATATGTAAAGAAATAGAGTAAGAAGTGATCGGATGAACACAAAACACAACAGCAGTATGAAATGAGAATAGTTATGCGTAGAGTGTATGAAAGAAGTGAACAACCAACCTTCAAATGAAGGTTTACAACATTATTTATAGGGGAAGGAACTTGGCAACACACAAGTTCCCTTCCTCCTTATTGGCTTGGGTCAGGCTTACGAGCTTTCTACATAAGCCTTGCCTTAATTACTAACATAAAAGCCTAATTAAGCAACCTATTACATATTGATTACAAACACTTGATATATAGTTTAGGAGTGATTCCAACAATCTCCCCGTAAGTGTCGGTAATTAATGACTTAAGTAATCTTTAAGCGTTGTTGAGTGGCGATGTAATAGTTACTTTGACGTCTTTTGACATTCTTCTTTCTTGTGAGAAGAAGTGTCTTGATTCTAACAATCTCCGGTGTGAGGATCTTGTTTTCTTTGAAGTTTTCGACTTTGGCGTCTTCATTAATCTTTGTTCTTTGTTACGGTGTGGATATGGTGATGTTATGTTGTGGTAATGCATCGGGTCGCTTCATTGCTCAAGTGTCTCCATTCTTCAACATGCTCACACGCTATTTAACGTTGGATTTCAGGATTCATGTAGTTCTCTTTAGTCTTTAAACTTTGTAGATTCTTTGGCTTGATGAAGAATCATTCGACTTTATGTTGCCTTTTGAGAGAACTTCAATTTGTGTTATGGTTGGTATGAGCATGTGGAGAATGCACGATCATCTCGGAGCATCCATAAGAAAACATAAGAATGGGTTAGTGATAAACACCATGTCGATCATTGTGGCGTTTCTAAAAGAGTTGACCACTACGATTGTTCTTTTGATGAATGTCTTGATTCCATTCACCGGTGGGGAGAATCGGTAGTCCGAATCCCATAAAGGAAAGTTGGCATTACATAGAACAAGTTCAAGTAATGACCCATCTTCGTGGACTTGATTCTTGAAAGTAATCTCCTTAGCGGGATTTCCAAAGCCTTACAAGTTGAACTTCGGCGTGTTAACTGACATAGTGTGAAAACACATCTCTAATTCTCATGGCGTTTGCAAACTGAGTCCCTCAAGTAGGATAACATGATGTACCAAGTACACCTGATTCGGGTGAGTCGCTAAGGTACAGAAGCATCACCCCTGTGGAGACCATTTGAGACAACACTAAGCGTAACCCACAAGGAGTTAAAGTGACACGATTATCGGGGTTGTTTGATGTTGACCACGGCGAAGTTTCCATTCAATCATGAGGATCGCGGTTGTGAACCCCTCATAAATGTTCTCGTGCAGTTGCTAAGATTTGTGTAGGAATCTAGAATAGTATCATTTGCGTTCTTATTGTTGAACAACAAGTGATGAAATGTCGAGTGTTCCTAAGAGATCTTTTGATGAATCTCGTGGCTCTAGACTCAATAGTGCTTTGGTTTTCTGGCGGAGACTAGGGAGAGGGTCTCCTTCTTCATACCGCAATCTCTAAAAGAAAGATAGTTTACGTAGGGTTCCTGTGAGAATGAAACAAGCTTACGTTGAAGAAACTTGAGTGGCTAAGAAGGTTTAGAGCATGCATCACCGGGTCCATGACTTTAATCTTAATCTTCGGTGTCATCGGTGATAACCGGTAGCATATGAATTGAACCGATTATGCCCTAAGTTGAATAATTTGGAGGGTAGTTTCTTTTCAACCTTTTCTTTACTTTTCTTTTTATTTCTTCAACTCCTTCTTTCTCTGATTCTCATTTTCTCCTTTTTATAATCATACCTAAGGACTTCTAAATTCTAACTATTGGTGGTGTCCTTGGGTAGATCCCTCCGACTCGGTGGATCATAGGGCGGTTATTCCTAACCTTAGTCACCTTATAACTTCATGACTAACCTATGTTGCCATAAAACCATTTACATCAAAAATCTCTCAAAGTGGTTATGAGTAAAAACATTTTGTACCACTGTGAGAGTTTTGTATTTGCGAAATACTCCCCAAACCGTGCTTAAGTGTTTTGACATAAATGCGGTGAGAGAAAGAGCGCACATTTGAATTGATCGACTAAAGATAGACAATTCCCGAGACTGGTTCGTTGCATAGTTAAAGAGTTACATTGTCGACTTTTAGGTGACAAATAGCTCTAATAACTACCTTGAAGGTGTGGACAACCCTCGAAAGGTTGCCAAACCCGTCAGAGTTTATGTCTATCAAGAGCTTCTCGAATAGGTACAATTTACACGGATAAGTCTTGGAAGACAAATCTTTTCAATGTATGACGGTTCGGATCTCATCAATTCATAGGTTAAGTCTTTAGCACTAAGATTTAATCACAATTTTCACAACATATTTGTATCACTCAATTTTCTCCCCTCAAAAATGGCATATAAATGTTATTTTTGATAAAATTTGATATCGAATATATGCGTTTCAGAATTTTTGTGGGAAGATTCCACAAGAACAATTTGTGAACAAAGGTTTTAAGCAAGTACTCCCCACAACAAGTAATACTAATTTTTGAGGTTTTGAAATCATAAGGGGAAGTACTTGTTCTTTTGAGCAAAACTTTGAAAAATGAATGTTTTGATAAGTTTTACTCAAAAGTAAACTTTAAGCTCCTTTTATAGGATTGTGTGGCCACGAGTCTTTTCATTACAAGTGCGGGTTGTACACTATTTTGTGTGCACAAGCCATTGCCAAGTATAGATCAACACATCCAAATATTAATGAAAGAAACAAATCAAAGTCGGGAGAAGTCGTCAATAACACGGGAGTTCTTTACGGGCGTTGATAGCATTAGAGATATGCTCGGCGTCCACCCGAAACTCTCCAAAGTCCTCATACGTCGCTGTGAAACAACCTTTCATCAATCTTTGTAATGATCTTCTTGTCATCCACTTTAGAATTCCACCTCTTCTTTGACCCTATGCCTTTATGAATCTCCTTTAACCGATATGCTAACCCGTCCCGAACCTTCTTTAAAGTGTGATCACAAAACTTGTGAAGCTCTTTGCACGCCATGAAGCAATGCGATGAAGCTCACTACTGATAAACTACCCCAAGCGTTGGTTTCTTAAGAATGGTGTCGTGGAAGATGGTTGATATCGGGAAGGTCTAGTTGTGGTTTGGTGAGATTAACACATTTTTGGTATGATTCCACGACAAGTTGAAGGTCTTCAACACGTTCTTGGATAACGATGCTTCTGATGAATATTAGCAATGACTTGATGTCCGGAGTGGATGTTAGTGGAGAATGTCGCATTAGATCCTTGTACCTTGGCAAGATACATGTCTTCAATGTCATTGAGTGACAATCTCGGAAAATCCGCTTCAGAAAAAGTCATATTCCTATTCGATCTGGCGTTCCCTCGATTTTCTTGAGAATGAGTAGTCCCACTTGGTAGACAAGCTAACATGCATTATGGAAATGATCCGTTGTTCCTTTGTACACCTCCTTTTTCGATTTGAGTACAACTACGTAGTATATTCTTCTTTGTTCAGGCCAATGATGAATTCCATATAGTGCATCGAGGTCATACTTTACCACATTATCAACGAACATATGTGTGGCTTCTTCCTCGATGGCCATTGTTGGAAGATTGCTGTAGGGAAAGGGAAGGTGAAGAGGTAGCGTATTTCTTGCTATTGCTTTACCGTCTTTGAAGAAATTCTAGGTCATTGTTGAAGAAATATCGGTAGGGAATCTTCGGTTGTCGAGGTTGGCCAATGGTGGGTAGTGGCTTTGTCGAATCGGTGTAGTATGGAGCCTTGTGAGTGCGGTGAAGTCGATATTGGATTCAGGGTTGAGCCAATCAATTTTGTTGGACATGGCTCGTGCTATGTTGTCGAGATGCTATTCGACTTCAATTGCACTATTGGAGCTATCTTTTAGCGGTTGAAGCCGTTCTTGATGTGTCTTAACTCTGATTTCGTCATCTTCTTCACCTTAAACTTTTCTTGAATTAACTTGGCATGCTCCATAGTTCGACCATCTACGGTTCTTGGCCTTTTCGGTGAGGGGTTGCATCAACAAGCTTTGAAAACCAATCATATTCTTGATTTTATCTTCATCTAGCCATGACAAGCGATGTTGACTTTTTCTTCTTTGGCTTGGAGGATGATCTTTGGTTGCTTAGTTGATGTAGAAGAAGGAGGTTGTTGTTGAGGCTCAGGAATCTCCTCATCGTCACCACCGATTATTCAAAAGCGATCACCGATTTTCTCCGTTTGGTGGAAACTCGATTCCCGAGGTTTGTCTTTATGAGTGTGGAGATCTTCTAGTGGTGGTGGTCCTTTGGGTTGGTGGAGGCATTGATGATGATTCTTGATTTTCTTCTTGCGTTTACTTCGAATCCTTGTCCGCATCATCGTCATCTCTTGATCGCTTAGCCCTTCGGTGACTCTTTACGATGTCTTGAGTTGATATTCAAGCAATGCCTCAAATAGTTTAGTCGAGAGTGAAAGTGCGGATCATTGAGAGATTTACAATACCGGCTTCGATATCAATTCATCATCCGGAGACAACAGAGTGTGGATGGATTGATTTGGGAGTAGTTGACAATGTATTCTTGACCAATCGCATGAGATTAGGATAGAGTTTTACGCGAACATTTCTCTTGTCACTCGAGGGCGGTGTCGAAGAAACTTGTAAGTATATTCTCACGATCGTCTTGTCCATTTCCCCTTGGATATCTCTATTTAGAAGCGCTAGATTTATTCTCGTTCTCGAAAACTTCGTTTATCACATGGTAGATTGATTATGTCGGAATTTGATTTGATTTCTTGTTGACCACGTTTCTTTCCTTACTTGCGGCGACGCCTTTTTAGTCTTAGCCTTGATACCCAAGTATCGGTTGGTTTCTTAACCGATTTGGATGTGGATCTTGTGGTAGCATCTTTGGATGGTGGTGGTGATGAATGAGATGATGAGTCAGATGAAGATGAGCCATGAGGCTGCGGGTCATTTGGAGGCTCAGTTTGTTCGGGTTATGTTGAGGATTATCTAGAAGATAACCGACTTCTTTTTTTGCTTTAGCTTGTTCTTGACCTTTACCCTAGCCTCTTCTTTAGCTTCGAGCTTCCTCTTGATTTCTTTCACGAGAAGCTTCTTCAATAACTTCATAAGTAATCCTTTCATCCTTCTACTTTTCCTCTTCTTCCTCAAAGATAAATGGAACCTCATAGTTTTTCTTTCTTTGCTCAGGTGGATTCCTTAGCGGTTGCACGGTTTGCTTATCGGGTTGATTAACCGCGCATCCTGGCGGTATGGTAAGTGCATACTGGAACCTCGAGGCGAGTTTGTTGAAGGTTAAATTCGTAGCGGCATGTTGTTGCACGAGATGCTTCGGTGTTTTTGCGGTAGTCTTTGTCCTCATCCTTTGGTTCTTCATCGAACTCTCTTCTTCTTCCCCGCTTCAAGCCGGAGTTTTACCCTTATGCGTTTTGGGACTTTGAGGTTTTTCTCTTGTTGTTGTATCATCATAATGCACTCTAAGTAGTGAACCTCCTCATCCGTCTCAGTATCCTCGGTTCTTGATCCTCTAATTTGAATGCTTGGTTTAGGAGTAGGAGTAGCTCCTTTAGATGGAACTATCCTTTTGCTGGGAGGATTTCTCTTTGGATACTTTAGGGAACTTCGGTGCTTGCTACACTTCGGCCTACCTCTCTAGTCTTCTGGTATGGCGGAAGACTTTTCATCCATGAAGCCGACTTTGCCTAAGGTCACCTTCTGATATCCCGAGTATGATTGAAGGCTTTTAATAGCATCGCGGTGAGTAGGCGGTCAGTCAAAACTACACCTTGTTTCTTTGTTGATGAGTCTTTGAATCGGCGGCATTTAAAGTAGCCTCAAACAATGCAGAATGATGGTTGGGGTCATCAAGTCTCAAGGGAATGTCTTGATTATTCCCGTATCCTCCGGATCAACAACTTTATTATATCGATGTAGGGACCTTCATTGCAGGAGCTTGAGGTAAGACATCATGTCTTCCCAAATCAGACTTGAGAAGTCAATATGCATCTTGTTGACCATGCCCCAGAAGACTTGTAGTTCCATTAGCTTTGGATGCTCATAACCATTTGTCTCTGGAAGCTTGAGACTTTACAATCATGATGTATAAAGTTCTCCATGGGTGGGGGATGTTCTTTAAATCAAGCGAAGAATGTTTGGTGATGATTCTGCGAACTTCATCATAGCCAATATCGACCATGAATCGAGGTAGCCCTCTTGGTTGGAGTTAGCACGTCTTGAGCATCTTTGGATAGCGGGGAGCGAGAAGAATTGCTTGAACATCGGCAAGCTGTGGCCGTGACTTTTATTGTTGATTGTCAGCGTAGCGACAACTTGACCATCAATTTTCTTCATAGTGTGCCGTAACGATGGATATAGATTTCTAATACCGTTATGGAATTGGTGAGCATGTTGTTGTAAGGATGAGTCTTGAGAATATCATGACAATGCGGTGAAGACTAGGAGCATGTGAAGTTTTCAAAGTCAACTTTGAGGTTGTTCTTTCAATCTTCATTCTATAACCGTGGGAAAATGTCTTCCATTGTGAGTGCGTTTGGTCGCGTGCGTTTTCCATTGTGGCGTCCATATTGTGATCCGAAGATATTGAGCCAAAAGAACCAACATATAGAAAGACATTACGTTAGTCAAAAGTTGATTTTTATTGTCCAATTATTGAATATGTTATGTTAATGAATGTTACGAGTCTAATGTCACTTGTTTGTCCAATAGTCTAAAGTAGTCGTGATAAGTTTGTTAGTATATTAATTTTGAATTTTAAAGTCCAAATTTTCACTCATTCACACAACATTTTAACCATCATAGCTTATTAGTGACATATTGGTTTTGTGACGTTATGAGTAACTTATATACAAGTTTTGTAGTAACAATTCATAAGTGAGGTTAAATTAAGGCTTAAGCGTAGAGTGTAAGCTTATCGTAGCGATTAATAGACCATGCTGGCATGAAGCTTATGCAGGAGTTTCTCTACGGCGTAAAATCTGCGTGGTAAAACAAGCTCGGCATAAGGCTTACACTTAAGCGTGTAGGAGCTTATGCGTAAAGTTTACTGTTGAGAGGAACCTTATGCGTGAATCAAGTTCTGCATATCCTTCACGGGATACGCCAGGTCCCGTGGACCCTACGGCGTAAGTGTTACGCGTAAGATTTCTCTTACGTGTAACCTCTACACGTAAAGTATTCCTTATGCATAGAAATCCAATTTAACCTTGATTCTGATTTTGCATACGTAAAACCGAAAATAAATTCATCACAACATTACCATTAACACTTTTATTCAACCTCTTTCAAGATCACTAGTTATCATAGTTTATGATGGTTACGCATAAAGTTTGCTTATCGTAAAAGCTTAAACCCTAGGGATTCAAATTATATCGCTCAACGTTTCAACCATAGGAATCCAACCAAAATTAGGGACAACATAGAAGCTATGTGAGATGTTTCCAACAAGTTTTAACATCTAACACCTCAAGAATCAAGGATACCCAATTTCAACGAGACATAAACCCTAAAGTTTAATTTTGAAAAATTCATGTTTCTGGGTAAGATTCAAGGTGGTTATTGGTTAATTAAACATATTTCAAACACATTACAAGCCTCTAATTAAACGAACCACTCACAATGAGAATACTCAATTATCACGCATAAACCCTAATTATGAATAAGTGATTAAAACAGTTTCAGGGTAGTTTTTATGATAAAAATGGTTTAAAGACTTGGTATAAACTTTGAAAACACAACCCATTACATCAAAAAGACTCCATGGTGATTTCATGTTAATGCGCTGTGTGTGAGAACATAAAATCATCACTATCATAAAATCTAACAGTTAGATTTGCATACAGTTAAAAACCATTATTTAAAATCACTCAATGATGCTTAATACACTTACAAATGAAGATTTTCACCAATTAAGTATAAACATTTCACAACTTTGGCCCTTCCACCTCAACCATTTTCATCCATAGCCCATAACTTCCTTTTTGGTTAAGTAAAGCATGATATTTGGAAAGAAACAAGACGAAACTCCCCATTGACTTTAAAAATAGTGAAATTTTACAATTTTGGGTCCGAGGAGTGTCAAGAAGCAAGAAACGTAACCACTAGTATCAAAGATACAACCAGCCTGGTAACATGCAAGTACAAGGTTTTATGAAACAAAAATATTTACTTTCTCCTAACACTTGTTCGGAAAATTGTGAAAAGTTTGATAGAACAAAGTGTTGAGCAGTCTTGTACTTGCAATGTTTTGGAAGAAATTTAGATAGAAGAATATTTTTGTATTTTATCAGATTTTATATTTTTCTATTTTGTTTTGAAAAATGTATTTACAAAAGAGGTTGTGGTGTTTGAATGGTTTAAGATTGTTTTAAAGTTCGTCAGTTCCTCCGAAGTCAACACCTCATACAATCCGTGGACCAACTTCGATAAACCTAGCGGTAAAGTTTTGGTGAGAAGGTCCGCCAGCTTGGTATTCGTACCCACAAAATATAATTCATCGGTACCCTTTCCACATATGCTTGAAATGATATCGAAGATCGTGTAGCTTAGACACGAATGTTGGGGTTGCCGCGAGGATCGTAATAACACTTCGATGTCGCGATACATCGGGATTACGTCAAATACGTAACCCATAGTCTTTGAGTTGTGTTCTCATCCAAATGACTTGCACAACAACGCCGACGGCTACATATTACGCCGGTTGAGACGGTGATGTACAATCTGCTTCTTGATTTCCATGACACCGGTTTATCACCAAGAAATTGTAGAGCTTGAAGTACTTTCAGAATCTAAGCAACCTGCGTATCGGCGTCGAAAAAGCTATTAGTTCAAAACGAGAATCCTTCGGATACGGATCCTCAAATTAATGGTTCCCTTGATGTATCGGGAGGATTCTTTTAGCCTCGAGAGAGGTAAGTTTGATTGGTGCGGTGATAGCGGAGCAAAGATATCTAAAATACAATGTGAGGCCTAGGTGGTTAGATACATGAGAGACCCAATAATACTGAAGATTTGGTAGGGTCAACCAATTTCCCATGCAAATCGATATCGGTTTTTGGTATGTGCCATTGGTGTGGCATGGTATCACGGTTTGCATTCCATGTTTGTTTAAAATCTCAAGAGCATATTTGGGCGACTGGGAAAATACGCGAGGTGATTGATGAACTTCTGATCGAAAGAACATAAGTTCACCCATCATGGACATTTCAAAATGTTTTTTCATAAGTTTTGAAAAGCGTTTGAGTACTTTATATGTGTTGACCAAAAATGATGTCATCCACCAAATTTGAGCGATTAAAGCGTGTTCCGTGATATTGTATGAATAGTGTTGGGTCGACCGATCCTTTGGCGAAATTATAAGAGATGAAAGGATGACAACTTATCATACCACGCGGGAGCTTGTTTGAGACAGAGAGCCTTGTTCAGCTTTTAGGCGTGATTAGGGAACTCGGATCAACAAATCCTTCGGTGACTAACATAGACCGTTTCTTCGGTTTACCATTAGGCGGTTTGGCGTCCATCCGAAAGACCGTGATGTTCATGTGAGCGCGAATGCGAAAAAATCCGAACAACCTCAAGTCTAGCAGGTCGGGCGAATGATTCTTCGTCATCCCTTCTTCTTGTCTATAACCCTTAGCCACCGGACATGACTTATTTACGATAACGTGACCTTCAAGACATCAATTTGTTTTTCAAATCCATTTCGGACCATAACATAGACCCGGTGGTTTCAACTAATTCCCATACTTCAAGAAGTTTAAAAGCGATTAAGTTCTTCTTGCATGGATTCGATCCAGTTGTCATATGCCATGGCTTCTTTACTATTTTGGGTTCACTTGGCGTGGTAGTGCATAAATTCAATGTTCACCATGGTCCGAGGCGTTGTCTACAGTTGGCGGTTGATTCGGGTTTCAAATAATGTTCACAAGAGGATGGTCTCTAGTCGGCGATGTGTGGAGTTGATGTTGATATTCATTGTCGATTAGGAGGATTCAAATGGCTTGTAGATGATTCCAACATTATAAGTGGGGTTTCATTTGCAAAAGGGTTGAAGAACGATTTGGATAACAGTGGGGGTACTTCATTGTTCGAAGATCATCACCGTTGTTGGTCATTGGATGCGTTTGTCCGGTTGTTGTTTTAGAATCAAGGAGGTGATTCTTCAACAGGTTGTTGTTGTTTAGTGTATCGATTGGTTGTTGCTCGGGAGTTGGCGGCGTTTGATACATTTGGACACGTTGATCAATATCATCACTAAGAGGAGCAAATAGTTGTTCCATTTCTACGAGTAAGGTAGGCTTAGTTCGGTGATGATGAGGTTTGGGGAAGTTTAGGCGGTTATGTCCGGGTACCAAGTTGTTTTGCTCAGAAGCCATATTTGTAAGCTCATCGAAATTTGCATGAATCGTTTCCATAATCTCCCTTGTGACGATTCGGATCGGTAGCCTTTAGAATTCACACAGATCCAATAAAGACTCCTATGGACTTTGGCTTTGAAACAAAGACTCCTATGTCGATTTAAATAAGATGAAGCACATGATGTGAAATTGTTCCACCTTTAAAGGAAAGTGAGCACGCAGTGCTTTTCCCTTGTTACAAGGCGAGCATAGGTGATCTTTAGAATACCGAAATATTGGGAGACCTTCAAAAAGTTTTTAGCGTTCAAGATTGGTTATGGTTTGAAAGTTTAAGTGTGAGAGTCGGCTGATTGCCAAAGCCAAGATTTTGTAGATGTTGCCTTTGAAAGTAGAAAGAAAAGATGGAAGTGACATGTCTTGCATTAAAATTGTATAAAGACTTGATGTGCGGGTATCAGACATAAGATTGTTTCCTTGTAGATCACGAATGAAATAAGTTTTCTCCCGAAAAGTAAATTCCAAATCTCCATCACAAAATTGACCAGCGAGAAAAGATTGGCACCGAGACCTTCCACATAATAAACCACCTAATTTGATGTTACCATTGATGTAATCTCCGTGAGCCATGATAGGCTGCGAAGTGATCATTCCGAACGGCAGTACAATGAACTTTGAAACAAAGTTTGATAATAGTTTGAGATTGCCGTCATGTGGGGAACTTTCGTATCAACAATCGAGAGGATGATCGTATCACACGTTACCGCATGAGAAGACGGATGGAATGAGAAGTAGATGTGGAACCCGACAAGTTAAGGGGTTCGATCAGTTATAGTTGAAACACACATGTTTATGATTTTTGGTATCCATTTAAAGCCAAGTGTATTATGTAACCATTTACGCCATGCCAACTAGTCTTACCTTTGGTCTTAGTAAATGCCTGGGTGATAAGTTCTTCCTGAGGGGGTTAAGGGTTCTAAGCATCCAATGATCGTAGCAAGAATACTAGAGGTGGTTTACCTAGCACGGACTTAGAAGCATTAGTGGGCCTAAGGTATTCCGTTTCTATTATTCCTTATGAGATAAGATAACATTAGCAACACATTTATCATGACAACCAGAAAACATGCTTTTACAACAACCAACACAAGAAGTTTCAAACCTAACATTTAAAGTACTTAAAGGTTGAGCATTCGTTACATCACTTTTTCTATTACATTTGTCTAACATAATGTCTAAAGTGGGTGCAACTTGAGTCTTATTCAATGTCCTAAGGTGTGGAGAGGCTTTTGTTCTTTTCTTACATCGCAACTTCCTATTCTTCCTTGTTGATGTGCTCTTAAGGCTTGCTAGCGTTGGGAAAGAAGCAACTATTTCATTTGATGAGAGCACATTAGTTTCTTGTGATGTGCCATTAGGCGATCTAAGAATTCACAGTGCAATGCGTTTGTGTTACTATTCCTATCTTGCTTAAGTTATACCAATTCAAATTTTAGACCATGGATAGTGTGTAACAAATCTTGATATTGAAACGAGTGTTTCCATTTTGTCGTAGAACATCTTTGGTATATGCAAGATGATCATCAAGATCTTTTGGCAGCTTGAGCACGAGTCTTTTGAGTAAATCAAATATGACACCATATTACGTTTTAACTTTTGAAATTTCTTGTTCATATTCAAATTTGACACTTCAAAGACCGTTTTCATCGTTCGGTTGCTCAAATTTTGGATTAAGAGTTTTGGTATGCAACTGATTGATTTTGTTTTGAAAAGTAAGTTAAGTGATTTTGACAATCTTTTGACACCATTGAAGGGGACGTTTTGCATTTGAAAGCTTCGTTTAACAATGCTCATTTTCAACTTTTAAAGATTTGATTTGTGACACATTATCGGTATTCTCAACATTTTCAAAGAATCATCGAGAATCACAAATATATAATCAAATGCATATGTAGCGAATGTAGTAACACAACATTTATGGTATCGACAGATAACATCTTCAAAGTCGATCAATATCTTTTCTTAACATTTTCTTTTTACGTTTAGTATTTGAAATCGATGTTTCGGTTTTCTCAAAGCTGTTTTCATAAGACCAAGCTCCGTGAAAATCCCTTTCCCAATATATTGCACATTTTGAATTTGGGACATGAGGTAAAATTCTTTCTGAAAAATATCTCTTTGTTCTGCATGAGGCGATTGAAAATGTTCAACTTTATTTGAAATTGATTTCAATTTCCGTTCCAAAAGTTTGATGTCAATATGAATGTTTCAAAATATTTAAGAATTTGACAGCGTTCGGGTAATGTTTTCCTTCAGGTGAAGGTAAAGGACCATTAATTTGTCTGCGTATTGGGTTGGGGACCAACATTAGAAGACTGAAGTAGATGATAACCCAAGGTGTGTTAGAATTATCTGTTGTGCGGCGAAAGTTATGGCTTTTGAATAGTTAAATGGTTTGTTATAAACAATATTTTCTAATTTTGACCGACTCTCGTCTTCTGCATCTAATTCCTCCAAACGATTATATTCAAAACACTCTCAATGGAATCATCAATTACGTATTTACGCACGGTAAACTTGAGGATTTGGTTTGAATGCTCTATGTGAAAACTTTGGTTTGTGTCTCGGCAAGATTAGGTCCATATCCATTTGGATTTGGTTTAAAAGTAAACTTTTGAATAGTTGTAATTGACTCACCATGTTTATAAACAACATTTTGAAACTCTTTGATTTTGTTTTGTAAGTCGACAATTTCTTCAAGATAGTCATCTATTTGTTTCCTTGAATGGTACTCCATGTGAGCTGTTTTTGACAAGTTAACAACTTCGGACTTGGCTTTTGAGTTTAGAAGTGAAGGCGTTAAGTTGTTGTTAATGATCATATTTCAGTTGTTCTATTTGAGACAACAAAGCATTCTTGGATGCAACTAGATCACATATCTGTTTTTCCAAAGATTTTTCATTTTGGTAAGATTTTGCAAATGCGACTTCAAAACCTTTTTCACGTTTCTCTTTTGTTTGAAAAATGTTGAGTTGGTACTTTAAGCATTCATTATCCTTAGTTAACATTGAAGGAATTTTATCGTTTAATTTCTAATTGATGTCTAGGCACATTTCCATTAGAGCTGGGTGCGAATTAAGGTCATGAGCTCAAGATGCGATTAGACACAGTTGAAGCTTGTTCAGTGAGTCTTAACACGATCATTATTTAGATCCTCAAATACAACCATGGAATCAACTTGATTATGAAATTAACCATAAGGTCATCTTGATCGTCAAATATAACTACGAGATGTATTTGATTATCATCGGAATGAGATGTAGGCGGCTCATGCTGAACACTTTAAATCGGATCTGAGATGTTGGCGAGATATCGGTCGAGAATGAATATAGTTTGATCCGATTTTGAGACAAGCGGTGTCATACATTGGGCCTATGTCACTCATGTGGAGTTCTTGCATGTTAGCCATTAACATCACCTGGCGCATTAGGCTTCAAGTCCTCCATGTCATCATCGAATGCATTTTCTATGAAGCTCGTTCCTTGTTGGTAGAGTTCCACACAGCTTCATCCTTGAGAGCGAGTAAATCCTCTTTAGCACGTGCGCCTCTTGTCCCGGTTTGGGCGCGCATTAGCCGGATGACCCTTCTCATTCACAGGTTGCGCAACGCAGAAGACCATTAACCTCGGTCGAGGCATTTCCACGATCAACTACATGAGCTCGTTGTTGTGGAGCACCCATGTTATTCCTTCCATTAGCATTAAACCCTTGACTTTACCCATCGGCGAACATTACCATGATTGAGATAACGATTGTACAACACGGCTCGATTCCTTATGTTTGAATGGAATGAATTGTTGGTTTATTTGATTGGGATTCGGAAGGCTCTAGCAATCAAGACAAACAATGGCGATGCATCAACTACCATCAGAAGACATTTGTTAAGTGCTTGATCATTGTTGTTGTTGTATGGAACAGATTGAAGT
>OU343225.1:172860393-172967613 GCA_910596185.1 Chrysanthemum makinoi
ATATTACACCAAACGAGTACACTTCTTGTAAGTGTTGTTGTTTGTCTAAAGAGTTCAGTATACTATAAATTTAAAGCTTAGATACAACATACTGTTAATACAAATAATGTCTAAAAATGTTATTTTTATTTTTTGACATCTCTACGTTTTGATGATAACAAAATGTAAAAACACTTTACGTCGAAATTAAAGTAAACAAGTTTTTAGTCGAAATATCACGTTTCTACGCAAATCACTCTAGGTAAGAACAAACAAATTTACAACTTAACAAAATGATCAAAGGATTAAATTTGTATTCTAAACTTCGCATTTTTAATGTGACAAAAATATTTTTTCAAAAATACAATTGACAAATTATTTTTGAATTAAAAAGAAATTTTTTTAATTGGAAAAATAAGTTTGAATTGTCCAACAGTGTAACACCCCAAAATTATCGTGAGCGGAAGATTGTGTCACGTGGTATTACTTCATAGTTCATGCAACAAGTTACGAAAAACGACTCTAAATGAGACATTTTGAAATAAATTATCATTCGATTAAAATATCGAGTTTACAAACGAGGTCCCATCAATTTGTAATATCATAAAAGTACAACATAAAAGTTGTAAAGTTTTTTCGAATAATAATATATGCATCGTCTTCAAAATTTTCGCGGCGCTTCACATGCCATGCCAGCTAATTCCTTTCGAACCTGAGATAACATGCTAAAAAGTGTCACCACAAAGATTGAGTGAGTTCATAGGTTTGTAAGTAAAATGTTTGATCACAAGATTCCCAGTTAAACATAAAGTGGGTTACGTTGTTATACACCCATAGTGCATTTGATTGCCTTGCCGGTCAATACAAACGATAGAAACCGCATAGGTTTGAAAACATTAGTGGACAATATAGTTCGTAGTATAATTGTAATGTGTACAATTATCTTCTTGATAGTTATTATTGCACTAAGCTCATGGAACTCACGACTGACTGTTGTATATATATTATCGGACGATATATATATATATACATACTAGTTTTCGAAGCCCGCCCAATGGGCGGGCATGACTTATAATTATTTGTTTTTTGTTTTTTGTTAACTGAAATTCTTTAGAATTGTCAAACAATACTATAAAACAATTGTTTTTTTTCTTAAGAATTATAAATAATTGTATGGTTTGTGTGGATGGTTAATAACACAACATATATAATTTTTACAACATTATGGAATTTATGTATGTTTGTAAAGTTGTAGATAATGAAAATGTATTAAAGTAATATAACAGTTAACTTAAATTCTAAAAAAAGCTTCTTTGTAGACAACATTTGTTGTTGATTTTGCGTATTTTCCGTCTTCATCACAACATAAAATCTTTAATCCTTTCACGCCATACCCTTAATGCATAAGTTGTTCGTGAGAAAAAACGGCCATTGTAGAAACAATCCTACTTGTGTTATGTTTGTCCTTGACTTTTGTTAATAGTCATTGCAAAACACAAAGCAACTGAGAATTTTCTACGATTAAATTTAAACAGCATCTTATTATTAGAAGACCTTAAGACCATCCTTGGTATTGCGAAAATTCTACCTACACTTCCTACCGATATAATCTTGGCTTCTATTATATTGACATCCATGTATAAATATTATCTTGGCTTCTATTATAATCTTAAGAAAATTAGAGAATCATGTTACGGCCTACATGTTTAGTGCCCGTAATAACTTTGAAATGAATATAGTCGATATACAAACACCCTCATAAATCAATTATTGAAAGCTTTTTAATGTAGAAATATGTATTATCGTCCTGGCCTATCCGTCTCCATCTCGGATGGGTCGGCATGGCGTGGGTATTGTTCTCTTCTGTGTGGGATACGCCACAGACGCTTCCCACGAGGCTAAAATTGTATCCTCAGTTAGCTGATATATCCTATCGCGTCTGTCAATAATCTGAGTATTGTAGGTGGTAGTCAAAAGAGGGTAGCACGATTATAAAATATGAGGTGACAGATGAGTGTAGATCTTCACATCGAGTCTTCCCGAACGAGATGACACCCTTGATTGAGATGGTGCGTGGCACACTAACATTCTAAGGCACAACCTGATGCCTTAGGGATTTCTTTTATGGACTGTTGCATATATCAAAATTATAAAATATGTGTGTGCTAAGAAACACCTAATGGGAAATAACAACCTACTCCCTGTCTTTTCTATCTGTCATAGTTAGAATGTAAGATTTTGATTTCAAAACTGTCACAAATACACAAACTCCATGAAAAACCACATATAAAAGCAGTGACACTAATAATACAACAATATTTGGCATTATGATATGACCAAATACAGAACGATTATATATTTTTCTTATAAGCATGTTCGATTTTGAAGTCAAATAAAAGCTATGTTCGATTTTAAAGAGATAGGATACTAACCAGGAGTGAGAGTCACAGTGCAAGGAGCAGAAGTCTTCTCAGTATCTTGATTGTCATTTAAATTCCTCTCCAATGTTGACACGGGTTTATGCCCAACATCCACACTTGGCTGAGAAGTAGATACCGAGTCAGCCTCACCTTCACGTTTCTAAAAATGGAAAATTTATAAAGTATATTTCATTGAAAATTTAGGGTCATGCACTTTAACGCCCATTCCTTTGATAGAGTCCCAAAAAACTATGCAAGAGACTATAAAATGGAAAGCTAGTTGGATACCATTCATAATATATATTTAATGGTGTTCTTATTTTTCTAAGTTCTGTGATCTAACCCTTTTACTTGTTACAGATAAATCATGACCGGAATCAACCTATGGTAGTTAAATGGGTATTCCACCTATTATCTAATTTATTTTATTAAAACTAATACCTTTTTGCTATTTATGTATCGCATCAAGCAAACTGTATTAGCTAGGATGATAATTCAAGCACATTTGGCACTCGCTCCTTGGAAACCTATGTAATTCAAGGCCCCTTCTGCTCTCGACCTTGTCATGTCTTGATGAACAGGGACAATTCACACACTCTATGGTACATACCATGGGTTTATCAAAATGACACTTTTAAGCAAATAAAAACAACATTCATAACTAAACAAAAGTAAGCAAGAGCATAACGCTCACCCAAAATTTAAGGATATATAAGTAAAGAAAACATGTAAAACACAATGGTAATAAAAAATGTAGCCGCAACATGATATTCAAAATACTAAATGAATAACTGTTAGGATCCAAATAATATTGTGTTGATGATTCGGGTGGTCTTGGATGATCAAAATACATGTTTGCCATAGTTAGAGAGTTAGTAGAGAGAGAGGGTGTTCTTGCTAGAGGTTTACACAAAGTATGAAATATTAGATTAATGAAGAAGCACCACCCCTTCCATGGATGGAAGGGGTATTTATAGTTACAAATACACGACTCCTATCGGCTGTGGATCGGCATACAATGGGTAAAGACCCGTCCTTCCTCCACGGTGTTGCTCTAAACTAAACTACGCTACAAACTAACTAATAAATACTAAATAACGTAACTAATGACAAATCTACGAGCTAACTTATGCTAGATAATAATTGGGGTGACCGACTCTTCACTATGGAATTTTCTAATTCCTAACAATCTCCCCTAAGGGAGGTCACCCCATGTTTTACATTTCGAATCCTAGCATTCTATTCTTGTCTTTGTTCTTGAGCTCATAGACTTCAATTCTTCATTTCAACAATCTTTGTGCTTTAGTAGTGATTCTTCAAAGTCCAAGATTGATTTGTACTTTTTAAGTGGAGGCCTTTAACTGATCCACATCTTTGATGATCTTCGAGCTTTATTTGAGATCATCACCACGTAAATCTCTGATCACCCTTTATTGAGTTTCCATCATGTGAAGTTGTGACTTTTGGACCGACATGCTCACACTTTTGAATCATGACATCTTTCCATCGGAGTAGCGGAAGCTTTACTGGCTCATGATATTTGCGCAGCAGTAGCGAATCATAGTATAGAAATATTCGAGCCAGGTTATGTAGATAAGCACAAATCATGATTTCTTCAATTAAGTGTGGATGCTGTGAGCATGCGTCTTTGGATTGACTCCTCAATTCTGATCACCGCAACCGTCCAAATGTACCTACAAACAACAGTTAGCAATAAAACACTCGAAAGTGTCTTTGATCACTTTCGCTGAATTGAGGTACACGGCCCACGGTTCCTCGTTGATCGCATACAAGTACTGCTTATGATCGTAGGATTCCTAAGAATCTCCTGATGTGGTTTCACTGTTCTAGCTGTTCTCAAACCGAACGTCTCAAAGAAGACAACACGAGTGAGTGAACCAAAGAAATTGAGATTCACTGATTGATGAAAATGATTTGAAAAACAATCGCGTATTGCTTGAAGAAAGAGTTTTGCAATACGACGAAGGTTTTATGAGAAAGATCAATTTTCAATCAAAATACTTTTTGTATTAGAATGAGTACATTCGACGCTAGAGAAAAGAAGAGATTCGCACATCGAAGGGTTTTTCTAAAAGTATTTTTCAATCAGAGATACTTTTGAATTTGAAATGAATACACATTCGACGTGCTAGAGAAAAGAAGGTTTGCACATCGAACGGTTTTTCCAAAAGTATTCACAATTCCATTCCGGACCAAGGTTGATTCACGAATGAATCGCCCCATCATTTCTATCCAGTTGTCACAAGTTTGATCTTTAGAAAAGATCTCACATGTCACCTACCAAGAGCTTGTTTGATGTTGGCTCTAGAAGGCTTTCCATCTTCATCGTGAATATTGTCACATATCACTGATGTTCGCAATACCACAAGGATAATGCGTAGGACTCTTAATATATTCTTACTTTCCACATTGTGTGAAAGCAAGTCTTCAAGAATTTAGTGCACATTTGGTTCCTATGTGCCTGGAGACTAGGAGAGGGTATCCTTCTTCAATATCAACAATCTCTAAGAGAAAGTCGATAGATAATGTCGGTTCCCCGTGAGAATGAAACAAGCCCTTTTAAGAGGAACTTGAGTAGCTTGGGAAGTTTAGTGCAGGCGCCACTGGGTCCATGACTTCTTGTCTTCACAAGTGTTACCTTAGTATCCACCAGTAGCATATGTATTGAACCCGGTTTCTGCCCTAAGGTTGAATTATGGAGGGCTATTTCTTTTCACCCTTTTTCATTACATTTCTTTTTAATTCTTCAACCCCTTCGCTTACCGAGACTTCATAACTAGAACCTTGTTGGGTTTATTCCAGACTAGCTCTGTCTCACCGCACTCTTCCCATATTTTCATTTTTCTCTTTTTTTCAATATACCTAAGGACTCTACACTATCTAGTGGATTGTCCCGGTAGATCCCTCCGCTCTGGGGATCGTGAACAAATACCTAACATAACCATCCTTATAACTCCATGGATAAAGTAAAATGGTCGGTCTTTTGGTACAGTTCATTCTTCCTTGAAACCAATTGAAAAATCATTTGGAAAACAATCAAGGTACTTGTGATATAAGATCAAAGCATTTTGTACCTTAATAGTTTTGATCATTTAGAAATGCTCCCCTCAACATGTGCATATGATTTGAAATTGTTTAGCACATGGAGGCAAGAGTTCTTTGAAATAATTTCTTGATCACAATTTCTATGAAAAGCCATTTGATTTCCTTGGTAAAATTCTCCCCCTCAATATGTGCATAGGATATTTGAAATCATTTTATCACATAGAGGCAAGAGTTCTTTGAAGCACATCCACAATCACAAAATCCATTAATAAAACCATTTGAAAACTCAATCAAGGTACTTTATAAATCTCTTTAAAAACCCGATACCCTTAGTTTATGCCCCCAATATGTGCTTCAAGATTCGAAAGCGTTTAGCACATATGAGAGAGCAGCATGCACAATTAAATCAAAACGATCATCTTTTATCAAATTTCATTATTAAATCACAAATTCTCCCCGATCAAAAATATCAAACCCTTTGAGATTTTGGATCCCAAGTGATTTAATTAGGTTTAGAAAACATGGGAGAATATGTGGCCTGGTTTAAATACTCATCATGTTTTTGGATAAATCCTCCTCCTCAACATGTGCATTGTGTATGAAATCGTTTGGCACATGGAGGCAGGAGTGCCTTTAAAGGACTAAAACCAATTCCATTAAAATGCATTTGAGATTTAAATCACGCATCTCTCACCGAACAAAGATTTTACAAACCATTTGAGATTAGTGATCCCAATTGATTTAAATAATTTAGAAAATTTTGGGAAAGACGCAAGATTTAATTTTGAAAATGATGATAAGGACCATTTTAAGACATTAAAGATTGTTAGTGTCGTATGATTGTTTTAAAAGACCTTAAGTAAAATAAAACAATTTCACAATCAAACAAGAACAGAAAAAATTTCATTTTGACGATCTTTGAGTTTTAAAGAAAATCATACCATGACATAACATTAAATCTTTAGATCACCACATTTTAACGTGAAAAATAAACTTTTTGAAGAAATATCGCTTGAAAATATTTTATTTTAAATCACTCTCCCTCAAACCATGACGAAGTCAATAATTGAGTGACTTAGGTTTTGATAAAAGAAGTCCGTGATTTTCAAAAAATTAGTCCAATATATTTTCAAAACAATATTTTCCATTTTCAAAACAATATTTCACAAAGTTTTAGAAAAAATGGTATCATCACGATTATCCCGCACAAAGATATATGCTAGGTGGTTGAGAAGCTTCGTTGATGCCGTAGGGTTGGAAGAAAACCGCCGACATGCGTTGAGATTCTTCTTACGCTGCATTGAATGCCAACCGAGGTCAAATTAAGCTCGCTTCTTCAATCACTTAGAAGAAACCATCCGCCGATGCAAAGAGACTTACGCTGCATTTATGCCAACTCTCCATAGAAGTCCATTAATTCGCTTTCTTCATTTGTCAACCCAAGAAATCGTTACCCTTTCCTTTCGCATCCAATCATATTCATGTGGGATCCGATCGGAATATTCTTATAACCAATATACCGCATATGCTAGTGAACACACTTACAAAAATATGGTGGTCGACATCACCCAAACAACAATCGACTAATAAAAGTCAATTCAATATATCAATCATCATATAAGGTACGGAATAATGTTCATCAAACTCTAGTCATCTAAACCTAACAATCATATCCTAGAAACCTAGTCCTTCAACATAGGCAAACATCATTTTTCATATAAGCACGAGGATAATTAAGAAAGTCCGTTAGATGATATAAATTTGAAAAACATTCTTCCCTCAATCAATGACTCATTTTTTGAAAAGTTTAAAAGCTACCGAAGTCATTGATTGAGTTTTCAATTTTACTAAAAACTCAAACCATTGATTTTCAAGCAACTCATTTTCCACCATTTTTGAAAACACCAAATATTTTTCTCAAGAATTATAGACGAAAAACATTTGTGTAGGAAACGCTAGCCCTTCGACATACTTTCCTCATTTTGTTTTAGGATAAGTGCACTAATTTTGAAAATGGTTTAGCGAACACTTTCTTGAAGAACGGTTGCCGAAATAATAGCGAACCATAGTTAAAGCACGGGTTATAGTCGGTAATCGCAGTTTCATTTTTTTGATTTGTGACATGTTTTGAAAAGAAATAATATTTACACCTCCTCGCCAACTTCATCTAAGGTCCTATGCCATTATTGAATGACATTTCTAAGACCGTAGATGTTATCGATACCATAAGACATGTCTTGAGAAAACATATTTTTGGTATTTTTCAAATTTTCTGATTTTTATGGGTTTTTGAAGGTTTTATATTTTTCTATTTTGTTTTGTTGGTTTTATATTTTTGTATTTTGTTTTTTCGATAAATATATACAAAGATAGATTAGATGATATAGTTAAAGAAGATGATGATACGAAAATCGAGATAAGGATATCGAAAGTACCCCGCTTGTAGAAGATAGAAGTCATCATCTCTTAAACATTCACCACCAAAGCTTCCGTGGCTTTGAATCGAGAGAAATTGAACCTTCGAAAGTGAGACTTGGCAGCCCCCCCAAACCAAAAATCCTTTAGCCGAAGCAGATTCAAGCTTTCACAAGCTTTAGTTAAAAACAAAGAAGCACACCATTATCATAAACTTGCCGCCTTTTAAGAATAATCATCGTGATTCATCGCTCGGGTTATATCATCCAAGAACAAAGAACGATCATCCCACACATAAATAATCCTCAAATTTATACCATCAAGTCTGCTTATCCATTCCAAAAGGTGTCAAGAGAACACTTCCCCAAGTAGTTGAATTGATGCAACACAACTCTTTGTATAATGCTCAAGAACTCTCCCAAATACACATCATGAGGGAATGAAAACACCTCCCCATGTTCACATTTTTCTTCCCTGATGATCGTGTATGAAGCTCAAGAACCCGGTACACCATCCTAAAGATGAAGAATAACGATAACATTGAAGAGGCAGCCAAGTCATCGATTATCAAGGATGACAATCTCTCAAGGATATAACCGAATAAGTGATTATATCTCAATCACTAATTAAGCCCTCAAGTGAAACAAATACCGAGCCTAATGTACACACAATTTTTCTCCGATGATTGTGATACCATCGAAATCACCACACACTAGTGTACCTCTTTTATCTTCAAACTTCTAACAATTTCCACGAGTTGAAATACTAATACTAAACGCCTTGATGAGTAAAACTTGAGTTTCTCACGGTCATGACATTTGTTTTCCCGAAATATCTTCAATCACTTAGAAGTATTAAGTTCATCAAGTTTACTCGCCATGAGTCAAACCTTGAGTTTCTCTCAGGGTAATAACATTTGTCTTCCCATGATATCTTCAATTACTTAGAAGTATTAAGTTCATCAAGTTTACTCGCGTTTAGATGCTTGTCTCCTTCCCTTGCCGTTTTGACACCTGTAATCAAAGAATCATTATAAGCCCGTGATACTAGAAATTTTGTTGAGAAGAACTCTTGAACTCTTGTGAGAATCAACTTGCTGAAGACTCTCTCTGACTATTTTTATCAACCCTATGTAGACAATTTGAAGTGACCAATGAAGAAGAAAACCCGATATACCATACTTGAAACTGAAGTCAACTTCCCACATTTGTATCTTAAGCTTGCACCTAATGATGGAAGAACGGTGTAGAGAATTTATGCTTCAAGCAAATCTCTAAGTACTCACTACCCAAACAAAGTATGAGACATTAACACCTCTTGCATTATCCACACCGCCATATGCGTGATAACCGAAAGTAAAACAAAGTAACTCCTAATAGTGATAGTTAACTGTCTTCAACCATCCACCTCGATCAGCCGTAACTAGATAAACCATGCCTTCAACTCAAATTCTTAAGCCCGAGCAAGTTATCAAATAAGAACACCCCTTTGTGAAAGTCAACTTCAATCTCAAATAAGTGATAAATGATTAACTCCCAAGTAATCAACTTGTGTCAAATGTCCAACACGCGGAATAAATGTACAACCCGATGTACATTGACTCACTTAATGAACCAGAACAAATGATTCCTCAACATCAATTCCATCTTCCTAAAGATATACATATAGAGACTGATTTGGAAGATTCACCAATAATGTCTTCAAGCGGATGAGGAAGTCATTTTCCTTAATGTTCATGTGGTTGATTTACGAGTGCACAATAACGTGAAGATTTGTAAAGGAATACCAAAGAGCGGATCATTTTTCATGAACAATAATCCGTGAAGATTTGGTAAAGGAATACCAAAGAGCGATTATTATTCAATGTGCAACCGAATATAACAATAGTCAATAACAACACCTCCCATAAACCGACAATCAGATGATAAATGTCCGATTAAGAAGAAGTCTTTAAATAATCAAATGCAACTCGCCTTTAGTCTTCTAACATGTAGCAGAGAATGTAGAACGGGGATCAGACTGACCTTTCAAGATTGTCCAATGGGAATAGATTGTTAACATCTTCAACTCACACCAAAAGCATCCCAATCCTTTACATCTTGCAAATCCACTTAACTAAAATCCCTCCCAATCAAACAAGAACGGAAAGATGTTCATCAAGGAAATCGCAATCGTGTCAGAATCTAACATACAAGATGGTAACACCAAACTACCAATCCCATCAAACAAGAACAGAGATTGTTCGAATCATCATGTTGATGTATACGCTGGCATTAACCGAAGCACTTTGTCGATAAACTCATCAATCCGAAGTGAAGATGTCAACCAATCCTCTTAGAAGAGAGAAAACACCATGTAAAGATGACCGATAAGAAGAGGCTCGGTTCTACATGAGTTTAGAGCCGCTTGACCATTTATTCTCAAATATCAATCAACCATGCATTATCACACTTTTCTCCCCTCAAGAATTGCATACGGAGATGCCATTCTTGATTAAACAAGTGATTATCTTCAACAAATGTAGTCTATTCACACTTCTCCCCTCGAAAAATTAGCATAGATGTCGCCATCTTCATTATAGTCGAGCAAGTGGAATAAGAAAACAATCAACAAGAGTCCGTTCACTTGATAATAGAAAGAACATGGAAAAAGTATGAAGCATGTTGATGAGAATGGTCATAATGAGAAGATTTCTCTTCTTCTCAAGATAATGCGATCAAGCCGCATTATTTCTTTTCTTTAGAGAACGAGGCATGAAATGATGTGTTCATACGCCATAAGAAGATTCTCTTCTTCAAGATAAAGACCTAACCGTAATTCTTTCTTTTCTTTAGAGTACAGGCATGAATCGTTGTGTTCATACGCCATAAGAAGATTTTCTTCTTTAAAGATAAAGCGCATCAAACGCATAATTTTTCTTTTCTTTAGAGAACGAGGCATGAACAAGTTGTGTTCATACGCCATAATCTCTTTTCATCTCTTGGCAAAACATGTAATCCACCCCATTATAATTCAAGAGGCTCTTTGTAGTGACAACTGATGGAGATAAACCAATATGATGAATTTGACCTCAAGTAAACTACCCCAACTCGGACTTAAACTTGCACATATGTAACAAAGAGCTGTGCCGATTTCCATTAGCATCTCTAAGTACTCTCTATGTACTCTATACTCTTCAACCAACCAACCATCAAGTATAAGACGAACATTACCTCTTGAAAATCCACAATTGAATGTGACACCGAAAGCACTACAACGTAATCCTTAAAGTGATAGTTATTTTGTTGGTAAGAGCCCAGCCCCCAAGTGGTAAAATAAAAGGTAAAAGTCACCCAACAATAACTAGATTTCCAAGTCTTCATTTTTTATAATAAGCTTGAACAAGGATCATGAAGAATCTTCATCTATCCATCCCGATACCTTCGATACTAAGTACACTCGCCCGTGATAATTTACTTCAACCTCAAATAAATAATACTGAATTAACGCCGTTGTCACATCTTTGTTAAAAGCTCAAATCTAGCCTCTCCTTGATCTTTAAAGTGAACTTTGATAATGGTTATCCCCTAATCATGGTTAAAAAGCACATACCCCCGTGAAAACCATGTAATAACCAAACCGCCCATGAAATATCCAAACACACACCTAATTCATGAAGTACACCTTTTATCCCTTCTTCAAGCGTAAACCGTGAAAGCACCAAAGATCAAGTAAGATCCGAATTACACTTTCTCTTCTCCAAGATGGTTCCATCATTACGGATTTTACAACTCTATGGTTTAAACCGAGAAATAGTTTCTTTCGCATGATTTTACAAAACCAAGAATAAACCGTAAGATAGATCCGGAAATGCACTTTACTAATACCAGATGTTTCATTGTCACGGATTTTACAAGTCTATGATTTAAACCGAGAAATAGGTTCTTTTCATGATTTTACAAAATCAAGACAAAACCGTGAAACAATGTCACGAAGGTGTTATGACAAATTTGTTCGTGAATATCCGATTTAGGGGAACATGCGCTGGTTCATCAACGGTTCATAATCCAACATCATCAACCATCCAATCAACACTTTGGTAAACACATCATTCACACATTCTACTCGGAATTATAGTGACCATGCAGAAGTAAACCCGATATACCAAAATTGATCATGAAGTAGTTCTGCATTTGTTACTTAAACTTGTACTAATCCTCAGTGGAAAGAAACGGTGTACCCAATGCACAAAACCTCTTGAGTATCCTCTACTGTGTGTGAGACACCGAAGTGATAGTTACAATTTGTCTTAGAGAAAGAATCACAAGAGTAACTAAATAGCCAAGTCTTTATCACACTCTATAAAAGCCCAAACAAGTCATCTTCGCGAAAGGGTAGAAAGAAAGAAGACGAAATAAGTAAACGTCTTAAAACCTCACTTCAAATCCAAATAAGAAATACCGAACAAATATCCCCGTAGTCAACTTTGATCACTCATCATTAATTTAAGCCATGACATAATATTTTCCGTGAAGATGAATAGACCAAAGTACGCAACGACTCACATCAATAAATCACATACTCAAGTCTCATAATTGTCAAATCACATCATCAAATTTTAGGACTCCATATCCAAATCAGATACATAAAGCAAGCAATCTCATTAACCAAGAGACCTAAACTAACATTGGACATGAAATCACTTAATCCAAGTCTCATCCAATAAATACCACCGGCCTGTATACAAGTGATCCACAATCATCATCTCAAACATAAGTGTGACCCAAGTGACAAAGAAGATTATCCAACATATCAACTCGTGTACAAGGTCCCCACAATCACAAAAACGTGTATACACTTTCAAAAATACTTTTATCACAATGTTAACACTGTAAGTATCTATACACTCGTTGAAGCCCACACCAAGTCCATTTCAATCCTAAATACACGACCCAGATCCATATTAGCAACCCTAACTTCGTGGATATTTAAGACTCACATTACTCTTATCACCAAGATGCAGTAAAACACAAACCCTAAACATACATTCCTCAAAAATCCGCCCCCTTCTTTTTACCATATCTCTCACCCAACAATATCATTCACAAAACCAGATCTAACCCTTTAATCACACGCCAAATTTCTTTCCTATCACCAAAAGTTACGAAGCAAAACCCTAACCCTTTAATTATTTCAGTTCGCCCATGATAGCCCCTCGCCACAGTGATGGCTCGAGGAGGTGACCTATTAGCCACAGGGATGGCATGGGTTCAAAGATGGTTAGGACCTTTTTCGATTCAATATTGTGACAAGGGTAAGTAATCTTTAAACTTTTTAACGTTTTCTTCGTTTAGTTTACTCGAATGAAGAAGAATGAAACCTATTGTAGGTTTTGTTCAACTTCAATTAATTTCGGATATAAAAGACTTTTGGTTTTAGATCGATGATGGACATATATTCAAACTATAAGATCTTTAAACAAAGGAGAAGTTTGAATTGATTCTGAGATTACTTGTTTTAGATTCGAACCATCCAAGTCAAGTAGATACTTTTTTATTTCTTATTCTTAATATGAACGAATAAAGATGGAGTTATAACACAATTGTTATGGACTTTATCAATAGTTTCGGATATAAACATAGAAGTATCATCTTCAACAAGGATCTGTGATGGTGAATACTCGTGATAAAGGACCTTGAGTCTTGATATAACTTGAATATCACACGAGTCAAAAACTGAGATCAATTACTTTATGAATGAATACTTTGTTAGTTTCGAAAGTAGTATGATGGAGGATGAGTATGATAGAATGAGATTGATTAAGTTGGTTTTAGTTTAGGATCTGTTGAGACAACTTTGTTGCAACACGTTATTTTGTATTGAAAACCATGGAACAATGATGTTGGTTGAAACTGAGGTTCATGAAAGCTGGTATGATTGTCTTGTGGTCATGAGGTCAAGTCATCTCATTCTTCATTTCTGTCTTGTTCAAAGTGTTGAGTCAAGTGCTAAGCCAAATGCTAAGCCAAGTCGCTAAGCAAGTCACTAAGCAACTCGCTAAGCCAACTCGCTAAGCAAGTCGCTAAGTAAGTCGCTAAGCCAACTCACTAAGCAAGTCGCTAAGCCAACTCGCTTTAGTTGTTGACTCAATAGTCAACAACTCACTACCAGGTACAAGTCGCTACGACAACAAGTGACTCAATAGCCAACTCGCAAGCATGACAAAAACAGTTAAACAAGTCGCTAACTTGATATTTGCCATTTTCGATGACTTTTTCGATCAAGTTCCGACCACCTTCATAGTAAACCGAAAAACAGCTTTTGACCCGAAAATCGTAAAACAAGATTCTGTTTTGACCACTAAAACATGACCATTTTTTCTTCATAAGGTAGCATACAAAAAGATGTGACCATAAAACGACAGATAGAAATGCTTTCTTGTATACCCGTTTTGACCACATGAATCACATTTGACTGGAAACAAAATAATCACATAGAAACGAAAGGCAGATGTATAAAACGTGAATGGAACATGTGACATCATTAGTGACCACAGAAAAGGATTCATAACAAAAATGTATAAACTGTTCTTCACAACGAAAAGGAAAAGATAATTTTCCGACCAAAAAGTACAAAAAACAGTAAACACAAGATTCAAAAACCACGAACAAATCATCAAAACACAAAAACCTTGGCTCTGATACCAATTGTAGGATCAAATATTTATTGTGTTGATGATTCGGGTGGTCTTGGATGATCAAAATACATGTTTTCCATATTTAGAGAGAGAAAGATAGAGAGGGTGTTCTTGCTAGAGACTTGGTTCTCAAATGTGAAAGGTTAGATTGAATGAAGCACCACCCCTTCCATGGATGGAAGGGGTATTTATAGTTACAAATACACGACCTCCTATCGCCTGTGGATCGTGCATACATTGAAGGGTAAAGACCGTCCCTTCCTCCACGGTTATTACACTAAACTATTCTACGCCACTTGACAAACAAATAAATTACTAAATAACGTAACAAACGACACGTCTACGAGCTAACATATGCTAGACTTATAATTGGGGTGACCGACACTTTAACATGGAATTTTCTAATTCCTAACAACTTATTTCGGAAAGTTTCTAAAAAAAATAGAAGAGAAATCCTAATTAAGAAATATGAATAACTATGAACACTAAAACTATGAAATATCTTTCTAAATATTAAACGACCATTGTTTGTGTAGATCCGCGAAGGAAGGAGTGACCTTTGTTCCTTTTTGTATTTCTGGTGATTTGCTTTACGGTATAAGGTTGTGCTGGCCCTGTACCGTTGAGCCTGTTCTCTCGATGCTACTGTGTTATTTTTCGTGATGCCAGTCGTGTTATTTGCCTGCATTGCTTTGGACTGAGGTGAGTTCATAGCCCATACTTTACTTGTTTTGAAACACTTTTGGGGGAGAATACATGCTTGTGTTATTAAATTCAAATATTTGCAAATGATTTGATATCTTGAAAATGTTATGTGCTTCGCTGAATAACTTGTTCAACTATTTCAAGTTTTAATGCTGTGGTTAAAAGTTTGTTTTATTATTTTGGACAAGATGGTGTGTAGATATAATTGCGTTAGGGGCACTGGTGGTTTCTGGTTATTCTGTGTGATATTTCTGTGTGGTTCTCGAGTCATGGATTTAATCCACTTGACGTGAGAGTACTCATGTTTTAGCTCCAGCTGGTAGGCATGCATGTTGTACATATATATTTCGGAGATGAAGATGTGTAGATGAAGAGTGTCGTGGTGATTATGGGTGGTTACCTGACTAGCCAATATGTATGTGTGGCAACCTGACTAGCCAATGATTATGGGTGGCAACCTGACTAGCCATGTGCTTGTATATCAATGCACAACAAAACTGATTTACAACTTTATTTCAAACTTATGAACTCACCAACCTCGTGTTGACATTTTTAGCATGTATTTTCAGGTTTAAGGCGACAACTTATTTTGGAGGCTTTTGGCATGGTCATAGGATACTCTGACATTATTGGGACCACTTTATTATTATGGGCCTGTATTTCCGCACTATTTTCGAATAATGTAAACTTTATACATTTTTTATGAGTTTTGTTAATGTAAAACCGTTGTTCTATACTTTGTGTTGTGATACCAATTAGTAGCACCCTACGACCCGAATGCTTCCGCTGTGCCAAATTTGGGGGTGTTACAAATTCATATGCTACTGGTGATTACTAAGGTAACACTGGTATTGAAGACAAGACGTCATGGACCAAGTGACGTACTGCACTACAACTTCCCAAACCACTCAAGTTCCTCTTAAAAGGACTTCCTTCATTCTCACGGGGAACCGACATTATCTATCGACTTTCTCTTAGAGATTGTTGATATTGAAGAAGGAGACCCTCTCCCTAGTCTCCGGCATAGGAACCAAATGTGCACTATTGAGTCTAGAGCCAGGAGATCATCTATAAATCTCATTAGCACACTTTCAATGAAGACTCTCTATTTCACACAATGTGGAAAGAGAGATTATATCTTATGAGTCCTACGCATTATCCTTGTGGTATTGCCAGAACATCTGAGTGATATGCAAACATATTCACAATGAAGATGGAAAGCCTTCTGGAGCCAACATCAAACAAGCTCCTGGTGGGTGGCATGTGAGATCTATTCAATAGATCAACCATGTGACAATTGAACAGAAACAATGGGGCGATTCAATCTTTTGAATCAATCCTGGTTCAGGTTATGGATTGACGGATACCTTTGAAAAAACGGTCGTTGTGCTTAAAATAACTCTTTTCTTTAGCACATCGATTGTGTACTAATATTTCAAAATAAAATGTGTTTATGATTGATAATTGATTTTCATTAAAACCTTCGTTGTATTGCAAAAACAATTTCTATTGAGCGATACACGATTGTTTTTCAAATATCTTTTTATCAATCAGTGAATCTCAATTCGCTGGTTCACTCACTCCGTGTTGTCTTCTTTGAGACGTTTCGGTTTGAGAACAACTAGAGCAGGTGCGAAACCCTTTCAAGGAAATTCTTCAGAATTTTATCTGATCACAGGCAGTACTTGTACTGATCAATGGGGAACCATGGGCCATGTACCTCAATTCAACGAAAGTGATCAAAGACACTTTCATGCACTTTATTGCTAATTGTTGTATGCAGGTACGCCCGACGTTTGCAGCTGATCAGAATGAAGCGGTCAATCCATAGCCGCATGCTCACTCAACACATTCATCTCTTAAGAAATCATGATTAGTGCATCAATGACTCTGATATTTTCACTCCATGCTTCTGCTACACTGCTGCCAATATCATGAATCAATTAAAGCTTCCGCTACACTGATAAGAAGAAATCATGATCCAGAATGTGAGCATGTTGGTCCAATTGTCACAACAACATATGCTGGCAACACAACAATGGGTGATACTGAGATTAGTTGTGGCTGATGATCTCTATTAATGCTCAAAGGTCATCTAAGTGGATCAGCTCTATAACCTCCACGAAATATTCATTATAGTTGAACAATGATGAATCACCACTGAAGCACAATGTTTGATTACTTTGAAGTATTAAAGTCTACGAGCTCAAGACTGAAGAATTAATAGACTGCTAGGATGCAAATTGTAATTCATGGGGTGACCTCCCTTAGGGGGAGATTGTTAGGAATTGGAAATTCTATAGTGAAGTATTCGTCACCCCTAATGTAATCTAGCTTAAGTTAGTTCGTAGACATATTGTTTAGTATGGTATTTATTAGTTAGTTATTAGCGTAGCTTAGTCTAGTGCAGCCCGTCGGAGGGCGTGTCTCATTGTATAAATAGCCCTCTCCTCACAAAGGAGAGGGTTGGATGTTCATTTGGAATCTAACCTTCCATGAGTTTCTCTTTCTAAAATATCCCACTTTCTCTCTCTAAAACCATCTTTATACGCCTCATTGATCATTGGTTTAGTGTGTTTGTGAAATCCAATATGTTACACAGAAATCATGACTTGTGCATATCTACATAACCTGGCTCTGATATTTTTATACTATGTTTCCGCTACGCCAATGCAAATATCATGAGCCAGTAAAGCTTCCGCTACTCTGATAAAAGGATGTCATTATCCAGAAAGTGTGAGCACGTCGGTCCGAAAGTCACAACAACACATGATGGCAACACAATAAAGGGTGATCCATATATTTACTGTGGCTGATGATCTCAAAGAAAGCTCAAAGATCATCAAAGATGTGGATCATTTAAAGGCCTCCACTAAAAGTACAAATCAATGCGGACTTTGAAGAATCGCTACACAAGCACAAAGAATGCGGAATTTGAAGAATTGAAGTCTACGAGCTTGGAACTAAAGACAAAGATAGAATGCTAGGATGCAAAATGTATTTCATGGGGTGACCTCCCTTAGGGGGAGATTTTTAGGAATTGGAAATTCCATATTAAAGTGTAGGTCACCCCAATAACGGTCTAGCATATTTTAGCTCGTAGACTTGTAGTTATTTACGTTATGTTGTAGTTAATTAGTTAGTTTGTAGCGTAGTTTAGTTTAGTGTAACACCGTGGAGGAAGGACGGGTCTTTACTCACTGTGTGCCTGATCCACAGTCCGATAGGAGGACGTTAGCTTTGTAACTATAAATACCCCTTCCATCCATGGAAGGGGTGGTGGCTGGGAATCTAACCTTTCATATTTTGTTCATCAACTCTCTACCAAGAACACCATCTCTCTACTTTCTCTCTCTAAAATATCAAACATGTATTTTCATCATCCAAGACCACTCGAATCATCAACACAATAAATATTACGATCCTACATGCTCCATGGGTATGGTTCATGGGTTGTGGTTTTTACCCATCCTAATAAACTATTACAACAAATGATTTATTACAACAATTTGTATTAAATGACTATATGTAAATGCTTTACAAAAATAACATGTATCCTTATAATTTTACTTATGATAACATTATATTTGTTATCAACAAAACACAAAGAGATCGCTAAATATTAATAAATGTTTTTACGGTTTATTTGTATTAACATATTTGATGTTATCAAATATCCCCCACTTGAACTCTACATGCCCTCAAGTAGACCTTATTAGAAAAATTCCTAAAAGGATATCTCCGATCACCTGGAAAATATAATTTTAAAAATTCTTTATGCTAGAATAAATCAAAGCCGAACACCTCACGAAATGGGAACAAAACACTCAAAATCTCTCAACTAGTCTAAGTGTCAATTTTGGGGTGTTCACTCAAAGCACAGTCATAGCATGTATTCTATCATAAGCTTGGCGGTTACACAAATCTCCACAACTAGAGTTAATGACTAAACAATTCTTGAAGGTAATATGCGTAGGCACGACATGGGTTAAGGGCGAATTGTCATTACTTACATGTCACGGCAAAGTGGACAAAATCAATGATACATGACCAAATCCATGGCCAAGACACCAAAGATTGCTCGCTTCATCACCTAGACACGCTTTATGACTAAAGGGTAGGATAAGCCATGGGATAAAATTGGTGTAAAGTAAAAATAACAAGCAAATAGTCTAAACCTATAACCAAGTCATCACCGCTTACCGTTCAACCAAAGTTCAAGTTTTAAGGCTAAGAAACCGGATCTTGATATACCAAGTTGATGTGCCATTAGCGGACATCATGATGGGCACGTTACCTGCTCTTCAACTGTTGGCGCGATAATTACCAGCTTAATTCTTCAAATGTGACTGAGGTGGCGTCCTCGATACTAAATGTTTGATGAGCTCCAAATATAGTGCATATAACATTGCACTTTACAATAAACAAATAAACTACAACTATATATATGTGTGTATATATATATATATATATATATATATATATTTAATTTTTTTTCTTTTTTTTTAAATCATAACTAAACATAACATCCCCCCACTTGAGATGAACATAATGAGAATCTCGGGTGTCTTCAATGATCTTCAAATATAAGTCTTTGACGAAAGCGTGATTTCTGAACCTCTCTACTTGAACCTTGAACTTAGGCAAATAATGACTTCCCGATCACAAATTAAGACTACACGGTAGGCTAAGGTGAATGGGTGTAACGAAACAATATATATTGGGTGAGCAAAATGAAAGGAATGGCTCAGACAGGTGTATCTAGGGGTATCTTGCACTAAAGGTGAGTGCAACAAAAAGGTTTAACATGGGGGGTCGAGAAGTCGAGGTGACTAATCGATAGACACACAAGGATAGGCTGTTTGGGTGATAATCCTATAATATTGCCTTCTTAAAGTGATTATTCCAAATAAATTAAGAGAAGTCAACATACCTCGTCGAAGGTCTCGAAATGATACAAAGGCCAAGTTCTAAAGTTTACAAGCTACCGGCACACTCATAATTTGGTGGATTTGGGTAAATAATTAGAAACGGATAAGGCTAATCTCACCATATAATATCAAGGGGTTATAATGTGCTCGGCGAAGGTCTAATCTAGTTAGGTTAAGAAAAACATGTCAAAATTTTAAAAAATGACATAATTTTTCAAAATAAACTAGAAAAACGAGGGCAAAATAAAGTTCAAGAGACAATTCTACTCCCGTCCCTCCACTTGAAATGTACAAAGTCCCTTTTTTACTAGACGTTAAATAAAGGTGAAGAGAAAGTAGAATTAGAGCGAGAACTTCCCTGAAATTTGCTCTAAAAATAAAGAAGGCCCACGATAGAGAATTGTGCCTTCGCTTAAGCATCTACGAGCAAACTTCATTCCCTGAAATCACACTAACCAACAAGCATAATTCTAAAAAGAAAAATAAAAACAAAAAGAAATATAACTCAGTTTCATAGGAATCACGGATGCATTTAGCATATACAACAAGCCTCTTAAACCACTTGGTGTCCCAAGTAGACGAGTGTAGTCTCGTGAGGGCTTACAGGGAACACACCCACAAAGTTCATTTCAAAAATAATACAAGGTTATTGTGTTATTATAGAAAGAATTGAAATTGAAGGATAGTTACGTCGTAACTCATTGAAGGAGTTACGCCGTAATTATGGCAAAAACTGGCAGTCGCTAATGGAGAGTAGCTACGGCGTAACCATAACATGGGATTACGCCGTAATGGGTAATACTCTAGAGAGAATTTCTACTGATGATGTGTTACGGCGTAATCATTTTGGTATGTTACGCCGTAACTGATGGACAGATCAGGTCCCCGTTCAAGTTACTTGTGAATTCTTCTCCAATTTAATGCAAAATTTGCTATAAACACAAAACCCAACAAAAATATAAATAAAAGAAAGAAAAAGGGTAATTCGGGTTGTCTCCTGAAAGAGCACTTTTCTTTATTATCGAGTCTTTAAGTTAGACTCAAAGCCAGGGGCTTTACGATGGCCTTCATACTTGGCCAATTTCCTCCATGGTTGCTCTCTTGTTGGAAGAGGGCTGGTCCCAAACAGATGGAGGAATGTACGGAGTCTTTAATATCGAGTCTCTTGCAAAAAATTAGTTTTGGCCCATTCATAGCGAAACTTTGAGTCGACTTCCCATTCTAGTCTTGTTGCCCCAAATTTCACTTTAACTTTTCGAATGAGATCCCCTTGTATCCGACTTCCATTCTTTTGTCTTCATCAAAACATGCCCACTCCTTGCGTTTGAGCCAGTCGGAATTGGGGAATTCTCCTCCATTGCAAATCTTTCGGTTAGGATCGCATGTAGGCCATGCCTTAGTGGTTCCTCCAGACATCATAATTGCTGGTTCACAAAAATGGAGGGTCCAATCCACCTCTTCAAACCAATCGGTCATAATATCGCGCCCCCCTAAACCAATGATGCTTGATTAGTTTTTCATCCTCGAAACACCACCATACTTCTGCTTCTTTCTTAATTCTTTTTACAAAGAACTGTCTCCCCCATTGCACCGTTTGAGAAATGGAGAACACATTGGTAGTGTTAATTTAGACCCTTCTATCATAGAGGTTAAAGGAGCACAAAAATGAAGTTTTCTAGTAACAATAGTGACACCCTTTTTATCAGGCTCCCTAGGTGAATTACGAACTTTGTCGTTCTCTTCTTGGGAAGACTCATCACTGTCGTCTTCATCACTTGACTCGGTTTCCTGCAAATGACCAAAATATGAAGGAGGAAAATTATCAGAAAAATTTGCTTGCACTTATTTGGAAACTTCTTCCGCGACATCTTCATCAGGTTCATGGCACGAAGTTTCGTCCATTCTAAACACCACTCTCTCATTACAATATCCCAAAGAAGCTCATTTTCTAAAACCTTGATTCGGGCTCGTGAGGAAGCAAGGAAAGGTCTTCCAAGAATTAAAGGTTCTCTTGGGGTGTTTGCCATATCAATAACTACGAAATTGGACGTAAATATGAACCTGTCGACTTTGAGCAATACACCACCCGTGATCCCAAGAGGGGTTGCTTTAGTCATGTTAGCCATCTCAATCACCATGCTTGTCTTCCAAAGATTAGTTAATCTTAGCTTTAAAAATCTTGAGAGTGGCATGATGTTTATACTGGACCCAAGATCAGCTAGTTCCAAAAGATCAAGATTACCTACGGAACATGGAATGATGAACCCGTTTGTGCAGACCTCCTTGATCGGTAGTATCTTAGTTTCTAACATGTGTTCACTCTCTGACTCATGGTTACGCCGTAACTTATTACAAGAGTTACGGCGTAACTGCAGACTGCCACCGGTACTCGCATCATCCGAATTACTTGTTGAAGAATGAAAATCATCAGCTTGTAAATTTGCATCCTCTTCATAAAAAATAGCATTGCACACCACCATAGGTTTGATCCCCCGAGGTTCAGTGTTACTTTTCTTCATCTCTTCACTAAGTTTCTCCACCATTTCTTCTAGGTTTTTCAAAGTTGTGTCATGGTTGGAGAGGCGGTTATTTGTATTTTCCTGGAAACGTTTGAGCCACTCATCTTGTTCTTTTTGTCTTTGGGCTAAGGCCTCCAGAATTTTGCTAATAGTGTCTTCAATGTTGGGCATTCTCTCCCCGAAAGGCCCACGGTTGTAATATTCAGGAGGTCCTCCATGATAAACATTTCCGTTTCCATTAGCCCTTTGAAACGGTCAATTTTCACCATATTTCACTTCTTCAACCTTGCTATCTTCGTCAATGAGAGGACAATTTTTTTGTGAGATGTCCCCCTCGACAGCTTTCACATCCTACTTGGATAGCATGAACGCATTCCTTGAGCTTGAGAATGTCTCGTCCAAGATTTTCAAGCTTGCTAGTAATTGCGGCAATACCTTCAAGATTTTCGCCTAGGCTTCTTTGGCTTCCTCCATCGTGCCATTTTTGAGAATGATCGGCCGTTTTTTGAATGGATTCAATGGTGAGGGTAGGAGTCATGCGTGGAATTGGTCCCTGGTAGTCCAATATTTTTCTTATAGCCACGTTGATACCTTTGTAGAAAATGATGACCTTTTGCTGGCTATTTAGGTCATGAGGGGGACACTTGTAGAGAAGATCGTTGTATCTATCCCAAGCTTGATACAACGTTTCATCGCCTTCTTGCTTAAAATTGTGGATCTCCATGAGCTGATTAGATATCTTCGAAGGAGGAAAATATCTTTGAATGAAATGCTTCTTTAGGAGAGCCCATGTATCGACTGCCCCGGCGGGCAATCTTTCAATTCATCTTCTAGTTGCCCCAGTAATTGCCATAGGGAATACTTTAAACATAACAGCGTCATGAGAAACACCAGGTATGTTGAAAAGGCTTGCGATGTACAAGACATTTTCAATGTGTTCATAAGCATCTTCGTCTCTGTTTCCCGAGAAAGGGTTAGCTCGTAGCTCCCTCATAAACTGTTCTTTGATCTCGAAACGGACATTAGCTCCAATAGCCGGCCTAACGAGCCTCGGACCTTGTTCATCCCTAGTCAATGCCAAATATTCTTCAAGAGTGAGGTCATCAATGTTTACGACTTCCATGGTACCTAAAACTTAAAAAGAAATCATGAGAAAACAATAAAATTCAAAATAAAACAAAATTTTTGACCAGGTTTTAATATTTATAAAGTCTCGTTTACCTATGGTCAACTTTATGCACTCACGGGCAGTGTACCCGGTCATGTGTAGTGTAGTAATTGGTAAAACCGAGGTCGTCCTAAGGGCTATATGAGCGGATTCTAATTAAGTCTAGGTGTCACTGGTTTTAATTGTTTTAAGGGTAGAAGTGATTATTAAACTAAAAGACAAGAAAAGAAATGTGAAAAGTAAATAGAGGTTGTGATCAAGAAAGGTAAAGTGTCCTAACCTAGTTACTCATCCTATCATGTTATGTTCACGTCTAACTACTTCCAATTGATTCAAGTGGGGGTTTAAGTCGCTAGGACAGAATTTGGTCAGTTCGTCCTAACCTATCAACAAAGGCTTCCACCGAAGATCAAGCTACTACCCTTGAAATTCCAGTTGTTTTTAGTCCCCTAAGCCAAGTCATTAAGTACCTCTACATGCAAGATTCCTAACAATGAGTGCCCGGGCGCTAGCATCTTAGACACTTATCTCTAACTTCTAAAGTTCATCCAAACAGCAGGTGATCATTTGGTCAGTTCGCACAAGCGAGGAAGGGTCGTCAGTTGGTCAATTATTTCCCTTCCCACTCAGTCTACCTACTTAGGCTTAGTTGGTCAATTCTCCTAAGCAACTAGACACTACCGCCATTCAAAATTACCGAAACTAGGGAAGCATGTAAACGTAAACAAAACAATTAAGGAGTCATAACTAGGCTAGAACCAAAGGTGCTTAGCCGATCATATTAAACAAAACCAAAGATTCTATGTTTGACATAATGAAATACATGAATCGAAAGTAAAAGAAAAGATAATCACTAATGCTTATCTTTAGAGAGTGATTTCTCCCTTGGAGATGACTCCGTATGCTCTTCAAGATCTACCTTTGGACCCCTCTTCATGTTCTCTGCTTTTTGGGTGTGGAGTGAATGATGTGAAATGCAGAAATTAGGGCTTGTATAGGCACGATCTAGTTACGGCGTAACTTTGAGAGTTACGCCGTAACCTTAATAATTCCATAATAATGCTCTCGTAAAGCTGGTTACGGTGTAACACATGGAATGGGTTACGCCTTATCTTCGGTACATGTTACATTTGTACTGATTACGCCGTAATCATAGGAAGGAGTTACGGCGTATCTGATGGCGGCATGGAACATTCTTTGACCTATTTTGTTACGGCGTAATCCTTAGTTGGGAGTTACGCCGTAATTAGCTGCTGAGTTGGTCTTCTAAGTCACGCGCTAGCTACGACATAATGTGAGAGTGGAGTTACGCCATAGCTTCTTCACAGTGGGCATACTATCATAAATCTCTTAAGAAAATCTCCAAATCCGCGTCTCATTAGCTTCAATGCTCGTAATTTACCTGAAGGTGAAATATAACGGAAAACAAGCGTAGATCCATATAAATGATATAAAATACGAGTATTATCGGGGGAAATTGAAACTTAATATTCAGGATTATTTGATGTTATCAGTAGTTTTTGTTGATCCTATGTTTTTGTATCCTTGAATCTATGTTAATGAAATTTGTTTTGTTTGATCCTCTTTAGGAACTAATTTTTTTTTAAAGTTTTGCCACTGATTATTGATGTTTGTTTACTTAGTTGATCATTTATCTATAAATTTTTATTCAAATTACAAAGTTTGATTTTTAAATGTCAAAAGTTTGTCTGAAAGTATTGTTATTTTGGACCACATCAGTGTGTATCCAAGTCTATTTACAATAGATAATGTTGTAAGGGGTTTGGGAGAAGTTGTTAGTATAGTATAGTTGGAACAATATGAAAGGGTCTGAAGTATGATAAATTCAATGTCATATTTTAGTCAAGAAAGGGTGTGTTGGTGTTAAGTAATAGGTTAAGAACATATGCCATGATTTACTTTTACATATTTGTTGACTTATAAAGGTCAAATAATGTAAGATTTGGATTCTTATAAGTGTGTACTACATTAGACCCATATGAAGTGGAAATGTTTGAACATCAGAATTCATGTTCTGCTAGACTTCAAGTACTGATATACATAGAACATTATACCCATATCAAGTCTTACTTGGAAAGAAGCATGTTTATGACCATTTGAGGGTGTTTGGATTCTTTTTTAGTGGTTATCTGGTCAATACCAAAAAATACGTTTGAATTTAAAAATTCAAATGTTAGTCCAAATGCAAACCAAGTCCTTAAATGCATCTCAAACGCTCAAATGCTTATGACCATCTGAGGGTGTTTGGATGCTCTACAGTGGTTTTTTGGTCAACACAAGTGTACACTGACCAAAAACTATGTTTTACTTTATAAAGTCAAACATAAGTCCAAATGTAAACCAAAACCTCAAATGAATACCAAAAGCTCAAATGATTATGAGCATCTAAGGGTGTTTGGATGCTCTGCAGGGGTTATTTGGTCAATACAAGTATGTAATGTTTGACTTTATAAAGTCAAACATAAGTCTAAATGCAAACAAAACCTCAAATGCATACCAAAAGCTCAAATGCTTATGACCATCTGACGGTGTTTGGTTGCTCTGCAGTGGTTATTTGGTCAATACAAGTGTGTACATACTAAAAACTATGTTTGACTTTATAAAGTCAAGCATAAGTCCAAATGCAAACCAAAACCTCAAATGCATACCAAAAGCTAAAATGATTATGACCATCTAAGGGTGTTTGGATGTTCTGCAGTGGTTATTTGGTCAATACAAGTGTGTACATACCAGATGCTATGTTCGACTTTATAAAGTCAAACATAAGTCCAAATGCAAAGCAAAACCTCAAATGCATACCAAAAGCTTAAATGCGTATGGCCATCCGAGGATGTTTGGATGCTCTACAGTGGTTATTTGGTCAATACAAGTGTGTACATATCAAAAACTATGATTGACTTTATAAAGTCAAACATAAGTATAAATACAAAACAAAACCTTAAATGCATACTAAAAGCTTAAATGCTTATGACCATCTGAGGGTGTTTGGATGCTCTGCAGTGGTTATTTAGTCAATACAAGCGTGTGCATACCAAAAACTATGGTTGACTTTATAAAGTCGAACATAAGTCCAAATGCAAACAAAACCTCAAATTCATACAAACTATGGGCAAGCATCTATCCAAAATAAGAATTAGACAATACAACATATATACAACACATTGTTTGAAATAAAAACAAACACAAATAAAACCAAAATATGTTCATAAAACGCAAAAAAAATTACATTGTCAATTGTTTTTAAATGCTTCACAACACCCCAAAATATTGTACTTAAATTACATTTTAAACATACAACTGATGAACACTTATTTGATGAATCTAAGACTCCAAAAGTTGGATGAACCAAAAACTCCACAACCTAATAGACCTTTAAATCACAATCAAAAGTTATCATGTTCACAAACACACTTGTCTCCAACGAGAAAATAATGAATTATATGTAACCTCACCATTACACACTTGTCTCCAATGGCTCTTAATCCAAGCGTAATAAAACTACTTCTAACACCCATTTCTGCTTCCACATTCATCACTTGACTGTCTTTTATCACCACATCTACACCTGGTACTAATGATTTGCTTTTCCACTTTCCAACACACACATCTTCAATAATTTTCCTATTTTTTTTCCAATACACACATCTTCAATCATCATCCCCTTACACTCATCAACACCTTGTTTTTTTGCTTACAACAACCTTCCTTTTAGACCTACTCCTATTGGTTTTCATAAACACATAAACAAACAATCACAAGGGGCGTATAATATGAGTTCTAGAGAGAGAAAGTGGAAGAGTTTTGGGAACTTAGTGAGACAAAGAAAAATGACATTGAAAGCTCCAACCCTTTGCCTTGCTAGGAAAAGGGTATTTATAGTTACAAACTTAGACGCCCTCCTTCCGGCTATGGATCAGGCATACAGTGGGTAAAGACCCATCCGTTTTCCACGGTGTTACTTAAAAAACTACTTATTAACACTAAATGACGACGACTACGAGCTTTCTAGCGATTATATAGACTTGAGGTGACCTACTCTTTAACTACCGGATTTTATAAATCCTAACAATCTCCCCCTAAGGGAGGTCACCTCAAATTACATTGATTACAAATAGATATTACATTTTGGATGTTCTTGGATTCTTGTTTAAGTTCTTTGCTCTGTAGCCTGTAGTCTTTGATTTTTCATGTACCGCATGTTTTGTTATTTCAAGTGGAGGTCTTTACCTGATCCACGTGATGATGAGTTTTGAGCCAGCATTGAGATCATCAGCCACCATAAATCTCTGACTCATCCTTTGAAGTGTTGCCATCATGTGAAGTTGTGACTTTTGGACCGACATGCTCACATTTTGGATCATGATATCTTCTTATCAGAGTTGCGGAAGCTTTTGTTGATTAATGATATTTGCAGCAGTGTAGCAAAAGCATGGAGTTAAAATATCAGATTCACTTTGATGAAGATATGCACTTATCATGATTTCTTTTAGATGAACGTGATGTGTGAGCATGCGGCTATGGAATGACGCCTCAATTCTGATCAGCTGCAACCATCGTGTGTTCCTGCAGACAACAGTTAGCAATATAAGTGCACGAAAGTGTCTTTGATCACTTTCGTTGAATTGAGGTACACGGTCCACGATTCCCCTTTGATCAGTACAAGTACTGCCAGTGATTAGGTATAATTTCAAGGAATCTCCTTAATAGGGTTTCGCAGCTGCTCTAGCCGTTCTCAAACCGGAACGTCTCAAAGAAGACAACACGGAGTGAGTGAACCAGCGAATTAAGATTCACTGATTGATGAAAAATGATCTGAAATACAATCGTGTATTGCTTTATTTAAAGTGTTTTGCAATACAACGAAGGTTTTATTAGAAAATCAATTATCAATCATAAATACCCTTTTAATTTTGAAACATTAATACACAGTTCATGTGCTACAGAAAAGAATTTTTAAGCACAACGACCGATTTTTCAAAGGTATCTGTCAATCCATTCCTGGACCAAGGTTGATTCAAGATTGAATCGCCCCATCGTTTCTATCCAGTTGTCACAAGCTTGATCTTATGAAAGATCTAACATGTCACCCACCAAGAGCTTGTTAGATGTTGGATCTAAAAGGATTTCCATCTTCATCGTGAATACTTTACATATCACTCGGATGTTCTGGCAATACCACAAGGATAATGCGTAGGACTCTTAAATATATTCTTACTTTCCACATTGTGTTAAACATCAAGTCTTCAAGAATAGTGTATCCTAATTGAGATTTATTGATGATCTCTTGGCTCTAGACTCACTAGTGCACCTTTGGTTTCCTATGCCGGAGACTAGGGAGAGGGTCTCCTTCTTCAATATCAACAATCTCTAAGAGAAAGTCGATAGTTTATGTAGGTTCCCCGTGAGAATGAAACAAGCCCTTTTAAGAGGAATTTGAGTAGCTTGGGAAGTTTAGTGCAGTGCGTCACTGGGTCCATGATGTATTATCTTCAATACCAGTGTTACCTTAGTAACCACCGGTAGCATATGAATTGAACCCGGTTTCTGCCCTAAGGTCGAATAAATGTAGGGCTATTTCTTTTCACCCTTTTCTCATTTAATTCTTTTTCATTCTTCAAACCCTTCAGTGCTTACTAAGACTTCATTACTAGAACCTTGTTAGGTTTATTCCAGTTCTAGCTCTTTCTCAGTCCGCACTCTTCCCGTATTCTCATTTTTCTCCTTTTTTCATCATATCAAAGGACTTCTACACTATCTAGTGGATTGTCCCTGGGTAGATCCCTCCGGCTCTGGCGGGATCCTGGGAACGAATACCTAACCTAACCATCCTTATATCTCCATGCATAAAATAAATTGGTAGGTCTTTTGGTATTGTTCATTCCGCCTAGAAACCAATTGAAAATCATTTGAAAATCAATCAAGGTACTTGTGATATAGAGTCAAAGCGTTTTGTACCTTAATTGTTTTTGATATTTTAGAAATGCTCCCCCTCAACATGTGCTTTAAGTATTAAATTTTTTTTAGCACATGGAGGCAAGAGGAATTTGAAATCTTAGATTAAGAATTAAGGATCCAATCTTTGATTAACATTTTCTTAAATGAGCATCATCACTTCCCGATCAAATCTAGTATTTTAAATACTTTGGATAAAACAATTTTGGGAAGGATGAGATTTTCTTATGATTTCTCCCCCTCAATATGTGTATCGAGATTTCGAAAGTGTTTTGCACATATTAGAGAGAACCTGCAATTAGAGACAAATCAATCACCTTTCAATCCTTTTAGGTTTGAGATAGATGCTCCCCCTTAACATGTGCATGGAAAATTTGAAATCGTTTGGCACATGTAGGGAGGAGTGCTTGTTATTATCTTTATAAAACCACTTATTGAATTATTAGTTTATATCCAATTTAAATCACAAATTCTCCCCCCGATCACAATTTTCAAATCCTTTGAGATTTGTGATCTCTATTGATTTAAATTGTTTTTGAAAGCTTTTGAGGAGAATTGTGACTTGCTTTTAAAGCATTTAACTGAGAAGGATCAAATTCTGAGACTTTAAACTCCAATGATTAAACATGCTTAAGTATCTTATGAAAACACAACATTAGCCTTGGTTTGGATCCAATTGTGCAAAAACATTGTTATTTTTTATTATCCAAAATTAGACCTTGCTCGATTACGTGCCAATTGTTTAAAAAATAACTTTTTGATTTGATTCAAAATAATTCTCCCCCTCAATCAATGACATAATTTGTTGATTGAGTGTTAGAGATTTCGATAACTGATAAGTCCAGATGATTTTCAAAAAAATATAGTCCGAGTTATTTTCAAAACAATTTTGTTTTCATTGATGACAAATATTTTTCAGAAGAATATTGAGAAGGAAAAATATTTATGAAGGAAACATTTGTCCTTTTGGCGACAAACGTTTGTGTTTAGAATCAGAGCATAAGGTTTCAAAAAAAATAGATTAAGCATGGCTCCGTTCTTTCTTTTAATACTGGTTACTGCCTGAAATGACAATAAACCATCATTTTTCTCCATCTCATTTTTTTTTAAAAGGTTTTATTACTTCGATTCGAACTTCATCTAAAGACCCGTGCCACTTTTAAATGACAATTCAAAGTCCGTAAATGTTATCGAACCAAGAAAGACATGACAAAAGAAATAATATTTTAGGAATTTTTCAAAATTTTCTAATTTTTATGGATTTTGAAAATTTTATATATGTGTGTGTATATATATATATATATATATATATATATATATATATTTATATATAATTTTGTATTTTGATTTTTGATAAGATATATACAAAGAATAGATAGAGACAGACACCTTTACTCCTCGTCTTCCTCCTGAAGACGTTTGAGTGTTTCTGGTTGAAGACTTTTCAAGCCAAGTCGTGGTAGGATAAACTCAAACCGTTCTCTAGAAAGAGCTTTGGTGAAGATGTCTGCTAACTGATATTCAGTCCTCACAAAGTATAGTTCAACCACACCTTTCTCCACTTGTTCCCTGATGAAATGATGTCGAATGTCGATATGCTTTGCTCTTGAATGTTGAACATTGTTGCAGCAGAGAGCAATGGCACTTTTGTTATCACAGTAGAGAGGAAATTTGTTGAATACATAGCCATAGTTAGATAATTGAGATCTCATCCATAAGATTTGAGCACAACAACATGACATGGCTATGTATTCAGGCTCTATAGAGGATATGGAAGTACTCATTTGCTTCATTGAAGACTAGCTCACGAGCTTATCTCCCAAAAAGTGAGCACCTCCTGATGTACTTCAACGTGTATCTTGACATCCTGCATGGTCAGCATCTGCATAGGCTGTTAGTGACATACCGGTGTCCTTCGGGTACCAAAGTCCCATGTTGATGGTTCCATGGAGATACCGAAAGACCCGTTTAACCGCTTTAAGGTGCTTTTTGGCAGGCTTAGCCTGGTATCTAGCACACATGCATACAGCGAACAGAATGTCGGGTCTACTGGTTGTGAGGTACATCAGGGATCCAATCATACTTCGATATTTCATTTCATCAACCATGATCCCTGAGTGGTCCTCATCCAGTTTTGTACGCTCCACCATGGGAGTGTCAACAGGGTCACAAGAATCAAATCCAAATTTCTTTAAAATTTTATTTGCATATTTAGATTGATTAATAAAAATGCCTCCAGGACTTTGTGAAATTTGTAATCCCAAGAAAAATGACGTTTGTCCCAGCATTGACATTTGAAATTTGGAGCGCATCTCCTTTGAAAAACGGTCACATTCATTGGGGTCAGTCGAGGCAAATATAATATCATCAACATAGATTTGAACATGAATTAAGTGTTTGCCTGACTTTCTGGTGAACAATGTAGGATCAACTGCTCCTTTGTTGAATCTATTTAATAGAAGAAACTTTGATAGCGTGTTGTACCATGCCCTAGGGGCTTGCTTCAAACCTTAAAGGGCCTTCTTCAAGCGATAGACATGAGTAGGATGCTCTGGATTCACAAAACCTTCAAGCTGACTGACGTATACAACCTCTTTCAGATCTTCATTACGAAATGAAGTCTTCACATCCATCTGATATACCACCATGTTCTTACTAGCAGCATTAGCCAAGAAGATTCTGATTGCCTCGATACGTGCTACTGGAGCAAATGATTCTTCAAAGTCAATACCCTCCTCTTGACGATATCCTTTTGCAACTAGTCTAGCCTTGTTCTTTAGCACATCACCATGCTCATCAAGTTTTACTTTGAAGATCCATTTGAGAGAAATGATCATAGCACACTCAGGAGTAGGTACTAATTCCCATACATCTAGTCGATCGAACTCATGAATTTCTTCTTGCATTGCATTGAACCAGTTGTCCTCAGTCATTCCTGTTTTAACATCTTTAGGTTTAACCTTAGATAGTAAGGAGTTGAAGAGGCACCACAAGGCATCAGTTGCAAGTTGTTTACGAGTGGATACCGGACGAGAAGGATTCCCAATGATGTTGTCCAATGGATGGTCATGTGTCCATTTTCTAAGGTGCTCATGTGGTTGTTGTTGAGGAACTGAAGTAGCAGAATTTGGATCTCCTGATGAAGATGGTTCTGGAGTTGGTTCAGGAGCAAATATGTTCTCAAATGGAGCATCATCGGGAGTAGCAAAAGGGTTATCTTTATCATAATTGGCAGCTACATTTCCATGATGTACAGCTGAAGATAGAGGATTTGAGGATGATGATGAGTGATCTGCAACAGGCGCTTCTTGAGACAGAGACATAGAAACAGATGGATTATCTGAGTTGATTGGATTAGAAGCCGCCACTGTTGATGGAGTATATTTTTTATTGTCATGAGGTTCATAGTATTCATCAAACATTGGATCAAACAATTTCTTCAAATCCTCTCCAGATGGAGGTACATATGGAACTGCAGGTGCAGGATTATGTACAAGTGAAGAACTAATAGGACTACTTGATAAATGTTGAGATGCGGGTCCAGAACTAGATTGTCCTGGATCCATTTGCTCAAACAGCTCATCGAACGTGACGTGAATAGTTTCCATGATATCTCGGGTTCTTTTATTGTAGATTCGGTAACCCTTCTGATTTGGTGCATAACCAACAAAAACTCCAATGTCAGCCTTAGCTCTCAACTTTCCTAAATCTTGACCATGATTCATTGGATAGCACAAAGCACCGAATACACGAAGGAAAGAGAGATATGGTTTTCGGTTGTGAACAAGTTCGTAAGGAGTTTTTCCATGAGTGGTGTGGATAAGGGAACGGTTTTGGGTATAGCAAGCAGTGGCAATGGCTTTAGCCCAGAGAAACATTGGAACCTTTGAGAAGATCAACATAGTCCTTGCAGCTTCGACAAGAGTTCGATTTCGTCTTTCAACTACACCGTTCTGTTGAGGAGTACGTGGAACACTTCTTAGATGACTGATTCCAATGCTTTCATAAAATTGACTTAGTTCTCTGTTAACAAATTCAGTTCCATTGTCTGTTCGGATAATTTTGACTGTTTTATTAAGTCGAACCTCCAGCTGTTTGATAAGTTTGATGATGACATCTGGAGTTTCATCCTTTGACCACAAAAACTTAACCCAAGTAAACTGAGAGTAGTCATTAACCACGACTAGCACATATTTCTTCCCGTTAATAGTTTGTACTCTCATGGGTCCGCACAAATCAATATGAAGAGTATGAAGAACTTCCATAATTTAGTTTGCAGGTTTGGGTTTATGGGCGTATTTCTTGCTTTTTCCCAATTGTCATGCTGAACAAAGATGATCTTTCTCATATTTCAATCTGGGCAAACCTCTTACAAGGTCCTTTCTAGAAAGATCATTTATGGTTCTGAAGTTCAAATGATTGAGACGACGATGCCATAACCATGACTTTGTTTTCGAAGCCTTTGATAACAAGCAGATTGGAGAGGACTTCATCATATCTTCGATGGAGATGGTGTACAAATTTCTTCCACGTGTTCCTTTTAAAAGCTCAACACCATCTAGTTCTCTAACGAAGCAAGTATGTTTTCTAAATGCCACTTCAAGATCAGAGTCACAAACTACATAATCTCCGTAACCCATAATTGCACCAAAGTGGTTGTTCCCGAACCTAACAGTCCTGATGAATTTACTCACAAAGTTCATGAGCCGCGAGCGATCTCCAGTCATATGCTTAGAACAGCCTGAGTCCAAATACCACAGAACGATTTGTACGACCTACAGTTGAACATAGACAAGTATGGATGATTGGATAATTTGGATCCCCATGCAAGAATGGGTTCCATTTGGTTAGTAAACGATATTGGAACACCCACATCAGAAGCAGAATCAATGATATCATTAGAGGTAGATGCAGGACTAGTAGTGACAAAGTGTGTTCACTTCTTAAAGGTATAGTTCTACCGGTAGGCATCCATTTCCTAATGGGCATTGATCTGGATAATTTAGGGAACAATTCATTAAGATTGAATTTACGACTAGTAGGTATCCATTGACAACCTACACTACTAATTTTCTTCCTGCTGGTTTCCAATGTTTTTTAATCTTTTTCCACCTTGGTTTTCTGACATCCTTAACCTGTTTAGCAATTCTAACAATTTCGACTGGAGACTTAGCAACATATTTTACTTCATTCACAGCACATTCATGATAAGTACCAGAAGCCAAACATTCATTACATGTTTTGCAAATTGTAGCAGAATTAGAATTAATTACAGTACGCTTATAGCTAATACTAGAATCAACACGATTCATCTTATTAAACTCAAACTTATTGTTCCTAGGATGGTCTTCTACTTCCTTCCTTTGATCATTCTTAGCTTGCAAGGTCCTATCTTGCTTTGTATTGCCTTGAGGCTTTGACCTGCTTGCCTTAGTGTCACTGATTACTCCTGTAGAGGGAACGATGGGAACATTAGTTGGTTTCACTACTTTCTGCATTCATGGTCTAGAAGTACTAGGATCTGAAGTACTAGGAGGCACATCAAAGGACACTTGCTTGGCATTGGGCATAGAGCAAGGCATAACTACTCTATCTGTCTTAGTACCAAATTTAGGACATATAGTTATTAGGCATTCTAACAGCTCCTGAGATTGTTTGGCATATAAGCATGCATTCTTGATTGCACTATCAAGTGGCTTCTTGTCACACCCCCAAATTACCTGTTTTTGCAGCGGAATGGAATTCCTGGGGATTGACTGTCATAGCATCACAATCACAGCTATATTGAACGACCTAAAGTGTCGTTTGGAAAATACATCGTTTGATTTAATAAAACAATCAGAGTTTACAAAGATAGGTCCCAAATGAAAATCAACTTGTGCGGAAATAAGTTGTTACAATTCAAACGATGTTTTAAAGTATGTAAAACCCAAGTGAGACGCGTCGTCACCACGACTCCATGAGGTGTCCAAATGCATGCCATGAAGTGTATGCCTTAGATACCTGAGATAAAACATGCTAAAAGTGTCAACACAAAGGTTGAGTGAGTTCATAGAGTTTGTTTTGAAATGTAAAGCCTTTCAAAATCGTTTATGCAACAAAGGCATTGTAAATCGTTGAAATGTAAAGACTATCAAACTCGATTATGTAGCAAAGGCATTGTAAATCCACTCCGTTCCAAGTCCCGCCCATACAAAACTTGCAACCTGTGTGTTCACAACCCACCGCCGAATATGCATAGTTTATGTTCAAACAGAGATCGTCAAATGAATTCACAAAATAGTGCATGGCTCAATGTATCGAATCGTTTATGCAGAAAGGCATTGTGAATCCACTCAGCCCAAGTCCCGCCATACAAAACTTGCAACTTGTGTGTTCACAACCCATTGCCGAAATGTATATAGTGTATGTTCAAATCGTTCCAAGACCGTTAGTCCATAATCGTATACCAAGACCGTTAGACCAATGAATATACCCAGACCGTTAGACCAATGAATATACCAAGACCGTTAGACCAATGAATATACCAAGACCGTTAGACCAATGAATATACCAAGACCGTTAGACCAATGAATATATGATATAGAAATTCTAAGTATGGCAATAATGTTACTACGCATGACTAAGCATTCAGTTCGGCTAAACATATGATTTGCAAATAGTCATGAATGTAATAAAAATAGTCGAGCATGTATCTCCCCCAAAACAGTTATGAAAGCATTAAAACAAGAAAAGTGGGGCTATGGAACTCACTTGGTAAACTGAATAATGGCAAAAGTGAGTACACCGAGGTATAATGTAATGCGTTAACCGGGACCTATTATCAATGATATGATATGTCATGAATCGCAATGTAATGTTATGCATGCATTCCGTATGTTATTTATACCATTTACGAGTTTTGAAAATATTACACATCGTCGAAAAATACTCTTTTGACGTCCTGACCAATCAAAAATCACTTTACATGTTTTTACGTCAAAATGTCATCCTACAATGGTTTTATAATGATTTTAGAGAAATTACCATTTTTCGTCGCAAAACAATGTCGTCGGAATTTTTATGAAATTAACAAAATGGCTTTGGAAAACTAGTCGTAAAATGGTGTACGTCGATCGTTAGAGAACGAACTCGACGGTTTTGGAAAGTTTGTATCGATATCTAAAAGTTTCAGTTCAGGAGTTTTCGTCCAAAAGGTCTCGATCATAAAGATATTAAGGGTTAAAGATGGTGGTTTTTGGCTAATTGAGTGCAGAAAATTAGTTACGGCAAGTTTATGAAAAAGTGCATATCTTTGTCGTTTCAAATCCGCTTTCTACGTTTTATACGTCCTTAGCTTCGTATCAAAGTAAACTAATATATTTTTGACAAGTCGAAATAATTTGAGAAGCTTAAGGCTCATTTTTGACTCGAACCAAATAAAAACATGTTGCTGAAATTTCTGAAAATAATATTTTCCGTCGTCAAACTTGTAAAATCCATAACTTTTTCGTTATAAGTCCGTTTTTATCCGTTCAAGCGGCCACGGATTCGTTTTAAAGTATATTTTCTAAAAATCAAGGCCGAAGTTTCGTACCAACAGCAGGTTTTTCCAGAAATTCGAATTTAGGACAGAACCAAAATATATAGTTATCGAAAATAGTTTTTCTCGGACAAAACCTATTCTAATCCCTTCAAATCAACTCCAAACTAATCTAATCCTACCATACACCTTCTTAGGGTGTCATGGGTTCCTAGACATCATCAAGACCAAAGAATACCATGGGAGTAATTATAGGATGACCATAAGTATATATAACTTCTAAAATCATGAAATAAATGGTATAAATCACATAACTTGCATAATATCTCCAAAATGAAAAGAAACATATGAAAATGAAAAGGAAACTTGAAAATGAATAAAACATGCTTACAAGTGATAGTGAAGAGGTGTAGGTAACAAGGATTAAACTTAAATACCCATGGTTTTTATTTCAAAACCATATAAAGAGTATACACTAGATTGTTATAACACTTGAATCTTGCAAAAATTTTGTGATCCCTTTTATCTTCTTACTATGGCCGGTTTTTGATGAAGCAAAAGAGAGAAAGAAAAGTTTCTACTAGGTGAATTATTTTGAGATACATGAATGTGATGAATGAATGTGTAAGTAAGACTTTAAGTTGAGTGAAAATCATGACAATCAAGGAACATGCATCATTAATGCCAACCCCCCCCCCCCCATAGGGCCGGATTTGGGGGGAAATGTTTCACCATTTTTTTTTTTTTTTTTTCAATTATAGTGTATAAATGTATATATTTGTGTAATAATTGGTAAAAGGTGCAAGAAATATGTAAGTATTAATCACTTGTAAGGTAATTGGTGGATTTTTGGTACAAGTAAGTTTTTAATAGTTCTAAATAGAATGTAATGAGATAATAAAAATTGTAAAAATACATTCCTTGTGAAATTTGGGTGATAAAATAATTATCGTACAATTTTTTTTTTAAGAAAAACGACGTAATAATTTAACTTTAACTATTTATGTACCAAATAAATTTGAAACACTAGGAAAACTAAAAATATAGTTTTTATAAACTAAAAGTAAGTTTAAAAATACATCGGGATCATTTTTGAAAGTAACGGGTTAAATGTTAAAATAATAACTCACGCGATAAAGATTATTAATTATAAAAATTACGCGTTGAATGTGAAATGAAATGTCGTGAATGAACTAATGAGATGCAAATGATGTCAACGGAATGTAGACTAATCTTAGTCCATATGAAATGTACGTGATGTTATGATCATGAATTCGCCACTAAACCTTAAAGGTTACGCGAATTTGAAACAAGTAAACCAAGTTTACTATAAATGTTGAAATAGTGAGGCATGAATTGATTCGAGAAATGACCTGAAAGTACGGGTTGTCACATTCGCCCATCCAAAAAGGAATTCAGTCCCTGAATTCAATCGTTGTTAGGTCTATCGGGTTTAGGGTTTGATGAGGCAAGCCTTCCCATTCCCGAGCAAAACCCTCAAAAGACTTTTTGGTAACCGATTTTTACTTAATCCCACAACTCATCAAACAAGAACTGCCATACGATTAGGCTAAATCGGTTTAGGTAACAACTTGTCTCTAGCTCGATCTTTGCAACTCATCAAACAAGAACTGTCACGCGGATCAAACCGGAAACAAGTGGTTTGAAGAAAATCTTTTGAAAATTTGGCTCGATTATGGAATTGCTTGCACATATAAGCCTACTACTCCCTTCATTGCATGATTCTTCCTGAATTAGACATAGGTGATCAGGCTATGTATAATTTAGGAGTAACTATGAACTGCTTGGACTAATCGACTCATATGATGTTTGGTGTTGAGTCAACTGATGTTAAAATTGTGATGAACATCGAGGAGAGAAGACATGGAGAAGTGTCGTTAGAATGATAGTTAAAGTAAAAAGAATTGAAATCCTCGTAAATGATAACAAATCGGAAAGAAAATAAAGTACGATAGATGAGAATATGTTACAACGAGTGGTTAGCAAAAGTAGTACATCTTTAAGTTATAAAGTTTCGGATACGATGATTAGACATAAACTTGGTACGACATAGTACATAAGGAGAAATAAGACTGTTAGTTTCCGAACTTCTTCAGTCTTCCGCGTCGTTGATACCTTGACGAGCTCCTCCTCCTCCTTCTAACATATATATATTCCCATGAGCACCTTCGTCTTGTTGACCTTGGTTTTGAGGACATTGATTTCGATAGTGTCCTTGCTCCCCGCATCTGTAACATGTAACCATGGCCTTGCCTCTACAATTCCTGGCAAGGTGTCCCAGTTGTTGACACTTGTAGCACTTAGCAGGACAAAGACCCGTGTGATGATACTTACATCGATTACATAGTGGGTAAGTTCCAGCATAACCTCTGCCTTCTATTGGTGCAGCAACATATACCAGTGCAGTTTCTTGCCCTCTTTTCTGTTGTTGATGATGGTTAGTGTTGCGGTTTTGGTTGTTGTTGTTATAATCTCCTTGGTCGTCTTCCCATTTTCTTTTGTTGTGGTTAATTTGGTTATCGTCGTTGCAGTTGTTGTTTTGGTTGGTGTTGGTGTACTTGCCTCTCTTCACTACCTGGGCCATGAGCTTTTGAGTCAATCGAATAGCCTCCTCAATCGTTTATGGGTCGAAGAAGTCACATCTCCTTGAATAACCTCGGGAAGTCCACCGATAAAAGCCTCTAGTAACTTCTCGTTATCCGAAACCATAGATGGGCATAACACGGCCAATTCTTGAAATCTTCGAATGTAAGTGTCAATGTCATACCCAATAGTTACCAACTCATAGAATTCTGTCTCCAACTTTTTCACTTCTGTACGAGGACAAAACTTCTTAGTTACCAAACCCTTGAATTGCTCCCAAGTAAGCTTGAAAGCATTCTCTATTCCCATCGGTTGAGCATATGAGTTCCACCACGACAATGCTCCATCGAGTAGTGTACTTGTAGCAAACTTGACCTTACTATCATCCGGCAATTACATAACAAAAACACGGACTCCAATTTCTCGAACCATCTAACCATGGCAATGGCTCCTTCAGTCCCTTTAAACTTGGTGGGATCTCCACTTTTGAAATCCTTATACGAAGCTTTTAACCCGGACCCTCTTACATTTATCTGCAGCAGAAGCAGCAGCAAGTTTTGCGGCTTCAGCAGCAGCCGTGGCCTCTCAACAGCAGCAGCACCGTTTCCCTTTCAATTCTTAAAGCATCAGCAATGCTATCATTCACCAACTTTTGAATTGCTGCTTGGGTCATTTCCGGTGTGGCTTTCTTCGGCCATATCTTCTTCAAAACACGAGGAAGTGTGAGACGTAGCAAAATCCGATGTTAATAATAAACATTCCAAAGAAATGTGATAAGAGATGATAAGTTTGAGGTTATGTTTCAAAAATGATCGACGGGTTCCGAATAGATGGGTTATGAGGTGTTGTAAGTGCTTCAATGTATGATGGTTTAGAGACTTAGTGTGTGAATAAAGTGTAACTCGACATGTTAGTGGTGAAACAAAGGAGTAAGAGTGACTTTGCCCTACTTAAGGGTTTATCTCGGCATTCGTCGTTATCGATGATGAATCACTGATATAAAAACCTGTGATAGGGAATGACAAGGAATTCTCCACGTTAGAGTATGGGGAAGGATAATGGGATGGGTATTTAAGGGCATCCATGTGACAATCGATGTGAAATGAAAGTGAATAACTCGAAAATGTACGTATAAATCGCATGCAAAGTGAACATGCACTTATGATGAAATGATGAGATGCTATGATAATGTAGTTATAGTCTAGGGTCAATGATGCAACCTAGTTCTCTATAACCGAAGCTCGATGCCAACTGTCACACCCCAAATTACCTGTTTTTGCAAATGCGGAATGGAATTCCTGGGGGTTGACTGTCATAGCATCACAATCACAGCTATATTGAACGACCTAAAGTGTCGTTTGGAAAATACATCGTTTGATTTAATAAAACAATCAGAGTTTACAAAGATAGGTCCCAAATGAAAATCAACTTGTGCGGAAATAAGTTGTTACAATTCAAACGATGTTTTAAAGTATGTAAAACCCAAGTGAGACGCGTCGTCACCACGACTCCATGAGGTGTCCAAATGCATGCCATGAAGTGTATGCCTTAGATACCTGAGATAAAACATGCTAAAAGTGTCAACACAAAGGTTGAGTGAGTTCATAGAGTTTGTTTTGAAATGTAAAGCCTTTCGAAATCGTTTATGCAGCAAAGGCATTGTAAATCGTTGAAATGTAAAGACTATCAAACTCGATTATGTAGCAAAGGCATTGTAAATCCACTCGGCCAAGTCCGCCCATACAAAACTTGCAAACTGTGTGTTCACAACCCACTGCCAGAATATGCATAGTTTATGTTCAAACAGAGATCGTCAAATGAATTCACAAAATAGTGCATGGCTCAATGTATCGAATCGTTTATGCAGCAAAGGCATTGTGAATCCACTCAGTTCCAAGTCCCGCCCATACAAAACTTGCAACCTGTGTGTTCACAACCCATTGCCGAAATGTATATAGTGTATGTTCAAATCGTTCCAAGACCGTTAGTCCATAATCGTATACCAAGACCGTTAGACCAATGAATATACCCAGACCGTTAGACCAATGAATATACCAAGACCGTTAGACCAATGAATATACCAAGACCGTTAGACCAATGAATATACCAAGACCGTTAGACCAATGAATATATGATATAGAAATTCTAAGTATGGCAATAATGTTACTACGCATGACTAAGCATTCAGTTCGGCTAAACATATGATTTGCAAATAGTCATGAATGTAATAAAAATAGTCGAGCATGTATCTCCCCCAAAACAGTTATGAAAGCATTAAAACAAGAAAAGTGGGGCTATGGAACTCACTTGGTAAACTGGAATAATGGCAAAAGTGAGTACACCGAGGTATAATGTAATGCGTTAACCGGGACCTATTATCAATGATATGATATGTCATGAATTGCAATGTAATGTTATGCATGCATTCCGTATGTTATTTATACCATTTACGAGTTTTGAAAATATTACACATCGTCGAAAAATACTCTTTTGACGTCTTGACCAATCAAAAATCACTTTACATGTATTTACGTCAAAATGTCATCCTACAATGGTTTTATAATGATTTTTAGAGAAATTACCACTTTTCGTCGCAAAACAATGTCGTCGGAATTTTTATGAAATTAACAAAAATGGCTTTGGAAAACTAGTCGTAAAATGGTGTACGTCGATCGTTAGAGAACGAACTCGACGGTTTTGGAAAGTTTGTATCGATATCTAAAAGTTTCAGTTCAGGAGTTTTCGTCCAAAAGGTCTCGATCATAAAGATATTAAGGGTTAAAGATGGTGGTTTTTGGCTAATTGAGTGCAGAAAATTAGTTACGGCAAGTTTATGAAAAAGTGCATATCTTTGTCGTTTCAAATCCGTTTTCTACGTTTTATACGTCCTTAGCTTCGTATCAAAGTATACTAATATATTTTTGACAAGTCGAAATAATTTGAGAAGCTTAAGGCTCATTTTTGACCCGACCAAATAAAAACATGTTGCTGAAATTTCTGAAAATAATATTTTCCGTCGTCAAACTTGTAAAATCCATAACTTTTTCGTTATAAGTCCGTTTTTATCCGTTCAAGCGGCCACGGATTCGTTTTAAAGTATATTTTCTAAAAATCAAGGCCGAAGTTTCGTACCAACAGCAGGTGTTTCCAGAAATTCGAATTTAGGACAGAACCAAAATATATAGTTATCGAAAATAGTTTTTCTCGGACAAAACCTATTCTAATCCCTTCAAATCAACTCCAAACTAATCTAATCCTACCATACACCTTCTTAGGGTGTCATGGGTTCCTAGACATCATCAAGACCAAAGAATACCATGGGAGTAATTATAGGATGACCATAAGTATATATAACTTCTAAAATCATGAAATAAATGGTATAAATCACATAACTTGCATAATATCTCCAAAAATGAAAAGAAACATATGAAAATGAAAAGGAAACTTGAAAATGAATAAAACATGCTTACAAGTGATAGTGAAGAGGTGTAGGTAACAAGGATTAAACTTAAATACCCTTGGTTTTTATTTCAAAACCATATAAAGAGTATACACTAGATTGTTATAACACTTGAATCTTGCAAAAATTTTGTGATCCCTTTTATCTTCTTACTATGGCCGGTTTTTGATGAAGCAAAAGAGAGAAAGAAAAGTTTCTACTAGGTGAATTATTTTGAGATACATGAATGTGATGAATGAATGTGTAAGTAAGACTTTAAGTTGAGTGAAAATCATGACAATCAAGGAACATGCATCATTAATGCCACCCCCCCCCCCCCCATAGGGCCGGATTTGGGGGGAAATGTTTCACCATTTTTTTTTTTTTTTTTTTCAATTATAGTGTATAAATGTATATATTTGTGTAATAATTGGTAAAAGGTGCAAGAAATATGTAAGTATTAATCACTTGTAAGGTAATTGGTGGATTTTTGGTACAAGTAAGTTTTTAATAGTTCTAAATAGAATGTAATGAGATAATAAAAATTGTAAAAATACATTCCTTGTGAAATTTGAGTGATAAAATAATTATCGTACAATTTTTAAGAAAAACGACGTAATAATTTAACTTTAACTATTTATGTACCAAATAAATTTGAAACACTAGGAAAACTAAAAATATAGTTTTATAAACTAAATGTAAGTTTAAAAATACATCGGGATCATTTTTGAAAGTAACGGGTTAAATGTTAAAATAATAACTCACGCGATAAAGATTATTAATTATAAAAATTACGCGTTGAATGTGAAATGAAATGTCGTGAATGAACTAATGAGATGCAAATGATGTCAACGGAATGTAGACTAATCTTAGTCCATATGAAATGTACGTGATGTTATGATCATGAATTCGCCACTAAACCTTAAAGGTTACGCGAATTTGAAACAAGTAAACCAAGTTTACTATAAATGTTGAAATAGTGAGGCATGAATTGATTCGAGAAATGACCTGAAAGTACGGGTTGTCACACTTCTCTATCTTATCGTCTTCAACTATCTCACGGAGACATTTTAGACTATCCTTAAGGTAAGAAAAATATGTTTTAAGTGCAAGTTCATTATTCCTAAGATGAGGTGGAATGTATTTCACAGTCATACCATATTTTGCACAAGCAGACACCGTTGGTGCAGTAGTCTCACAATTTGTGATTGGCATTTTCCCTTTTACCTGACTCTTCAGATTCTCAATTTCATTTTGCAAAGAAGTTACCTTTTCGTTGTTCTTGTCACGAGTGACTTTAATTGATTCATATAACTCTTTGAAATTCAATTTAACCTTTTCATTTTCTGCTAGAAAACATTCATTTTCATGTTGTAATGCATTAATGATGTTTTGAAGATGAAAATTCTGAGAATTCTGAGAATCTAAAGGAGGAGGCATTTGGGAGCCAGTCACATCATTCTTTTCACTCTTTAATTGTGAGATTTGGGTTTTCAATCGTTTGATCGTGTTATAATGAGCTCGAATTTGTTCATCACGTTTGTTAATTTCAAAAACTGTATCAAACTCAAGAGCATCCGAGGATGTCTTGGCATTTGAGGTTTTAACATTTTCTTTTAGATGTTGATATTTTAATTGCAAAGCAAAATGTTCAACTTCCAATTTAGAAAAATATTTGACCAAGTTATCATGATCATCTTGTTCTATTTTCTAATACAGTTTTGTATTTGTGGACTCAAGCTCAATGACACGATCATGGGAAACTTTCAAGGCAACAGATAATTCATGAAATTGAGAAGCAGTGATAGAATAATTTGTAACAGTATAGAACACATCTTGAGCAACACATCTAGAAATCAAGTTATCATTTAAGATATGCAGATTTTTCCTCTCAATTGCATTACTTTTAAGCTCACGTTCATAATCTTTGACCTCAATTTCCCTTTTGAAGACTTTCAAATTGTTCTTTTAGTAGTTTAAAGAAAGGCATGACCTCAGCTAAATAGCACTCTTTAGTTTGCTCAAAACCCCTTTCCCCTTCAGTAATCCCTGTGGGTGTAATTATCTTCTTACATGTTTTCTCAAAGTCAACAAATAATTGATAAACTACATATAGGCTGATTAAGGTTTTGCTTTGAGTTGAAAGGGTTCTGGGCACTAAATGCATAGGTGTATTTGGGGGATACACAGTGGCTGGAGGCATTTTCCTACAAGGAGGATTCTTCTCAATAAGATTATCGAGTTTTTGCTTATCCAAATCTTTCTTCCAGAATACTTGCTCAGGGGTTAATATAGTTTGAGGTTTAAACATATTCAAGGCTATCCAGTTTTCTTTAGTGTAATCATGGGGTTTAAACTTTATATTATGCTTTGTACACTAAGAATCATTTAACTTCTTTGCCATTTTCTACCTAGAGGCATCTTCTAATTTTCTATCCTCTTTAGTGCTTCCTATACGTGATGGTGTTTGCCTAGGCTTAAGAATCTCATTACCATCATAGACTACCTTTTGAGCATCTCTAGCTATTTTACCATACTCGGGATTGGGTTCCTCTACAAGGGGAATACTATGCATATCGCTTAAGACTCTATGCTTAGTGATCATATGAGCAATCTGAATGGTGTTCCCTTGTATGTACAATTTGTTTTCAAGTTTTTTTTCAAAGTTTTTAGGTTGGAAAAGTCATTTAAAAGTTTTGATTCCTTAGCAGTAAACTCCTGTTTAAGCACTTTTACATTTTCTTGAAGTTCTTGCTTTTGCTTAACAGTTTTATTGAGCTTTTCTTATAAGGAGTTTAACTCTTGTTTTAACATTTCTTCCCTAAAGTTACTTTTTCTAATAACTCTACGTATTTGGTTATCCATCTCCTGCTCACGGGTAGTCAGTTCAAATTTAGCACGCTGTTCATATATGGCAACTTGTTCTTTATAGGCATTTAGTTCAGAGGTTATAGAGTCATCAGGGGCACATGCAGTGTATTCATCAAAAGTATAGTCATCATTGACGGCAGAAGATGCATAACTTGGTACAATTTCTCTTTCATTTTGCTTCACATATTGATCATATGGGACAACATTGCTATTACCCATATTTTCAATATCTGATTCAATAATTTCAGTTGATTGTACCTTGTCGTGTATCTTTTGCACATCAACTTCATCGTATAGTTTCAATACCTCTGATATGATTGATTCCTTGGAGAGACTGGCCTGTTGTGGTGAAGGATCCTTTGGAGAGACCATTGGTGAGATACTAGCCATGAAGATGGTCTGGGCAGTAGGTTCATCATCGACATCAGATTCAAATGCATCACAGTCTGCAACTTGAAATGCATTAGGATTGTTCTGACCCATACCCTGCACTGGCTGTTCATCCACATCAGCATCATAAGTTTTGGCATTTCCCTCAGCAAGGAATAGCAATTCTTCCTCATTCAACACAGCTTCACTGTCTTGAGCTTGCACCAGTAGCATCTTGTCCCTGAAGTACCCTGCATTTTGTGGATGTTTTGGAAGAGTGCAGTTCCTTGCGATGTGTCCTTCTCCACCATAGTTGTAGCACTTGATTGGATTTCCTTGACCCTAAGCCATGTTCCTTCCACGATTCTGATTACCCACATACCACCACCAACACCAGCATTCCCATATCCAGCACCTACATTCCAATATCCAGCACCAACATTCCCTTGTTCATTATGTGGAAGGTATGCATTCTGTCTTCCTTGCACATTTTGCACCACAACCTTTCCATCTTTAACCGTAGCATGATTGTGAAGATTGGATGCAGTTCTGAGGTGATTGTTTATGTGTGTGGTGAAATTCAAGTTTTGCTTAACCATTAGAGCTAGTTGATTGACAAGTTGTTCCATGAATGTGTTTGAGTCTTAAAGTTTAAACCTTGGATCCGGAATAAGCTTGTGATTACCATCTCCAGTAGGTATGACTTGTGATGCTTTGGTAGTTATTCCCACATTTGTGTAGAATGCAGTTGAATCATTTGAAGAGCTTGCATTTCCAGCATTGTTGTTAAACTTTTCCAGAATCATTCGTTAAAATGCATCATGCTTCTTATTTTGGAGAAGATAAGCATACAATTGCTCATAATTGGTGTTCCTCAAACCTTTGTTTAGCTTGACTGCAGTGACAAATTTGTGCCATTCAGGATTCATGTTGTTCACAAACTTTGAATTGAGCTGAATATTTGGCATTGTCATTTTGATATTCCTCATATCATTCACAAGCTTATGGAATCTCACATGATATTCAGTAACGCCTTCCCCTGGATTCATCTTAAAGTTCTCAAAGTCATCATACAGCTGAGACTCTCTATCTTACTTGGTTAGTTCTGACCTAGAGAGAAGCATCTTGACAATATCCGAAACAGCCTTGGCCTCAGTGTTGTGATTGATTAGCTTGTAAATGTCCTTAGGTAAACCCTGAAGTATGATGTTTAAGGCTCTGATGTCTGCATCGTATCTCTTCTTCTCCTTATCATCCAGCTCATCATATGTCTTTGGTCTATCTAATGCCAGTACAACTGAACCATCAGCAGCAGTTTCAAGAATGTCCCTGGTAGTCTCAATTTGATATGGTCCTTCATCAATTGACTAAAGTATGTTAACCATATTTTCCTTTCCTAAGCAATACAGTCTGATTCTTTGAGCCCAAGAGTCATAATCGGTTCTATCCAGCATGGGAGGACGAGTATCAGATCCTGCAGCTTGAACGTCATCAGCAACGGAAGAAGTGATTGTAGACATGATTACAAATTCCACGGGATTTTACTACTCTTTGATTAAACCGGGAAATAGATTCTTTCACAGGATTTTACTAAATCAAGAGAAAACAGTAAAATGTAACACGAAGAAATGACAAGTCTTAATAGACAAATCGCACACTTGACAAAACGCACCCCTGACAAATCGCAATCCAGAAAAATCGCAGACCTTGACAAAACGCACCCCAGACAAATCGCAGTCCTGACAAATCGCAGTCCAGATAAATCGCAACTTGATTATCAAATCGCTTAAACAACAAATCGCTTAGCAGACAAATCGCATAAAACACAAATCGCATAGGCTGACAAATCGCATAGTACACAAGTACACCCACTACTTCTACTACTTTGTCCTTTTTTTTCGTTTTGTCTCAATTGACAAATCACGTAATAGACAAGTCGCATCTCAAAAAGTGACAAATCGCATCCAAGCTATGACAAATCGCTTCAAGAAGCATTCATTAAAGAGACAAATCGCATGAAATTAAGGACAAATCGCATCAAAGAAAACTTATCCGAGAGACAAGTCGCATACTAGAAACATTCAAAAACACCACTTTTCAACCCAAAAACAACTCAACCACGATGATTCAATCCTTCAAAACCAAAACCTAAACACTTATAATGATTCTAAACACAAAAGTACTATCAAAATCCAAACTATAACACAAGAAATGATCCAAATGATGCAAACTACTCTAAACTCATTCAAACCCACAAACCTTATGAAAACCACTAGAAATCCAAGAACATGAAAGATGGATGATCAAACCATGGCTCTTAATACCAATTGTTGTATATTGGTTTTCATAAACACATAAACAAACAATCACAAGGGGCATATAATATGAGTTCTAGAGAGAGAAAGTGGAAGAGTTTTGGGAACTTAGTGAGACAAAGAAAAATGATATTGAAAGCTTCAACCCTTTGCCTTGCTAGGCAAAGGGTATTTATAGTTACAAGCTTAGACGCCCTCCTTCGGGCTGTGGATCAGGCATACAGTGGGTAAAGACCCGTCCGTCCTCCACGGTGTTACTTAAAAAACTACTTACTAACACTAAAAGACTACGTCTATGAGCTTTCTAACGATTATATATACTTGAGGTGACCGACTCTTTAACAACCAGATTTTCTAAATCCTAACAGCTAGCATCCTCCCTAATCACCTCATAACCTCATCATCAGACCCATCTACACCTGTGTTATTTAAATAGTAAACAAATATCTTTTGTGGCTTAGCAATAACATACAAATCCGTTTAACCATGTCTTTCTACCAAATCAAACATAGCGAGAACATCATTGTCGGTACGGATTAACTTCAACTCATTTTATAAAGAATTTATAGGTATATAGAAAAACAATGCATATATTTTTTGCCTAATAATAGCCAAGATATAATCTAGGCAGGAACTAAAAATATGCTTGTCACATGTAAATTTTCAAATATTACTAACAGACTCATCTACATACCTTAGCAGACTAAATGCAAATAAACCATCTTTGTGTATTTTGAAAACCAACTCATCTTTGCAATTCATTATGCCTGCAACAATTATCGTGTTGTAAATATTTGAGCAGGTGTATTTAAGGTGTAGATACACCTTTTTGAGTAAATTGCAAAACATGTCCTTTTGGTAGAATTCTTAAGTCCATTTATACCAACTGACAATCAATGACTTTTCAATGACTCATAATTAAACATGTAACACCCCAACCCTATAAGGGTAGAAGTATCACAGAATGGTGTCATATTAAAGCATACAGAATGAACATAAATCAACAGCGGAAGTCTTAAATAAATAAACAAAGGCAAAATCAGGTCAACATGACTTAACAATACATAAATTCAAAGAAAGAAAACTCCAAAATAGAAATAACGATAACCCAGTCTAATAATGTCAAAACATAATCAAATGGAATCTAAGATGACTAGGCATGGTCTCTATATCAGCTCATCTCTCAACCCAAACAATCCCCAGCTCCTAGCTTATGTACCTGTCGCAGGAAAAGAAAATACGACTGAGCTTAAAAATCCCAGTGAACAGATATACATAACAATACAAATAATCGAAGGGTAAGAAACGAAGATAACAAAATTATAAGGTGAAATGGGGATATCATAAGGTATAAACAAAGGATAATGAACAGAAAGGAAAAGGGTCAATCATCTACCAAGAGCCCATAACATATCATAAACATATCATATCATAGTAACCGTTGTATCCGGAGGGGTGACCTCTGGATACCACATGAAGTAGGAGGGGAGACCTCAAGTAACCAGTGAAGTGATCAGCTCCCCTCCCAGAATGTGAAGACGCGTATTGCACGCGACATCATTCACCAGATAAAACATATCATAACATATCAGATAACAGAACAAATCTAGGATGCATCCATACGCCACCGCAGAATCATAGTGGCCAAACATATATCTTGAGCTCATAATCATATAACAGAAAGGCGACGGTGTGTAACATCACTCGAACACACTGGAGTCATGCCATTGGTGCATCAATGACATGGTCATGGTAGCTCCATTACTAGGGAAACATATTTGGCTCGGGTATCAAACTGAAAGAGTCAAAGCATAGTCATATCATAAGGGTTCATATCAAAGGTTCAGAAGTCAAAGGTTCATATCAGAGGTCCATAGCATAGGTTCATAATCAGAGGTTCATATCAAAGGCTCATAATCAGAAGGTTCATAATCAAAGGTTCATAATCATAAAGTTAATATCAGAGGTTCAGACAAAGGGGTACATAGCAAAGTCATAGGGAAGCCCTAATAAGAAGGCTCAGAGTGAAAGCATAACAGTTCAAAACTAATATCAAAGATGTGTGAGAATCATGAGAAACCTTAAGAGATAAGGTCATAATATTTGTACCTTAATTCACAGCAAAGAAAACACAACAGACGGAAACAAGAGACAACAGAAGATCACTCCTTCTTCGAGGGATCCACAGAAGTGAAAGGACATACGTTTATCAGACGAGGTTTAAGTATTTTATTTCAGATTAAGTCCTTTAGATTTTATAGGAGTCTTTCCATTTTTAGTAAGTTTCCACTTTAAGTAGTTTAGCCATTTTAAATAACTTTCCATTTTAGGTAACTTTCTATTTTAGCCAGGTTCTATTTTTAGCAGGTTTAGCCATTTATGATGTAATTATTGTCAAGTTAGGTTAGAATGATGAAAATGAGTATTATCATAGTTTAAGGGTCATTTATGACAAGTTACAATAACTTAGGGTCTAAAGTGTCGTTATTACAAAGTATAGGGTCAAAAGTGTAAATATCACAAGTTTACTCATTTTTCAAGTTTAATCCATTTCTTTGCCCTTTTTAACGAATAACCCTCATGTTTGATAATTTACAAACTAACCCTTTATCTTTTATCAAAACCATGACTCTCATTTAAGACCTTAATCAATTCGATTACCATTTTCCATTCTAGCCATTTGAAACCCTAATCTCAACAAGTTATAACGACCCTTGCGTTTTAATTTTAGGTCGAGAAACCTCAACCCAACATAAATCCATTCGACACAAAACTAAGTCAATTCTAGGCATATGTCCATATTATTAACGACATGAAATAAACAAGGTATACTAGATTGTAACTGTTTTAGTTAGCATGATTATAGTATAGACGGGACATGGATATGTCATGTGTATCAAGGTCGAAGCAGATTCAAAATGATTTTTACATAGGGTCGATTTATACACATGCTTCTTGTTACTTCTTTTTAATTTGCAACAATAAAATGAAATCTGATCTCGTAGTACAAATGCATGTCGAATTAAGTTCAATATAGATTATATAGGGGTCGAACATATGGCCTACCTCACTTGTTATTTCATGTGACATGCATGATTTTATGAGCCAACAGTAATGAGTCCGTAGGTCTTTTTACTCTTTTATCATATCATTTCATGGGACCAAGCTACCATTTATGTAAGGTCTTAATCTTGTATACATGCGCATGCCATGCAAAGTGAAGTCCAAAGAATTCAAAAGTGGATTACAGTAGGGTCGACATATGGCCTTTTCATTTGATATATATTGTGTACATATACATGATTCCATGCAGTCAATTTTATCATTCTATGTGAAGCTTTGAACATACCAGTTTATGTGATGTTATATTTGATTAACATGCATGCCTTTTGATAGAATCCCACTACAGCAATTCAAAAGAAAAGGACATAAAATGAGATTAAACACAATACCCTTTTCGCGTGTGATAGAAGGAAGAAACAAGAACCAAACGAATCAAGAAACAACCCACGACCAACTTTAAGCCAAAACAGCCACGCCTCCAACACAGATTCACGACCACAGCTTCGAACCCAAACTCACAATCATGACAGCCTTATCACAGCCTCCATTGTTTTGCCTTGATGTCGAATGAAAGAGGGAATCAACAACTTGCTTTGGATCGAATGGAAAGGAGGAAAACAGATTTGTGCCGTCACTTTAGTTCTCTAGGGTTTTAGTATGATTTTTGAAATGTGAAAAAGGTAAGTTGATAATGAGAATAAATGGGGAGTTAAGGGGGATCAATTTGGGGCGTGAGTTTAGGGAGAAGTTATGGACCAAATCAGTATTTTATTTACAAATGTAGAGGTTACAAAGAATGAGATTTAAATGGAATTTATTTGGTGGTTAAGGGCGTGGGTTTAGGCCGAGCTTCAAGGAAATCACAAACAAAATTTGACTTTCCAAAATTTAATATAACGACCTTTATAATTTAATTGCAAGGTTATGTATTTCTTGGTTAAGTATTCAGCCTATGCAGTCAAACATGCGAGTTGTATTTTGACATAAGTGTAGGTCGGTTTATTATTTGTACATTAGGTTTGATAACTATTATAAGTTAGGTTAGAAATGCATTTAAAGAGTTTGACGTATTTTTCGTATTTTATAAATATGAAATGTGAGGGGTAAAATGGTCTTTTTACATACTTTGGATTTTTAGGGTTTTACAAAACCATTTTCACCCCAAAAAATAACAATTTCTTATGCTTCATCTAACGTTGTATCTAATCAAATATGCCACTGTAACCTCCCTTCGAAGGTGTTAACTTCTTGGAAACCTACTAATTCGGTTAGGAGATTTCTTGTTTGCCGTAATAGATACAAACCAGGTAAGAAGAAACGTGAGACATGGGAATGGTTTTTTCCAGAGTTGGATGAGGAAAGGTACATGGATCATTTGTACGATATGTACAACCTTTTAAACCCAAATAAAAAACGTGAATTGAGTAGAGAGATGAGTCGTCAACAGAGGATAGGGGAGCTTGAAGTTGAATTAAATCAAAATGGTACTGAATTGCATAAGTGTGCAGCTTCGTTGACATTTTGGAATTCAACATTTCTTGTGCTTGCTATGTTTGTTTCGGTGGTGTTTGCAATGAAATAGAGTACATCTATATGGTCAACAAGTGTTTAGGTTCTTGTTGTAGAAGTGTTGTTGTAGGTTAAATAGTAATTTTATCAATGTAATGCAAAACATGTCTTAGGTATCAGTGTTTTGAATGAATGAAATAATTACCCATTCCCTCCAAATCTTTTACTTGTTTATGTCTATTGATAAAGTTTTCCTTGAATCCGTTCCTATTCCATTTATAAAGTGGTCAACCAAGTCTTTTATAAGGGGGACCCAAACACAGTCACCAAATCCTAGTGAACCTAACCATAACAAAAGATATCAACATACAACTATTCAAACAAAATATTGTTCATTATAATCTAACAACAGAAACGATAAACACAAACAAGTAGAACCAAAACATAACAAAACATATCAACATACAACCATTCAAACATTGGCTCTTTACTATCCCTTCTTTGACTTACTTCTCTTCACCCTTGACTGCAACAACTTGTAAACCAAGTATGCAATTATTGCTCTTTACCATCTCTTATTTGTTACATTTCTCAACAATTACAGGCTTTGCAACTGTCATATTAGCTTACTTACCTTTTGATGCTACATCAGTTTCTTCACTTGGTCCTTCAGTTGCTAATAGTGCAACAATTAAATCTTCTAACTCTTCATAACTCAACTTTGAGAGGTGGATTTCCTTACCATCATGAATGATCACATCATCACAAAAGTCTATCGAACAAAGTAAACATATAACAATAATGAACACTACCATATATGAAACTAACCTTTAACCATTTTGAAATCAAATTGATGGTAATGTAATTATTAAGATAATAATCAATTGGAAGTATTAAATAAAGCACTCTATTGTGATAATGTTTCAACAGGTGTATTTATGGTGGGTAGATACACAGACTATTACACCCATGACAAATAATGAATACATACACTAAAATATGCTTACGATATAGACTATCATAAGTTAGATAAACTTATTGTTTTACGCCTATCCTATTAGGGTGCAAGACATTCAAATGCATAACATAAAAGCCATAAAACCACTTGATTACGGTGTTTACACATTTTCATCGAAAACCATAACAAAAGAACTTGAAAAACCATTACCATTTACAGATATAAATAGTCTTGATTCAAGCTTTGCTTCCTTCATGCTTTGTCCATTGTCAGTTGGTTATAATCTTCTCCTCTTTCTCTCCCAAAAATCTCATGCTGCAAACTTCTATTTGTCTCTTATTACCACTCTTGATGTAGTTCCGAGTCCTTTACACCAGATCATTGATCAACCCTTTCCCAACTTTTTGCAACACTTTGGATGCTTCATCATCAAGAATGGGATGCAACATCACAAGTCTTAGTCCAACTATAACTAATCAATATCAGCATAAGAAGCAACATCAACTACATCAAATTGTTCTACCAAATCTTCTCTAGTTCATAGTTCAGAAGTTCCACTTACATGAAGTATTCAATTTCTAACTCGGCATACAACATTTCACGTCTCTAATGTTCATCACAGGGCCGTTCCTTTTCATAAACTTGATGGTGTGGGTCTTCTTGCCAATCAACTCCTATTTTTCTTCAGCTACATCGATACATCCTACATTCTAAGTAGGCAAATCACTCTCTAAGCACGACTGATAGACCGTTTGAGATCATCACTCGGTATCATCCACGATTAAAATGCCTCCTGTCAAACTCAAGCTTCATCCCCACCTTATTCATCATCAACATGACTAAGTGAAACTTCTCATAAATGTTCTGTCAAATGTTGAATTCATAGCGTACCACAGCCTCTTAAAAATCTTATTTGGCTATGCTTCTCATTCAATGATTGTCATAGTCATGTCGTTCGTACTATGATGATCAATCTCTAACAATGATGTTTCTAAACTCGTAACATAGACTCAACCTTTGTGCCTTTTGGTTTTCTCTAAGCATACCATGGTGTTGGAATAAGACTAGGGAGAGGGTCTCATTCATTCAAAATATGAGAAACAATCATTCTCGATAGATTACAGAGAATCAAATCCTTACTAGATAAAGCAATGATCAATAATGCGTCAACCTCCTTACCCACGTCTTTGTCCGATTTCAAGCACCATACCATGTCATCTAACAACCAGTAACACCTTTCCATCCGGTTTCACATATTCCATAAGAACATCCTATTCCATCTTTCTCATTCATTACATTTCTTTTAATTGATGCGCGCGGGAGGCTTCAAGGAAACTTCTTTCTCCTTTCGTCGAGCATTAGTTTTTTCAATCCTACCTAGGCAGTGAACCTAATACGTTGTAGGGTAGTATGGGTAAGCCTCGGGATTGATATCCCTTCTCTAGGCGGATCATAAGGAATTTCTATCCTTAGTCCTTATAACTCCATGACTGTCCTATTGTTGCCATTAAACCATTTTTTGAAAATCTCTCAAGTGTGGGGGTTGAGGATAGATTCATTTTTGGAACACTCTGAGAGTTTTATGTTTTTTAGAAAGTGCTTATGAAGGTAACAATCTCAAGGGTAGAGTTTGCAATTGGTTTGAATTGGTGATAGACGATTCTATCGATTACGTTGCCTACTTATCTAATTCCATTGTCAATTATCTAATTACTACGGTGACAACTAGCTCTAATAACTAACTTGAAGTTGTAATGACTCCTTGTATGATGATTAAAAATGTGTTTACCTCGAGATGGTACTATTACTAACCTTAGATTCCCGTCAATTCGTTGGTATCTGAGTCGAGCTCATTTTGAGATTGTCAAACAACGATCATTAAACTTTTTGATCACATTAACACGTTGTATTCCTCCCCCTCAAGGTCGTAATGCATGATAGTTCTTTGAGGTTATCTCATATGACAACATTTTACGAAGTCTTTTGGGGAAGACAAACGGATTTGATTTAAGCATGAATTTCATGGAACATTTAGTTTTATACTCCCCTTTAATAAAGCATCAATCAATAAAGGGTTTCAGAGGGAGTTATCTTGAGCACAAAAATTTTGAAAGCATTTTGAAAAAAACTTTTGAACGAATCTGAAAAGGTGCCCAAGATGATGATGATTTCTCCTAAGCCAATTTACAATCTTTTGAGTACACTACATTTTTCTTGAAACAACCTGAACAATAATCAATAAGTCATCATTTTATTTCGGGTTTCATAGATCTAAGTAAACGACACAAGAAATTTTGAGCTAAACGACATGTTTTAGTAAAACAAATAAAGAACTCTCGCTCAAGCATCTGTACATACCGTATCATTGTTGAATCGACATTTCTAGACATAATGTTACTTTGGATTAAAATACTTATCTCGATGTGTGAGAAGAATATTTTGGATTTTTGATTTTATGATTGTTTTTGTACCCTAAAATAGGATAGACATAATGTTACAACTGCGAAGCTTTTTGAAAATCACCTTTTGCAAGAAGATTCGAGAAGACGTTCTAACTCCTCACCATCATTAGGGTTTTCGCATTTGGGCCAAGTTCATCGATGGGACGGCTAAATAGTCAAACCTTTCTTTTGTGACGCCGGGTCTTTAGTTAATAGACGTCGTCTTGATTCTAGATGTGTGTCGTCGAGTTGAAACTGTGATTGACGCCCTCCATAATTAAAAGCGTGACGCCGTCAGTTATAAGACCATAATTTTCACTCGAGCCGTCACGTGCATGTTTTGATCAAGTCTTCAGAGGGACGGTGTCGCCTTTGGTTGGGATGAACAGTATTAGCATTTGAGTGGCTTCTATCTTGGCACTATTCGAGTCCATTTTCTTCATGTATTTACTCCTTTTCGTCCAAATATGCTTCATTCCAGCATTTTGCTTCCAAAATACCTAAAAAGTGAAAAGGAACGAAATTAAGCAAGAATGATATAAAATTGGTCGATTTAGGCTTAAATGACCTCCTAAAAGTGTACGTTTGAAGATCTTTATTCAAATATTTGTGCTCCTCAAGCAAATGTGCTTTTGGCCAATCAATTTATAAGTTAGGCATGCGTGGTCATTGGTTTAAAATAATTAATAACAAGTAAAAGCATCAATAGTTCATAGATTACCATAAGCTTGAATGGATGTCTAGATCAGGTAACCTCCACCGCTTTAAGCACCTAGGAACAACTATCTAAGAGGTCTTTATAAGGGTTGTAACGTTAGGCTTACGGTAGAGAAACAAAGGGTTTTGTTGGATAGGAGATATTTAGTGGTGGCAAGTTAAAATCTTATGTTACAAGCATGAAAAGCGTGGCGTTGCTAAGCCAAGACTCGACTCACTAAACTCTAGATAACTTGAAACAAAACAAGCATAAAATTAAATACATAAAAATAAAGATAGATGTAGGATGGTAGCATGTATTTTTCTTCATTTTTTTTTCATTCATACATTTTTACTCTACCATCCTCTACGATAACATTAAAATATAAGTGTATTTATAGGAGCATCCCTACACTTGAATTTTTATTTCTCTAACGCTAATTGACCACGAGGGGATTTGAAAAGATCAAAACACTTGGAGTATTTGTAATTACCATAGACAAAGGGAATTTGAATTTATCGTTCTTTTCCCCATCCATGGAAATAAATTTACTTTTACCCATGAGTCCCAATTTTCAAAACTGTATACAAATGATATGACTTGACTTAGCAACTATGCAAGTAACTAGATATTTGAACTAATGGTTTAGTAATGATAACAATAATGCACTAAAGATGAGTGCATAAAAGGTAGGCTAATTTGGGTGTAGATTTGGGGGTGGATTGTATACAATGTTTGTTGGGAAATTCACAAAATGGAGTTAATACTTATAGCTTTGGAAGTTAGTACTGATAGTGATATTAGAAAAGTATTAACTCGAGCTTAGTACTGATAGTGCAAAAGTCCAGTAGATAGTGCCTTTTTGAGTTTGTAGACGTAGTCTGGATGATTAAGAATGTCGTGTATGAAGCCTTCTGGCTGACTCACGTACACTATCTTCTATACCAATAGAAGATATGATATATTCAATACATAGTTATCTCTGTAAGGGATCTCCTTAGTGTATAAAAGGAGATCCTAGCTAGGTCAAGAATATATATATATACTCTAGCCGTTTTAAGAAAAGCTTCAAGGTTGTTAATACAAATAAGCCGTAAAAACGTTTATTTATATTTTACGATCTTATAATGTTTTGTCGATAACAAACGTAAAATCATTTTTACGAAACTAATAAAATACGTAAATGGTTTGAGCCATTAGTTTTCTAACACATATGTACAACAACTAGTGTTTACATATTGGGCAAATATATACATAACTAGTATGTATTATAATGGGTAATATAAATGGGTAGAAACTTAAGTATTTGACCCATTGACCAAATACATTGAATGTAGTTGGGTACAACCCAAAGTCCATGACCCATACCCATGGATCTTGACCCATAACCCATTTCATGACATCATGCTTAAGTCATACATGGTTTTAATCCATGGCCCATAGTTTTAATCCATGTACCATGGACTAGATTCATTGCATCTTATAGATAAATTGTATCTACTTGATATCCATGATCCATAACCCATGACCCATGACCCAAGTCGCAACCCATGGTGGCAAGGGGAGCATCCCACGGATCCCAAGATCACTGGAATTGGCCTCAAGTGAAGGATCCGTGGGATCCGTGGAACAGTAGCTATTTTCTCTCTATAAATAGTGATCCATTTCTTCATTGTTTCTTACCCCTTTCTCACATATTTTCTCTTTGAGTTATAAACTCTCTAACCTCAGATCCAAGTGATCTACGTATGTAGTTTTGTTTTCGAGTGATTCTCTAGGTTCCTATTAAAGGAGAGATCACCATCTTTTGAAGACAAGCAAGCTCGAGTCCATGAGTTGGCATGCTTCGTTATCATCAAGACTACTGAGGTTCTCTTGTTGATAGTTCTTTTCTTTCTCATAAGAAGTGTAGTGTTAAAGACATTAGTGAAAGATGTCTAAAAGAGTCAAGAAGAAGACATTAGTGAAAGGTGCCTTGAAGATCGAGTCAAAGGCATTAGTGAAAGGTGTTTTGAAGATCGAGTCAAAAGGCATTAGTGAAAGGTGCCTAAGGTGTACATTAGATATGGTGTGATTCAATGTACAAGATAGATTAGTATTAGATCAAAGGATATTAATATCCTTGTTGATGTTGTAAGAAGGAGTAGATCTCCTTTGTGGTTAGGTGTTTTGTAGTGCTTGGGTAGTAGTTCCTCCATTGTAATGGAACTCGGTATTTAGCCTAGTACCGGATAAAGGGTTTAGGCGGTTCTAGAGTGATAGGTCTACTCAAGAACCCGATATCTAGCCTTGTACCGTATAAAGAGTCAAACTTCTCCGCCATAAGGAGTTGGTGTCGTAGTATTTACACCCTGAACCCTCGAGTTGAATCTGAAGTATGTCCTTGTAAACCACTATAAATACTCGCTGTGGTTTTGTGCTTTCATCTTTTCATTACATACTTCTTGTCTATTCGTTTAATAGCACATAAGTCGATCTAAATAGTGAAAACCAAGTTTTAATCGAATATTCCGTTTTCCGTTGTTAGTACTAGGAGCTCATATGGTTGGTGTTACATTTGCAACATCTTCTAAGATTCAAGTAGATTCCGCATACTTGTGTGTAACAACAAACATTGTTGGGAACCACCCAAGACAACTACACGTTTACAAGCTAAGTGTAGATCCATTTGGGACTTCACAAGAGCCTTCCTGATTTGTTTTTAGACTACAAATCCTAAGTGGAGATTCAAGCAAATGTCTGATGTTACCAGAGTAAGTTGCAGCCTAATCATCTTCAAAGAAAGTTCTTAACTCCTTGATTTTAAGTGAATTCTGTGCCGTTGTCTGAAACTCCTACTCCATTGAAGAAGTACTTGGGCAAAGTTGTTATCAGAAGGTGATGTCATGATGCCTGAGGCTTCATCTTTTGATCTCAAGAAACTTAACCCGATGATCATCAACTTAACTTCAGAAACACAAGAATAGACTTTGCTTTCAATTCCATTGAGACAAGATGTGGAAACACATATGCAACCTTGCTTCAACTAAATATGATGCTCTTTTGCTTTGAGAGCTTCATTTCGGTGCAACTGAGTCCATTGACTCAGTTTATAGGCTTTCTTATCAAACCGATATTGGTTGTGGACATCTAAGAGGATATCAATCCACAACCAGGACTGTGTTAGAAGTCTTCCATAAGACATATTGGGATAGAGGCACTCATGTCATTGTATGGAAGAATAAAGCGAGTTTGTATCAATCTATTCAGCTTTAAGGTGATCCAAGACAGAAGAGAGCGTGATCTTTCCTATCAAAAACATAGCCTTTGTGGTTCATCCAGACTGCCCGACTGAAAACAAATTGTGTCCCACTTCTAGTACTATATTAATACCGATTGTTTGATCGCACCGCAGCATCAATTACAATCTATGCTTTCAAAAGGTAGATCTCCAAAACCCATGATAGCTGCTACATGATCATTTCCGAAACGTACGGTTCCCATGAATTTCCAGACGAAATTGATCAGCAGCTTCAGATTCCCGGTCATGTGCTTGGAGCAACCCGAGTCGACGATCCAAAGACATATTTCGATAACCTGCCAATCACAGAAGAAGAAGATTTTGTAAACCATTTTGATTTTGGTTCCTTTGGGTTAGAGGTAAAATCCTGATCACACTCAAAGAAGTTTTCAACTGGGTATTCTGGTTGGTCACTCATTGTTTGACCATTCTGAGTGTGAAAGTTCTACCTGTGGGTTTCCAAATGTCATCCATAAAGTAAACATTATGCTCCCTATCAGTAGTGTAAAGCCTAAGTCTCGCAACTAGCCTTCCTCTCGTTTAGCATAAGTTATTTTGGGAACATTCTTCTTAACAGGCTTAACAATCTCATTCTTAGAAACACAATCATCATGAACATTAGATAAAGATTTCTTGAAAGTTAAACAAACAGATTCAACAGATTCATTAAACTTAGAAGATTTCATAGGTTCATTACATTCAGATGAAATGTCTTTCTTAAGAACTAAAGAAAGTCAAAAGCGGTAAATTCCAAGGGTGTTCTTCTACTTTCTTCTCTTTATTCAAGCGACTACTCTTAGAGGCCAGCGAGACTCTATTGTTCCTTGTATTGCTCTTAGGCTTTAGTCTGCTGCTCCTAGAGGTGCTTCCTAGTCCTGTAGAAGGTAGGGCACACTCATTAGGATTCACAATCTTATCTAGAGAAGTGGTTTCAGCTTTCCTAGTCTCTTTAGAGTGCTTATCTAAACTTATGTCGTTTGTTCCAGATGTTTTAGATGTGGAGGCAGACGCATTAGTGGTACTCATCTTAAAAAGGCCATGAGCTAAAACTGTTGGTTTCTCGATAACCGCTTTTCCCTTATCAACATTTTGTTTAGGTAGGGCAGGTGGAGTTACTGGTTTTGATGAAACATTTTTCTCATTGACTTTTGGAGGAGGCATAGAAAGACATTTTTAGTTTTAAAACCGGTTTGGGAACATTTGCTTTCTCCGCAGTCAATGGTTTTTTAATCACAGTATCCACTGCCTTTCCTTTTTGACTTTCCAGCTGAGCCCTCAAAAGATCATTTTTCGCTTTCATGTCAAAGCACGCTCATACGAGATTTTGTCATATTTGCATTCCTCAGTTTTTCTATCAAGTTGTTTTAAATATGACACATTTTCTTTTTCAAGTTTCTCAAGTGCTTTTTCATATTTTGAAACATTTGGAGGTTAATCTCAGACTGGAGTCTGTCATGATCTTCAACAGAATATGTTTGCAAAATAATGGACATAATATCAGTAGTCAGAACATCTTCGAAGAGAGAGTCATTTAAAGTTTCCAAAACTTTGATTTGTTCAACACAGTCAGTAGCTTGCTTTACCAGGGATTTATGGTCCTTGACAAAGTCAGCTGTTTCTTTCAAAAACGCTTGTTCAAAATGAATTACCCTTGCACTGATGGCATTCAGCTGAGGGGCAATTTGAGTTTCAAAAAACTTTCTTTGTTCGATGTCAAAACTAGAGAACCAGTTGTTAGGTGTAATAGTGGTTTTAGTTTTAACAGTGTCTTGAAGATCCACAATTCTAGTTTTTACATTTTCTAAAATACTTCTCGCATCACTTGTGTTAAAAGGATTGTTTGAAGACATTTGTTCAATGTTCGAAGAGAATTGGAGACAACAACTGGTTTTGAAACAGATTTTGAAACAGGTGTTGACTCTTTGTTTGAAACACTTTGTGTGATGGAGAACTTTGACTTTTCTTTTTGATTGACAAAAGTAATTCCGTTAATTTTGTTCCATTTGTTATAATCAATAGGTTTGATTTCCGGATTCTTTTGTTTCATTTTTGATCTACTCTCCTCAGATAGTTCTAACGTTTCAAGAGAATCACGAACAATAATGGGTTCATGTAAAGCTTTTCCATTGTTTAACACATTCTGAGATTTCTGAGCTTTCTTGAGGAACGAAGAAGGTTCGTTACCAAGTGCCATTCTATTGTTAGTATGAAAACGCGGATTTTTGCACTTGATTAGCCCTAAAGCATTATCTTGATTGGGATTTTCTAATTTGAGCAGAATGACAAGCCGTTGTAAGAAGCAAATTTTCCAAAGTTTTCATCTTTTCATTCTTATCAAGAATTTCATCAAGAAGAGAATCTTCTCGTTTTGAAAAATCAGTAATCAACTGCTTCTTTCTCTTTTCAGATTAGAAAACATTTGTTTTTGTTTAGAAAGTTGGTTATTTAAATCAAAAATTTCCTTGTTTAGAGATTTAATTTTCAAGTTCGAATTCATATCAAGTGTGTTATACTTGATTTGCAATTCTTTTCTTTAGAAACCAAATTTCGATAACCAATTTCTAATTCTGATTCTTTGTTTTTCTGAAATTCAAAAGCTTTTGCGTTCTCCTTGTAACTCTCAAGCTCAGCGGTCAATTTGGCATTCGCGCCCTTAACATCGCGATTGACCTTTTTAACTTTCTCAATTTCAATGCCACAGTTGTTGATTAATGATTCAAATAATCTAAGCGCGAGTTTCCTTATCAGTCTCAGTATTTTGTGCCACACAGCCTCCACTAGGATCCACATTTGGAGTTTCAGAGTTAGTATTGCTACAACTCGGATTGTCCAGGTATGTATCATAAGTAGGTGCTGATGTCACAGAATGCTGTTCGTCATGAGTAAACACATCAAATATGACATTGTTATAGCATGGATCAGTGATTGGTACCTCATATACTGCGTTGGCGTCATAGACCGGAGGTGCGTCAGAATCAGTGTCGTACTTAGTCTCCTGAAGATTTGCCATGAAGATGCAGTTTGCATTGAGTTCTTCGAGGTCTTCCAAATCATCTATAATAGCCATGAAGTCATGTTCCTCAGCACTCAATTGAAGTCCAGATTGTTCCTTTTGTGCCAACATAATAACTTTCTGAAGATACGCAAGATCCTTCTTTTTCGGCTTAGTTGGACAATTCCTTGCCATGTGACCCAATCCTTGACAGTTATAACACTTAACCTGATTACCCTGATTCACATTTCCCTAATTCCCAACTACTGGAGCATAGCAACATTCCCATTTTGATTACCCACTGCTCTATTCCCAACATTCTGACCCATCTGATTACCCTGATTCGGAACCGCCTGATTACCCATGCGAAATCCAGTAGCATATCCCTGCTGATTCCCAATAACTCCAACCATTTGTCCTTGACGACCCATATTCACACCCGGCTGTGCAATTTGCCTGTTGCGAGTGTTTGATGAAATCCTTTGGTTGTTGTTAGTTGGTGTGGAATAGCGACCTTTGAATGCTTTACCCAAGAATGCAAATGCGTGTGACAAAGCTTCTTCTGGTTCCATTTCAAGATCAGTGATTCCTTGTTCCTGGTAATGTTGTTGTTCAGGTGGATAGTTTTGTTGTTGAGGGATGTATTGCTGCAAGTTGTTGTTAGTGGAAGATGATGAAGGTTGTTGTTGTGTATTCACTGGAGTTTGAGTCTTTGCAATGAGTGCCAATGGATCATGATTCTTTGCTAATCTTTCTTGCTTGACTTCATTCACTTCATTTTGGTTTTGTTTCAGAAAATCGTTGAGTTGATCAAAGTTCACTTGATGTAAGTCCTTTGTTTGGTTGACAATAGTGACATATTGTCCCCATTCTTCTGGTAGATTGTTCAAGAACTTGATGTTGCTCACGATAGTTCTGGGTGTCAACTTGTTTCTGATCAGCTCATTCATTAAAGTACAAAACCTTCCATAGTAGGATTCAATGGATTCTCCTGGAGTAGATGTAAACTTCTCCCATGCAGTTAGCAACTTGTTCTCTGTGTCTTGTTGACCGATTTCTGTTCCATGACAAAGTCGTCTAACACGTTCCCACATGTCGAAAGCAGTTTCACAACTGTCTACAGCAGCAAGGATGTCTCTTGGTAAACCCAGTTGTATAATATGAATTGCCATGTCATCTGCTTCGACTTGTTTCTGATCCTCTTCAGAGTATTCAGTGTCTTTTTGAAGACGAAAAAATGGTGGGACGGAGGTGTTGCATCAGATTTCAGGGTCTTGGACTTGTCGAGGTATGAAGGGTCAATCCTGAATGGATTTAATCATGAGTTTTCCATTAGGTTTGGTCTTGATGTAACGAAGCATACGACTTGTCCATTGAAGATAACCACCTTTTTCCAACATAGGAGGACGGTTTTCAGCACCGGCTGCATGAATATCTTATTGAGTTTCCATTGATGAAGGTATGATATGATAAAGTTGATGTAGGATCGGTTCAACGATAAAGGAGTTGTGGTTGATGAAGATTAAGCCCGGTTGAGGTGTTTCGGAAAGTCGTACTCGTAACCTTGGTTCTAAAAAATTTTCGCCCAAAATTTGAAATTCACTATAAAAATCAATTCTAAGGACGTATGAAAAATTTGAGTTATGACAATTTTGACGCCAAATTTGACCCGAAAATTTGAATTTAGGCCCAAAAATTTGAATTTTTTACCAAAATTTTCACAGTTAAACCAAAAGGTAAGTTGAATTTCGCGTAAAATTGAACGTTTAGTATCCTCAAAATGGGTTAAATTGGGAGTTAAGGTGGATCAAGTTTGGGGCCCGCCAAAGAGCTTAGGCGTAGAAACAGAAATTTATGAGTAGACAAGGCTTAGGCGTAGGATCTTATGCGTAGGAAGCTTAGGCGTAGGATCTTAAGCGTAGGATCTTATGCGTAGGATGCTTAGGCGTAGGAATCCTTAGGCGTAGGAAATTATTATGCGTAGAACCCAACTTACGTGTAGCAAGAGTGCTTACGCGTAGGAATAGCTTACGCGTAGGAATGGCTTACGCGTAGGAATGGCTTACGCGTAGAATCCAAAAATCCTTTACACTATCACAGTGTAAAAGATATCCAAAAGTCGAAGTGTTCCACAAACTTATCCAAGTGAGGGAAGCACTGAGTCACCGTTATAGCGCATTTTAGAAACTTCACCAAAAATGTTATGAGTAGAAAACTTTTCAGGTTTTGACTTTTTAGACTTCTACTCGTAAGAAATTTCCCCCAATGATTCAAATGATGTCTCTAACGTGCACAGATATCCTTAAAAAACACTCGGTGTTAATAACCCTTTGAAACCTACTAATGTTGAGATTTCTTTTTCACCCAAAGTACAAACCAGCTTAGAAAAGTTACGAGTAGAAATGATCAATGAACCAAAATCGAGTTCAAAAATGATTTAAAACACGTAAAGTTTCCAACTTTTTGCAAAAACTAGAATCTTTAACACTATGTAAACCTTAGACCATAAGAATCTTGAAGATTTAAGTGCAAAAATTAAAGCTTTAAGCGTGACACTCTTGAGAACGAACTAACGCGTAACACACACAAAAAAAACTTCAACCCAAACACTCCTAAACCATTGTTAGGCGATTGATACCAATTGTAGGACCTTACAAATATCAACCTTATCACAAACCCAACACAAATACAAGTTTAACCACGTGAAACCAAACACAAGTGTCTAATAAAGAAGAAAGATAAGAAAGAAAGATGGTGACTTGAATGATATATAAACCGTGTAGAGTGATGAAACAATATGATGTTTACTTCAAAGGAAAAACACACACACACACACTTTCAAGCACACCCCTCAAATGACCATTTGAGGGTATTTATAGTCCAAGGGACTTGATGCCCTAAAGGCTTTCTTATGGGCTTCGTGGGCTTGGACATGGGTTGGATTGGATAAAAGGCAAGCCTTACATAACTAGTGCCCATTTAGCTTAGTCCAATCCACGAGCCCGTTGACTATTTTATCACGATATCTAACACACGTTACAAAGTTCCTAATCGTGAATGACCATCACTTCTAATATAAACTATTAAGGCTAACACTGCAACAACTTGTAAACCAAGTATGCAATTATTGCTCTTTACCATCTCTTATTTGTTACATTTCTCAACAATTGCAGGCTTTGCAACTGTCATATTAGCTTACTTACCTTTTGATGCTACATCAGTTTCTTCACTTGGTCCTTCAGTTGCTAATAGTGCAACAATTAAATCTTCTAACTCTTCATAAGTCAACTTAGAGAGGTGGATTTCCTTACCATCATGAATGATTACATCATCTACAAAAGATTGTATCAGAACAAAGTAAAACATATAACAATAATGAACACTACCATATATGAAACTAACCTTTAACCATTTTGAAATCAAATTGATGGTAATGTAATTATTAAGATAATAATCAATTGGAAGTATTAAATAAAGCACTTTATTATGATAGTGTTTCAACAGGTGTATTTATGGTGGGTAGATACACAGACTATTACACCCATGACAAATAATGAATACATACACTAAAATATGCTTACGATATAGACTATCATAAGTTAGATAAACTTATTGTTTTACGCCTATCCTATTAGGGTGCAAGACACAAAGCATAACATAAAAGCCATAAAAACCATAAACGTGTTTACACATTACATCAGAAACCATAACAAAAGAACTAAAAAACCATTACCATTTACATATAAGTTTGATTCAAGCTGCTCCTTCTCTTGTCCATTGTCAGTTGGTTATAATCTTCTCCTCTTGGCCTCTCTCCCAAAAATCTCAGCTGCAAACTCTATTGTCCTCTTATTAACTCTTGATACCTCCTCACACCAGCATCATGATCAACCCTTTCCCAACTTTTTGCAACACTTGGAGCTTCATCATCAAGAATGGGAGCAACATCAGCAAGTCTTAGTCCAACTATAACTAATCAATATCAGCATATGCTGAAGCAACATCAACTACATCAAATTGTTCTACCAAATCTTCTCCTAGTTCATAGTTCAGGAAGTCCACTTCATGAAGTATTCATTCTAACTCGGCATACAACATTTCAACTACGACCTGTTCATCGACCTTCTCTTTTTCATAAACTTGATGGTGTGGGTCTTCTTGCCAATCAACTCCTATTTTTCTTCAGCAACATCATCATCTGACATCTAAGTAGGTAAATCCTTCTCCAAGCCACTGATACTAAGATCATCCTCGGTATCATAGATAAAATGCAGCTCCTCAAACTCAAGTTCATCCCCACCTTATTCATCATCAACATGACTAAGTTTTTCTATAAATGCTGTCAAATGTTGAATTCATAGTTATCACAGCCTCTTAAAAATCTTATTGGCTACGCTTATCATTCATTTTCTTATAGTTTTCGTCTACTATATGATCAATCTCTAACAATATGTTTCTAAACTCGTACACATCACTCAACCTTTGTGCCTTTTTTTTCTCAACATACCATGGTGTTGGAATAAGAAGCTCATCATCAAAATATGAGAAAAAATCATTCTCATCATTACAGTAATCAACCTTACTAGATAAAGCATGATCAGTCGAATGCTCAACCTCCTTACCCACTTTTCCGATTTCAGTAGCACCATACCACTCTAACAAAAACACCTTTCCATCTTTCACATATTCCATAAGAACATCCTTTCCATCTTTCTCAGCTTCATTACAAACATCATTGATGCGCGCGGGAGGCGCGTTCGGGGTGAAGGAAACTTCCTTTTCGTCGAGCAAGTTTTTCAACCTCCTAGGCAGTGAACCTAATCGTTGTAGGGTAGTATTGGGTAAGCCTCGGGGATTGATATCATTCTCTAGGGGAATAAGAATGATAGTAATAAATATATGACGAGAAGGTGGGGGTTGAGGATGATTCATTTTTTATCTTTTTTATGTTTTTTTAGAAAGCAAAGGTAAAATCTCGGGGCAATTGGTTTGGGGGGTGGTACTTCTATCGATTACTCTACTTATCTAATTATGTAATTATCTAATTACTACGGGTAGCTTATGTCTAATTGAAGTGTGCTCGTATGATGATTAAAAATGTGTTTACCTAGATACTATTACTCCTTAGTTATCTTTTATTGGTCGGTTGAATTGTCACACCTTATCTTAACGCGTTGTATTCCTAAGGTCGTAGGGTATGCGAGCCCCCTAGTTCTTTGAGGTTATCTCTCATATGTGACCTACGAAGTCGGCAAGCCTAAGCTATTTCAAACATAGACCACATCATCATAAAGTACACTCAAGCATTAAATACAACGAATGATGCCCAGTTGCACTCCTAAGCCAATTTACAATTAAGATAAGAAACAACCTAACAATAATCAATAACTAGGTTTCATAGATCTAAGTAAACACACAAGAAATTTAGCTAGACATGGTAAACAAGTAAGCATACATACAATCAATCGAATTTGGGATAGACATAATGTTACTTTGGATTAAAATACTTATCTCGATGTGTAAAATAGGGTATGAGACCCTAAAATAGGATAGACATAATGTTACAACTGCGACGGCGTCACCTTTTGCATGGGACGCCGTCGGCTCACCATCATTAGGGTTTCGTTTGGGCCAAGTCATCGATGGGACGGCTTCACCTTAGAGTTGTGACGCCGTCGGTCTTTAGTTGGGACGTCGTCTTGATTCTAGATGTGTGTCGTCTGAGTTGAAAACTGTGATTGACGCCCTCCATAATTAAAGCGTGACGCCGTCAGGTTATAAGACCATAATTTTCACTGAGCCGTCACGTGCATGTTTTGATCAAGTCTTCATAGAGGGACGGTGTCGCCCTTTGGTTGGGATGCCGTCAGGTACTGTTGATTAGCTTTGAGTGGCTTCTATCTTGACTTTGCCATTTTCTTCATGTATTTCCTCCTTTTCGTCCAAATATGCTTCATTCCAGCATTTTGCTTCCAAAATACCTAAAAAGTGAAAAGGAACGAAATTAAGCAGTAACAGATATAAAATTGGTCGATTTAGGGCTTAAATGACCTCCTAAAAGTGTACGTTTTAAATCTTTATCAAATATTCCTACACTTGGTATTTGCTTGTCCTCAAGCAAATGTGCTTTTGGCCAATCAATTTATAAGTTAGGGGGCATGAAGCATTGGTTTAAAATAATTAATAACAAGTAAAAGCACCGCAATAGTCATAGATTACCATAAGCTTGAGACTAGATCAAACCTCCACCGCTTTGGCGTAAGCACCTAGGAACAACTATCTAAGAGGTCTTTATAAGGGTTGTAACGTTAGGCTTACGGTAGGGAAACAAAGGGTTTTGTTGGATAGGAGATATTTAGTGGTGGCAAGTTAAAAATCTTATGTTACAAGCATGAAAAGCGTGGCGTTGCTAAGCCAAGACTCGACTCACTAAACTCTAGATAACTTGAAACAAAACAAGCATAAAATTAAATACATAAAAATAAAGATAGATGTAGGATGGTAGCCCCGTATGTATTTTTCTTCATTTTTTTTTCATTCATACATTTTTACTCTACCATCCTCTACGATAACATTAAAATATAAGGGATTTATAGGAGCATCCCTACACTTGAATTTTTATTTCTCTAACGCTAATTGACCCAATTTGAAAAGATCAAAACACTTGGAGTATTTAATTACATAGACAAAGGGAATTTGAATTTATCGTTCTTTCCCGTTACTCCATAAATATTACTTTTACCCATGAGTCCCAATCGTCCCAAAACTGTATACAAATGATATGACTTGACTTAGTAACTATGCAAGTAACTAGATATTTGAACTAAGGGTTTAGTAATGATAACAATAATGCACTAAAGATGAGTGCATAAAAGGTAGGCTAAGGCGATTTGGGTGTACATTTGGGGGTGGATTGTAAACAATGTTTGTTGGGAAATTCACAAAATGGAGTTAATACTTATAGCTTTGGAAGTTAGTACTGATAGTGATATTAGAAAAGTATTAACTATTAGTACTGATAGTGCAAAAGTTAGTACTGATAGTGCTGAGTTTGTACTGTTCTATATTAAGAATGTCGTGTATGGTCTGTAACAGCATATCTTCTATACCAATAGATGATATGATATATTCAATACATAGTTATCTCTGTAAGGGATCTCCTTAGTGTATAAAAGGAGATCCTAGCTAGGTCAAGAATATATATATATACTCATGACCCCAAGAGCAGTTCTTCTTCAAACTGGCATAAAATCTTTGAATACTACAAGGCCAGTTAATACTGCTAGACCACAACCCAGAGTATTTGGTGAAAGACCCAAAAGAAACTTTTCAAAATCACAATCTACTTCACCAAGGCCCTTTAATGCTAGAGCAACACAAACCTTTAAATCTTATGATGAACAAATCAAGTTTTAAAAGAAAAAGGTTAATACTTATGAGCCAAAACTTAATACTGATAGGCCAAAAGTTAATACTTTTAAGCCTAAAATGAAAACTGTTGGTTCAAAAGTGAATGCTGCTAGGGGAATCAAGGGCAATGTTGTTAAGCCCTCAGCTTGTTGGGTGAGAAATACCACTCAACCCAACAGTGCATCAGTCACTCTCAAGAAATATGATTACATTGATACACGAAGCAGATCCAAGTCAGTAATTGTTGGGAATTATGTGAAGTACGAATTATGTTATTGTTTCTCGGCCAATGGATTCTCACCAAGGGTATGGATTGGCACAAGACATAGTTCTCTTCTAAGTTTAGTTTGTTTCTCTGGAAGTTATTATTCCGTGTTTAGTTTATTTAGTTTGGATATACATGAGCTTTATTAGGAAGTGATTGTGTATATCTTATTTAGTTTTATGTTTATACGCTTCTTGGGAAACGGTTTAGGGTTTTGTTTAAGGTTCCTTGTCTATAAAAGGAACACAATAGAATGAATTATGTAATGTGTGCTAAACAAGTTTTAATATAACGATCCATAGAGGATCAAAGAAGTTCTTAGTTATCAGTGTTTTATACTTGTGTTTATATTCGCTACGAGAATACAAGTTGTAAAGATTTTCTTTTAGTTTGTTTGTGATTACACAAGCAATACTAACGATCTACGCAGCTCAAGATCTATCAAGGTCTTCTAGTTTTCAACAAGTGGTATCAGAGCCTCGTGAGAGTCTCTAAGATACTAAGGACAGGTTTTTCTAAACACCAATACATCCAATACATAACTCACTATGCCCGATCGACGTTGATGTTGAATCACCAACAACCATAACACCACCCATCTCGCAACATCTTAGTCTCTCCAACAAAGAATGCTAAGTTTCCTTACCTAAAGAGGGAGGAGTATGACCTTTGGGCATGAAAATGCGTAACTAGATCTCCAACATTGATTGGAATCTATGGGAGATAGTGTCAAGGGAAATAGTTTGAAGAAAACTACCACCGATGCGGCCGCTGTAAGATGACTCATGTTCCTCCCAAAATCCGCCAAGAGTTATCGCGCTCAGAGAGAAACCAAGGTAAGAACCATTCTTCTTCAAGCTATTCCCGAGGATCACTTAAGTGATTTTCACTTTGTGGAAGATGCCAAGGACATATGGTTAGCTATTAAGGCTAAGTTCGATGGGAATGAGGAGTCTAGGAGAATGAGAAAGTCCATGCTTAGACAACAGCTTCAAGACTTTCAAATCATCAAGAGGAAGGAATTCATAAGGGCTATGACAAGTTTCACAAGATTTTAAGTCAATTAATCAAATTAAGCAGCAAAGCCGATAATGATGATTGTAGTTCTAAGTTCTTGAGGTCTTTACCTCAATCCTGGCTACAAGTGAGCATTGCTTTAAAAGCAAAAGGTGGTTTGAATATGCTTACTTTTGATGAGTCAGTATAACAAACTTAAAGCTCTTGAACATGATGTAAGAAGTCCTTTAGATCATCATCTACCGCATACACAAAGATCACATGATGTGAGCCGATCATACCACACAACATTCGCTGGAGCTTCTACCCCCAAGATGAGTCATGGTCCAAGTCCAACTTACTCATCATCATCTTACACTACCACTCCATCAAGTTCTCAACCTGGAGGTATAATGGAAGATGTGCTGGATCCTTCTTTGCGATTATGATCCTCGCCAGAACCGCATATGAGGATTTAGATCAGTGGATCCACCGAGATGGAAGAGATGAAGTCGGGTGGCAGTGTGGCTATGTTGTCCATGGATATCAAGAATTTTGAGCTTAAAGTCGTAAGGTTTGGATTCCAAGGAAGAGATCCAACGAGGTTTGACAAAAGGAAGGTCAAGTGCTTCACTTGTCAACAGATGGGTCACTTCTCCAGAGAGTGCAAAGACAGAAAGCCGGTGATGAGACGAGATACTCTACTTATCGCCAGAATCGAGGGAGTCCGAACTTCAAAGGGATCGCCAGCCTTTGGTCACTCTTGACAAAGAATGTGGACTGAAGCATCATGAGCGTGATAATGATGGTCCCGATAATGTTGGTTTGATTGCAAGTCGTACTTCAGAGGATAGTCATGATCGATTGCCTTGATGGGCATCTCTCGTGTACAAAATTGTTTGTTTGGTTGTAGTGAGCGCTATAATGAACTAAAAGAAGCTTATGATATTTTGAAACCTAAATATAATGAATACTTTGTAGAAGTTGAAGCTTATAAACATGCTTTAAAAACACTAGAAAGACAAAAGGTTTGGTTTCATAAGAATCAAATAGCTTATGATGAGAAAATAAGTGTGTTGGAAAGGGATCTTGAATGTGCTAAGAATGAGTTGAAATATTCTCGAGAAGTTGAGAGCGATGTAGTGTCAAAAAATCTAGAACTAAAAGAGAAACTAGATAAGGAAATTGCTAGGCATAACGAATGGTTATTAAATGGAAAAAAGTTAGCTAGTCATTTATATAGTAGTCAAGCTCCTAATTTTGGGATAGGTTTAGGCTTTAAGAAATATGTAGGATTAGAAGCTAGAGATGACACACGAAATCCACACCAAAGCCAAGCTTAGCTAATTATGTTAAAGAAGGTGACCTACATGTCAGTGACGTGGATCTATTAGAGGAATACCTATGCCTGCTTGACCTTACCTTTCTCGATGACTTTGATGGATCACATCATCTCTATGGCAAAAGTCAATGACTTGCCGTGACTCGATACTTCTTCTAATGACTTTGTCTCTTGTGTTAACAAATGACAAGTCCTCCCGAGCAAGGGTCTACAGAGTGTGATTCAAATGACAAGTCCGACCTTCCCAAGTCTACCTTTCCAAGTCCCCCCGCCGCACTCCAAGACTACCAATAAGCATGTCGAGTTGTCCGCCAAGGAATCATCTTCCAAGACAGCTTGCCTCTCAAGACTTGCTTTTAAATTCTTTGCATAATAATACTGTTAAAAACAATTCTTTTCATGGTTTTGGTTTGAATACTTCCGCTTGTAATAGAACATCTTTTGGTTTGAATAAATCTTCTAAACAGAAGACATGTTTTGTGTGTAGAAGTAAATTTCATTTAATTAAGGATTGTGATTTTCATGAGCAAAGAATGAATAGGTGTGGTGATTCTAGGACATCTAGACCAATGTGGACCAATGTTAATGCTATACCCCTTATGTTCCACAAGCAACTAATTCTCCTTTTCCTTGGAGAAGACCGCTGCAAGACCATATGTACAACCAACAAGTTCATACTTTAAGAATGGTTATTGGCCCGATATGTTGACTCAATGACCGACGGGAAAGGGAACTCGATATCTGCCATTGCAAGTCCTCACAGGTTGTTCTTGGAATAAACAGGGACCTAAATTTCAATGGAAACCCAAGAACAATAGTGGATCTTATACATCCGCATGGCATAATTCATATGATCCATTAAGGTGTTCAAGTCAAGAATGACTTGAGCCTCTAGAGTGTACTAATATTTTGTATATTTTTGTTGTTGTAGAATCATCCTCTTAAGCATAAAGATGTTGGCATTGTTGATAGTGGTTGTTCAAGAAGTATGTCAGAAACAGGGATATGATGCATAACTTTGTATCAATTGAAGGAGGAGGCAATGTAACCTTTGGAGGAAGTGATGGAAGAATTATCGAAAGGGACCATCAAAATACCTCAACTAGACTTTGAGAATGTATACTATGTCAAGGAACTCCAACACTTCAATTTGTTCTCGCCTCACAAATCAGGACACCAAGAACAAAGTACTCTTCACAGAGGATGAATGTCTTGTGCTATCTAAAGACTACAAACCCCGTAAGACACTTCAATTCTACCAAAGTTCCTCGAATCACAATCTTATACATTCAACTTAACCTGATGTTAAACCGTAAGGTGACTTAACTTGTTTGGTGGCTAAAGCATACTTGGATGAGTCTACCAAATGGCATAGGAGGATGGCCCATGTCAACTTCAAGACCATAAACAAGCTCTCTAAACTGGTTCTTGTTGAAGGTCTTCCTTCCAAAGTATTTACTAATGATCATAACTGTGTTGCTTGCAAACAAAGGAAAGCAACATAGAGCCTCATACAAAGTTGTGACTGCTGTGAGCATTATTTCTAACCTCTTCGCTTGCTTCATATGGATCTGCTTGGTCCAACTCAAGTTCTAAGCATTGATCAAAAGTATTTTTGTCTAGTGATCACTGATGGTTATAGCAAATTTTGTTGGGTATTCTTTCTAAGGACCAAAGATGAAACATCTCCAAAGGCTGAAAGACTTCATTACCCTTATTGAAAATCAATTGAACAAAAAGGTTAAAGGAATTCGGTGTGATAATGGGACAGAGTTCAAGAATGCTATACCTATAGAACTCTCAGAGGTCTAAAAAGGAATCAAAAGGACTATAGCACTCCAAGAACCCCACAACAAAATGGGGTGGCGTAAAGAAAAATAGGACCCTCATAGAGGCCGCAAGATCAATCGGCGCACTCTAAGCTACCCACCATGTTTGGATCAAGTCAGTTGGCACAACTTGTTATGTATTGAATAGAGTGTCCATTACTAGACCACACTTCAAAACACCATATGAACTTCTCTATGGAAAAGTTCCTACTATTCATTACCTTAAACCTTTTGGGTGTCAAGTGACTATTCTGAATACAAGTGATCCATTGGGCAAATTTGATGAAAAGACTGATGATGGTTATATTGTGGGATATTCACCATAGTAATGCATGAGTTTACAATTTATCTCGCTAAGAAGATTGAGGAGACATTGAACCGAGGTTTCTAGAAGACAAGCCTAATGTTCAAGGATTGTGGTCATGTTTGGTCTTTTAACCTTGATTACTTAACAGATTATTTGGGTTATTCTAGACATATGGCTAACCAACAAACAGATACTCAAGAGTCTCCAACTAACAAAGCGCATTCCCGGATGCCGATTCGACAAAAATGAGTTTGAAGATGATGAGCAACCCATTGTAGTGCCTTCTTTCTCCCTAACAATTTTTCGTGACACTTCTAAAGTTACTTCACGAGAGTGAAGACGAGTCCAATTATGCAGGATCTTGCTAGGTCAAGAAACAAGAGTATGCAACTAATCTAGATGCCGAAAGGAATGCCGAGGAGAGTGCAAGTGAAACAATAAGTGGAAACCTCAATTCTAATGAACATGATCCGTTTCTCCTATCATTTCTGCCAAGGCTATGCCGCTTTCTACTCCCATTTCTACTCGAGTGTCCACGACTTTGGAGATCCTTATACTGCTTTCCAAGACCCTCGGATCTTGGTAATAATCAACCCAAAGCTGGAATCTTCACCTCACCTTCTTATGACACCGATTTTGAACCTACTATGACTAATCTTGATTCTTCCATTGAAGTCAACACCACTACTACTAAAAGGATTCACAATACTCATCCACAATCAAATATTATTGGTGATCCTAATGCACCTGTTAGAACAAGGGGTACCGTGGCAAGTTCTAAATATGGTCAAGTGGCTTTTATCTCTTATGTCTCAAATCAAGAAAGAGACAATCACACGCACTATGAACATTGTCCTGCTTGCTTGTTTTCTTTCTCAAGTGGAACCAACCGTGTTACTCGTGCTCTTGAAGATTCAAGTTGGCTTGAGGCAATGCAGAAGAGATGCAACAATTTCAAAATCACAGTTTGGATATTGGTAACACTACCAGATGGCAAGTATGCAATTGGTACTAAATGGATTTTGAAGAATAAGAGAGATGCAAGAGGTGTTGTCATTAAAACCAAAGCAAGATTGGTTGCTCAGGGTTATAGACAAGAGGAGGGGATTGATTATGATGAAGTGTTTGCACCCGTGGCTAGAGTTGAGGCCATACGGATTTTCTTGGCTTATGCATCCTACATGGGATTTATGGTATATCAAATGGATGTTAAAGGCGCCTTCCAGTATGGTGAAATAGAAGAAGAGGTTTATCTCACTCAACCTAAAGGATTTGAAGATCCTGATCATCCTACTCATGTTTACAAGGTAGTCAAAGCTCTCTATGGACTACATCAAGCACCACGAGCTTGGTATGCTAGGCTTTCATCGCTTTTTCACGTGAAGCATGGATATCGAAGAGGTGCCATAGATAAAACACTTTTCCTGAAGAAGAATTCCACTGACATTATTCTTGTGCAAGTGTATGTGGATGACATTATTTTTGGATCCACAAAGGAAGCTTGGCGTGGAGTTTGAGGAGCTAATGAAGGGAGAATTTCAGATAAGTGCCATGGGAGAAATGACTTTCTTTTGGGTCTCAAGTTCAGTAAACCCGATGGTATCTTTATAAGTCCAGACAAATATGTGAGGGACATCTTAAAGAAGTTTGGAATGGAAAGTGTGAGGACTGCCACTACACCTTATGAAGCTCCAAAGTCAAAGACCAACAATGAAATAGATCCACCAGTGAATGTACACCTTACTGCATCTATGATTGGTTCTTTGATGTATTTAACTAATGCCTTCAATGGACCGATATTACTTTTGCCGTAAGTGTTTGTTCTCGACATCAAGTTACTCCACTTACTTCCCATCTCAATGTCAAGTAAGAAGATCTTTAAGAACCTCAAAGGCCAACCTCATTTAGGCCTTTGGTACCCAAAAGAATCTCCATTTAAGCCGGAAGCATATAGTGATAGTGACTATGCCGGTGCAACGATAGAGGTCCACCACCGAGGTTGCCAATTCCTTTGAAAGAGATTGATTTCTTGGCAATGCAAGAAACAGACTATTGTGGCTACCTCATCTATCAAGCAGTACGCTGTCGCCAAATTGTCAGGACAAAGTTCTTTGATTCAAAATCAATTGTTGGATTATGGGTATAACTTCATGAACACAACAATTTTATTGATAATCAAAGTACCATATGCATTGTTAAAAATCCAGTTTTTCACAAATAACAAAACATATTGATATCAGGCACCACTTTATAAGAGATGCATATGACAAACATTTGATAAAAGTGGTTAAAATTCACACCGATGATAATGTGGCAGATTTGTTAACAAAGGATTTTGATGGACCAAGGTTTCAACACCTTGTGGTCCATATTGGTATGCTTAACCCTTAACGGCAAAGTTTAAGGGGAGGCATAGGCCTCAGGGAGGCATATGCCTCAGGGGAGGATTTGTGTATACTTTGCATTGTTTTATGTAAATTTGTTTGATTTTTGGTTTATGATTCTGCTCTCTAACACTAACCGCCTAATGTAATGATAGTTTGTTTGTCTTTTTTGGTTTGTGTGTTTCTCAGGTTTGTTATGATTTGCGATTGGTTATTCAATTTGGAATTTACCATGGTTGTTAAGTTGGAATATGGTCAAGAAAGCTCTAAAGCTTGTTTCTACCGAATTCAAAGTGTCAAGTGAGTTATTTGTTTCACCAAGACAAAGTAATCAGTTACAATGTTCATTCAAGAAAAGTAATCGAAGCAAATTGTTCATTCATTCATTCGAGAAGTATGTTTACAAACTTACAGCCTTACAGAGTACAATCGACATCAAATGCAACTACAAGGAAAGTGCTTTACATGAACTACTAATCCTAATCTAGTTGATATCATCTATTCCAACATCTAACAAATGTTGGATATGCATGATCGCCACATCTTTCACACTAGATGCTGGATATGTTTAGAAGTCTTGCATAACCACCCATTCATTCTATCTCGATGACCGGATATGCATGACCGTAATGAATGCAAGAAGCTAAGGATCATAATAGGAAGGATGGATTGATGAAAACGATGATGATGAAGATGACCACGTATGTCCTTTGTGCTTCATCTCTGCCGATTTCACCAAAAGCAATTCTTCCACATTCCTTGACTCCTTCCTTTATACGATATGTGATGATGCACCATGATATGAAGAAGGAAGTGCTAGAACCACCTCTCTATCCTTAGGGAGTGGCGGATTTCTAGCACGTGGCCTTCGCTGAGGCTGAGGTGCTGGAGGTTGGGAGTAAGATGTTCTCTCCTTATAGGAGTCATCGAATCATCAACGCAATGGAAGACACTTGGATTCACAATAAAGAATTCTATCACTTCTTTGAAGTTGATTCCTCATCCGAAATTTCATAAAAAGGTGATTTTCCTGACATTGGTTGTGAAGATTATGGTGAGTTGATCATTATTGCTTGAAAATAATTCTTCTTCCACTTTCGATGATGCTGATGGAGGATGTATTGTCATCCATGATCTCGAAAGGGTGTTTAGAGGATACTCATGGTTGATTGGGGAGGATCTTCTCATGGTTAATTTTGGAGCATTGATGCAATTAGGGTTTGTGATGTTATTTGGGGTTTTTGATGAAGAGTTATGTGTGCATTGGGATTGTTTTATAGACAGCTTCAAGACTTAATGAGAGTTAATGCGTATAGGTGAAACAAGAAAAGATATTTATGAAGCTTCTTGAATACGGATCTGCTTCGCCGATTAGTATTCTTCAACAGATTGATTAGTGTTTCTACCGGTTGAAAGTTAATTTGGGAAAAGTAGTAGTACACGCCACTCGGTCAACATTTGACCAATATTGGGAAAATACTACTTATTCTCGGTTTGCATATCTTCGTCTCATTAAAAGTTTCCCTCATTACTCACATTCAAAACACTTCCACTTGTGTGAATCTTAACCCTAACTTACAATTTTTCTCATGGCGCTTCAATTCAAGCATGATCATAATAAAGTCGCCTTTCGGGAACAAATTTAAGGGTGATGAGTTTTATAGACCAATGGTAGAATTCTTACAGAGGTCCAAGATTCATTATGCTTTAACACATTCTCCCAAGTGATTTATGAATCGTTGGTTAAACAATTTTGGGCAATCACCGAAAAGAGGAATGATACGAGATTGTAGCTATTGTTGATGGAACAGTAGTATGTGTGACAGGAGTTGATAAGAAGACAACTTCGTTTGGATGATGCAAATGGGGTTTATCATTCTAATGCGATGGATATTCTTGCTGGATTAAGAGCTATTGGATATCAGGGTGTAAGGACCGATATGTGGTTGAAGAATCATTTGTGTCCTATGTGGAGATTTTTGGTTCACACCTTGCTTCAATGTATGAGCAATAAATCCGGAGGATGGGATCAATTTTCTACACAACTGGGATGTGGTATTGTTTGTCTTTCTCAGGGTTTGACTTATAATTTTTCTAAGTATATTTTTGATAATATGGTTGAAAATATAGATAGGAAAAGCATAAGTTTTTTTATGTACCCTAGGTTTCTTCAGATAATTTTAGACATTACCACACAAGCCCAAGACTTTTATCCCATAGGAGCTTTAACTGCTAAACTATTTGCTTCAATGAGAACTAAGTATGAGGGGCACATCATCCTTGCTAGCGCTATGTTGCTTCAAGGGCAATGCATCCGTGAAGAAGGAAATGTTGTTGGTTCTCCACCTTCTACTACATCGTTGCTGCCGATGGGAATCCATTAGTGACAATGGATGAAGGCCCTTCTAATACTGCTGAACCCATTTTGTTGCTCCCGAACAACATTTGTCCACTCCTTCACCTAGACCTAGTCCACCATCTACACATGTTCCTCATGATGAGGTTGAGACTGACTTTAATAGATTGCCTACTCCTAGTCCTATTAGAGATCCATTTGATGATAATGTTTCATTCATAGAGCATGTTGATGTTTCTTCTTAAAGGCCCAATGATGCTCCCATTCCACGAGCAATCACGGTGGAGCCGAGGACCCTATTACACTTACATCTTTATATGCTTTAGTGAATGTATGGAGTCGGAGATCACTGATCTCAAAAAGGATCCGCGAGACTAAATCTAAGTTTGGTGGTGAGATTGTAGATTTGAAAAGAAAGGTTAAGGACTTGGAAATACAACCGAGTCGTAAAAGAAAAAGGAGATGGAGGTTTCTTCCGATGAGAGGATGTGAATGCTCGCTTGAGTCACTTGATATGTTGACTAATGTGGCTCAAGAATCTAATGTCTCTATTTCAAAGGTTGGTACATCCGGCAAAAAAGGAGCCAATTTTGTTTACTAGACGAAGGAGAAAGCAACTCGTGCATAAGGATACAAAGTGTTTCAAACCATCGAAGAACATGTTGTTATGATACTCCTTTGATGGACATTGTCAGGTAATCATGTTCAAACTTCAAATGTGCTATCCGACCGCTTCAAAGTTTTTCTTTCTGGAAGGAAGTTTATTTGAATCCGTAAGTAGATGTATTTTCTACACCTATTGAAGATTTCTCTATGTTTCTTCCGGCACATCCGATGAATCTTCAAGTTCTTATGGATACTCCTTCACCGATGCTATTTAATCTATCGATAAAGGGAAAGGAGTAATGGTTGATATCGAGCTTGGTCCGCATCTAGTCAAGGAACGTGAAAGGTTAGCCAAAAGAGGATGTTAAATGAATGTGCCAATTTGAAGAAAAGTGCTGAATTGGCTAAACAGATTGAAGTTGAGTCTATTTCTAAATTGACTCGAGAGACAAAAGAATTAGATGCAATTGGCTACTCAGATGCCTCGAACACCGGATGTGTATACTCAAGTCGCTTCTAATCCTTCCATTGCTCAGAGTATTTTGGGAGCAGACTTTAATAGTGATGATTTTGTGGCTCAGATGATGGCTCTTGGACTACAAAAGAAGCAAGAAGCTATGGCAAAGAGGAAAGCTATGCAAACTCAAAAGATCATGACTAAGAAAATGAGCACAATCTAAACTCCAACAAAAGATTATATGCGGAAAGTAGTGAAATATCGAGTTGCTCTCTATAACTCGTATGACCATGAAGCAGGTTAAGGCTTTATCCGATGCCGAGTTAATCGCTTGTTATAATAAGATTATGAAGTTTACTTCATCTCGTCCCGCTTCGCATCTACTTTGAAAAGAATTGCCGATGTTTCAGATGCTCCTAAACCAAAAGACCAAGGATAGTTGAAATTGTAGACTTTGAGGATCCCGTTCAAAGTCAAGTACTTCGTTGTTCTGAAGTATCTCAAGCCGGCCCGAAGTTATTCCTTCCGTATCTAATGAAGCTATTCCTTCCGCTTGTTCAAGTTCAATCACTGAACCTTATGTTGCTTCATCCGAATATCATCTTATGCCGCAGTAGCATCTAAAGTTGATCCTATAGACAAAGTTGGCCAAGAGTTGGGTTGTCAAGTCAATTACAAAAGTGCCTAAATCTAAAAAGGCCGAGTAGTAGCCGAGAAGATGTATGCCTTACATGGTGGTGTTTCAAAGCGTGATGATTCTATTTCTTCCACACAACTTAAAGATGTTATCAAGAACCTATACCATCTTCGATATTTATCTACCGTAGGAGGAAGAAAAGAATGGCTAGAAAACGATCCGTTCTTTCGGAGATCCGTGGAACTGTTGAGGCACATAAATCTAAGGTTAAGGAATCTTCAAGGGTTAGTTCTTGGATCTCAATGTCGCCGATTCAACATTTATTAAAGAGGGATCTTCTCGATGTTTTTCCGAAGGGTCTCATGATGTTTTGGTAAATTGGTCATTGCAAAAGGATGAGCTGAATGTGATTCACCGATTGATCAAACGCACCATGGAATTTAATTTTTGAAGGAGATCTTGCATCCGGTGGATAAGTACTTGGTTACGCTTATATACTCTTGTAAATAAGTACTACCATTCTAATGCACCTAAGGGTTCTCGGGTTTATATTTATTAGCCTTAAGCTTTTGTAGAAGGCCCATGAGCTTAGGCCCAAGCCCATAGGTGAAAGGGAAGGAGTAGGAGTGTTGCCCTAGCCTTGCCTATAAATACCTTATGTAAACCTTCATTTGAAGGTTGGTTGTTCAATTCATTCTCATTCACTTCTACTAACCCCTTCATAGTTTCACATAATGCTGAAAGTGTGGTGTGTGTATTGTTCAATTGCCTCTCTATCTTTCTTATAAGCTTGTGTGGTAAACCTTGTGACCTAACAAAGGTATCAATCGCCAAATAGTTGGGTGAACAAGTTTGTTTTTGAAGGTTTTTTCGGTCTGACGCTGCAGAAAAGTGAGTGACATTTTGGTCGCTTAAAAACTTGTTTTTTACACTATTTAATCCAAGATTCTTGTACTTTCAACGTTTTAAGGTGTTAAAATACTTGTTTTTGGCAAAAGTTTCAAACTTTATGCGTGGATAGTTGTTTTTAATCGAGTTTTTGAACGAGGGTTCTATCCTACTCATAACTGCTTTTAGAGGCTTGGTTCATCAAGTTTCACACTTTGTGTATTTTGGTGTTATTGAAGCTATTTATCACACAAAACCGGTTTAGAAACACTTTTAAGAATCGTACCGAAAGATTCTACGCCGTAGTAAAACCCTAAAACTACAGCGTAAGTGCTTCCTTGTTTGATCTTCATTGGTTTATTCCGTTTTCTTACTTGGATAAGTCCGAAAATACGCCGACTTTGGATATCTTTTGCAATGTGATAGTGTAAGATCACGGAAAAAACCCTAAAATTACGCATAAGCATAAACTACGCCGAGAAATCCTACTTAAGATCTTCCTTCTAAGCCTAAGTCTTACGCGATAAGAAAATCCTACGCCTAACTTTCTACGCCTAACTTTTGTCTACGCTTAACTTTAGTGCTTTTTCCTACTTACGCGTAAGCTAAATCCTACGCGTGACTCCTTATTGTTACGCGTAACTTTGGTGTTTTTACGCATAAGTGCTACTTGGTTCTTGTCTTTCTACCTAAGGACACTTCATCTACAAAGGTTCATTCGACTACAAAGATCCATATTTATCAACACAAGTTTATCAACATGTCACAACCACCATACTCTAACTATTTCCCTTACACTTATCCTCATCCTCAACGCCAACAACAACTAACTCCACAACATCAACAATGGAATCAACAACAAGCAATTTATCAACAACAATTTAACCAACAACATACTCCACAACTTGTTGCAAATCCACAACCTCAAATGGTTCAACCACCACAAAGTCTTCAAGCTCAACCGTACACAAATGACTTTAATCAACATCCATCAAGGATCACTATGAGGGAACCCACTTGGTTTGCAAAGATGTTTGAAACTTTAAGCAGCCAACAATCAATTCATGAGGTCGGATCACTTGATAGACCTCCAATGCTCACTCCAGGAAACTACGATCAATGTGTGATAAGGTTCTTTAGGTTTTGTGATCTAAAGAAGCCACATGGAAAGTTCTTAAAGAAGGTTATCTTGAAAGGTCCATTTGAGATGCCTACGTCATTGTACCCGAGATCCAAATGCCATTCCACCAAGAGATGAACAAACAAACATTGCACTGCAGCACTTGAATCCTCAAGATCTTCTACACTATGAAGCAGATGAGCTTGCAATGGAATATATCCTCCTAGGATTACCAAACCTAATTCTTCGAAGTGTTGATGCTCAAAAGATCGCAGAAATGTGGGATCATATTCGCCTTCTTATGGAAGGATCAGACTCAATCAAAAGATTTGGAATCCAATATTTACTTGGCTTATGAACACTTCATGATTGAACCTGGAGAGACACTCGAGTCCTATCATCACCGATTTTCAGACATCATCTATGATTTGGATAAACACAACATCCACATGCCAAGAATTGCAGTGAATACTAAGTTCCTAAGTAGTCTTGGTCCTGAATGGGAGAAGTATGTCATTTTTCTCCGTCAAGGAAGTTGATAGGGAAAGGATTCTCCGTGCTCAAATTGCTCCTCCGACACATCCGGAAAATCAACAACTTGCCTTATATGCTCAAAACAGTTATTCTCCTCAACCAGCAACTCAACCAATCTGCTACAATCACACCAAATGATCCTTCACAACCTCCATCTCAACAAACTCAATTGGTTCCATACAACAACAACAACAATGCTGCCGCTAATGAGGAATCTCGATCCGTTCAAGCATTGCAACAAGTATTTGCTATGATTGCTAATGCCTTTAGCCGTTATACCAACAAATCCAACAACCGTATTCGCTCTTCATCTAATACAAGGAATCAAGCTGTTGTGAACAATGGACGAGTTGAAGTTCGGAATCGTGGTTATGGTCGTAGATGGGCGTGGTCGGTTTAATGCCGTGGGTAGGAATAACAATCGAGCTCCAGTGGTGGAACAGGGAAATGCTCAGAATGGGTTGAATGGTCTTCGATGCTACAACCGCAATGAGAAGGGACACCTGGCTAATGCATGCCCAAAGCCAAGGACTAGGGGCGGTGCTTATTTCAAAGAGGCTCTCTTTTGATGAAGTGAAGGACTCTCACGTACAAAGAACAGTTTTATGGCAAATGCACTAGATGATGATATGGAGGACTTGCAGTGCCAATGCACCAAGTATGTTGATGGCTAATATGCATGAGTTACACATGAGTGACACAAGCCCATGTATGACATCGATGGCTTGTCTCTGGTACCCAACAAACCATATCTCTCTGATCTACTATCTCCGCCAACATCCGAATCCGGCAGACTAAGAATGTTCAAAATGAGCCATCCACATCTCATTCCGACGATTTTCAACTAGACCCCAGTTATATTTGACGATCAAGATGACCAAACGGACTCCCTTGATAATCAAATTGACTCCGTGGTTATACTTGAGGATCCAGAATGATCATGTTGAGACTCACGCTGAACACGCCAACTTTTGCCTCATCCGTGATTTTGCTCGCTTAATACAAGACCAAAAACCACCAGTGGAAAATGTCGCCATTAATCAGACTTGAAATGCAAAAATGCATCATAACAAAGGATTTTGAATGTTTACAAAAGCAACTCAACTTTTTCAAAACTCAAGAAAAACGCGTTTTGAAGCAGCCTTTGCCAAATCTCATCAAAATGAAAATATTTAGAGCGACGATGCGGATCTACCAAGAATGCTTTGTTGTCTCAAATAGAACAACTGAAACATGAACATAAAAAGCAAATTAACGCTCTCACCTTGGAAAATCAAAAAGCTAAGGCTGAAGTTGTTAACTTGTCAAAAAAAGCTCTTCATACAAAAAGCATTCGACGAAACGAATAGATGATCATCTTGAAGAAATCATCGGCTTGCAAAACAAACTTAAAGAGTTTAAAACTGTTGTTTACAAACATGGCGAGTCGGTCACACCATTGAAAAGTTTACTTTAAAACCCAACCCAAATGGATATGGACCTAATCTTGCTGACATAAAACCTAAAACAAAAGCATTCAAACCAAATCCCAAGTTTCAAAGTGCGTAATATAAAGTTGATAATTTTGTTATGAGTGTTGTTGAATATCATCGTCAAGAGGAATTAGATGCGTAAGACGAGTCGATCAAAATTAAATAAAGTTGTTTACAACAAACCTTTTAACTATTCAAAAGCGGTCACTTTCACACCAACGATTCTTCTAACACACCAAGGGTTATCATCAAAACACATGAGTCTTCTAATGTTAATCCCCAACTAGATTATGCACAAATTTATGGTCCTTTACCTTCCATCAGTGAAGTAAATTCAAACCCGAAAATCGAAAAATTCTTAGATATTTTGACATCTTCATGGCTGACCTCAAAATTTTACAACATGAGATAGAATATCGCTCTGAAATCAAAATTGATCATTTTCAATCGCCTCTAGGGCGAGAACAAAGAGACATTTTTCAGAAAAATCTTTTACCTAATGTTAAAAATTTGAAAAATTGTGCATTAGCCCGGGAAAAGGATTTTCATAAGGAACTTGGAGTGATGAAGGTCGTTTTCGGAAAACAAACATCTATTTCCAACACTAAACGTAAAAAGAAACTGTTGAGAAAAGATGTTGATCGACTCTTGGAAGATGTCATCCGTGCTGATGTCCATAATGTTGTGTTATTGAATTCTTTGTCATATGCATTTGATCATACCTCGCCGATACCGTTGAATCTGTGATAAATGTTGAGAACACTGATAATGTGCTTCAGATCGAGTCCTTAAAAGTTGAAAACAAACGATTGTCAAAATAACTTTCAAATGCAATACCGCCTTAATTGGTGTCAAAAGATATTCACGACAAATTGCTTTTCAACACAAAATCGCCGGCCATGGTAAAAATCTTCTCGATCATAAAATTGAGTAATTGGATGATCAAAACGTGTCTTTTAAGTGTCAAATCTCAAAATATGAACAAGAACTTTAAAAAGTTAAAAAGGAATATGGTGTCATATTTGATTTACTCAAAAGACTCGTGATGAAGCATCAAATGAACTTGATCATTATCTTGCACACACTAAAGAAGTTATGCATTTTGCCGAAATGTTCGGTCCAAAATCAAGATCTGATTCACACTATCCTCAATGTAAGAGAAATGTTAGGAAAGTATGAACAACTTCCGCCAACCATCATTAAGAGATTAGCCCCAAGAATACACTTAGTACTCATGAACCTAGAATCTCTACTGCCAAATCACAAGTAGCTAACGCGGCTTCCTCTCATCAAACAGAATAGTTGAGCCTTTTCCAAACGTCCGACTTCACAGCCTAGAGCACTCAATCGATGAATAGGAAGTTGCGACCTAAGAAAAGATCAATCAAGAATGCTAAAGTAGAAGAACACCCTAGGACTATGAATAAGACTCACGCTGCTCCACTATAGATATTAAGGCCCGCAAATGTAATAGAAATAGTGATGTAACGAATGCTAAACCGTTAAGTACTTTTGATATTCACCGATGCACCTTGTGTTATTTGTGGTAAAAGTATGAATTCCGATTGCCATGATAAATGTGTTGCTAAAGCTATCATCTCTCGTTTAAGGAATCCTAAGAACTGGAATACCTCTAGGCCCACTAATCTTTCTAAGTCTGTGCTTGGTAGACCGCCATCTTTAGATTCTAAGAAACATTGCTGTCCCCTCAGTCTGTGTGTCACCTCCTAAGAATGTAGTACCACCTAGTGCATTCACTAAGACTAAAGCAAATACTAGTTAGATGGCGTAAATGGATATATAACACACTAGGATTTAAGTGGATACCTAAAGCTATTGATGTGTATATCTACTATATCGCTACGGAACCCTCTAACATTTCGGTTCCAAATCTACTTCTATTCCATCCGTGTCGTCAGGTGTAATGCAGGTGATACGATCATTCTCTGATTGTTGATATGATGTTCCTACGATGTGCAATCTTAAACGTTATCAAACTTTATTGCAAAGTTCATTGGCACCGCAGTGTTCGAATGATCACTTCGCAGCCTATCATGGGCTACGGAGACTATGTCAATGGAAACATCGGTATTAGTTGTGGCTTACTATGTGGGAAGGCCTCGGTTGGCATCTGCTTCGAGGTCGCTTGAAGTGATCCCCACGGTTTCGTATTCTAAAGATCACTTGCCGCCTTTGTGACATAAGGCAAAGCACTCGCGTTTCATTTTCCTTTCAAAGGCAAAACACGCTCTCTCAAAGAGATGTGCTTCATCTTCTTCACATGGATTTGTGTGGCCCGTGCGCGCGTGCAAACGATCAATGGCAAACGCTACATCTTAGTAATGTTGATGACTATTCACGCCGACTTGGGTCTACTTTCAAGCAAAGATCAAGCTCCACATGATGATCATCACCTTTCACGAAAATACAAGTTCAGCTACGTAACACCGCTCGCATAATCGTAATGATAGAGGCAATCAATTTGTTAACCAAACACTTCGTGAATTCTATGAGAAAGTGGGAATTCAGCATCAAACATCTATTGCACGCACACCGTAACAAAACGAGTTGTCGAAAGACTAAACCTAACGCTAGTGGAAGCCGCAAGAACAATGTTAATCAATGCTAAACTTCCAGATTACTTATGGGCGTAAGCGATCTATCGCATGCTATACTCAAAACCGTTCTATGATTAACAAAACGCCACAACAAAACACCTTTCGAGCTCGTCCATGTAAAACCGAATCTAAAACACTTTCATGTATTTGGATCTCTTTGCTATCCGAATAATGATCGCGTGATGACTTGGAAAGCTCAAAGCCAAAGTCGACATTGGAGTCTTTATCTGATATCGTGATAATTCCAAAGGTTTCCGAATCCGAATCGCCGTACAAAACAGGTGATGGAAATGATTCATGCTCATTTTGATGAACTTACGGAAATGGCTTCTGAGTATAACAGCTTGGAACCCGATCACAACCGCTTAAACTTCCCCAAACCCCATCATCATCACCAACAAAGCCCCGCCTTACTCGTCAACAAATGGAAAGGTTATTTGCTCACTGCTCAGTGACGATATTGATGAACGTGCCTGTGTGTATCCCCTGCTCGCTGCCAACCCGATAATACTCTTATACCCGATACACCTGCTACAACAACTATTGTTAAGATGCACCACACCAGTTGACTCCACCACAACAGTTGAACAAACCGCTTCCAACAATGATGAAGCCGCTGATGATATTCTGAATGTAGTACCCCCACCTGCAGATTTTGATCCAAATGCGTTCTTCAACCCGCTTGCTAATGAGATCGCTGCACTGATGTCGCGAATCTTCAACAAACATTTGAATCCTCAGAATCTGCACAATGTATATCAACATCAACCCTCCACACATAGATGGACGAAAGACCATCCTCGGGAAAACATTATTGGCAACCCGAATCAACCGCCGTTACAAGACAACGTCTTCACACACAGACGGTGAACATTGCATTTATGCACTCACCGTCGCCAATTCAACCTAAAACATCAAAGACGCAATGACAAAAGACAAACCGATTGAATCCATGAAGAAGAACTCAAACAAACGCCTTGAAGTATGGGAAAGACCAACAGGTCTACGCCATTGGTCTCAAATGGATTTGGAAAACAAATTGATGCTGGGAAATGTTATCCGAATAAGTCACGCCCGTGGCTAAGGGTTATCGCCGAAGAGGGTATTGACTTTGAAGAATCTTTTGCCCTGCTCGCCTTGAGGTCGTTCGGATATTTCTAGCGCTCGGCTCATATGAATATGACGGCTCATCGATGGATGTCAAAACTGCTTCTCAATGGACAACTTAAAGAAACGGTTTATGTCACCAACCGATGGATTCGTTGATCCCGAAGTTCAATCACGTCTACAAACCTAACAAAGCTCAGATGGTCTCAAACAAGCTCCTCGAGCATGGTACGATAAGCTATCAGCCTTCCTCATTGCTAATAATTTCACCAAAGGTTCGGTTGACCCAACTCTTTTATACAATATCACGGGACACATATCTTAATTGTTCAAATTTACGTGGATGACATCATTTTTGGGTCTACACATAAAAGTTTTCAATCGCTTTTGCAAAACTAATGAAGAAAAATTTTGAAATGTCCATGATGGGTGAACTCACGTTCTTTCTCTGACTGCAAGTTCATCAATCACCCCGTGTTATTTTCTTGAGTCAGTCCAAATATGCCCTTGAATTGTTAAACAAATTTGGAATGAAACCCTGTGACACTTATGCCACACCAATGGCTCATACCAAGAAGCTAGACGCTGATTTACATGGGAAATTGGTGGACCCTACTAAATACCGAAGTATTATTGGGTCTCTCATGTATCTAACAGCCAGCGCACTGATATTGTCTTTGCCGTTTATCTATGCTCCCGCTATCGGCCAGCAACCAACCAAACCCACCTCTCGAGGCTAAAAGAATCCTCCGATACATCAAGGGAACCATTAACTGGGGATCCTGTATCCAAGGATTCTGGTTTTGAACTAATCGCCAGACGCCGATCACGCAGATGCTTAGACTCAAGGAAAAGTACTTCAGAGCTCTACAATTTCTTGGTGATAAACGGTGTCTGGCAATCAAAGCAGGATTGTACATCATCGCCATCAACCGGGCGAATATGTAGCCATGTAAGCGTGTTGTGCTCAAGTCATCTGGATGAGAACACAACTCAAAGACTATGGTTACGATTTGACTAATCCCGATGTACGCGACAATCGGAGTGCCATTGCAATCTCGTGCAACTCAGTTCAACACTCAAAATCAAAGCACATCGATCTTCGTTATCATTTCATCAAGGATCACGTGGAACAGTGGTACCGTTGAATTATATTTTGTGGGTACAGAATACCAATTGGCGATCTTCTCACCAAAGCCTTGCCTCCCGCTAGGTTTAATGAGTTGGTCCACCGATTGGTATGAGGTGTTTGACTCAAGAGGAATTGGATGACCTCCTAAAATGCCTTTAAAACCTATCAAACACCAAAATCTCTTTTGTAAATATCTTTTCAAAAACAAAATACAAAAATATAAAACCCGATAATACAACAAAAATATTCTTCTATCTATTTACTTTCAACATTGCAAGTACGTTTCTTCCGTCAACACTATATCTTCTCAAAATTCAATATTTTTTCGATCAAGTGTTGAGGGGAGAAAATTAATACTTTAACCGCTTCAAATCATCCGTGTACTTGCATGTTATCATATCCCGCTTGTTTCTTTTATCATGGTGGTAAACTTCTGGTTACAATGACACTCCTCGGACTAAATTTATAACCTTTCATTATTTCTCAAGTCGAGGGGAGTGTCACAAAGTTTCTTTCTTAAAAATCTTCGTTTGGTAACCAAAATGGAAGTTAAATGGCTTTGTTTGAAAAAGGAAAAGGTGGAGGGACTAAAACTGTCAAATGTAAAGTTATTTTTAATAAAAACACCTCCCACCTACCTTTTACTTCACATTTAATACACACAACCTAAACATCCTACCTAAGATTCATTCAAGAAACTGTACTTTGATCATCATTTTGTAAGTGGTTTAACGATCTTAACATGTTTTTAAGCTAAGGTTTTAATTTCATGCAAATCCAACGGGTTAAGTACATGGATTATGTGTTCTACGCATAAGCGTATGAACACATAATCATTATGTGTGTGTTTTGGTTATATGGATAGTGTCAAAACGCTTATACATCAAGTATACCCATTTTAACCATTAAAACCCACCCATAAACACTTATTAATGATTTTTGAAAATTAGGGTTTATGAGTCGATTTGGGTTTTTCCAAATGTGAAGTGTTTTGGTCTAAAAGATTGTTGGGTTATGGTCATATGTTGTTGAATTGATGATTTCCATGGTTGTTAACCACCGTAAACACTAATTGTTTTACAATTTGGAATTAGGGTTTAATGTTCATGACTTTGGGTAATTTTGATTCTCAACGAATTAGATGTTAATACTTGGCCTAAAGACTCTCAACAACATTCTAGACCTACCAGAATTAATTTGGTGCAAATCCTATGGCTAGAAATCATACCGTAATTCTTAACCCTAGGGTTTTGACCTACGCTTAACTATTAACGCAATGATTCATGCCATGTTTTGTTGATAAAATGAAGTTTTGTGTTAATATTAATGATTTGATGAACTTATTTCATGCTTTGCTACGCATAATATTCAGAATCAAGGTCATTTGAAACTCTACGCATAAGGATTACCATACGCGTAGTCAAGTTATGCGTAAGAATATTTCTACGCATAACTATTACGCGTAAGGTTCTACAATGGGACTACGCGTATCCTCTGAAGGATATGCGTAAACAAAGTAACCTCTACGATAAGGTCTACTCTTTGAGTAAGCCTTACGCCGTAAGGTATATATATGCCTCACGCTAAGCTCCCACGATAAGGTCCTCTTTCTTACGCTGTAACATTTCTTACGCGTAGTTAGGATCCCACGCGATAAGCTTTCCCCTATGCGATATATCAATCGTCTTACGCTAACTTTGCCAATTCTACGCCTATGCCTTGATTGACCTTCATTATGAATTGTTACGCGGTACAAACTTGTTAAATAAACTATCATAACATCACTAATCCAATAATGTCACTAATAAACTTAAACGCTTGATATGTTGTGAACAATAAGTGATAACATAAACTTTAAAACTTAAAGTTAACTAACTCATGAAACATTTCACGACGCCATTGAACTATTAGACAAACAAGTGACTTAGGACTCGTAACAATCATTGACACCGTACATTCAATAACTAGACAATAAGACCTTCTGTTGACTAACACTATGTCTTTTGATATGTTGGTTCTTTTGGCTAATGTTATTTCGATCACGACATGGTGAACAAATGAATGTGGATGCACCTGAGGTTCTCTACACATTGTGATATCTTCCCAAATGGCTATCCGAGAAAGATTGAAAGAACAACCTTGGGTTGACTTTGACACCCTCACATGCTCGTAATCTTCTTGTCTCATTGCGATATTCTCGTGAATCATCCCTACCGTAACATGCTCACACCCCGCCAGTGAAGGTCTACATTCAACAATTTCCGATTATGAAGAGGATCACGGTCAGTGCGTGAATGTGACACTTAATCACAAACAAGTCACTATCACTCCCACGACTTACGGCTGTTCTCATCATTCCTGACATCGCCCAACCGACTTCTTTGCTACCCCTATGAAGAGAGACACCCTAAATTCTTGATAGATATTGGTTATGAAAGCTTGTGAATCATTACTAAGCACTCTCACGTAGAGCTGAAGTATATTCCTCAACCATGGAGAACACTCTACATGATCATCACCAAATCGGTCTCTGGTCGTGATAAAGGCTATGAGCATCCCAAGCTCATGGAACTGAAATTTTCCGTCGTGATCAACAAGAAGGACATTGAAATCAAGCAATCGATATGGAGGACATGATGTTATTTCCCAAGAAGCTTGGCTCCAAGATTCCCTATGTCAGATACACCAAACTGTTGATCCAGAGAGCACTTGACTTCATCCCGACATCCCCATGAGGCTCAATGACCCGATAATCACGACATATTGATGAACCCATACTATCTGTCAGAATCAAAGAATCGTCAACAAAGAAACAGGGTACGGTATTACCTGATCACCTTCTAACTAACGAAATCAAAAAGCTTGAAACATATAAAAGGTATCGGCTAGCCGTAAAAGAAGGCAAAGTTGGTCATCTTGATGAAAAATCTTCCGGTACACCTACCGAGGACCGTAAGAGGCAGTGCGGAAGTGTCACAAGTACAGATATTTATAGGAAGCTTCCCAAAAGGAATCCTCTTCGTAAAAGGATTGTTCCCGAAGGAAGCCGAACCTATTCCCACAACTCAACCACAAAGAAAGCTTGTGGACGAGCTCAAGAAACACAATAGACGAGGAGGTCCACTACTAAACCGCAAAGGATGACTCTCCATCAGTACCAAAACCTCCAAGTCCAATAGCTGAACATGGCAAAGGAAAGACTCATGTACTTGTACCTTATGATGAAAGCTCTGAAAGTGATGAAGAGCCACCGGAAAATGTATACAAGAAGACGATCAAATTCCTTAGACACCAACACAAAGTCAAGAATTTGCTAAAGACCAAATGGGTGGCCCGGAGGATCAAGTGGTGTCGCCCACTCTGAACCATCTCCCGATGCGTTAATCAACCCGATAAGAGCGGTGCCACCACTCTGATGCAACAACAAAAGCTTGTGGAGGATACTATCGAATATGAGTTTGAGGTACCGAAACTGAAGTCCAAAAGATAAAGATGTTGATTATGATACGCTTCTTCTAGATAGTCCCGCGACGATCAAAGGAAGAAACCTTCAACCTCCTCAAGGATCCAGAGTCTCCTCATATCTCTTCATCATCGATTCGCTTCACCTCGCCACCACCATTAAAGAAGTCAACCAAATCATCATCCAAATCCGTGAAGAAACCATCTAAATCTTGGATTTCACAAGCTCATGAACGGATTACCAAAGCTGCCAAACAAGTCGAAAGAAAAACGTGCTCAACAAAAGTGAATTTCTTTGTGATCACATACAAGATATGTATGACGAGCATGAAAAGATGAAAGGAGAAAGGAAGTTTGTTCAGAAATTCATGAAAAATCACCGTCAAGAGGAACTGAACGAAATGATCGAAGGCTACACGAAAAAGTACCTTCGGAGTATCGCCCTAAAGTCACAAAGGAGTTGTTCACCAAACAACTTTATCCAAATCTTATGCGACGCCAAGCAAACTATTCGATCAACGCCTCTAACCGCACAATCAATCCAACCGATCCGTAGTTTTCTCGGATAATGAATGGTGGCCAAGCTTGTCACAAATGTCTCCAGACGATCCGACATTTACTTCGATGAAGGAAAGTGTTTCAAGCATTGCTGACTACCAACTTCAAGCTTGTAGATTCAAGTCGAAGTCTAAACGTCCTAGAGACGATGAAGACAAGGATAAGGATAAAGACTCTGACCTAAACGCCGAAGTTACCGTGAATCTTTGATGCAACCTCCACAACGGCCTCCTGCTCAACAAAAATCTCCTCCTCGCTCTTCTATGAAAAACCTCGTGACGATTCCGAAGTTACCACCCCCGACTCAAAAACCGATGATCACTTTGAGTATACGGGTGGTGACGATGAAGAGGTCCTTGAGCCCCTACAACAACCCACCTCTCCCAAACAAGTTCGAAACCAGATCATCATCTAGGCCTTCAAAAAGAAGAAGAAGAAGACGTCAGACCGACGTATCATGGCTAGATGATGATAAAACAAAGGAATTTGAATGGTTTGCTAATCTTGTTAACAACACTCCCTACCCTGAAGAAGGTCAGATTTGGTAGACGGTTATACATTGGAGCATGCTAAAATTCTGCAAGAAAAGTTCCATGTGAAGAAAATGACGAAACTGAAATGAAGCGAATCAAGAATTAAGCGTTTCAACTTCTAAAAGACAGATCTGAAAGTGCCCTCGAGGTCGAATATCACCTTGAAAACATTGCTCGAGCTATGTCTAACAACATGGATTGGCTCAACCCTAAGCAAACATTGACTTCACACAAAGGGACAACCCTCCATACTACATCGATTGGACCAAACCTCTACCAACACTTGGCCAACCAAATGAACCAAGGATTCCTTTCAGATATTTCTTCAACAAAGACTTGGATTTTCTTTTACACGGTGGCGATGATTCAAGAAAATACGCTACATCGTTGACACTTCCATTCCCCGCAAGCTGCCTACTCAAACGCATAGCCATTGAGGAACGGCCAATCACTTGTTCTCCAACACGAAGCATACCGACCGAGATGCATTGTATGGGATTCATCAACGCCTAACGCCGTTTAATCTACTACCGGCCGCCAGTTCGAAGTCTCAACATGCCGTGTATAGTTCTAAGGATATCGTTGCCATCATACACGTTGACCGTTCGTCTAAGTGGGACTACACATTCCTAAAGAAGATCGTAGTCAAACGACAAGATGAACGGGACTATGCTTTCTCTCGTCGACTTTGAGAATTTGTCTCTCAATGACATCAAGACATGTACCTTGCCAAAGTATGGGTCGCATGAGACAATTCTCAACCGCAGTACCACGCGAATTTATCAAGTCACTTCTCATCTTCATAGACGATTGTCATCAAGGAACGTGTAGAAGATCTCCAGCTGGCCGTTGAATCTTATCAGACGCGTGTCAACTTCACTCCTCCAAAGCTTGATCTTCCCGATATCAACCAGCCATCTCAATATACACTCATCAAGAAACCTTTCGGCGTTGTTTACAGAGTGAACTTCAAAGAAACCGCTAATGGCGTAGCTTGACTCCACAAGTTCGGGATCATACTTTGAAGTGGTTAGGGATGGATTGGCATACGTGTTGAAGGATATACGCCGAAAATTGGGTCTCCTAGCTACCGGAATTCTCGGAAAGGAGGGATGTGAGACGGATCATCACAATGATTGATGAACGGTTGTTTCAAGGGATCGCCGCATTCATGGAGAGTTATGTCGTGGTCGCACCCAGATTAACATAACCGCTTTCAACGCCTCGTGCACACTGGAACATCACCGCACTTCGTACCCCTTGAATTGCTTACTTCATATAATTTTAGATGTTTGATTGATTATGTAAATGGCTTGTGCACACATTACAGTGTACAACCCGTACTTGTAAATAAAGGACCCCGTGGTACCGCTGCCACAATCCTTAGAAAAGAAGCGAAAGCTTCCTACTTTTGAGTAAAACCTATCAAACCTTTCATTTTCAAGGTTTTGCTCAAAAGAACAAGTACTTCCCCTTATGATTTTCAAAACCTCAACCGCTTATATCACTTGTTGAGGGGGAGTATTTGAAACTTTGTTCACAAATTGTTCACAGTGGTCATTCTTCCCCAACACTCCAAATGGTCATATTTATTCTCAAACGTTTCAAAAATAACACTTTAATATGCCATTTTTGAGGGGAGAAAATGTGTGATAAGAAATATGTTATGTAAAATGCAAATGAATCTGTGTGCTTCAGACTTAACCAACGAATTGACGATGCTTAACTGTTAGTAACTCGAAAAGACTTGTCCCGGACGGGTAATAATTTCAAGCTAGTTCGCTAGTGATGTAAACGTCTCGCAAAGGACTTGTCCGAGTAGAATGTACCATTCGAGAAACTCTTGATAAACATGAACTCTGACGGGTTTGACGACCTTCCGAGGATTGTCTACACCTTCAAGGTAGTTATTAGAGCCAGTTGTCACCTAAAAGCTGACAATGCAACTCTTTAACTATGCCACGAACCGTCTCATGGGGAATGTCTATCTTGAGTTAATCAATTCAAAAGCGCTTTTCCTCACATCGCGGCATTTTAACCGTAAAACTCTTAAGCACATGTGGAGTGGGAGTATTTATGCAAAATCTTATCTCAACAATGGTACTAAAATGTTTTTCATTCAAAACACTGAGAGATTTTTCACATCGCTGGTTTTATGGCAACATAGGTTAGTCATGGAGTTATAAGGTGACTAAGGTTAGAATAACCGTCCTATGATCCGCCAGAGCCGGAGGGATCTACCCAAGGACACCACAAATAGTTAGTATTTAGAAGTCCTTAGGTATGATTATAAAAAGGAGAAAATGAGAATCGGAGAAAGAAGGAGTTGAAGAATTAAAAGAAATGCAAAGAAAAGGGTGAAAAGAAATAGCCCTCCAGATTATTCAACTTAGGCGCATAATCGGTTCAATTCATATGTTACCGGTTGTCACTTAGTGACGCCGGTATTGAAGATTAAAAGTCGTCATGGACCCAGGGACGCATGCACTAAACCTTCTTATCCACTCAAGTTTCTCTTAACAGAAGCTTGTTTCATTCTCACTGGGAACCCTACGTAAACTATCGGCTCTCTCTTAGAGATTGCTGGTATTGAAGAAGGAGACCCTCTCCCTAGTCTCCGCCCAAGAAAACCAAAACGCACTATTGAGTCTAGAGCCACGAGATTCATCAAAAGATCTCTTAGGTACACTTGACATTTCATCACTTGACATTCAACAATAAGAATTTCGTGGATACATATCGAGTCCTTCACAGATCTTAGCAATCCGTCGAGAAAATTTATGAGAGGTTCACATTTGTGATCCTCGCTGATTGAATGGAAACTCCTCGCCAGGTCAACATCAAACGACCCTGCGCCAGTCGCCGCAACTCCCTCGGATTACGCTTAGTGGTCTCAAACGGTCTACGTGAGGTGATGCTTCGTGTACCTCAGCGACTCATCCAATCGAGGTGTACTTGTACATCGTGTTATCTCACTTGTGGGACTCCGATTCAGAAACCGCCTTTGTAAGAATTAGAGTTGTGTTTTCACACTATGCCGTTAACACTCTCGGTTCAAACTTGTGAGTGCCAACCGCTTATTACTAACCGTTTGAAATGTTTTCTTCTTATGGAAGCTCCTGAGCGGGATGATCGTGCAGATTCTTCTCATGCTCACGCCAACATCATTACTAATGGAAGTTCTATCCAAGAGCAACACAACAATGAATGATTCTTCATCATTCAAAGAATCTACAAAGTTAAAGACTTAAAGAACTTCCTCAAGAATGATTCCAAACGCCAAAGAGCGTGTGAGCATGTTGAAGAATGACGAGAGACACTGTGAAGGCAGCACTGAGGCAGATGCAGATGCTTCACAACAATAACATACTATCCCTTTCATCACAAAGAACAATGATCAAAGAACAAAGTTAAAGATGACGCCAAAGCATAACCGTTCAAAGTAAACTATCTCTACACCGGGAGATTGTTCAAATCAAGGCAATTCTTCTCACAAGAAAGAAGAATGTCAGAAGACGCCAAAGCTACTATTACATCAACGCTTCACCGTTTTTCATCACCAACACTTGAGTGTTTGTTACTCATATGTAATAACACTTGATGGGGAGATTTTGAATCACTCCTAAACCATATTCAAGTGTTAGTTACACATATGTAATAGTTAGCTTATTATGGCCTTTATGTTTGTTATTAGCCTTAAGCTTATGTAGAAGGCCCATGAGCTTAGGCCCAAGCCCATAGGAGAAAGGGAAGGAGTAGGAGTGTTGCCCTCCTTGCCTATATAAATGTAAACCTTCATTTGAAGGTTGGTTGTTTAATTCATTCCTCATTCACTCTCTACGCCTAACCCTTCATAGTTTCATACGTGAGTGTGTGTGTGTGTATTGTTCAATCGCCTCTCTATCTTTCTTACAAGCTTGTGTGGTAAACCTTGTGACCTAACAGAGATCTTGATCCGTAGATAGGCGATTGTTACGCTATATACTTCAATAAGTATTATCATTCTAATGCACCAAAGGGTTCCGGTTATATTTATTGGGTAATCTTCATGTTTTGTTTGATTCAATATCTCCCAATGGTAAAGGATACTTTATTTGAAGAATCTCACTTAGCGGCAGTTACATCTGGAGATTTTATCCTCACAAAGTGCATGGTAGTTGAGACGGGTGGTATTATGTCAAGATGTTTGCTGAGAGAACTTATCCATTATCTGGAAACTTTTGAAAAGAATGCTTCTTCGAAGTTGGAAGTTCCTCCGATCCTGTTGGCAATGATTCAGATGCCGAATAACAATGTGTCGTGTTATTAAGAATCACTATGGCACATAGAAGTTCCTCATGATTATGGTACTTTGTAATTTGTATGATTTGTAATTGTTGTTTCTTTGTTTTATTCTTAGCCAAAAACTATGATGTGTTTTGTTTTACTAACTTTATTGCAGTTTGTTGTATCTTATTGTGGGTTATTAACTCACCATATACCTTGTGTATGTCAAAGAGTTGGCTAGTCCAAAGGGTACAGCTTTGGTAAGACACATCAAATCTGTTGATAGCTGTAATGGTTTGCTCAAAATCATAGGGTTTGCAACCACCCATGCTTAATTGCTGAGTGTTGTATGGTTATCGATTCACCATGATTTATTCCTTTTTGGAATCCAAGAATTGACTAGCCCACATGTATATGGTTGTGGTAAAGGCAGTGGAATTCCATGTTTGGTAATCAGTTCACCAATTTTAAGAATTGACTAGTCCTGAGCAAACGGCTACATGTAAAGACATATCAAATCCGTTCATGGTTGCAGACTAATAAATGATGGTTATCGTACCATGGTTTTCGAACTTAAACATTTGGCTACTCCAGTAGTGATGGCTATTGTGTAGAGACATCAAATCCATTATTTTCAATGATTCACATCTCTCAGGAGTTAACACACCTGGATGTGATGAGAATAGTTTGTAACTTATATGTTTTGATGTACATGTTGTCATTTGTTGCTGCAAAGATATGGAGTTTCAGAGTTTCTTCTTCAAAGAGATGTTTTTGTCTTGATTCTTTGCTGATGCTGTTTGACTACAATCCTCTAGTGTTTCAAGGTTAGAGATCTATCAAGAAACTGGAACTTAACCACGTCAAATTCCAGTTTAGGGGAGGATTGTTGGGAATTATGTGAATTCGAATTACTGCTGAAGGATTCTGTCGAAGGGTATGGATTCTGCTGAAGACATAGTTCTGACAAGATTAGTTTGTTTCTGGAAGTTATTATTCCGTGTTTAGTATATTTAGCTTGGATATATATGAGCTTTATTAGGAAGTGATTGTGTATATCTTATTTAGTTTTATGTTTATACGTTTCTTGGGAAACGGTTTAGGTTTTGTTTAGGGTTCCTTGTCTATAAAAGGAACACAATAGAATGAATTATGTACGTGTGCTTAAAGAAGTTATTAATATAACGATCCATAGAGGATCAAAGAAGTTCTTAGTTATCTGTGTTTCATACTTGTGTTTATATTCCGCTACAGAATACAAGTTGTAGAGATTTTCTTCTAGTTTGTTTGTGATTACACAAGCGATACTAACGATCTACGAAGCTCAAGATCTATCAAGGTCTTCAAGTTTTCAACACAAAAAGTAAACAAAAGTCCAACCTGAACACAATTTTCGTCCCATGTTAAATTGAGATAACCGGCCTATGTTTGATTGAGAGGAGTAAGGAAGCCCGCGCGTTGTGAAGGAGTTTTTGGCCCCTTTTTTTTATTTTAATCCAGATTTTTGCTTAAAAAATGTTTTTTTTGTGTTTATGTTTAAAAAAAATATATGTTTTAACAATAGTAAGGATTTTTTTTTCTTTTTTTTAATGATTTTTTGTATTATGTTTTGACAACTTAATTCGGATAATAGCCCAAGAAGTGACTCAAATCATAATCGGATTAAGTAAAGCTAGGCTCAAAAACGTATTGTAGGCCTAATATAAGAGATATAAGATACTCTCTACGCTAAGATGAGCAGCCAAAAAATTTAATAAATCCAATCTTCTTAAACACAAAGCTAATCATGTGCAACTTAGGTTTCGGATCATAATATTCAAGCCACAAGTACATCTTAGACCTCCTACCATTCCAAGTCCTTTATAATCTTTAAACTAATTCCACATTATAAAACACATACCCTAATTTCTAGCACACTTTAACCTAATACGTAAAAATAACAGCAGCCATGGTTTTCTCCTAGATCGACGCCACCAACCACACTTCTACTATTTCCTTTCTCGTTATTATCGAAGAACAATAATTTCAAATCACCAACTTCGAATGAAAACACATACTAACAAATCACAAAAACCCTATATACTTAAACACGCGATTGAAGATTAACAAGGAGTCGATTTACTCAAACTATTCGGACTTCAAGATCTGTATACAGGTCTCGAGTAGGTGTGGTTATGTTTTTTTTATTTCATTTTGTGTTATTAGCAAACGATTTAGGTGAAATTTTATTTAATTCGAACCAAAGATCAATGATGGAATGTGTAAGATCTTTAAAGATCTATAATAAGTTTTTACACATCCGAGATCTTGAATGTATATTCATATGTTGTTCGAATCTTGATGTGGTTTGGAGGGTGGATTGATGTTGTTTCTTGAGGAGGCTGCGATTAGGATAGTGATGTATTTGGTGTTGTTGATGGGTTATTAGCAAACGGTCAGTTTTTTAAGAAAAATGTGTTTTTTTAAATCAACAAACAGTCGGTAAGTTTGTTCTTGGGTTGTGATTTTACAAAGATCGATGATGAAGAACGGGGAAACTATTCCGTTCTCAAAATGGCCAGAAACACAATGATACCAAAAAAACCGCCAAACCAACCGAAGCCACCAAGCCCATCGAGACCACCGACACAAACAAAAGATCATGGTGACCTAAGTGCATCAAGACAATGATGGTGGTAGCGGAAGTAAGTGATCCGAGAGAGAACCCACGAGTAGGTTGTTTTTAACAGAGAGGAAAATAGAAGGCAAATAATGGTGGAATGATTTTTGTTAATGTGTTAGGTTTTTATACTCCTAAGGTTTGTGGTTCACACTTAAGAGGTGGCTTACAAAATAGGCTGTTACGAAATGGGCTACATGAATGCACTTAAATTTCCAGCTGTTACGAAATAGACTACATGAATACAATTAAATTTTCAGTTGTAACACAAATCTTTCTATAATAAGTAATTTAAGAAGTCTGAATTTTAAGCCTTTCTATTTAGAGAAATGTCTTAAATGCATTATAAGGTAGTAGAGATATGCAAATATGCTAATTTTAGTGAATATATATGTAATTGTCCCTTAAATTATTAATATTGTTTATCAGTTGGCATAATTTCGTCTAGTGTTTGTTATGTGGTAAAGATAATTTCATCTCCTGTTTTTATGTAGTAAAGATATAATACTTTCATATATAAGTTGCATTAAATTTTAAAAAAAAAATTCAAGAATTAAAGATTCAAGAAAATGAATACACCTTTATATGTAGTAAAAATATAACTTAAGAAATGACATAGTGCCTGTGATGACGTTTACAAACAACATTTGATGCCTTTTGATAATAATAATAAAAAAATTATTTTTGAGACTCTTACCATCTTTTAAAAAACTAGACGATTACACGTGTATATTAACGGGATTTTATAACGGCATATAAAGATATTTTGGCTAAGTGTGTTTGCATATCTAAAGTATTACTATAACCATCTGCTGTTATAAAATCTCGTTGATATACATGGGTAATCGTCTAGTGATAATAACATATACATATAAACATACACATACACAAATCATATATAAAATTAGTGATTTAAAAGGTATTTATATAATTTTTAATGGGAAAAAAAGATTGCTATTTTCAAGCAAAACCGGCTAGTTTTTTTTTTGCGCCGTCTCCTTTTTTTATTCCGAAAATCCGACCGTCACATATGAATGAAAAACAGAAAGAAGGGAAATTGCGTATTAATTGGTTGGTGCCGACAATGAGACAACTTATAACGCGAAGACCGGTATGATCAGCTCGTGCCATAAGTCTAGTGGTCCTCTAATAATATTATTTTGTTTGATAAAGTGTAACACCCCGTATGTTCAACGTAGAGAGCGGAAGACTAATTAAGGTACTTCATATCACAGTCATAATCATGTAAAACGACTCAAGGAGACGTTTTATAAAATTTGTTATCATTCAATGAAAACTCAATATTCGGGATTACAAAAGAGATGCCACATGGTTTTCAAATTACACAAAGTAAGTTCTGGTTGTGGAAAATGATAATATTATTTTACACCAAATAAAATGTCATGGGGCCCACTCCGTGCCGATGTATTTCTCCCAATTACCGGATAAATATGCTAAAAAGTCAACAAATTGTTGAAATTGAAATTCATAGGTTTATAGTAATCAGTTGAACACAAGACATATAGTGATAATTGCTTCAAAGACAATTAATCAAAAAAATAATAAAAATCCATATATTATTGCTCTAAGCTCATGACACGCATACGTTAAATGTGCATCATTGATATGATAAAAAAATAATAGCTCCCCGTACGTAGCTTGCCATTCTATCTAGTATGTCTCAAATATAGTACGTTTGTTACCAAGCAGTGTTACCCAAACGGGGTCGCCAACCCCAAATAGATCTATCCACAATATTCACGTTCACTCGCAAGTGACTAATGACTCATGATAGTGAGGGTCCTTTGACAATAGCGGTACTTAGGCAATAATATGATCAGGCATAACATACATTTGCAAAAAGGCTTGTGTTCAGGTTGATAGCATGTGTCTCCCCAATGGGAATTTATAAAATCATGTAAAAGGGGGATATTGAACTCACCTCTAAGTAGTACAAGCAAGATATTGTAGTATCAAATGAAAGTGGGCGATTCCAATGCGTGACCTAGATTTATATGGCAAGTCTTAGGTTTCGATAGTTTAAGTTCATGACTTCAACGAATAATGTTTGAAAAACAACGTTGGCAAGACACATGTATTGTTGTTACTTGTGTGGTAATGCTTAAAGTTAAAAAACAAAGTTTCAGTATATTATTCAAGTTATATTTATCCTTTTAAGAATAATATCTTTATATATAGAATAGTTCTTCTATATTATTATGTAGCTAAAATTCTCGTTTAGTGTTTACAAAAATTGGTAAATGTTTTACTTAAATTAACTTTTATTAATCGTTTTAGAAATTAATGCGATTATAACATTTAGAAACCGTTGAAATCGTAAATGTACTTTTTATAAAAATCGGCGTAACTCGTTTGTAAATATAAATTTTTCAAAATATTCTAAAGTTATAAATTTAACTCATAAATTATAAAAAATTACACTTTCTACCCCATGTTTAAAGATTTTACATTTCTAGTCCAAAGTTGAGATTTTTACTTCTTTTTTTTTTGGTAAAAGGGTTAATTCACCCCGGTAAAATATATTACGCCAAAACATTGAAGAAACAAAAATGAGGGTGAATCCCTCATCTCTAGTCCCTTAGACACTTACAGACTCTCCAATAGGAATGCAGCATCATTCCTATGACTTACAATATAGGCGTGACAGACCACACTTATAACTAACCATCAGACTACAACGATAAAAAGAATAAAATTAAATGCACTTCAAGTAGAGATACTTGAATCTTCAAGTTACCATATAGTCCAAACTTCCAGAGTTGTCCAAATATACAATATCATGGTCCTCAAATTGAAGTACAGTTCACAAGTTTCACACAACAGTTGGTGAGGGACTCTAAAACCACGGATAGAGCAGAAGATTTTACTTTTACACACAGTTTCAAAATGACAGTTCTACCCTCTATTTTCATGTTAACTTGACAGCTGTTTAACCTCGATAGTTTGTCGTGATTTTACATTTTCTACCCTAGTTTTGTAACATTTATTTTTAGTCCAAAACTTATAAATTGTAAATTTAGTTTTCTTCTTGTGGCATGGTTCAAATGCTTAATTTGGGCTTATTCCAATGCTTATTCCACGGGCTTTATTCGCTATAGTGGGCCGGTGCATTTTGAAAACTAAGCATGGCTTTTAAGCCCATCAAAGATGTCAAATAAAAAAAGAATATAGGACCCGATTGATTGTGTTGTTTAAGCTTAGGTCTTGGGCTCGTTCATAGTTTTTAATGGCTTGTTTTCATGACTTATCATAGCAGCTTATTTGGTTAGCTTATGGAGAATCGGGTCGAGCTTAAAAGTCCAACCATGGTTCATTAGTTAACAAAAATGAGACCCGATTCGTTAGTGGTTTTCATAGACGATCTTTTAGTGATTGACTAAGAGGTGAGTTAGCTTATATATAGTGCTTTATCCTTTAGTATACTTCTAAGTAAAGACAAAATTAGTTTTTCACCACACAAGATAATCGAACATAAGTTGTCTTTGTATATGGTTAACGAACGATATAGAAGTTTAAAACATGTCAAGAGTACTTATGAAGAAACTAGTATGTAGCTAGAACCATTCTACGCATTCAAATAGAGTTGGAGGACACAACACCAAATAATGGGTGGTGAAGAAGCACGAGTGGTGGATGAATGAGAACAAGAGAAACCCATTCACTAACCCCTCACCCACCTAACCCGTATTAACTAAACCTCAAAGGACTTCTTGTACCCTTAAAATTCTACCCAAGCTTTCTCCTTTCCCTTTGTTGCTCGATTTAAAGAATGAAAGATGTTGAGAGTGTTTTGTGAGTTTGAGAGTTGTGAGAAGTGGTGGTGGGGTGTGATGGCTTATATAGCCAAGCATGGCATGGTCTCAACAATATTAAATTGTTACTTGCATAGGAATTGAGCAAAAAGGGAAGAAGTAACCAAATGCAATGGCATGCATGCTTGTTCGACCGATCTTAATGGGCAGGGAGTTTTCTACTCGAGTTTGTCAGTGAGAAACATGCGTAAAACTAGAAGGGGGGGGGGGGTGAATAGTTTTACCGATTATTTAGATCGACTTATGTCAATCTATTTAAATGTATTGCCGATGTTGATAGATAGTTATGTGTGGAAAACTAGGTGGGGCTGAATATTTTACCAATTAAAAACTCGCTTTAAAATATTTAGATCGACTTTTGTCAATCTATTTAAATGTGTACGTTGGATGCATGATAGATAGATATGTAAATATGTAATGTAAAGGTAAATGAGTAAGAAACACAAAACCATTTACATGAGTGTTTATAGTGATTCGCTACAAGGACACCTTCCTTTTTGCCCTACTTTTACTCCCCGAGTCACCTACTCGATAGTT
>OU343225.1:172967713-173016118 GCA_910596185.1 Chrysanthemum makinoi
ATCTTTTGTTGGTGGTGGTGGATGATTTTGAGCGGGTGCAGCGGAATGATGGTTTGATGCATTTTTCGAAGTTCCACCATAGTATTCATCGAACATTAACTCGAAGAAATTCTCCCATTCTTGGTCATGAGGTGTGTCAGAAAAAGTTGATGGAGCTCTTTTGAGATTTAAACAACAATCATTAAACTTTTTGATCACATTTTAATCACGTTTCTCCCCCTCAAAAATAGCATATCTATGATGTTTTTGAAACAAAATGATTAAAAGATATGTTTTTCGAAAAGCATTTGGAGAGAAACTGATTTAGCAAAAATCATTTTTGATCTTTCAAAGAGAAACATAGCTTTCAAATATTTTATTTCAAAGAGAAACATATAATTTTTTTTCCGAAAGAAAGACATTTCATCTGAATGTAATGAACCTATGAACTCTGCTAAGTTTAATGAATCTGTTTGTTTAACTTGCACGAAATCTTTAACTAATATTCATGATGATTGTGTTTCTAAGAATGAGAATGTTAAGCCTGCTCAGAAGAACGTTCCTAAAAGAACTTATGCTAAACCAATAGGAAGACTAGTTGCAAGATTTAGGTCTTACACTACTGATAGGAAGCATACTCTTTACTATAGGGATGATATTTGGAAACCAACTTGTAGAATTTTCACACTCCAGAATGGTAGAATAAGTGCTACTCCAGTATACCCAGTAGAAAAATTCTATGAGTGTGATCAGGACTTTACCTCTAACCCAAAGGAACCAAAATCAAAACGGTTTCCAAAAACATCTTCTTCAGATTGGGGTTATCTAAATATGTCTTTGGATCGTCACGGGTTGCTCCAAGCACATGACGGGAATCAAGCTGCTGATCATTTCGCCTATAAATTCATGGGAACTGTACGTTTTGGAAATGATCATGTAGCAGCTATCATGGGTTATGGAGATCTACCTTTTGGAAATTATTTGATCACTGGTCTACTATGTTGAAGGGTTGGGACACGCTTGTTTTCAGCGGGCAGGCCGTGATGCAGATTTAGAGGTTTTTGGAGAAATGCATGCCGTTAGAAACTTGGATGGCACTGATCTCTTTACTGGGAATCGTGATACAAACTTGTATGCTATCGACATAAACCAAATGGACTTTTCATCACCAATATGTCTTTGACACGTGCATCTGGAACAAAGTCTGGTTGTGGCATAGAAGATTATCCCATCTCAATTTCGACACCATCAACAAACTTGCCAAAGACAACACCGTCAACAGACCTCCAAAGTTCAAATACACTAAGGATCACTTATGTCCATCATGCGAACAAGGAAAAAGCAAAAGAGCATCATATAAACACAAACCCGTACCTAGTTCTGAAGCAAAGTTGCATATGTTGCACATGGACTTATGTGGGAAAATGAGAGTTGAAAGCATTAATTGGAAAAAGTATGTTCTTGTCATTGTCGATGATTATTCAAGATATACATGGGTTAGGTTTCTGAGATCAAAATACGAAGCACCAGGCATCATCATCACCTTTCTGAAGCGTATTCAAGTACTTCTTCAAGCTCTAGTAAGGGTAGTAAGAACAGACAATGGCACATAATTTACTAATCAGGAGTTAAGAGCTTATTTTGAAGATGTTGGAATCACTCATCAGACATCAGTTGTTAGAACTCCACAGCTGAATGGGGTAGTTGAAAGAAGAAATCGAACTCTTGTGGAAGCTGCTCGCACAATGCTTATTAAAAAAAAAATTTATTCTAGTGCACCGTTTTCTATGATGCTGTTGCCACTGCCTGTTTCACTTAGAACCGATCCCTAATCCATCCAAGATTCAATGAAACCCCTTATGAACTAGTGAACAACAAAAAACCTGATATCTCTTACCTTCACGTGTTTGGCGCTTTGTGCTATCCTACGAATGACAGAGAAGATCTAGGAAAACTGAAAGCTAAAGGTGATATTGGAATCTTCATTGGATACTCAGATAACTCGAGGGCATTCAGGGTGTATAACAGAAGAACTAGGAGGATCATAGAGACGATGAATGTGAATTTTGATGAACTTTCACATATGGCTTATGAGAGACTCGCCTAGAACCGCGCTTAATAGATGGCTTCTAATCAAAACAGAGTAGAACCCGCCACCAAACCGTAGACTTCGGACACATCGTTCAGGACTCATACAACAAAAGGCTCCACCAACTTTTGCTGACACACCTCATGAACAAGAATGGGAGAATTTCTTTGAGTTAATGTTTGATGAATACTATGGTGGAACTTCGACAAATGCATCAAACCATCATTCCGCGCACCCCGCCAAATCATCCACCACAACCAACAGAAGATGATCTACAACGGTCGAAACCAATGCACCAACTCTCTCAATGTCATACATCGACTTCAGCAAATCCTATTCTGAAACAGTCTTCGGCGAGTTTAGTTGATGCGCAAAACCAAAATATATCATTTCATGAAGAACCTTTACAAAAGCAGAACGATGCAACGTTAGATGACGACTTATTTGAAAACCTGTTTGCTACGGAATCAGCTGAATCATCTTCAAGCCTACGAGAACCATCTAACTCGCATACGTTTAACCAACGGTATCCTTCTACTCTGAAGTTGACAAAAGACCATCCAATTGAACAAGTTATTGGTGAACCTTCACGGCCAATTCAGACGAGATGACAACTTGCCACCGATTGCGACTTGTGCATTTACATTTGCTCAATTAGCAATATTGAACCAAAGATCATTCGGGAGGCATTGGAAGACAATGCATGGATAGAAGCAATGCAGGAGGAACTTCTCCAATACCGTCTACATGACTCTTGGGATTTGGTTCCAAGACCAATTGACATTCGCGTCATTGATCTCAAATGGTTATGGAAGAACAAAAGGGATGAAGAAATGACGTAATCGCAAAAAGCTGTCTCGTGGCCAAAGGATACAGACAGGAAGAAGGGATAGACTTTGAAGAGTCATTCGCGTTGATAGCTAGACTTGAAGCAGTCATGATATTCTTAGCTTATGCAGCTTACAAAAACATCACGGTTTATCAGATGGACATTAAGACCGCGTTCTTGAATGGAAATCTGAAAGAAGAAGTGTATGTGAGTCAGCCAGAAGGCTTCATAGACATGGAACATCCAGACAACGTCTACAAACTCAAAAAGGCAATCTATGGTTTGAAACAAGCTCCGAGAGCGTGGTATGACGAACTGTCCTCTTTCTTGATCAGAAATAATTTCACCAAAGGAACGGTTGATCCTACCTTGTTTACAAGAAAATACAACGATGTCATTTTGATTATTCGGATTTATGTAGACGACAACATTTTTGGGTCCACTAATCCGAATCTTTCAAAACATTTTGAAAATCTCATGAAAAGCAAATTTAAAATGTCCATGATGGGGGTACTAAATTTTTTTCTTGGTTTACAAATACATCAGTCCCCTCATGGAATTTTTATTAATCAATCTAAATATACTACTGAGATTTTGAAAAATTATGGTATGGATAATTGTGATTCGGTCGGTACACCAATGATAACTTCACCAAAAATTGGAGCCGATTTATTCGGGAAACCCATTGATCCGAAGATATATCGGAGCATGATTGGTTATCTCATGTACCTCACTGCTAGTCGACCAGATATTCATTTTGCTGTGTCTTATTAGCATGGTTAAAGAAAAAATCTACCGAACTGCACCTCAAAGAGGTTAAACGGATCTTGCGGTACCTAAAGAATCCATTCACATGGGACTTTGGTATCCGAAGGAATCCGAATTTGATCTAATAGCCTTTTCAGATGCAGACCACGCAGGTGATCAAGTTACAACAAAAAGTACATCAGGAGGAGCACAATTTTTGGGTGAAAAGTTAGTAAGTGGTCTTTTCAAAGAAACAAGATTGCACTGCACTTTCAACCGTTGAAGCTGAGTATGTGTCTCTATTTGCGTGTTGTGCTCAAGTTCTATTGGTGAGAACACAACTCACAGATTATGGCTTTACTTTCGATAAATTACCTATGTATTATGACTCGAAAAGTGCCATAGCCATATCAAGCAATCCTGTTCATCACTCAAAGACTAAGCACATTCGTGTCCGTTACCACTTCATAAAAGAGCATGTAGAAGAAGGTACTGTTGAATTATTTTTTGTGAAGACAGATTACCAAATCGCCGATCTATTTACTAAAGCCTTTCCAAAAGAACGGTTTGACAATTTAGTTTGACGAATTGGAATGCGAAGCCTAACCCCTGAGGAGTTAGAACGTCTTCTCGAATCTTCTTAAAAATGATTTTCCAAAAGCTTGCTGTAATATTTTGGAAAAACAAAATACAAATTTGAAAAACCAACAAAAAGCAAAATATAAAATATAAATTTTTCAAAAATACAAAAAGAATATAAAATCAAAAATCCAAAAATATTCTTCTCACGACATGTCTCTCGTAATCGATATTCTGTGCGTTTCTAGAAATGTCATTCAACAATGATCGGACATGTACAAGATGCTGAGCGAGAGTTCTTTAAATGTGTTCTAAAACATGTCGTTTCACAAAAATTTCTTTCACTATGGCTTTCGTATACTTCAGTACGAAACCTGGACTAAAATGATGACTTTTGATTATTTCAAATCAAAACTCGTGTTTTAAAAGAAAAATCTGTGACGCTTCAGTGCACTAAATTTAAAACTGGTGAGAAATCATCATCATCTTGAGCACTTTTTTCAAGATTGTTCAAAAAGATTTTCAAATTCTTTCAAAATATTTTGTGCTCAAGATAACTCACTCTAAAACCCTTTAATTGATTATGCTTTATTAAAGGGGGAGTATAAAACCAAAATGTTCCAAATCCATGCTTAAATCAAATCCGTTGTCCCCCAAAGATTCTAAATAATGTGGTTTAATTGTGATATAAAAAATATCACGAATATGCTATTTTTGAGGGGGAGAAGACGTGATTAAAAATGTGATAAAAAATGTTTAATGATCGGTGTTTGAATCTCAAAAGAGCTCGACTCAGACGGAACAAATGAATTGACGAGAAATCAAATTCAGTAAATGTACCATTTCGAGAAACTTGTGATAGACATGCACTTTCATGGGTCTAACCTCCTTTTCAAGGAGTGTTTATATCTTCAAGTTAGTTATTAGAGCTAGTTGTCACCTAAAAACTGACAATGGAACTCTTTAACTTAGCAACGTAACTGTGTCTCGTGGGGAATTGTCTATCATGAGCCGATCAATTCAAAAAGTGCGAACTCTACCCTCACTGTGCAGATTTCAGTTAAAACAATATAAGCACATGTGAAGGGGGAGTGTTTCTGAAAATATAAAACTATCGGAGTATTTCAAACATGTTTTCAATCATAAACATTTTGAGATTTCAAGAAAGGTTTTATGGCACATAGGATAATCATGGAGTTATAAGGTGACTAAGGATAGAAATCCGTCCTATGATCACCAGACCCGGAGGGATTATCTACCCGAGGACATCACCAATAGTTAGTATTAGAAGTCCTTAGGTATGATTGAAAAAAGGAGTAATGTGAGAAAGGAGAAAAAAGGGGTTGAAGAATTAAAATTAGAAAGAAGGGGTTGAAGAATTAAAAATAAATGTAATGAAAAAGGGTGAAAAGAAATAGCCTCCCATATTCAACCTTAGGGCAGAAACAGGGTTCAATTCATACGCTACTGGTTGTCACCAAGATGACACTGGTATTGAAGACAAAGACGTCATAGACCCAGTGACGCACTGCACTAAACCTTCTAGCCACTCAAATTCCTCTTAAAAGGATTTGTTTTATTCTCACTGGGAACCCTACATAATCTATCAACTTTCTCTTAGAGATTGTTGGTATTAAAGAAGGAGACCCTCTCCCTAGTCTCCGCTTAGGAAAACCAAAATGCACTAATCGAGTCTAGAGCCACGAGATTCATCAAAAGATCTCATACGAACATGTGGAAAACTAGAAGGGGGGTTGAATAGTTTTGCCAATTAAAACTCCTTTTAATCTATTTAGATCGACTTATGTCAATCTATTTGGATGTGTGTGTTGGATGTTGATAAACAAACATATAAAAGTATGTAATGTAAAGATAAGAGTAAGAAGCACAAAACCACAACGCGAGTATTTATAGTGGTTCGGCTACAAGGACACCTTCCTTGCCCTACTCCACTCCTCGAGTCACCTACTCGAGAGTTCGTAATCACTATACCAACTCCTTATGGTGGAGAAGCCTTCACAACGTCGCCTACCCTTTTTCTAGTGCTAGGCTAACCACCGGGTTCCTTCACTCCAAGGTGAACCACACCTACACAACGTCGCCTACCCTTTATACGGTGCTAGGCTAACCACCGGGTTCTTTCACACCAAGGTGAACCACACCTACACAACGTCGCCTACCCTTTATTAGGTACTAGGCTAAGCACCTAGTTCCATTGCAATGGAGGAACTACTACCACACTACACCAACGACTAATCCCAAAGGAGATCAACTCCTTTTTACACCATCATCAAGGATATCAATATCCTTGGATCTAGCACTAATCTATCTTGTACATCGAAACACACCATATCGAATGTCCATCCAATGCACCTTTCACTAATGCCTTTAACTAGATCTACAAGACACCCTTCACTAATGTCTTGTGTCTTGACTTCTAAGCACCCTTCACTAATGCTTCTAGTCTTGACTTCTAAGCACTTATCACAAGTGGGCTAGGATATGGACGATAGATACCCTTCACTAATATCTTCGTTGACACTTGAAGACACCATCATAAATGCCTTCAACACTTCTTAGAAAAGAAAAGAATCATCAACAGGAAGACCTCAGTAGTCTTGATGATGAGGAAGCATGGCAACTCATGGACTTGAGCTTGCTCGACTTCAAAGGTGTTGATCTTGCCTTTAAGAGGAACCTAGAAGATCACACAAAAACAAAACTACAACATAGATCTCTTGGATCTGAGGTTAGTGAGTTTTAACTCAAGGGGAAAGTATGTTAGAAAAGGGTGAGCAACAATGAAGAAATGGCTCACTATTTATAGAAGAAAAAATCTACTGTTCCCTGGATCCCACGGATCCCTTCCACAAGGGATCCGCTTAGCGAAAGCTAGGGATCCGTGGGACGTTCCCCTTTACCCATGGGTATTTTGGTTATGGGTCATGGGTCATGGGTTGATCCATGGATCTTTAGCTAGATACAATGTATCTCTTGAGTGCAATGCACTTAGTCACTTGGGTATGGTTGATCCATGGGTTATGGATATTATCCATGTATGATATAAGCATGATGTTATGAAATGGGTTATGGGTCAAGCTCCATGGGTCATGGGCTTTGGGTTGTACCCAACTACATTCAATGTATTTGCCCAATGGGTTATGATACTTGAGTTTCTACCCATTTATATTGCCCAATATACTACATACTAGTTATGTGTATATTTTACCTAAATATGTAAACACTAGTTGTTGTACATATGTAATATTAAATCATAAAATCACTTATACTTATTTTAGTGTTTTATGTGAAAATGTGAATATGTTAGAAACTATTAGTTCAAACCATTTTCGTATTTTATTGTTTCGTTAAAATGATTTTACGTTTGTTATCGACAAAACATTAGAAGATCGTAAAATACAAATAAACGTTTTTACGGCTTATTTGTATTAACAATCTCCCCCTTTTTGTTGATGACAAAACATAAAATTATTTTAAGGAAAAGCTATAATTCGTAAGAGTTTGAATTTGTAGTTTTTACTTTCTTCTCCCCTTTTTGTCGAAACAAAAAGAGCTTCGAAAGAGAGCAACACATTGTTTTTAAGAAAAACGTGTGAAAAGTGAAAAATAAGAATTAAGGAGCATGTAACGGGAAAGGATCTCGTCTTTAGTCCCCCTTGACGAGTCCATCCCTATGTAAGGGCGTCAAGAAAGTAATACTAATCTAGTTTTTTTGCAAGTAAGTTTGCAAAAGATTTCGTCTAAGTGACGAATGTGCTTCCCCTTGATGATTGCAATTTTGGAAGGGGATGTCAAGAAACATAATCCTAATATTGCAAGTAATTTGCAATGTATTGCTTTGACACAAAGCTCCCCCTAGCTTTAGGATGTCAAAGTCTTCATGTGTAAATTGAATAACTACAAAGTAAAGGTTAGAAAGCAAGTATAATTCACAATTTCCTGCCCGGGTCAACATCAAACAGCCCTGATAGCAGGTCACTTCCGTAATTCTTTATGGGTTACGCTTAGTTTGTCTCAAACGGTCTACAGTCGTGAAGTGATGCTTCGGTGTACTTCAGCGACTCACCTGAATTGTAGATATACTTCGGTATATCGTGTTAGCCTTCTTGAGGACCTCCAGTTCAGGAACAACCTTTGTAAGAATTAGAGATGTGTTTTCACACTATGCTGTTAACACCCTCGAAATTCGAACCTATAAGTGCTGGAAATCCCGCTAAAGAGATTCCTTTCACGAATCGAATCCTGAAGATGAGGGTCGTTACTTGAATTTATTCAATGTAATGCCAACTGTCCCTTATGGGATTAGGACGGCTGATTCGCCCGACCAAGATGAATGGAATCAAGACATTCATCAGTAGAACAATTATAGTAATTAATTCTTTAAGAAAAGATTACAATGATCAATTGGTGTTCGTGACTGTACCTGGGAAGCTGCTGCTGATGGATGCTCGCGGGAGGAAGAGATCGTGCAGATTCTCCACATGCTCATACCAACAACATCACAAATGAAGTTCTCCTCAAATTCAAAGGCAACACAAAGTTAAAGATGATTCTTCGTCAATGTCGAAGAATCTTCAAAGTTTTAAGACTCGAGAACTTCATCATTGGAAACTCAAAGTCAAAAAGAAGTGTGAACATGGTGGAGAAAGACGTGGAGACACCTACACCTATGGAGTTGAAAAATGGCAGAATACCACATTAACTAATCACAAAGAATGAAGGAACGAAAATCAAGACTATTCAATATCGACACACAAAGTTCAAGCTCAAGAAAAAGTAAAGACCTAATCAAGTGGAGCATCTTTTGAATGACCACCCCTTAGGGGGAGATTGTTAGCCTTAATAATATTTAATAGAAGTGATGGTCATTCACGTTTAGGAACTTTGTAACGTGTGTTAGATATTCTACTAGAATAGTCAACGGGCTCGTAGATCGGGCTAAGCTAAATGGCTAGAAGCTATGTTAAGCTAGCCTTTTGTAAGTTCATGTAATCCAAAGCCCAATCCAAGTCCAAACGTGGCCCATGGCCAAGCCCATTAGGGTGTTTAGTATGGAAGTATAAATACCCTTTAAATGTGTCATTTGAGGGGTGTGCTTGAGTGTGTATGTGTGTGTGTTTTCTTTGAAGTAATACAAGTTTCTTGTTTCATCTTTTTCTCTCCACATATGAGTTACATATATAAGGTCATCTTAATCTTTACTACTTCATATTTACGCATAGTGTTTTACATGTTCATCTTGTGTTGAGCTTTGGTATCATGATAAGGTTGAGAAGAACAAGGTCCTACAATTGGTATCAATCGCCAAACAATGGTTTAGGAGTATTGTGTTACGTTTTTTGTTAAAACTTTACACAAAAAGTTGCGTTTTTTCTTTAAAACCGTATGCTTTCTCATAAGTTTTGATTTTTACGTGTTGTTAGGTTAAAGTTGTAGTTTTATTGTTATTTAAGTGTTTGGAAGAAGTTTGTGCAAAAAGAAATCATTTGGAAAGTGTTTTTTGGGTGAAAATCTTGTTTTTGCATCAAACTGGGCATTTACGGTAAGGAAACCAAGTACAAGAAAGTCAAAACCCTATTCTTATGCATAAGAAAAGTCAAAACCCTAGTTTTACTCGTAAGGATTTCTACGGTAAGAAGGAAACCTACGCTATGCTTTGGTGAACCATCTTCGTGCAACAATGGTTACTCAGGCTTCCTCACTTGGATAAGTTGTGGAACACTTCGACTTGTGGATATCTTTACACTTGGACGAGTATAAAGGATTTTGGTAAAACCTAAGTTTACGCATAAGCATAAAAGCTTACGAGTAACACTCTACGCCTAAGTTAACAGTTACGCGTAAGGTTTCTTACTTCTAAGCATTTAAGTTTACGCATAAGCTTATGCTTAAGCCTAAAGGTTACGCGTAAGATAGTGTTTACGTATAAGGAATCCTACGCATAAGCAGTCTACGCATAAGCATCCTACGCCTAAGGAATCCTACGCCTAAGGAAGTCTACGCCTAATCAAATCCTACGCCTAAGCACCAATGTCACAATTCTCAATTTCCGGTCATTTCTTAAACTCAATATTCATCATATTAGTCATGCATGATTTTTTTTCATTTCACGGTAAACGCGTAAATTTTATATTAAATAAACGTTATCGCGTAAGTTATTATTTTGAACATTTAATCCGATACTTCCAAAAATGATCCCGATATATTTTTACACTTACATTTAGTTAATAAAAATGATATTTTGAGTTTACCTAGTGTTTTAAATTTATTTTGTATATAAATCGTTAAATTTATATTATTACGACGTTTTTCTTAAAAACTACACGATAATTATTATATCACTCAAATTTTACAAGAAATGTATTTTTACAATTTTTATAACTACAATATACTTTACTTTGATCCATTAAAACTTATTTTTAGTCCATACTACTCTAACTTCACAACTATATACAAGTTACAAAATATTTACCTTAACTACATTTTGTCCTTACATTTTTTTAACAATTACACACAATGTATAAAAGAAAAAAAATATATATATATATTTTGCAAATGCTTCCCCCCTTGGCCGACCAAGGGGGGGTAGCAATTAATGTTTGGTGAAATTTTTCTTTGATAGTATAGACTTATACTCCAAACTTCATCTCATTTCACTCATTCATTCACCTCATTATTTCAAGTTGGTAAAAGTGTTTTTCTCTCTTTGTTTCATCTTCCAAAACCGGTTCTACCAAGGGTGTAAGAAGAGATCATCAAAATTTTTCAAGCTCAAGTTTAAACACTCTAGATTACACTCTTATTAAAGGTTTTGAAATAAAAACCTAGGGTGTTTAGGTTAATCCTTGTTCTAATCACCTCATCATAGTAACTAGTAAGCATATCATTTTCATTTACATCTTTCCTTATCATTTCATATGTATTTCATCATTTTTTTTTGAGCAAGCATGCAAGACTTATGGATATTTATACCATTTTTATCATTGTTTTAGAGTTTTATATATAAGTCATCCAATAATTTATCCCTTGTTATATATTGGTCTTGATGATGTTTAGGAACCCATGACACCCTAAGAAGGTGTATGGTAGGATTAGAATAGCTTTGGAGTTGTTTTGAAGGGATTGGAATAGGTTTAGTACGAGAAAAACTATTTTCGACAAGTATAAATAAGGGTCTGATCTTGTTTTGTATTTCTGGAAAATCCGACAGTAGACATGAGTTTTTGGCCTAGATATTTAGAAAATATACTTTAAAACGAATCCGTGCCGCTGAACGATATTTTAAAACGGAGTTATAACGAAGAAGTTATGAATTTTACAAGTTTGACGACGAAATATATATTTTCGAAATTTCAGCAACTGTTTTGTTTTGTACGAGTCAAAAACGAGTCTTAGGCTTTTATAAATTATTCGACTTAAAAAAAATATATTAGTATACTTTGATACGAAGTAGACGTATAATAGTAGAAAACGGATTTATAAAGACTAAAATATACACGTTTTCATAAATTGCCGTAACTTTATTATTTAAGAAAAACTATATTATTTTTACGAGACAAGTGTTACGGTAAACAAAACGACCATATTAAAGGCTATTTTTAACGATGACGTAGAACTTTTTGTAACAAGATGTCTTCTAATAAAATCGAGATCACCAAGCATATTTTTCAAAATGACTAACCGTTTGTATAGCGGAGTTGTAATAATTATTACGGTTGCTTAAACTTTGCCGAAACTCACTTTTTAAACCACATTTGGACAAAACCACCATATTTAACCTCTATTATCTTTATGTCGAGACCTCTTGACGAAAAATCATGTACTAAAACTTCTAGATTTTGATACAAGCTTTCCAAAACCGTTGAGTTTGCTTCCTAACACTCGACGTGCACCATTTTACGACTAGATTTTAGAGGCCGTTTTAGTCACTTTCATGGAAATTTCAACGACATTATTTTGCGACGAAAAGTTATAATTTCACAATAAATCATTAAGAAACTATTGTAGGATGACATTTTGAAGTAAATACTTGCAAAGTAATTTAAGAATGGTAAAGACGTCAAAAGAGTATTTTTCGACGATAAGTATTATTTTCAAAACTTACAAGTGGTATAAATAACACACGAATTGCATGCATAACATTACATCATGACTTATTGCATATCATATCATTCATAATAGGTCAGTTTCGAGATTCACGCTACATTCCGGTGTAACACTTTTGTCATCATCTATTCATCAAGTAAGTAATCACACCCCTTTTTACCGTTTTACTATATTTTGGGGCGAAATGCATGAACCGTTCTTGAGCTAAATGGTTTACTACTTTTATTAACTAGTTTGACTAGAACTTGTGAACTTGAAACAAATCCTTGAACTTAATTATGAAATAATGCCTTACTTGAACTTATTGAATCGTACATGTTATGACCTTGACCTAAAGTCTCCTATGTTCGGAGCATCACTATAAGTCTCTATGTTCGGAGCATCACTATAAAGACTCTATGTTCGAGATATATCTTTGGGAAGAGGCACCCAGTATATCTTTTGGAAGAGGCACCCAGTATATCTTTGGGAAGAGGCACCCATTATATCTTGGGAAGAGGCACCACATAACTTTGGTAGTGGCACCCAGCTTAATTGGTTTCATCGGAGCATCCCTGAATTATTATACGTGGTACTATATTGTGAACTATTATGACCACTTATACTTGACTACTTGACGCGCTATATTTTGCGCAATGGGTTGTGTACACACAGGTTGCAAGTTTTGTATGGGCGGAACTTGGAACTGAGTGGATATACAATTCCTTTGCTTTGTGGACTATTTTTCCGATAACCGAAACTTGGACTATTCATACGAGTTTTCTTATTTTACTAAACATGTTTACTCACCAACTATTTTCATAGTTGACCCGTTTTTCTCTCATGCATTCCAGGTGATCGTTAGTAAGCTTTTTTACCAGGTCTTGCATAATGAAGTTTTCACTTGTCACTACAAATCGTTATGTAATAGAACGAAATATTTTGGAATCTAATCTTTGTAATATATTTGCCGATGACGGCTAAACTGGTATTGTAATGGTGTACTCTTTCTTTTAAATATTTACGTTGGTATGTTCTATTATCTTGTGCTTATGTTCCCTTCCGTTACACCTCGTGTTTCCGCCTCCGGCGAGGGTGTGACAACCAAATCCTACGCCTAAGCTCAAGTTTACGAGTAAGATCTTTAGCAAAACTTCAAACGGCCATAACTTTTGAACCGTAACTCCGTTTTCAGCGTTCTACCCATCAAAACGACCCTGAGAACGAGGAGAATGACACGCCGAATGAACTATTCAGGTCAACCTTCAAGTCCTAAAAATGCTCCGAACAAAAGTTATTGAGGTTTTTAAGTTTTCAGAGCAAATTTTCACTACAACAACCGAGCTTAATCTTCATCAAAACACAACTCCTTTATCGTTGAATCGATCCAACATCAACTTTATCATCAAATACCTTCATCAATGGCTACTCAACAAGACATTCATGCAGCCGGTGCCGAAAACCGTCCTCCTATGCTGGAAAAAGGTGGATATCTTCAATGGACAAGTCGTATGCTCAGCTACATCAAGACCAAACCTAATGGAAAACTCATGATTCAATCGATTACGAATGGACCCTTCAAGCCACGACAAGTCCAAGACCCTAGAAATCCTAATGCAACACCTTCCGTCCCACCATCTTTTCGTGATCAAGATGAATCAGAATTCACTGAAGAGGATAAGAAGCAAATCGAAGCAGATGACATGGCAATTCACATTGTCCAACTGGGTTTACCAAGAGACATCTTTGCTGCTGTAGACAGTTGTGAAACTGCTTTTCGATATGTGGGAACATGTTAGACGGCTATGTTATGGAACAGAAATTGGTCAACAAGACATGGAGAACAAGCTGCTAACTGAATGGGAGAAGTTTACATCAACTCCAGGAGAATCCATTGAATCCTACTATGGAAGGTTTCTCAACAATCTTCCAGAAGAATGGGGACGATATGTCACTATTGTCAACCAAACAAAGGACTTACATCAGGTGAACTTTGACCAACTCTACTATTTTTTGAAACAAAACCAAGCTGAAGTCAATGAAGTTAGGAAAGAAAGATTGGCAAAGAATCATGATCCCTTGGCACTAATTGCAAAGACTCCAACTCCAGTGAACACACAAGAACAACCTTCATCATCTTCCATTAACAACAACTTGCAACAATACATTCCACAACCACAAGCTGTTATTCCTCAACAACAATTCTTTCCACCAGAACAACAAGTCATTCAACAACAACAGTATCCACAATACCAGGAACAAGGAATCACCGACCTTGAAACTGAACAAACAGAGGCTTTTTCAAATGCATTTGCTTATTTGTCTAAAGTATTCAAAGGACGCTATTCCACACCAACTAACAACAACCAAAGGATTTCATCTAACACTCGCAACAGGCAAATTGCACAGCCGGGTGTGAATATGGGTCAACAAGGAGAAATGGTCGGAGTTATTGGAAATACACAGGGATATGCTACTGGATTTCACATGGGTAATCAGGCGGTTCCGTATCAGGGAAATCAGTTGGGTCAGAATGTTGGAAATCAGATGGGTCAGAATGCTGGGAATAGAGCAGTGGGTAATCAGAATGGGAATGTTGCAGCTCCAGTCATTGGGAATTATGGAAATGTGAATCAGGCTAATCGGGTTACGTGTTACAACTATCAAGGAGTGGGTCACATGGCAAGGAATTGTTCTACTAAGCCGAAAAAGAAGGATTCCGCGTATATTCAGAAAGCAATGTTGTTGGCACAAAAGTCTGAAGCAGGGATGCAGTTGAGTGCTGAGGAACATGACTTTTTTTCTCTTATGGATGACATGGAAGACCGAGAGGAAATCAATGCAAACTGCATCTTCATGGCAAATCTTCAGGAGGCTAAGTACCACACTGATTCTGACGCACCTCCTGTTTATGACGCCAATGCAGTATCTGAGGTACCAATCATTGATCCATGCTATAACAATGTCATATTTGATGTGTTTACTCATGATGAACAACATTCTGTGACGCCAACACCTACTTATGACACATACCTGGACAATCCGAGTTGTAGCAATACTAACTCTGAAACTCCAGATGTGGATCCTAGTGGAGGCTTTGTGGCACAAAATACTGAGACGTGCATTATATGAAACATTAATAAATAATTGTGGCATTGAAATTGAGAAAGTTAAAAAGGTCAATCGCGATGTTAAGGCCGCTAATGATAAATTGACCGCTGAGCTTGAGAGGTACAAATAGAATGCAAAAGATTTTGAATTTCACAAAAACAAAGAGTCATAATTAGAAATTGATTATCGAAATTCTGTTTTAAGAGAAAAATAGTTGCAAATCAAGTATGAAACACTTGATGTGAATTTGAACTTGAAAATAAAATCTTTAAACAAGGAAAGTTCTGATCTAAAAGACCAACTTTCTAAACAAAAAGCAACGTATTTTGATCTTAAAAAAGAAAAGAAAAAGTTGATAACTGATATTTCAAAACGAGAAGATTCTCTTCTTGATGAAATTCTTGAGAAAAATGAAAAAAATAAACAAATTGGAAAATTTGCTTGTTACAACGGGTCATTCTGCTCAAACTGTCAATATGTTAACAAATCAAACAAATCCGTATTTTCATACAACTAAAAAAATGGCTCTTAGTAACAAACCTCCTTGTGCACTCAAGAAAGCTCAGAAAGAACATAATATTTTGTATAATGGAAAAGCTTTGCTAGATAAACTTGAACCCGTATAAGTTCGTGATACTCATGAAACGTTAGAACTCACCGACGAGAGTAGATCAAAAATGAAACAAACGAATCCAGCTATAAAACCAATCGACTACAACAAATGGAACAAAATTTCTGGAATTACTTTTGTTCCACAAAAAGAAAAGTCAAAGTTTTCCATCACACCCAGTGTTTCAAACAAAGAGTCAACACCTGTTTCAAAACAAGTTTCAAAACCTGTAGTTGTCTTAAAATCATTGTCAAACATGGAACAAATGTCTTCAAACAATCCTTTTAACACAAGTGATTCTAGAAGCATTTTAGAGGATGTTAAAACTAGAATTGGGAGACTTCAAGGAATTGTTAAATCTAAAACCAATATTCAAACCAACATCAGGTTTTCTAGTTTTGATGATGAAATTAAAAAGATTTTTGAAACTCAAATTGCCATTCCACTAAATAACATCAGTGCGAGGGTAATTCATTTTGAACAAGCATTTTTGATAGAATCAGGTGACTTTGTCAAGGACCATAAATCTCTGGTGAAGCAAGCTAATGAATGTTTTGAACACATCAAAGTTTTGGAAAATTTGAATGATTCTCTCGTCGAAGATGTTCTGACTACTGATATTATGTCCATTATCTTACAAACATATTCTGTTGAAGATCATGAAAGACTCCTGTCTGAGACCTCCGCAATTGTTTCAAAATATGAAAAAGTTCTGGAAAAACTTGAAAAAGAAAATGTATCATATTTTAAACAATTTGATCGAAAAACTGAGGAATGCAAGTATGACAAACTGTCGTATGAGCGTGCCTACAAGGATATGCAAGAGCAAAATGATCTTTTGAGGGCTCAGCTGGAATGTCAAAAAGGAAAGACTATGGATACTAAGTTTGCAAAACCATTGACTGAGGAGAAAGAAAATGTTTCGAAACCGGTTTTCAAACCAAAAATGTTAATTGCTCTGCCTCCTCCAAAAGTCAATGAGAAAAAAGATTGGTCAAAACCAGTCACTCCACCAGCCTTGCCTAAGAAAAAAGAAATAATTGTTGAAAATGAAAAAGCGGTTATTGAGAAACCAAAAGTTTTAGCACCTGACATTTTTAAGACAAGTACCGCTAATGCGTCTTCCTCCACATCTAAACCATATGGAATAAACGACATAAGTTTAGAAAAGCACTCTAAAGAGACTAGGAAAGCAGAAACCATTTCTCTAGATAACAATATGAATCCTAATACGTGTGCCTTACCTTCTACAGGACTAGAAAGAACCTCTAGGAGCAACAGACTAAAGCCTAAGAGCAATACAAGGAAATATAGAGTCCCACATGCCTCTAAGAGTAGTAGCTTGAATAAAGAGAAGAAAGTAGAAGAACACCCTAGGAATTTACCGCTTTGTAATAAGAAAGACATTTCATCTGAATGTAATGAACCTATGAAATATGCTGAGTTTAATGAATCTGTTGAATTTGTTTGTTTAACTTGCAAGAAATCTTTATCTAATATTCATGATGATTGTGTTTCTAAGAATGAGAATGTTAAACCTGTTCAGAAGAACGTTCCAACAAGAACTTATGCTAAACCAATAAGAAGTCTAGTTGCAAGATTTAGGTCTTACACTACTGATAGGAAGTATAGTCTTTACTATAGGGATGCTATTTGGAAACCAACGGGTAGAATTTTCACACTCCAGAATGGTAGAATGAGTGCTACACCAGTATACCCAATAGAAAACTTCTATGAGTGTGATCAGGATTTTACCTCTAACCCAAAGGAACCAAAATCAAAACGGTTTCCAAAAACATCTTATTCTGTATTTGGCAGGTTATCGAAATATGTCCTTGGATCGTCGACTTGGGTTGCTCCATGCACATGACCGGGAATCTGAAGCTGCTGATCAATTTCATCTAGAAATTCATGGGAACCGTTCGTTTTGGAAATGATCATGTAGCAGCTATCATGGGTTATGGATATCTACCTTTTGGAAATTATTTGATCACTCGGGTTTACTATGTTTAAGGGTTGGGACACAATTTGTTTTCAGTCGGGCAGTTCTGTGATGCAAATTTAGAGGTTGCTTTTAGGAAAAATGCTTGCTTCGTTAGAAACTTGGATGGCACTAATCTCATAATTGGGAATCGTGATACAAACTTGTATGCTATCGACATTAACCAAATGGCCTCTTCATCACCAATATGTCTTATGACACGAGCATCTAGAACAAAGTCCTGGTTGTGGCATAGAAGATTATCCTATCTCAATTTTGACACCATCAACAAACTTGCCAAAGACAACACCGTCAACGGACTTCTAAAGTTCAAATACACCAAGGATCACTTATGTCCATCTTGCGAACAAGGAAAAAGCAAAAGAGCCTCATATAAACCCAAACTCGTATCTAGTTCAGAAGCAAAGTTGCATATGTTGCACATGGACTTATGTGGCCCAATGAGAGTTCAAAGCATTAATGGAAAAAAGTATATTCTTGTCATTGTCGATGATTATTCAAGATATACATGGGTTAGGTTTCTGAGATCAAAAGATGAAGCACCAGGCATCATCATCACCTTTCTGAAGCGTATTCAAGTACTTCTTCAAGCTCAAGTAAGGGTAGTAAGAACAGACAACGGCACATAATTTACTAACAAGGAGTTAAGAGCTTATTTTGAAGATGTTGGAATCACTCATCAGACATCAGTTGTTAGAACTCCACAGCTGAATGGGGTAGTTGAAAGAAGAAATCGAACTCTTGTGGAAGCTGCTCGCACAATGCTAATTTATTCTAGTGCACCGTTATTTCTATGAGCTGATGCTGTTACCATTGCCTGTTTCACTCAGAACCGATCCCTAATCCATCCAAGATTCATCAAAACCCCTTATGAACTAGTGAACAATAGAAAACCCGATATCTCTTACCTTCACGTGTTTGGCGCTTTGTGCTATCCTAAGAATGACAGAGAAGATCTAGGAAAACTGAAAGCTAAAGGTGATATTGGAATCTTCATTGGATACTCAGATAACTCGAGGGCATTCAGGGTGTATAATAGAAGAACTAGGAGGATCATGGAGACGATGAATGTGAATTTTGATGAACTTTCACATATGGCTTCTGAGAGACTCGCTCTAGAACCCGCGCTTAATCCGATGGCTTCTAATCAAAACAGATTAGAACCTGCAGCAAACCCATAGACTTCTGGACACATCAGTTCAGGACTCATACAACAAAGAGCTCCATCAACTTTTGCTGACACACCTCATGAACAAGAATGGGAGAATTTCTTTGAGTTAATGTTCGATGAATACTATGGTGGAACTTCGACAAATGCATCAAACCATCATTCCGCTGCACCCGCTCAAAATCATCCACCACCACCAACAAAAGATGCATCTACAACGGTCGAAACCAATACACCAACTCCATTTACGTCATCTACATTGACTTCAGCAAATCCTATTCTTGAAACAGTCTTACCAGCAGTTGATGCGCAAAACCAAAATATAACATTTCAAGAAGAACCTTCACAAAACCAGAATGATGCAACGTTAGATGACGACTTATTTGAAAACCCGTTTGCTACGGAATCAGCTGAATCATCTTCAAGCTTACGAGAACCATCTAACTCGCATACGTTTAACCAACAGTATCCTTCTACTCTGAAGTGGACAAAAGACCATCCAATTGAACAAGTTATTGGTGAACCTTCACGGCCAATTCAGACTTGTGCATTTACATTTGCTTAATTAGCAATATTGAACCAAAGAACATTCGGGAGGCAATGGCGGACAATGCATGTATAGAAGCAATGCAGGAGGAATTTCTCCAATACCGTCTACATGACTCTTGGGATTTGGTTCCAAGACTAATTGACATTCGCATCATTGATCTCAAATGGTTATGGAAGAAAAAAAGGGATGAAGAAATGACTGTAATTCGCAACAAAGCTCGTCTCGTGGCCAAAGGATACAGACAGGAAGAAGGGATAGACTTTGAAGAGTCATTCGCGCTGGTAGCTAGACTTGAAGCAGTCAGGACATTCTTAGCTTATGCAGCTCACAAAAACATCATGGTTTATCGGATGGACATTAAGACCGCATTCTTGAATGGAACTCTGAAAGAAGAAGTGTACGTGAGTCAGCTAGAAGGCTTCATAGACATGGAACATCCAGCCTACGTCTACAAACTCAAAAAGGCAATATATGGTTTGAAACAAGCTCCGAGAGCGTGGTATGACGAACTGTCCTCTTTCCTTATCCGAAACAATTTCACCAAAGAGGCGGTTGATCCTACCTTGTTTACACAAAATGCAAAATGACATTTTGATTGTTGATTTATGTGATGACATCATTTTGGGGTCCACTAATCCGAATCTTTCAAAACATTTTGAAAATCTCATGAAAAGCAAATTTGAAATGTCCATGATGGGGAACTAAAGTTTTTTCTTGGTTTACAAATACATCAATCCCCTCATGGAATTTTTATAAATCAAGCTAAATATACAACTGAGATTTTGAAAAATCATGGTATGGATAATTGTGATTCGGTCGGTACACCAATGGTAACTTCACCAAAAATTGGAGCCGATTTGTTTGGGAAACCTATTGATCCGAAGAAATATCGAGACATGATTGGTTCTCTCATGTACCTCACTTATGCGACCCGATATTCATTTTTGTTTTGCTTACTATGCGGTTTAGAGGCAAAGCCTACCGAACTGCACCTCAAAGAGGTTAAAAGGATCTTCGGTACCTGAAGACATCCATTCACATGGGACTTTGGTATCCGAAGGAATCCGATTTAATCTAATAGCCTTTTTAGATCACCGGACCAAGGTGATCAAGTTACAGCAGTACATCGGGAGGAGCATAATTTTTTGGGTGAAAAGTTAGTAAGCTGGTCTTCAAAGAAACAAGATTGCATTGCACTTTCAACCGCTGAAGCTGAGTATGTGTCTCTATCTGCGTGTTGTGCTCAAGTTCTATGGATGAGAACACAACTCACAGATTATGGCTTTACTTTAAATAAAATACCTATGTATTGTGACTCGAAAAGTGCCATAGCCATATCATGCAATCCTGTTCATCACTCAAAGACTAAGCACATTCGTGTTCGTTACCACTTCATAAAAGAGCACGTAGAAGAAGGTACGGTTGAATTATTTTTTGTGAAGGCAGTTACCAACTTCGCCGATCTATTTACTAGAGCCCTTCAAAAGAAACGGTTTGACAATTTAGTTCGGCGAATTGGAATGCAAGCCTAACCCACGAGTTAGAGCGTCTTCTCAAATCTTTTTGAATATGATTTTACAAAAAGCTTCACTGTAAATATTTTTGAAAAACAAAATACAAAATTTGAAAAACCAACAAAAGAAAATATAAAAATATAAAACTTTCAAAAATACAAAAACAATATAAAATCAAAAATCCAAAAATATTCTTCTCACGACATGTCTCTCGTATAATCGATATTACATGCGTTTCTAGTAATGTCATTCAACAATGATCTGGACATGTATAGATGGCTTGGAGAGTTCTTTAAATGTTTTCTAAAACATGTAGTTTCACAAAATTTCTTCATATGGCTTTCGTATACTTGATTATGAAACCGGACTAAAATGAAGACTTTTGATTATTTCAAATCAAAACTCGTGTTTTTAAAGAAAAATCTAATTAATGCTTGATTGCACTACATTTAAGCGGTGAGAAATCATCATCATCTTGAGCACTTTTTTCAAGATTGTTCAAAAATATTTTCAAAATCTTTCAAAATATTTTGTGGTCAAGATAACTACCTCTAAAACCCTTTAATTGATTATGCTTTATTAAAGGGGGAGTATAAAACCAAAATGTTCCAAATTCATGTTTAAATCAAAGCCGTTTGTCTCCCCAAAAGATTCTAATAATGTTGTTTAATCCGTTGATATAAAAAATATCACGATTATGCTATTTTTGAGGGGGAGAAGACGTGATTAAAAATGTGATAAAAAATGTTTAATGATCGGTGTTTGAATCTCAAAAGAGCTCGACTTCGAGGCGGAACCAATGAATTGACGAGAAATCAAATTCATTAAATGTACCATTTCGAGAAACTTGTGATAGACATGCACTTTCATGGGTCTAACCTCCTTTTCAAGGAGTGTTTATATCTTCAAGTTAGTTATTAGAGCTAGTTGTCACCTAAAGCTGACAATGGAACTCTTTAACTTAACAACGTGTGTCGTGGGGAATTGTCTATCATGAGCCGATCAATTCAAAAAGTGCAAACTCTACCCTCACTGTGTAGATTTCAGTTAAAACAATATAAGCACATGTGAAGGGGGAGTGTTTCTGAAAATATAAAACTCTCGAAGTATTTCAAACATGTTTTCAATCATAAACACTCTGTGAGATTTTCAAGAAAAGATTTTATGGCAACATACGATAATCATGGAGTTATAAGGTGACTAAGGATAGGAAATCCGTCTTATGATCTGCCAGAGCCGGAGGGATCTACCCAAGGACATCACCAATAGTTAGTATTTGATGTCCTTAGGTATGATTGAAAAAAGGAGTAAGGTGAGAAAGGAGAAAGAAGGGGTTGAAGAATTTAAAAGAAATGTAATGAAAAAGGGTGAAAAAAATAGCCCTCCATATTCAACCTTAGGGCAGAAAACGGGTTCAATTCATATGCTACTGGTTGTCACCAAGATGACACTGGTATTAAAGACAAAGACGTCATGGACCCGGTGGCGCCTTGCACTAAACCTTCTAGCCACTCAATTCCTCTTAAAAGTTTGTTTCATTCACCAGGAACCCTACATAATCTATCGACTTTCTCTTAGAGATTGTTGGTATTGAAGGAAGACCCTCTCCTATAGTCTCCGCTTAGGAAAAACCAAAATGCACTAATTGAGTCTAGAGCCACGAGATTCATCAAAAGATCTCATCGGAACACTTAACATTTCATAAGCTTGTTGTTCATCAATAGGACACAAGTGATACATTCTAGACTTAGCAATGCTGCGAACATTTATGAGAGGTTTCACAAATGTGATCCTCGGTGATTGAATGGAAATTCTGCCGGGGTCAACATCAAGCAATACGGCCAGTGGGTCATTCGCGGAAATTCTTTATGGGTTACGCTTAGTGTGTCTCAAGCGGTCTGATGGTGTTGATGCTTCGATGTACTCGACTCACGAGATTGTAGATATACCGGTATATCGTGTTAGCTCTTGAGGACCTCGGTTCAGGAACAACCTTTGCTAGAATTAGAGATGTGTTTTCACACTATGTTGTTAACACCCTCAACATTCAACACTTGTAATCTTTGGAAATCCATCTAAGGAGATTCCTTTCACGAAATCGAATCAAGATGATGAGGTCGTTACTTGAATTTATTCAATGTAATGCCAATGTCCTTTATGGGATTAGGGCGGTGATTCGCCCAAACAAAGGTGAATGGAATCAAGACATTCATCAGTAGAAACAATGTAGTAATCAATTCTTTAGAAAAGATTACAATGATCAATTGGGTTATGATTTGTACAGGAAATTTCTGGCTAATGGATGCTCTTGGGAGGAAAGAATCGTCAGATTCTCCACATGCTCATACCAACAACATCACAAATGAAGTTCTCATCAAATTCAAAGGCAACACAAAGTTAAAGATGATTCTTCATCAATGTCAAAGAATCTTCAATGTTTAAAGACTCGAGAACTTCATCATTGGAAACTCAAAGTCAAAAAGAAGTGTGAGCATGGTGGAGAAAGACGTGGAGACACCTACACCTATGGAGTTGACAAACGACAGAATACCACATTAACTAATCATAAAGCATGAAGGAACGAAAATCAAGACTATTCAATATCGACACACAAAGTTCAAGCTCAAGAAAAGTAAAGACCTAATCAAGTGAAGCATCTTTTAGGGGGAGATTGTTAGCCTTAATAATATTTAATAGAAGTGATGGTCATTCATGTTTAGGAACTTTGTAACGTGTGTTAGATATTCTACTAGAATAGTCAACGGGCTCGTGGATTGGGCTAAGCTAAATGGCTAGAAGCTATGTTAAGCTAGCCTTTTGTAAGTTCATGTAATCCAAAGCCCAATCCAAGTCCAAACGTAGCCCATGGCCAAGCCCATTAGGGTGTTTAGTATAGAAGTATAAATACCCCTCAAATGTGTCATTTGAGGGGTGTGCCTGAATGTGTATGTGTGTGTGTTTTCTTTGAAGTAATACAAGTTTCTTGTTTCATCTTTTTATCTCCACATACGAGGTACATATATCAAGTCACCACCTTTCTTAATCTTTCTTTCTTCTTATACGCATAAGCTTTGTGTTTGTTACGTGTTATACTCGTGTGATAAGTGGGGATACGTGATAAGGTTGATAGTAAAACAAGGTCCTACACACTTGGCTTTACTATTTCATTCCACGTTTGGACCCTACTTGGGTCATCAACTATAAGCATTCTTCCCCACATTTTTCCACATGTCTCATTTTAGTTATTAGTTAGTAAGTTATTTCATTTCCATCTTCAATATCATTCTATAACTTTACATTCTTAGACACTTAACTGTTACGTGTCAAATTTCCACTTTATATTTACACGTGTGTTACAACACATATTAATATTACGTTATAACACATTTATTATCCATTAACATTTATGCTTATCTACTACGTTCTATGACTTACAATTATCCCATCTCTAATACCACCATATTAGCTATCCATTAGCCATTCACATAATAAGGCCAAAAGTTGGCCTTTAACACAACATGAGTCATACCTCATCCTTATTCATAATTATAACTTTTAATTTTATGACTTCAAACCATGCCTTCTATAGGCATTCACGTCTTGACTCATCTATTCAAGTCTCATTATAATTTCTATAACAGATAAGCACACATTCATATGACACCTATCGTCACCATCCACGATGAACGGAATATAATTATCTATCACATCAATACTATGAAGTATAATTTACACACTCATAAAGTATTCATCGTGATCTATTCACATATACACATATGGTCCGCCATGGACCTACATCAAGTACACAATAGCAATATAACTATAAAACATTATCATGTGCTAGGAAATGTGCAAAACGTGCAGGGAAGGCAAAATGCTTATCTTCCACATAATGCGCGAGGAAATGTTGGGGTTGGTGCTGGTTATGGAAATACTAGTATAGGTGGAGGATATGTGAGTAATCAGAATTGTAGAAGGAACATGGCCCAGGGACAAGGAAAGCCAATCAAGTGCTACAACTGTGGTGGAGAAGGACACATATCAAGGAACTGCACTCTTCCAAAATGTCCACAAAATGCAGAGTACTTTAGGGACAAAATGCTACTAGTGCAAGCTCAAGATAGTGGAGCTGTGTTGAATGAGGAAGAATTGATGTTCCTTGTTGAGGGAAATGCCAAAACTTATGATGCTGATGTGGATGAATAGCCAATGAAGGGTATGGGTCAAAACAATCCCAACGCATTTCAAGTTGCAGACTGGGATGCGTTTGACTCTGATGTCGACGATGAACCAACTGCCCAGACCATCTTCATGGCTAGAATTTCACCAATGGTCTCTTCACCACAACAAGCCAGTTCATCCAAGGAATCGATCATATCAGAGGTATTAAAATTATACGATGAGATTGTTGGGCAAAAGATTCACGACAAAGAACAATCAACTGAAATCTTTGAATCAAATATTGAAAATATGGGTAATGGCAATGTTGTCCCATATGATCAGAATGTGAAACAAGATGAAGGTGAAATTGTACCAAGTGATGCATCTTAAGTTGGACTATATTTTTGATTAATACACTACATGTGCTCTTGATGATTCCATAACCTCTGAACTAAATGCCTATAAAGAACAAGTTGCCATATATGAACAGCGTGCTAAATTTGAACTGACTACACGTGAGCAGGAGATGGATAACCAAATACGTACAGTTATTAGAAAAAGTAACTTTAGGGAAGAAATTTTAAAACAAGAGTTAAACTCCTTATAAGAAAAACTCAATAAAACTGTTAAGCAAAAGCAAGAACTTCAAGAAAATGTAAAAGTGCTTAAATAGTAGTTTACTGCTAAGGAATCAAAACTTTTAAATGACTTTTCCAACGTAAATGCTTTGAAAAACAAACTTGAAAACAAACTGTACATACAAGGGAACACCATTCAGACTGCTCACATGATCACTAAGCATAGAGTCTTAAGCGATAAGCATAGTATTCCCCTTGTAGAGGAACCCAATTCCAAGTATGGTTAAATAGCTAGAGCTGCTCAAAAGGTAGTCTATGATGGTAATGAGATTCTTAAGCCTAGGCAAACACCATCTTGTATAGGAAGCACTGATGAGGATAGAAAATTAGAAGATCCCTCTAGGGAGAAAATGGCAAAGAAGTTAAATGATCCTTGGTGTACAAAGCATAATATAACGCTTAAATCCCATGATTATACTAAAGAAAATTGGATTGCCTTTAATAAGTTTAAACCTCAAACTCAATTAACCCCTAAGCAAGTATTTTGGAAGAAAGATTTCGATAAACAAAAAATCGATAATCTTATTGAGAAGAATCTTCCTTGTAGAAAAATGCCTCCAGCCACTGTGTATCCCCCAAATACACCTATGCATTTAGTGCCCAGAACCCTTTCGACTCAAAGCAAGACCTTAATCAACCTATATGTAGTTTATCAATTGTTTGTTGACATTGAGAAAACATGTAAGAAGAGAATTACACCCACAAGGATTACTGAAGGGGAAAGGGGTTTTGAGCAAACTAAAGAGTGTTATTTAACTGAGGTCATGCCTTTCTTTAAACTACTAAAAGAACAATTTGAGAGTCTTCAAAGGGCATTGATCTGAGAGATTAAAGAAATGAAAAAGGTGTTTAATGATATGGAAATTGAGGTCAAATATTATGAACGTGAGCTTAAAAGTAATGAAATTGAGAGGAAAAATCTGCATATCTTAAATGATAACTTGATTTCTAGATGTGTTGCTCGGGATGTGTTCTATCTTGTTACAATTTATACATCCTGCTTTTCAATTTCATGAATTATCTGTTGCCCTGAAAGTTTCCCATGATCGTGTCATTGAGCTTGAGTCCAAAAATTCAAAATTGCATGAGAAAATAGAACAAGACGATCATGATAACTTGGTCAAACATTTTTTTAAATTGGAAGTTGAACATTTTGGTTTGCAATTAAAATATCAACATCTAAAAAAAATGTTAAAACCTCAAATGCCAAGACATCCGCGGATGCTCGTGAGTTTATACAGTTCTTGAAATTAACAAACGTGATGAACATATTCGAGCTCATTGTAACACGATCAAACGATTGAAAACCCAAATCTCACAATTAAAGAGTGATAAGAATGATGTGACTGGCTCCCAAATGCCTCCTCCTTTAGATTCTTAGAATTTTCATCTTCAAAACATCATTAATGCATTACAACATGAAAATGAATGTTTTCTAGCAGAAAATGAAAAAGGTTAAATTGCATTTCAAAGAGTTATATGAATCAATTAAAGTCACTCGTGACAAGAACAACGAAAAGTAACTTCTTTGTAAAATGAAATTGAGAATCTGAAGAGTCAGTGCAAAGGGAAAATGCCAATCACAAATTGTGAGACTCTGCACCAAAGGTGCACTGCTTGCAAAATATGCTATGAATGTGAAGTACATTCCACCTCATCTTAGGAATAATGAACTTGCACTTCAAACATATTTTTCGTACCTTAAGGATAGTCTAGAATGTCTCCGTGAGATTGTTGAAGAAGATAAGAAAGAGAAGCCACTTGATAGTGCGATTAAGGATGCATGCTTATATGCCAAACGAACTCAAGAGCTGTTAGAATGCCTAATAACTATAAGTCCTAAATTTGGTACTAAGAAAGATAGAGTAGTTATGCCTTGCTCTATGCCAAAAGCCAAGCAAGTGTCCTTTGATGTGCCTCCTAGTACTTCGGATCCCAGTACTTCTAGACCAGGAATGCAGAAAGTAGTGAAACCAACTAATATTCCCATCGTTCCCTCTACAGGAGCAATCAGTGAGACTAAGGCAAGCAGGTCAAAGCCTCCAGGCAATACAAAGCAAGATAGGACCTCGCAAGCTAAGAGTGATCAAAGGAAGGAAGTAGAAGACCATCCTAGGAACAATAAGTTTGAGTTTAATAAGACGTATCGTGTTGATTATAGTATTAGCTATAAGCGTACTGTAATTAATTCGAATTCTTCTACGATTTGCAAAACATGTAATGAATGTTTGGTTTCTGGTACTTATCATGAATGTGCTATGAATGAATTAAAATATGTTGCTAAGTTTCCAGTCAAAACTGTTAGAATTGCTAAACAGGTTAAGGATGTCAGAAAACCAAGGTGGAAAAAGGTTAAAAAACATTGGAAACCAACGGGAAGAAAATTTAGTAATGTAGGTTATCAATGGAAACCTACTGGCCGTAAATTCAATCTTAATGAATTGTGCCCTAAATTATCTAGATCAATGCCCATTAGGAAATGGATGCCAACTAGTAGAATTATACCTCTAAGAAGTGAACACACTTTGAATAGATCTAATGTCACTTGATCCGCTCCAAACCGTCAAGTTATATCACTCAAGCCGGCCACTTGTGAATGGCCGACCGTAACAAACTTAAAACAGCTCAGAAGCAAATGCAATTTAGATCAGAGGAATATAGTGTATTCCTGGGTCGTTAAGTCCCACGGAGGATGAATTGGTGTTAAACAACTTCAGATGTCGAGTAATCACTAAGGATAGTGATCAGAAAGGATTTTGATGAATAATTATACCTAAAGAAAAGATCTATAAATTACAGCGACTTAAATGCAAATTAAAATTAAAAAGTTAAAATATATAAAATTGCTATCACTATTTTTACAATGATGTTTTTATGATTTTATAAAATAAAATAACTTAAATAAACTATTTTAACTAAAACGTAAACTTAAATTATCTAAAAATGTAGCTTAAAATGAAAACGTACGTTATTTATAAAATTAGCGAGTCGCAAACAAAAGCGTAAAATTTGTGAAATAAAAGACCTACAAGTGTAAAAACAATTTTCTTACTTACTATATGATAAAAGAAAATTTTAGAAAAAAGATTTATATTTTTTAGACTTTTATATTTTATATTATGAATTAATTACTATTTTACACTAATTAAATGTTTAAAAATACTAAAACTATTGAGAAAAATCTGAAACTTTTTTGTAAAATGCTTTATCACATCTATTTATGAAAATTACAAACTTGAAAAGCTACTTTAAATAAGCTCGAAATAAGCTAAATGAACCTAATAAGCTAAACCGGACAAAGCGTTATATAAGTAATAGATTGTGCAAGATTATACGGAGACAAGTCCCAAGGGCAAATGGCATACAGGTACCCTTCTAACACGCTCCTAAGGGGGAGGTCTCAGGTTCGAGCCTGCCTACCCCCTTTTTGCTAAACATTTTTTTTTTTCGATTTTCTTTTTACAAACTTATTTAACACAAGAAAATAAGCACTTTTTATAACTATGACTTTTTACAAAACTACCAATAAGCGATTCACGGACGAAGATTTTATCACGTTAAGCTAAACTTAAATTAAGCACAAGGTATTAAGCTAAAGATGGCTATAAGCTATAAAAATAAACACAAGTATACTGGAAATGAGTTAAGCAACTGTAAATAAGCTATTTTTACAACTGAATAAGCACAAGGACTACTAATAAGCACTGATTAAGCTATAAATAAGCACTTAATTAGAACTGTTACTCAGTACACTAATAGTTTTCTAGGAAACTTTAAGCTAAATTTTAAGCACTTGATTAAGCTAAGAAATGAAAATGAAAACTTGGACCAACAAGTAGACCAGTTAAACTCTCTAAAAAACTATTTTACAAGGTTTTGCTTATACTAATAAGCTCTTGAGGAGCTTGTGAAAAACTATTGAACACTAACTTATCTAGTACACTAAGTAAAAATGGACAATAATGAAAAGCTATTGCAGGCTAGGTAAATAAGCTAAAAATGGAAAATAAGAACTTAGTACCTTGAGTTAGCTAGGTGAGCTACTCAAAAAGCCAAAATACACAATTTGAAGCTAACTAATAAGCTCTATAAGAGCTTGTGAAATAAGCTACCAAATCTGTGCACAGGATAGTTTTTTAAATGAGGTATCTAAAACAAGCTAACCAATAAGTACTTTATAAGCTGATTAAAAGCAAACTAATATTTTTCTAATTTTCTTTAGCAGCTAAATACTAATATCCCAAAAGGATTTAAGCTAAATCTTAATAATGAATACACAGTAAAATTCTAAATTTTATTCAAAAACTGACCTTAAGAAAATTTGACTTTTTAAAATGAACTAACAAGTTGACTATTATGAACTTATGATGATCCTAAATGACTAAATATGTTATATTAGTGATATGAAACTAATTTAGGGTAGATAAACAACTTTTAAAGCTTAAATGATGATTATGCAATCTTAATTTCTAACAGTTAACAAGTAGCATGATTTTAACAATGATTTTGACTTTTACTCAAATAAGACTTGGTTTTAATGCTTGTTGAGATACTAAATGCTAAAATGACATGAAACCACAACAAGTAACCACAGATGGCTACTAACACAGATAACCAAATTGATCCAAACACCACTTTCCAATACATTGTGTAATCTACTTCTAAATCCACAATTACAAACTCATTTTAACTTCAAAAAGATTCATTACACCTAAATGAAGCTATATGCAACAATAATCAATACTTATAACAGAACAATCACTACTACTCAATTAAGCTAAAAAGTGAGATTAAGTCTCAACTTACAAGATGTCCAGCCACTATGGCTTGCAATTCAGCAAAAGTACCACTAATCCTAAACCATTTTCATCACAAAATCAACCCAAATAACTCTGATTCTACTCATTTCCATTCGCATCATTAATTTAATTCCACAGTTGACTTTTGTTGACTAGGATAATTTTGAGAGTAAAATTGGAGTAAATGAGTTTCTGAGTAAGTAATAAGCTAAACTAGACTTGTTAAAGCTTATATGGGAGCTTATAATTACATAACTTCAACTATAAATAATCATTCACATGAACTTGATATCTTGAATTTGAAAATTGCATAAGATAACTTCGTACTTGAAATTAAATCTTTGAAAAAGGTTTATGATACACTGAAATTACATAAGAAAGTACTTGGAAACTTAAACATAAACTGGAATTTGAAAATTAAACTAATCGACATGAACCAAACTAAACTACACTACTTGGTTCTTTTTCTCTGCTTCATTTCCTTTTTATTGTGATCCAAAAGCATCCTCTTTCTCCTCTGATCAATTCCCACCATTGGATAAGTCAAAGTAATCACAACCTTTGATTTTTACTTTTTTGGCGCCAAAAGTCCTAAAGTTTTGCATTTAATGCTTTTTGGTTTATGTAGAGGTGGAGGGGTTGTTAACCATGGGGGATAAGGTAGGTGAGGTGGAAAGGAGTGGGGAGGTGGAAACCATGGTGGTTTGGTTTGCGATGGGGGTGAGAGGGATAAACAGTGTAGGCGGTTTTATCTGTTTAAAAATTGGGCCGGGTTGTGATATTGGGCCAGCAGTATATTGGTTTGTGTTTTGGGTTTGATTTGGATTGGATTAATAATACAAAGGACCAATTGTGCAATTCGGCCAAACATGAGGGACTAACATACCCTTTCCAAAGCTAAAACAAGGGTTAAACTTGCCAAGTTTTATTAGTACAAGGACCTCAATTGATAATTTCCATTTTCACCCTTCCAGGACTAAATCACGCCAAACTTTGAAACTTGAGGGACCAAATGTAATTTTCAAAAGTTATCATCAAGGACCAATTTTGTCATTTATGAATAGTACAAGGTTTATTTTTGATAATTTTCACTTTTAAATTCACCAAGGACTATTTTTGACATTTTTCAAAGTTTAGGGACTAAAGTTGTCATTTTGTAAATTTTAAACTTTAAAGGGTTTATTTTGACAACTTTTGAATCCCATGGACCTTAAATGACATTTTACAAGTTTTAGAATTACTAGGGACTAGTTTTGACAACTTTTGAAACTTGGGGGACTAAAACTGCCAATTATGCAAACTTGATACGTTTTTCACCTGATTTTGATGTTTTTGCATTTAAAACACATAAAACACTTGTTTGTGATATTTTCATCATTTTAATGCATTTCTGAGTGTTTTCAGATGTTTTTGCAGTCTAGACAGTATAAAAATGATGAGTATTTAGACACTCATCATCACTACTAGTCCTGCATCTACCTCTAATGATATCATTGATTCTACTTCTGATGTGGGTGTTCCAATATCGTTTACTAACCAAATGGATCCCATTCTTGCATGGGGATTCAAATTATCCAGTCATCCATACTTGTGTGTATTAAACTGCAGGTCGTACAAATTGCTCTGTGGTATTTGGACTCAGGCTGTTCCAAGCATATAACTGGAGATCGCTCGCGGCTCATGAACTTCTTGAGTAAATTCATCGGGACTGTTAGATTCAGGAACGACCACTTTAGGGCAATTATGGGTTACGGAGACTATGTTGTTGGTGGCAGTGTAATTTCCAGGGTCTATTATATTGAAGGTCTTGGTCATAACTTGTTCTCTGTTGGTCAATTCTGTGACTCAGATCTAGAAGTGGCCTTTAGAAAACATACTTGCTTCGTTAGAGAACTTGATGGTGTTGAACTTTTAAAAGGAACCCGTGGAACCAATCTGTACACCATCTCCATCGAAGACATGATGAAGTCCTCTCTAATTTGCTTGTTGTCAAAGGCTTCGAAAACAAAGTCATGGTTATGGCATCATCGTCTCAATCATTTGAACTCCGGAACAATAAATGATATTTCTAGAAAGGACTTTGTAAGAGGTTTGTCCAAATTGAAATATGAGAAAGATCATCTTTGTTCAGCATGCCAATTGGGAAAAAGCAAGAAATACGCCCATAAACCCAAACCAGCAAAGTCAATTACGAAAGTTCTTCATACTCTTTATATGGATTTGTGCGGACCCATGATAGTACAAACTATAAACGGGAAGAATATGTGCTAGTCGTGGTTGATGACTACTCTCGGTTTACTTGGGTTAAGTTTTTGAGGTCAAAGGATGAAAATCCAGATTTCATCATCAAACTTATCAAACAGCTGTAGGTTCGACTTAATAAAATAGTCAGAATTATCCGAACAGACAATGGAACTGACTTTGTTAACAAAGAACTAAGTCAGTTTTATGAAAGCATTGGAATCAGTCATCAAAGAAGTGTTCCACGTACTCTTCAACAAAACGGTGTAGTTGAAGAGCGAATCGAACTCTTGTCGAGCTGCAAGGACTATCTTGATCTACTCAAAGGTTCCAATGTTTCTCTGGGAAGCCATTGCCCTTGCTATATACCCAAAACCGTTCCCTATACCCTACCACTCATGGAAAAACTCCTTACGAACTTGTCCACAATCGAAAACCAGATCTTTCTTTCCATCGTGTATTCGGTGCTTTATGCTATCCAACGAATGATGGTCAAGATTTAGGAAAGTTAAGATAAAAGGCGGACATTGGAGTTTTTGTTGGTTACGCACCAAACCGGAAGGGTTACCGAATCTACAATAAAAGAACCTGAGATATCATGGAAACTATTCACGTCACATTCGATGAGCTGTCTGAGCAAATGGCTCCTAGACAATCTAGTTCTGGACCCGCATCTCAACATTCATTAAGTAGTCTCATTAGTTCTTCTCTTGTACAGAATCCCTCACCTGCAGTTCCGTATGTACCTCCTTCTGAAGAAGATTTAAAGAAATTGTTTTATCTGATGTTTGATGAATACTAGGAACCTCTTGTCAATGATCAATCTACACCATCAACAGTGGCGGCTCTAATCCAGTCAACACAGATAATCCATCAGTTTCAGTGTGCTAACTCAGAAGTTATGTGCTAGATCAATCATCATCATCCTCAATCCTCATCCTCGAGTGTACATCATGGAAATGTTTCTGCTAACTATGATAGAGATAACCCCTTTTCCACTCCAGAAGATGCACCGTTTGAAAATGTATTTGCCCCTGAACCAACACCTGAACCATCTTCATCAGGGATCCAAACTCTGCTACATCAGTTCCTCATCACCAACCACATGAACATCTCAGAAAATGGACACATGATCATCCATTGGACAACATTATTGGAAACCCATCTCGTCCGGTATCCACTCGTAAACAACTTGCCACATATGCCTTATGGTGTTTCTTCAATTATGTATTATCAAAGATCGAACCTAAAGATGTCAAAACAACAATAATCGAGGACACTGGTGGTTTAGTGCTATCCAAGAAGAAATCCATGAGTTTGATCGTCCTGACGTATGGGAATTGGTACCTCCAGTTGTGCTATGATCATTGCTCTCAAGTGGATCTTTAAAGTAAAGCTTGATGAGCACGGTGATGTTCTGAAGAAAAAGGTAAGATTAGTGGCTAAAGGATACCGACAAGAGGAGGGTGTTGACTTTGAAGAATCATTTGCTCTGGTTGCACGAATTGAGGCTATAAGAATCTTCCTGGCTAATGCGTGACGAAACATGGTGGTTTATCAGATGGATGTAAAGACTGCTTTTCTTAATGGTAATCTCAAAGAAGTAGTTCGTTAATTAACCGAAGGTTTTGTGAATCGAGCATCCTACCCATGTCTACAAGCTTGAAGAAGGCTTTATGGCTTGAAGCAAGCTCCAGGGATATGGTATGATACCTGTCAAAGTTCCTATTGACAAATGGATTCAGCAAAGGAGCAGTTGATCCCACATTGTTCACAGAAAGTCAGGGCAAACACTTAATTCATGTTCAAATTTATGTTGATATTATTTTTGCCTCGACCGACTAATGAATGTGACTTTTTCAAAGGAGATGGGTTCCAAATTTCAAATGTCTATGATGGGACAAATGTCATTTTTCTTGGGATTACAAATTTCACAAAGTACCAGAGGCATTTTCATTAATCAATCTAAATATGCTAATGAAATTTTAAAGAAATTTGGATTTGATTCTTGTGACCCTGTTGACACTCCCATGGTGGAGCGCGCAAAACGGATGAGGACAACTCAGGGATCATGGTTGATCAACGAAATATCGAGAATATGATTGGATCCATGATGTACCCCAGCCCGATGGACCTGATATTCATTCGCTGTATGCATGTGTGCTAGATACCAGGCTAAGCCTACAAAAAGCACCTTGAAGCAGTTAAACGGGTCTTTCGGTATCTCCAAGGAACCATTAACATGGGACTTTGGTATCCGAATAACACCAATATGTCACTAACAGCATATGCAGATGCACGTCAGGTGGTGCTCAATTCTTGGAAGATAAATTTGTAAGCTAGTCTTCAAAGAAAAATGGTATATATATAGGAATGCCATCATGTCTCTTGTTGTGCTCAAATCCATGGATGAGATCACAATTATCGACTATGGATATGAATTCAACTCTGAATCCAAAAATACCCATTGCTCTCTTTGTAACAATGTTCAACATTCAAGAACAAAGCATATAGACATTCGACATCATTTCATCAGGGAACAAGTGGAGAAAGGTGTGGTGGAACTATATTAGTGAAGGCGAATATCAGTGGCAATCTTCACTAAAGCTCTTCCTAGAGAACGTTTTGAGTTTATACTTCCACGACTTGGACTAAAGAGTCTACAACGGGAAACACTCAAACGTCTTCAAGAGGAAGAAGAGGAGTAAAGGCTTTTCTTCATCCATTCGTTGTATATATCTTATCTAAAAGCAAAATACAAAATTATAAAACCCACAAAAAGAAAATAGAAAAATATAAAATTTCAAAACCTATAAAAATTAGAAAATCTTTGAAAAAGCCCAAAAATATTTTTTACATCAATATTCTGTTCTTCGATAACATCTACGGACTTTGATTTGTCACTCAAAGAATGACACGGGTCTTTAGATGAAGTTCGAGTGTACATAAACCTTTTTAAATATAAAAAATGAGATGGAGAAAAATGATGGTTTATTGTCATTTCAGGTAGTACTGTTTAAAAAAATAGAGCCATGCTTAATCTAATTTTTGAAACCTCATACTCTGATTCTAAAAACAAATGTTTGTCGCCAAAAAGAAAAATGTTTCCTTCACAAATATTTTTCCTTCTAAATATTCTTCTAAAAAATATTTTTCATCTAATGAATACAAAATTGCTTTGAAAATAACTTGGACTATATTTTTGAAAATCATCTGGACTTATCATTTGTCAAAATCTCTAACACTCAATCAAAAACTTATGTCATTGATTGAGGGGGAGAATGATTTCAATCAAATCAAAAAGTTACTTTTCAAAACAATTGGCACGTAATCGAGCAAGGTCTAATTTTGGATAATAAAAAAGAACAATGTTTTTGTACAATTGGATCCAGACCAAGGATAATGTTGTGTTTTCATAAGATACTTAAGCATGTTTAATCATTGGAGTTTAAAGTCTCAAAATTTGATCCTTATCAGTTTAATGTTTTAAAAGCATGTCACAATTCTCCTCAAAAGCTTTCAAATATAATTTAAATCAATAGAGATCACAAATCTCAAAGGATTTGAAAATTGTGATCGGGGGAGAATTTGTGATTTAAATTGGATATAAAATGATAATTCAATAAGTGGTTTTATAAATATAATAACAAGCTCTCCTCCCTACATGTGCTAAACGATTTCAAATTTTCTCATGCACATGTTAAGGGGGAGCATTTATCTTAAACCAAAAAGAATTGAAACGTGATTGATTTGTCTCTAAGTGCATGTTCCCTCTAATATGTGCAAAACACTTTTGAATCTCGATGCACATATTGTGGGGGAGCAATCAAAAGAAAACCTCATCCTTCCCAAAATATTTCATTCAAAGTACTTAAAATCTTTGGTTTGGAAGTGATGATGATCATTTAAGAAAATGTTAATAAAAAGATTGGATCTTTCATTCTAAATCTTAGATTTCAAAGTCCTCTTACCTCCATGTGCTAAAACAACTTCTAATACGTGAAGCACATGTTGAGGGGGAGCTTTTCTAAAATATCAAAAACAATTAAGGTACAAAATGCTTTGATTTTATATCACAAGTACCTTGATTGATTTTCAAATGGTTTTCAATTGGTTTCAAGGCGGAAAGAACAATACCAAAAGACCGACCAATTTATTTTATGCATGGAGATATAAGGATGGTTAGAGCTAGGTATTCGTTCCCACGATCCCGCCAGAGCCGGAGAGATCTACCCAGGGACAATCCACTAGATAGTGTAGAAGTCCTTAGGTATGATGGAAAAAGGAAAAAGTGAGAATATGGGAAGAGTGCCGACTGAGATTGAGCTAGAACTGGAATAAACCCAACAAAGTTCTAGTAATGAAGTCTTGGTAAGCACTGAAGGGGTTGAAGAATGAAAAAGAATTGAATGTAAAAAGGGTGAAAATAAATAGCCCTCCATTAATTCAACCTTAGGGCAGAAACAGGGTTCAATTCATATGCTACTGGTGGTTACTAAGGTAACGCCGGCATTGAAGACAAGACGTCATGGACCCAGTGACGCACTGCACTAAACTTTCCAAGCTACTCAAGTTCCTCTTAAAAGGGCTTGTTTCATTCTCACGGGGAACCTACATGTTCTATCGACTTTATCTTAGAGATTGTTGATATTGAAGAAGGAGACCCTCTCCCTAGTCTCCGACATAGGAAACCAAAAGTGCACAATTGAGTCTAGAGCCAAGAGATCATCAATAAATCTCATTAGGACACATTGTTCTTGAAGACTTGCTGTTTCACATAATGTGGAAAGTAAGAATATATTTTAAGAGTCCTACGCATTATCCTTATGGTATTGCGAGAACATCCGAGTAATATGTTGAAATATTCACGATGAAGATGGAAATCCTTCTAGAGCCAACGTCAAACAAGCTCTTGGTGGGCGGCATGTGAGATCTATCCAATAGATCAAGCTTGTGACAACTAGATAGAAATGATGGGGCGATTCAATCTTGAATCAACCTTGGTCCAGGAAATGGATTGATGGATACCTTTGAAAAACCGGTTGTTGTGCTTAAAAATTCTTTTCTGTAGCACATCGACTGAGCACTAATGTTTCGAAATTAAAAGGGTATTTATGATTGATAATTAATTTTACAATAAAACATTCGTTGTATTGCAAAACCCTTTAAATTAAGCAATACACGATTGTTTTTCAAATCACTTTTCATCAATCAGTGAATCTCAATTCGCTAGTTCACTCACTCCGTGTTGTCTTCTTTGAGATGTTCAGGTTTGAGAACGGCTAGAAGCATTGCGAAACCCTCTGAGAGATTCTTCGGATTATTCTGATCATGGCGTACTTGTACTGATCAATAGGGAACCATGGGCCGTGCACCTCAATTCAACGAAAGTGATCAAAGAAACTTTCGTGTGCTTTTATTGCTAACTGTTGTATGAAGGAACCCCCGACTGTTGCAGCTGATCAGAATTGAGGAGTCAATCCATTGCCGCATGCTCACACATCACATTCACTTCTAAAGAAATCATGATAAGTGCATATCTTCATCAATGGGCTCTGATATTTTCAATCCATGCTTCTGCTACGCTGCTGGAAATATTATGAATCAATAAAAGCTTCCGCTACTCTGATAAGAAGATATCATGATCCAAAATGTGAGCATGTCGGTCCAAAAGTCACAACTTCACATGATGACAACACTATAAAGGATGAGTTAGAGATTTACGGTGGCTGATGATCTCAAAGCTAGCTCAAAACTCATCATCACGTGGATCAGTTAAAGACCTCCATTTGAAAGTACAAAACATGCAGAACATGAAGAATCAAGGACTACTGGCTATAGAGCAAAGAACTTAATCAAAATCCAAGACAAAATGTAATATCTGTTTGTAATTGATGTAATTGAGGTGACCTCTCTTAGGGGGAGATTGTTAGGATTTAGAAAATCCTGTAGTTAAAGAGTCGGTCACCTCAAGTATATGTATTCATTAGAAAGCTCATAGTCGTAGTCATTTAGTGTTAGTAAGTAGTTTATTAAGTAACACCATAGAGGAAGGACGGGTCTTTACCCACTTTATGCCTGATCCACAACCCGTAGGAGGTGTGTCTTGTAAGAACCTATAAATACCCTTTGCCTAGCAAGGGAAAGGGTTGGAGCTTTTCATAATATCATTTTTCTTTGTCTCTCTAAGTTCCCAAATCTCTTCCACTTTCTCTCTCTAAACTAAAAACCATACGCCTCGTATTATTGTTTGATTATGTGTTAATGAAAACCAATATGTTCCAACCAATGAAGTGATTTGGCTCCCCGCACTTGAAACATTTGCACTCTTATTTCACCGTCTTATCGTCTTTGCTTTTCTGAAAAATTTCTTGTCATCATAGGGTTGCTTGACATATCTTCATTTTCTTCGAAATAATTTCTTGAAGTCTCGTACCGTCATTGCATATTCTTCATCTTCACTTTTCGAGGATGAGGTTTCTTCATCACTAGAGACTTTCTTGGCTTTCAAAGCAAGAGATTTGTTAGGATTTGGAAAATCCATGTAGAAGAGTCGGTCACCCCGATCTTAGTCTAGCATGTGTTAGCTCATAGAATTAGCTATATTTATTAGTTATTAGATTAGTTTAGTAACACCATGGAGGACGGACGGGTCTTTACCTACTGTATGCCTGATCCACAGCCCGATAGAGGGCGTATTATGTAAGACTATAAAATCCTCTTCCTATCCATGGGAAGAGGTTGAGCTTTCAATCTAACCTTCTTATTTCTCTTTCACTTTCTCTCTCTTGAAAGCCTCCCAACTTGTACTTTCTCTCTCTAAACTCTTGCATGAATTCAAACCTTATGTGACAACCCGTACTTTCAGGTCATTTCTCGACACAATTTATGCCTCACTATTTCAACATTTATAGTAAACTTGGTTTACTTGTTTCAAATTCGCGTAACCTTTATGGTTTAGCGGCGAATTCATGATCATAACATCACGAGCAATTCATATGGACTAAGAGTAGTCTACATTTCATTGACATCATTTGCATCTCATTAGTTCATTCATGACATTTCATTTCACATTTAACGCGTGAGTTATTATTTTAAATATTTAATCCGTTACTTCCCAAAAATGATCCCAATATATTTTATACTCACATTTAGTTGTAAAAACTATATTTTGAGTTCAACAAGTGTTTTGAATTTATTTCGTATATAAATCGTTAAATTTATATTATTACGACGTTTTTCTTAAAAACTACATGATAATTATGTTATCACTCAAATCTTACAAGGAATGTATTTTTTTACAATTTTTATGATCTCATTATACTCTACTTGATCTATTAAAAATTTACTTGTACCTAAAAGCTACCAAAACCTTACAAGTTATTATTACTTACACTTTTCTTACAAGTATACAAGTATATACATTTTACCTACACAATTACTTATGCAATAAAGAAGAAAAAAAAAAATATATATCTTGAGAGACATGATCCACAAAAACCGGCTAGGGGGGGGTATTGCATTTAAGAATTGGTACAAAATTTTCAATTGTATATACTTATACACTATCTTAAACTCATTCACTTAATCATTCATATCATTTTTACTCATAGTTGGTGAAGTTGAGTTTTTCTCTTGGTTTTTCCCTCTCTCTAAACCGGTTCTACCCAAGGAGTTCATGGGATCATTCAAAAATTTTGCAAGATCAAGTAATTACAATCTAGTTACACTCTTTATTTAGGTTTTGAAATAAAAACCTAGAGTGTTTAGGTTTAACCTTGTTACTTGCACCTCATCATATTCACTTGTAAGCATGTTTTTATCATTTTTCATGTTTCCTTTTCATTACATATGTATCTTTTCATTTTTGGAGCAAACATGCAAGACATATGTGATTTATACCATTTTTACATGATTTTAGAGTTATATATATATATTATGGTCATCCTATAATTATTCCCTTAGTATACTTTGGTCTTGATGATGTATAGGAACCCATGACACCCTAAGAAGGTGTATGGTAGGATTAGATTAGCTTTGGAGTTGATTTGAAGGGATTGGAATAGGTTTAGTACGAGAAAAACTATTTTCGACTAGTATATAAAGTGGTCTGATCTTGTTTTGATTTTCTGGAAAATCCGACAGTAGGCACGAAATTTTGGCCTTGATATTTAGAAAATATACTTTAAAACGAATCCGTGGCGGCTTGAACGGATTAAAACGGAGTTATAACGAAGAAGTTATGGATTTTACAAGTTTGACGACGAAATATATTTTTCTGAAATTTCAGCAAACTATTTTAGTTTTGTGCGAGAGTCAAGCGAGTCCTAAGCTTTACAAATTATTTGACTTATCAAAATATATTAGTATACTTTGATACGAAGCTATATAATACGTAGAAAACGGATTTGAAACGACTAAGATATACACGTTTTCATAAACTTGCCGTAACTATTATTTTTAGAAAACTATATTATTTTTACGAGATAAGTGTTACGGTAACTAAAATCACCATATTTATATTATCTTTATGTTCGAGACCTTTTGTGAAAACTCCTGACTGAAACTTTTAGATTTCGATACAAACTTTCCAAAACCGTCGGTTTTCGTTTCCTAACCGGCGTACACCATTTACAACTAGTTTTCCAAAGCCATTTTTGTTAAATTCATGAATATTTCGACGACATTGTTTTGCGACGAAAAGTGGAAATTTCACCACAAATCATTATTAAACCATTGTAGGATGACATTTTGACGTAAAAACTTGAAAAGTGATTTTGATTGGTCAAGACGTCAAACGAGTATTTTTCGACGATAAGTAATATTTTCAAAACTCACAAATGGTATAAATAACATACGTAATGCATGCATAACATTACATTGCAACTCATTACATATCATATCATTCATAATAGGTCATTTTCGAGATTCACGCTACATTTCGGTGTACTCACTTTTGTCTTTGCATCATTGACCAAGTGAGTTTTCATAGCCCTGCTTTTACTTGTTTTCAATGCTGTTTTTGGGGGAGATACATGCTCGACTATTTTTATTACATTCATGACTATTTGCAAATTATATGTTTAGCCGAACTGAATGCTTAGTCATGCGTAGTAACAGTTTTGCCATACTTAGAAGTTCCATAGTATATTCATTGGTCTAATGGTCTTGGTATATTCATTGAGCTAATGGTCTTGGTATATTCATTGGTCTAATGGTCTTGGTATATTCATTGAGCTAATGGTCTTGGTAATATCATGAACTAATGGTCTTGGAACGATTTGAACATACACTATACATTTTGGCAATGGGTTGTGAATACACAGGTTGCAAGTTTTGTATGGGCGGGACTTGGAACTGAGTGGATTCACAATGCCTTTCTTTGCATAAACGATTTCAATACATTGAGCCATGCACTATTATGTGAATTCATTTGACATCATGCACTTGAACATTAACTCTACATATTCTGCCAGTGGGTTGTGAACACACAGGTTGCAAGTTTTGTATGGGGACTTGGCTGAGTGGATTTACAATGCCTTTGCTACATAAACGATTTTGAAAGTCTTTACATATCAACGATTTACAATGCCTTTGCTGCGTAACCGATTTTGAAAGGCTTTACATTTCAACTCAAACTCTATGAACTCACTCAACCTTCGTGTTGACACTTTTTAGCATGTTTTATCTCAGGTATCTAAGGCATTCACTTCATGGCATGCATTTGGACACATCATGGAGTCGTGGTGACGACGCGTCTTACTTGGGTTTTACGCACTTTAAAACATCGTTTGAATTGTACAAACTTATTTCCGCACAAGTTGATTTTCATTTGGGACCTACTTTGTAAACTCTGATTATTTTATTAAATCAAACGATGTATTTTCCAAACGACACTTTAGGTCGTTCAATATACCTGTGATTGTGATGCTATGAATGATCAAATCCCGAATTCCATTCCGTGCAAAACAGTTAATTTGGGGGTGTGACAGATTGGCATCAGAGCTTCGGTTATAGAGAACTAGTTTGCATCATTGACCCTAGACTATAACTACATTTTCATAGCATCTCATCATTTCATCATAAGTGCATGTTCACTTTTCATGCGATTTATACGTACATTTTTCGAGTTATTTACTTTCATTTCACATCGATTGTCACATGGATGCCTTTAATTACCCATCCCATTATCTCTTCCTCATACTCTAACGTGGAGAATTCCTTGTCATTCCCTATCACAATTTTTTTTATATATCAGCTGATTCATTATCGATAACGACGAATGCCGAGATAAACCCTTAAGTAGGGCAAAGTCACTCTCACTCCTTTGTTTCATCACTAACATGTCGAGTTACACGTTACTAACACATTAAGTCACTAAACCATTATACATTTGAAACACTTACGACACATCATAACCCATTTCGTAGGAAACCGTCGATCATTTTGAGAGATAACCTCAAACTTACCATTTCTTATCACATCTCTTTGGAGTGTTTATTATTAACATCGGATTTTGCTACGTCTCACATTTCCTCTTGTTTTGAAGAAGATATGGCACCGAAGAAAGCTACACCGAGTTGAAATGACCCAAGGCTATTCAAAAGTTGGTGAATGATAGCATAGCCGATGCTCTAAGAACGAAAGGTGGAAGTGGCTATCTGCCAACTGTGAGGCCCATGCTGCTTGTAGCCGCAAAAGGCTCTGGAAATCACGGGAGGACCGGAGTTAAAACATTAGTATAAGAGTTTCAAAAGTGGAGATCCACAAGTTTAAAGGAATTTGAAGGACCACATGGCTGGTGCGATGGTTAGAAATTGGAGTCCGTGTTTTTTTGTGTATAATGCCCGGATGATAGTAAGGTCAAGTTTGCTACAAGTACATTACTCGATGGAGCGTTGTCGTGGTGGAATTCATATGCTCAACCGATTGGAATGGAGAATGCTTTCAAGCTTACTTGGAAGCAATTTAAGGGTTTGGTGACTAAGAAGTTTTGTCCTCGTACGGAAGTGAAAAAGTTGGAGACGGAGTTCTACGAACTAGTAACGATTGGGTACGATATTGACACATACATTCGGAGATTTGAGAATTGGCCGCGTTATGCCCGTCGATGGCACGGATACTTGAGAAGTTCTAGAGGCTTTATCGAGGGACTTCCCGAAGTTATTCAAGGAAATGTGACTTCGTTTGATCCACAAACAATCGAGGAAGCTATTAGGGTGACTCAAAAGCTCATGGCCCGGGTAGTGAAGAGAGGTAAGTACACCAACACCAACCAAAACAACAACAACCTCAACAACGCTTAACTACAGCAATAACCAAACAACAACAACGGCGATAACCAAATCAACAACAACAAAGGAAATGGAAAACGACCAGGAGATGATAACAACAACAACCAAAACATGACACTAACCATCATCAACAACAGAAAAGACAAGAAAGCGCAATGGTATATGTTCTTCAATAGAAGGAGAGGTTATGCTGGAACCTACCCACTATGTAATCGATGTAAGTATCATCACACGGTCTTTGTCACGCTAAGTGCTACAAGTGTCAACAACTGGGACATTGCCGGGAATTTGAGAGCAAGGCCATGGTTACATGTTACGATCGCGGGGAGCAAGGACACTATCGGAACCAATGTCCTCAAAACCAAGGTCAACCAATTGAAGGTGCTCATGGGGTATATATGTTAGAAGGAGGAGGAAGCTCGTCAAGGTATCAACGGCGCAAGGCCCGAAGAAGTTCGGAAACTAACAGTCTTATTTCTCTTTATGTACTATGTCGTACTAAGTTTATGTTTTCCATCGTATCCGAATCTTTATAACCTAAGATGTGTTTACGTTTTGATAAACCACTTTCGTTGTAAATATTCTTATCTATCGTACTTTATTTTCTTTCCGATTTGTTATCATTTACGAGAATTTTAATTTTTTTTTTTACTTTAACTATCATTTTAACGACACTTCTCCATGTCTTCTCTCCTCGATGTTCATCACAATTTTAACATCAGTTGACTCAACACCAAACATCATATGAGTCGATTAGTCCAGCATTGCATAGTTACTCTAAATTATACACTTTGTCACCTATGTCAATTCAAGGAAGAATCATGCAATGAAGGGGTAATAGAGCTTATATGTGTAAGCAATTGTCGAGCAAATTTTCAAAGATTTTCTTCAAACCACTTGTTTCGGTTTGATCCGCGTGACGATTCTTTGATGAGTTGCAACGATCAAGCTAGAAACAAGTCGTTACCTAAACCGATTTAGCCTAATCGTATGGCAGTTCTTGTTTGATGAGTTGTGGGATTAAGTAAAAATCGGTTACCAAAAGTCTTTGAGGGTTTTGCTCGAGAATGGGAAGGCTTGCCTCATCAAACCCTAACCCGATAGACTAACGAACTGAATTGGTGAATTCCTTTTTGATGGGCGATGTGACAACCCGTACTTTCGAGGTCATTCTCGACACAATTTCTGCCTCACTATTTCAACATTTATAGTAAACTTGGTTTACTTGTTTCAAATTCGTGTAACCTTTATGGTTTAGCGGCGAATTCATGATCATAACATCACGAGCAATTCATATGGACTAAGAGTAGTCTACATTTCATTGACATCATTTGCATCTCATTAGTTCATTCATGACATTTCATTTCACATTTAACGCGTGAGTTATTATTTTAAATATTTAATCCGTTACTTCCCAAAAATGATCCCAATATATTTTATACTCACATTTAGTTGTAAAAACTATATTTTGAGTTCAACAAGTGTTTTGAATTTATTTCGTATATAAATCGTTAAATTTATATTATTACGACGTTTTTCTTAAAAACTACATGATAATTATGTTATCACTCAAATCTTACAAGGAATGTATTTTTTTACAATTTTTATGATCTCATTATACTCTACTTGATCTATTAAAAATTTACTTGTACCTAAAAGCTACCAAAACCTTACAAGTTATTATTACTTACACTTTTCTTACAAGTATACAAGTATATACATTTTATATACACAATTACTTATGCAATAAAGAAGAAAAAAAAAAAATATATCTTGAGAGACATGATCCACAAAACCGGCTAGGGGGTATTGCATTTAAATTGGTACAAAATTTTCAATTGTATATATTTATACACTATCTTAAACTCATTCACTTAATCATTCATATCATTTTTACTCATAGTTGGTGAAGTTGAGTTTTTCTCTTGGTTTTTCCCTCTCTCTAAACCGGTTCTACCCAAGGAGTTCATGGGATCATTCAAAAATTTTGCAAGATCAAGTAATTACAATCTAGTTACACTCTTTATTTAGGTTTTGAAATAAAAACCTAGAGTGTTTAGGTTTAACCTTGTTACTTGCACCTCATCATATTCACTTGTAAGCATGTTTTTATCATTTTTCATGTTTCCTTTTCATTACATATGTATCTTTTCATTTTTGGAGCAAACATGCAAGACATATGTGATTTATACCATTTTACATGATTTTAGAGTTATATATATATATTATGGTCATCCTATAATTATTCCCTTAGTATACTTTGGTCTTGATGATGTCTAGGAACCCATGACACCCTAAGAAGGTGTATGGTAGGATTGATTAACTTTGGAGTTGATTTGAAGGGATTGGAATAGGTTTAGTACGAGAAAAACTATTTTCGACTAGTATATAAAGTGGTCTGATCTTGTTTTGATTTTCTGGAAAATCCGACAGTAGGCACGAAATTTTGGCCTTGATATTTAGAAATATACTTTAAAAAGCGAATCCGTGGCGGCTTGAGCGGTTAAGCGGAGTTATAACGAAGAGGTATGGATTTTACAAGTTTGTGACGAAATATATATTTTCTGAAATTTCAGCAAACTATTTTAGTTTTGTGCGAGTCAAAAACGAGTCCTAAGCTTTACAAATTATTTCGACTTATCAAAAATATATTAGTATACTTTGATCTGAAGCTAGGGCATATATCGTAAGCGGATTTGAAGCGACTAAGATATACGCGTTTTCATAAACTTGCCGTTAACTATTATTTTAAAAACTATATTATTTTCTGAGATAAGTATTACGGTAACTAAAATCACCATCTTTAACCCTTATTATCTTTATGTTCGAGACCTTTTGAAAACTCACGGTGAAACTTTTAGATTTGATACAAACTTTTCCAAAACCGTCGGTTTAGTTTCCTAACGTTGACGACACCATTTACAACTAGTTTTCCAAAGCCATTTTGTTAAATTCATGAATATTCGGCGACATTGTTTTTCGCGTGAAATTGGAAATTTCACCACAAATCGTTATTAAACCATTGTAGGATGACATTTTGACGTAAAAACTTGAAAAGTGATTTTTGATTGGTCAAGGCTCAAGCGAGTATTTTTCGGCGATAAGTATTATTTTCAAAACTCACAAATGGTATAAATAACATACGTAATGCATGCATAACATTACATTGCAACTCATTACATATCATATCATTCATAATAGGTCATTTTGAGATTCATTTCGATTGTACTTTCACTTTTGTCTTAGCATCATTGACCAAGTGAGTTTTCATATGCTTGTTTTCATACTGTTTTGGGAGATACATGCTTTCGACTATTTTATTACATTCATGACTATTTGCAAATTATATGTTTAGCCGAACTGAATGCTTAGTCATGCGTAGTAGCCGGTTTTGCCATACTTAGAATTTCCATAGTATATTCATTGGTCTAATGGTCTTGGTATATTCATTGAGCTAATGGTCTTGTTATATTCATTGGTCTAATGGTCTTGAGTATATGTCATTGAGCTAATGGTCTTGGTAATATCATGAACTAATGGTCTTGGAGCGATTTGAACATACACTATATACATTTTGGCAATGGGTTGTGAATACTGCGAGGTTGCAAAGTTTTTGTATGGCGGGACTTGGGCGGAGTGGATTCCATGATGCCTTTCTTTGCATCAGCAATTCGATACATTGAGCATGCACTATTATGTGAATTCATTTGACATCATGCACTTGAACATTAACTCTACATATTAAGTGGGTTGTGAACACGAGGTTGCAAGTTTTGTATGGTAGGGACTTGGGCCGAGGTGGATTTACAATGCCTTTGCTACATAAGCGATTTTGAAAGTCTTTACATATCAGCGATTTACAATGCCCTTTCTTTAAGTAACCGATTTTTGAAAGGCTTTACATTTCAACATCAAACTCTATGAACTCTCACTCAACCGTCGTGTTGACACTTTTTAGCATGTTTTATCTCGGAGTATCTAAGGCACA